>JAZKLR010000428.1:0-600000 GCA_037103525.1 Ganaspis brasiliensis
CCTACGTTCTTTACTGCATTTGACAGCTTTACAGCGTTGCCGCATCTAGACTGAATAAAGTTTTTTGATTTCATAAACCTGAAATATTCATCATTTAAATACAATTAGCCCAAGAAAATCTGGCATCGATATCTATTAGCAATTTACTTTCAAAGTAGGGAAGAGTAGTTAGATTTGGATATAGTTTTGACTTTTCTCTATAACTTCTCCTGCAGGCCGACTTTTGCGATGTCTCTTATATTATTGGAAAGTTCTACTCAAATGCAATGTTTTTGCTACACATTGCAAAAAATTTGTACCAAAAGTTTCGGAGTTATAGGCAATTAAAAAAAAAAAAAAGGTAGTCAAAGTTGAACATGGTAGTCAGAGTTGGGTCACTGTAGAAAATCAATGAAATATGAAGATAAATGATTGAAAATTACAATATATTTGCCTTCGCATGATAGAATGGCACTCAAATACATTTGGGAATGACAAAAGGAAACATGAAACTGGAATAAATCATATTTCCTCTTGTATCGCGAAATTGATCTAAAAGTGAAAAGAGTATTACGAAAAATTTGAATTTTCTTTGTTTCCAATAGAAATGAAGTTTTTGACACCTTTTTAAGTTTACAAATTCATTTTCATTGCAAACATGCTTCAGAATTGCAAAATTTTGGGTGTACCAACCTTGACTCAAGCGTCGTTTAGCTTTATATCACACACACACACCATGAACGCTTTATACAAACACCAAATTACGTTCCACATTTTTGTATAACATCTTAATGAACAATTTTAGTCAACTTAATTTGTCTTTGGCATATTTCTGCTACATTTAATTATCTAATTTTGAAACTACAAAAACGTTTTTTGTTGAGCGTATAACACGGACTCGCTTAATGCGTCTATATAGTTCGCACACTACACTGCAATCCATGTAAAAAGTTCGCTGGCATTGCTAACAAGTATTTACACACAAAGACATATGGATGTACTGTAATAAAACAAAATAAACGCGATGATTCAACTCTGACCACTGTCCAACTCTGACTACTCTCCCCTACCTTGGTTACCGTTTCTTCATAAGAGACCATGATAAATAAATAATTTTTTTAACTTCTAAATTATTTAGCAAAAAATTTTCAAATTTTGCATGCTTTTTTGTTGTACCAAATAATATCATTTCTCAAAATTTAAAAAATTTCTGACATTTTTTAATGTTTGTCCGATTCCTCATTAACGTATATTAACTATGTAATTTACCTTTCTACATTTCTACATAATGTGGCATAGGTCAGTTCACGTACATTTAATCACGTTTAGTTACTTGTATTAAATTGGTACAGTGCCAGTATGTGCATAGAGGAGAGGAGGAAAGTAACAAAAATCAATTTTTTGATGATAACATCAAAACTATTTGTCGGATAAGTTCTGTAAACATACTAATCGAAAGCTTGGACCTTCACCTATTAAATAAAATTGGAATTAAACATAAATAATAATTAGATAGTCAACAGCAGGACTTTTTAATCAGCTCTTTGTTTGTTACTATCCTCCTCACCCTTGAGGTGGAAAGTAACAGCACGAAGAAGGAAAGTAACACTTAAAAATTAAGGCTAACATTTCAAATATAAAACTGCTATAATTTAAAATTATTTTTATTATGAACATATAAAAAAGACAAAGTAATATTAACTACATTTTGTACATAATTGGCACATATTTTTACACTTTTTTGTAATCAAGCTTTTTTTATCTATTTAATATTCGTTCCATAGCTATGACGTTAAAAAGCATCGTTTTTAAAAAAAATTCCAATCAATAGTTCAATATTTCATCATTAAAATATGAAATAAACATATAAAATCACATAGTTATAAAAAAGGAGGATGTTTATAAAAATAAAGCATGGAAAGTAACACGTTGTTACTTTTCTCCTCACCCCTCTTTTCCTTGCATTTCAAAAAACAAGTTTAAATTACACAAAAGTATTTTATATTTTTTAATTATACACAAATACAACCTAAAGGTAGATAATTAAGCTTCAAAATTACGAAAAGCACGAAATATTTATAAAATCAAAGAAATATGATATTTTGAAAATTTACACTGAAAAAACTTTAGTGATCAATATTTAGTAAACGACTATTAATGTGGTGAAAAAATGGCGTAACTGGAAAAATTTAGTAGTCAGGCGATCAAAATGGTTGCGCACACTAGCAAGTAAAGCGTGTAGTTGTGAGTGGTGGGGGAACGGAGGTTTGATCGCCTGACTACACTGTAAAAACAGGTGTCTTACAAGTGTCTAATTTTAAGACATAAGACGTTTAGAAGGGCCCGTATCATTTTGACACAATTTTTTTCGTGCAACTTGTTATATTGTACTCCCGAAGTTGAATGTTATATTTTACTCCTACTAAAATCAAAGATTTTTAAGTTTTAATTATTCAATAATTGACCTTACTGGATTAATTAAGACTTTTAATATTAATTTAATGTTTTAAAATCAATTATTTAATAAATAAGACTTAAAAATCTTTCATTTAAAAAGGAGTAAAATATAACATTTATCTTTGGGAGTACAATATAACAAGTTGCATGAAAAAATGTGTGTCAAAATGATACGGGCCCGTTTAGAAAGCGTCTTACAGGCATTTTTAAGACACTATCTCAATGGTTTAAAATTAAGACACCTCAAAATGTCTTAAAAGTGAGGACAAAATAAGACACTTATTTTTAGAGTGTACTAAATTTTTCCAGTTACGCCATTTTTTCCCCACATTAATAGTTGTTTTCTAAAAACTGAACGTCTCTTACTAAATATTGATCACTAAAGTTTTTCAGTGTAGGCAAAAACTTACTTTTATCGTAATTTTTGCACAACATGTCAATATCAGACATACGGTTCCCAAACCAGCTCGCGCATGATATAGGGAAGGTAGAGGGGGTAAAACTGGACAATAAATTACTTTGGGACAATGTCTCTTCGCTGATTGGTTTAGAAGTTATAAGCGTTGTTACTTTCCACCTCTGTTACTTTCCTCCTCGGTCTCTCCTACTCTTTTTTTCAACAGTATGATGTACTGGCCTTGTACTTGGATTATAATCTTACTATGTACTCAAATTTCCAAATTATTTTTCAAGATGCTAGATTAGTACGACTTTGGTATGACTCCATATTTATTTAGTACGCGTACTAACTGAAAATCTTAAAGTTTTTATGAATTACATACAAGTGTAATACTAGTACGATACAAGTACGTCATACAAATGTAATAAAAAGGTACATACATACTGGCACTATTATGGCCTATTTACACCTTCGAAAAAAAAAAAATTTTTTGCATGAGAGTAAAGAGTTCAGATACACAGTCTGTCCTCTTCCCTCCAATGCGAAAAAAATTTTTTTTTTCGAAGGTGTAAACAGGCCATTATAGTTTAGAATCAGTACTTCAAAAATCAGTATCATTATACTCGTATATAGTAGAGGTATAATGCAATGGTACGTATTGTACGCTGGTTATCTGGGTAGATATACATTATACATTTGACATTTAAATTACCTAGCTTTCTACGTTTTCTACGTATATTACGTGGGAAATGCGCATTCCAAAGAAATTACAAACTGATAAAGGTAAAGAATTTTACAATTCGCAATTTGAAGAATTAATGAGAATTTATAAGATCAACCTATATTCAACCTATATAGTAATCTCAAAGCATCCAATTGTTTAGAGATTTCTTTCGAATAAGTTAAAGTTAACTTTCGGAAAAGTTAAAGTTAACTTTCGGAAAAGTTAAAGTTAACTTTCGGAAAAGTTAAAGTTAACTTTTGGAAAAGTTAAAGTTAACTTTTGGAAAAGTTAAAGTTAACTTTTGAAAAAGTTAAATTGTGAAAAAGTTAAATGCAATTAACACGTAGATCCCATAAGAATGTAAGTTAACTTTCGAAAAAGTTAAAGTTAACTTTTGGAAAAGTTAAAGTTAACTTTTGGAAAAGTTAAAGTTAACTTTTGGAAAAGTTAAAGTTAACTTTTGGAAAAGTTAAAGTTAACTTTTGGAAAAGTTAAAGTTAACTTTTGGAAAAGTTAAAGTTAACTTTTGGAAAAGTTAAAGTTAACTTTTGAAAAAGTTAAAGTTAACTTTTGAAAAAGTTAAATTGTGAAAAAGTTAAATGCAATTAACATGTAAATCCCATATCGAGTGTTTTTGTGAACATTAATAAAGAGTTATCTTAAAAGGTTAGGTATTAGTTTTCCTGAAAAAAAAAACAATTTTTATTTTATCCCAAGTAATTTATAATTATAAAATATAAATATTATATAATTTAAACATTTAGTAAAATAAAAAAACTTTTGGCTGTTACTATACACCAACTTAACAAAATAAAATAGTGCTATCTTAACCACAGTATTTTTTTCTTTAGAATAGATTTTTTTATAAACAATAAATATAAAGTCATAAGAAATATTGTAATATAAAAGGAAAAGAAACCTAAGTGTTTTTAAAAAATTCTTTTCGGATATGAATAATTAAAAAAAGGTGCTGCAACTTAGCATTTTTTGTTTTTTGGTTGGCGAACCTGACTGCTGACAACATAAAGTTCAGGCATAAGTGCGATTGGTCAAAATACACACGTTGATTAGAAATGCTTTTAATAAATTAATTTTAAACATATTTAAAAAATGTATTTATACTTTCTTTATATAAAATATATTTCATGAAGTTTACTTTTTCTTAAAGTAAAATTATTCAATCATAATAAATATGTTAAAAGATAGTAATAATGTGACGCGTTCTGAAGAAAGGGACCTAAGAAGTAAAAAATCGTTTTTCGGTTTATTGATGTTTTAATTTAATCAAAGGTTCCTTTTTCATTATCTAAAGTCAGAAAAGGTTTTTATTTAATAATTTTCAAGTTATAACAATTCAAATCTCTCGATTTGTACAGATTACCATGCACGCTCGACTTTTGTTTTCGCTCTCCTGTAAAATAACCAATTTTCTTCTTAGGTCCCTTTCTTCAATTTCTAAAAATTTCAAATAACGCGCGCATTATGAAAGCATGCGTACTTGCGTTTGACATTATAGCTCCAGGACGTATGTAAACAAATATGATGGCCGGATCTTTTAGGTTATGTCTAAAAGGTCAGCTTTGTACGCTTTATAATACCGATAATATCATTATATTATTACACTTATCATTATTTACAGCATATTTGATAATTCTTTTTTAATATAATTGTTGATATGAAATTTATAAGATATAGACTGCTCAGCGCTTAGGAATGTTAAAAAAGACTTATTGTTAGTATTACATGTACAATCCATTGTATGTAATTCGATACAATACAAAATACAATTAAATTTTTTACAGTTCCAATGCATTTTCTGTTGGTGGAGAGTAAATTATGTATTTTACAACTGTAAAATTTAGTACATTTGTACTGAAAGGAGAAGGTGAATTTTAAAACGATGTGGCAATTTCATCCTCCTCTCCTTGTTCCTTTCTATTTCATGCGTCAGTAACAGCGATAGATACTATATAAGTGGGTGGTGGGTGGGTGGGGGGGGGGGGTGTTAGAACTATGATACATACATTGAAAACATATACCAGGTGGACAGTGGGTGGTAGTACCAAAGACATGTAACTTATTTCTAAAATAAAAGTTAACAACAATTTATGGTTTATGCAAATTCTACAGATGGATGAGGTCATAAACACATGCAATTAGTCCTAAGGTAAAAGTTAACAACAATACACAGTTTATGCAAATTAGAAAGGTTAAAATTTTAAGTTAAACCTAGTGCGATTCGATTGCAGCGCCGTCTATGGAGAAATCCCCCGCTTGAAAAACCTAAAAGTAGAGGAAACTTTTAAATTTCCGCGCAAAAGTAAGGGTAAAAATTAAAAATGACGTAGGAAAATCCCCAAGAGAATGCCGACATATGGTAATACCGACTAAGGGTAACCGATTTCGGAAATCTACCTTACCGTCGAGCAAGCAAGTAATCTGCATTACCGAAACAAGGTAACACGCGCGAAATCTGCATTACCGACCGACGGTAATTTATCAACAAACCGCTAAAAATCCACTGCAGGTAACTGACTAGGGCGCCACCTGGTGGCGAAAATCGGAACTGTGCGCTAGGTCTCTCTTTGTTATACTACTCGAAACACCACGATTTAGATCCAAATGCCATTAAATGCTTTCTGATAATGTATCAAATTAAATGACATTCAATGCCTTCAAGAAAACAATTTTGAACGTAGTCAATGCCTCAAGAAGTTAAATGCCGTTCTATGCCTATGTCAGCAGATTAAAAAGACGCCATTCTGCCATCGTTAACTTGTTCATTCTTTGCACCGCGTCGTCGTGGCATCTTTCTATTTTGTGTTGTTCGATCTATTTTAACTAAATCGCGTTATTGAAGTGAAAAACAAAGTGATTTTGTGACTAATACTAATAGTTTACCTACACAAAGTGAAGGAGTGAACGCAAACATAAGTTTTAAAGTTATTTTGTCATTTTTTGTTGCATGCAAGACAAAATACGAAAATGACGTTAAGTGTTAAATTTAGTGCTTATATTTTATTCTATTTTGGTCTACTATTTAGCTGAACTTAATCTATTAACATATTTGAACTTAAAAAGTAAAATATTGATAAAGACAATAATAAGAGTAATACATAACAATCACATGTTCAATTTTCCCTTGCAATATGGCTACTGATTTGTTTTTAGGCATTTGAAGGCATTCATACAAAAACGGAATCAAAGCGCATTGAAACGTTTTAATGTGTTTTAATTAACCTCTTTTTACCAGGAAGTGCTGCATCACACAGTCGTATGGCTAAAACACAAATACGTATGGCAGTTCGCAAAATAGCAATAAAATATTGTCAATCTGCCCATAATTATCGCAGTTCCACGGAAATAATTTTTTCAGTGCAATGTGTCATATTTTGACAAAATCATGAATAATACGTAGTCTTCTGTTGTTAGACAAATGTATTATAAGAATTAAGTTTGCAAAAAAAATGTTGATACAGTTTGTTTACAAAACTTTTTATTAAATTTACATATAAACGCATAACAATTATAACAATTGTTTAAATAAGCAAAGGTTTCAAAATCAAAGTTAAAATTAATATTACTTTTCTAGAAGAATTTGGCAGAGTGCAGTATTCAGATGACAAGAGACAGATGTTCTACAGCAAAAAATTTCTGACCGTTCTAAACTTTTCACTGAATCAGGAAACAATGAATAAAACAAATAATTTTATTTTTAAGTTACTTAACCAGGGTGTTTACTGGAAACCCAATTTTAAATTCCAAGACTTCTCCAGGACAGATTTTTTATTTCTCTAGGAAATAATGTATTTATATAATATATAATAAATATACATAAACCTAAGAATTTCTGGTAATTCTTTACAATTCTCACTTTTCTGGATTTCGAAGTTATTTAATCAGGACCAAGCGCAGATAGTGTATTTTATCACGAAAACAAATAATCCAGTCCCAAGTGCGAATTGAAGGTTGGCCCACGGTCGAGCCAACCTTGCGGCGGTTGGTCCGACTCATCATGCCGTAGGTAGAGCCAACTAGCAAAATGATAACGGTTCGCCGACCAACGGTATTCATAGTCGGGCCAACTACTGCCCACGAAGTTGGCCCAACTACTTTTATCCCAAAGGTTAGGCCAACCTACTACTTTATCTCAATTTTATCATTAATTAAAGTACATATAATTACATAATACAGTTTATAAATTCAATTACATAAATATTAATAGTTTAAATTACATATATTATCAGAACCTGAAACAGAAAAATTTTTGTAGTCACGAATATTCGAACCCTGGTCATCCAGCTGACAGTCCAGTACGCTATGCACCATAGTATCACTAATTGCAATAAGAAATTATAAATTAACTATATAGCTTAACTCATTACCGCCTATTCTTAGAGAGACTAAGATATTAAATAATTGAATACTGGAATGATGACCATGGACCAAATAATGATTTTTGACGTTAATAATTGTTTTAAAAATAATGTATTTAAATAAATTGTTATAAACAAATAGAAATAAGGTGGAAATTATTAAAAATAAATCGCGGCAATTGGTAGTAAAGAAAAAAGTACAAAAGGAACAAAGTCATTTTTTAAAATTTCCAATTCTGTATATTTTAAATAGTTAATAAATAATGACAATGACTCTGTACTCATCTCAGCTTACGCTTAGAAATACAATGATATTAAAAAACGATTATTGGAAAGAGGAGAGTGGTATAAATGATGACTTTGAAGTTAAAAATTGTTTAAAAATTAATTTGTTTAAACAAATTTTTATAAACAAATGAAAGACAAATAAAAAAATCAGGGCTGCTACTGATTTATCACTTTGATTTAAATCATCGCATCATCATTTATTATAAGATTACAACATTAAATAAATAAATGTCTATTTCTTTGTAAACTTAATTATTCTGTCCTAAACATTTTTGATTGTCAACAATTTTTTAAAATTGATTTTAGAAGTGTTTTAAGATTATTATTATTAAAATATTTTTGGTTTAATTTTCTTAAACTTCTAATTGTTGAAAGACTTTTACATTTCTTCTGTAGACTTCTTTTTATCTGTATGTAAATAAATTTAAAAGAAATATTTTTGCTACTTTTTAATATGGCTAAATGAATTAATAAAAGTAGTAGAGCTATGAGAGAACCAGCGCACAGTTCCGATTTTCGCCACCAGGTGGCGCCCTAGTCAGTTACCTGCAGTGGATTTTTAGCGGTTTTGTTGATAAATTACCGTCGGTCGGTAATGCAGATTTCGCGCGTGTTACCTTGTGTCGGTAATGCAGATTACTTGCTTGCTCGACGGTAAGGTAGATTTCCGAAGTCGGTTATCCTTAGTCGGTATTACCATATGTCGGCATTCTCTTGGGGATTCTCCTACGTCATTTTAAATTTTTACCCTTACTTTTGAGCTGGAATTTAAAGCTACCTCTACTTTCAGGTTTTTCAAGCGGGGGATTTCTCCATAGACGGCGCTGCAATCGAATCGCACCAAGTTTAACTTAAAATCTTAATCTTTCTAATTTGCATAAACTGTGTATTGTTGTTAACTTTTACCTTAGGACTAATTGCATGTGTTTATGACCTCATCCATCTGTAGAATTTGCATAAACAATAAATTGTTGTTAACTTTTATCTTAGAAATAAGTTACATGTCTTTGGTACTACCACCCATTGTCCACCTAGTATATGTTTTCAATGTATGTATCATATGCCTAACACCCCCCCCCCCACCCACCAACCCGCCACCCACTTAGTATATGTTTTGACAGAAACTATTCTATTCCCAACACCACCCACCTACCAAACCCAAAATGTATTGGAACTTAAATTTTCAAAATACCGAGATTATCGGGTAGATTAGGGGGGTGGGTCACGTTGGGCCTGATTTGGCGTATGGTGCGCAAACGAGATGCGCGTGGCCAATGTGAACGAATACTCAAGCGATGTATGTTCGGTCTAGCTTAAAAAAGAAAGGTCCACGATCCCCCTAAAGGCCTAAGCAGATAAAAATACGGTTACGGGACCAGAGCATGAGACAGAAAAAAACAGAAACAGTCTCGGTCCTTTATTATCTCATGCCCCGCTCCCGTAACCGTATTCGTTGTGCTTTGGGCTTAAGCCAAAGAGTTTTGCTATTTTTCTCTTCCTCTATCGCTGTTACTGACGCATGAAATAGAAAGGAACAAGGAGAGGAGGATGAAATTGCCACATCGTTTTAAAATTCACCTTCTTCTTTCAGTACAAATGTACTAAATTTTACAGTTGTAAAATACATAATTTACTCTCCACCAACAGAAAATGCATTGGAACTGTAAAAAATTTAATTGTATTTTGTATTGTGACACTATGAAAATAAATCGCTTTACGTAACACATAGTAAATTTTAACGTATTATGATGGAAATATTCGGTCCGATAAATAAATATTTCACTTATGAATTTCTTATTAGAAAGTAAAGGATTAGGTAAAGTAGTAAAAACACATTGACAGTAGTAGGGTTTATTTGAATAACACCTAGAATACATTCTACAGTTTCAATATATAAATTTAGAAAACAATTTCGAAGAGCTACTACATTCTTTACAGCTCATTTATCGAATCACATACAATGGATTGTACATGTAATATTAACAATAAGTCTTTTTTAACATTCCTAAGCGCTGAGCAGTCTATATATTATAAATTTCATATCAACAATTATATTAAAAAGAATTATCAAATATGCTGTAAATAATGATAAGTGTAATAATATAATGATATTATCGGTATTATAAAGCGTACAAAGCTGACCTTTTAGACATAACCTAAAAGATCCGGCCATCATATTTGTTTACATACGTCCTGGAGCTATAATGTCAAACGCAAGTACGCATGCTTTCATAATGCGCGCGTTATTTGAAATTTTTAGAAATTGAAGAAAGGGACCTAAGAAGGAAATTGGTTATTTTCCAGGAGAGCGAAAACAAAAGTCGAGCGTGCATGGTAATCTGTACAAATCGAGAGATTTGAATTGTTATAACTTGAAAATTATTAAATAAAAACCTTTTCTGACTTTAGATAATGAAAAAGGAACCTTTGATTAAATTAAAACATCAATAAACCGAAAAACGATTTTTTACTTCTTAGGTCCCTTTCTTCAGAACGCGTCACATTATTACTATCTTTTAACATATTTATTATGATTAAATAATTTTAGTTTAAGAAAAAATAAACTTCATGAAATATATTTTATATAAAGAAAGTATAAATACATTTTTTAAATATGTTTAAAATTAATTTATTAAAAGCATTTCTAATCAACGTGTGTATTTTGACCAATCGCACTTATGCCTGTACTTTATGTTGTCAGCAGTCAGGTTCGCCAACCAAAAAACAAAAAATGCTGCGTTGCAGCACCTTTTTTTAATTATTCATATCCGAAAAGAATTTTTTAAAAACACTTAGGTTTCTTTTCCTTTTATATTACAATATTTCTTATGACTTTATATTTATTGTTTATAAAAAAATCTATTCTAAAAAAAAATACTGTGGTTAAGATAGCACTATTTTATTTTGTTAAGTTGGTGTATAGTAACAGCCAAAAGTTTTTTTATTTTACTAAATGTTTAAATTATATAATATTTATATTTTATAATTATAAATTACTTTGGATAAAATAAAAATTGTTTTTTTTTCAGGAAAACTAATACCTAACCTTTTAAGATAACTCTTTATTAATGTTCACAAAAACACTCGAT
Organism: Ganaspis brasiliensis; assembly: GCA_037103525.1. Classification (NCBI taxonomy): domain Eukaryota; kingdom Metazoa; phylum Arthropoda; class Insecta; order Hymenoptera; family Figitidae; genus Ganaspis; species Ganaspis brasiliensis. The sequence continues at coordinate 11,314 of JAZKLR010000428.1, forward strand.
ATGGGATTTACATGTTAATTGCATTTAACTTTTTCACAATTTAACTTTTCCAAAAGTTAACTTTAACTTTTCCAAAAGTTAACTTTAACTTTTCCAAAAGTTAACTTTAACTTTTTCGAAAGTTAACTTACATTCCTATGGGATTTACATGTTAATTGCATTTAACTTTTTCACTATTTAACTTTTTCAAAAGTTAACTTAAACTTTTCCAAAAGTTAACTTTAACTTTTCCAAAAGTTAACTTTAACTTTTTCGAAAGTTAACTTTAACTTTTCCAAAAGTTAACTTTAACTTTTCCAAAAGTTAACTTACATTCTTATGGGATTTACATGTTAATTGCATTTAACTTTTTCACTATTTAACTTTTTCAAAAGTTAACTTTAACTTTTCCAAAAGTTAACTTTAACTTTTCCAAAAGTTAACTTTAACTTTTCCGAAAGTTAACTTTAACTTTTCCAAAAGTTAACTTTAACTTTTTCGAAAGTTAACTTACATTCTTATGGGATTTACATGTTAATTGCATTTAACTTTTTCACAATTTAACTTTTTCAAAAGTTAACTTTAACTTTTCCAAAAGTTAACTTTAACTTTTCCAAAAGTTAACTTTAACTTTTCCGAAAGTTAACTTTAACTTTTTCGAAAGTTAACTTTAACTTTTCCTAAAGTTAACTTTAACTTTTCCAAAAGTTAACTTTAACTTATTCGAAAGAAATCTCTAAACAATTGGATGCTTTGAGATTACTATATAGGTTGAATATAGGTTGATCTTATAAATTCTCATTAATTCTTCAAATTGCGAATTGTAAAATTCTTTACCTTTATCAGTTTGTAATTTCTTTGGAATGCGCATTTCCCACGTAATATACGTAGAAAACGTAGAAAGCTAGGTAATTTAAATGTCAAATGTATAATGATCTACCCAGATAACCAGCGTACAATACGTACCATTGCATTATACTACTACTATATACGAGTATAATGATACTGATTTTTGAAGTACTGATTCTAAACTATAATGGCCTGTTTACACCTTCGAAAAAAAAAATTTTTTTCGCATTGGAGGGAAGAGGACAGACTGTGTATCTGAACTCTTTACTCTCATGCAAAAAATTTTTTTTTCGAAGGTGTAAATAGGCCATAATAGTGCCAGTATGTATGTACCTTTTTATTACATTTGTATGACGTACTTGTATGTAATTCATAAAAACTTCAAGATTTTCAGTTAGTACGCGTACTAAATAAATATGGAGTCATACCAAAGTCGTACTAATCTAGCATCTTGAAAAATAATTTGGAAATTTGAGTACATAGTAAGATTATAATGCAAGTACAGGGCCAGTACATCATACTGTTGAAAAAAAATAGGGGAGACCGAGGAGGAAAGTAACAGAGGTGGAAAGTAACAACGCTTATAACTTCTAAACCAATCAGCGAAGAGACATGGTCCCAAAGCAATTTTTTGTCCAGTTTTACCCCCTCTACCTTCCCTATATCATGCGCGAGCTGGTTTGGGAACCGTATGTCTGATATTGACATGTTGTGCAAAAATTACGATAAAAGTAAGTTTTTGCCTAAATTTTCAAAATATCATATTTCTTTGATTTCATAGATATTTCGTGCTTTTCGTAATTTTGAAGCTTAATTATCTACCTTTAGGTTGTACTTGTGTTTAATTAAAAAATATAAAAAACTTTTTTGTAATTTAAACTTGTTTTTTGAGATCCAAGGAAAAGAGGGGTGAGGTGGAAAGTAACACGTTGTTACTTTTCTCCTCACCCCATGCTTTATTTTTATAAACATCCTCCTTTTTTATAACTATGTGATTTTATATGTTGATTTCATATTTTAATGATGAAATATTGAACTTTTGATTGGAATTTTTTTAAAAACGATACTTTTTAACGTCATAGCTGTGGAACGAATATTAAATAGATAAAAAAAGCTTGATTACAAAAAAGTGTAAAAATATGTGCCAATTATGTACAAAATGTAGTTAATATTACTTTGTCTTTTTTATATGTTCATAATAAAAATAATTTTAATTAATAGCAGTTTTATATTTGAAATGTTAGCCTTAATTTTTAAGTGTTACTTTCCTCCTTCTTGCTGTTACTTTCCACCTCAAGGGTGAGGAGGAAAGTAACAAACAAAGAGCTGATTAAAAAGTCCTGCTGTTGACTATCTAATTATTATTTATGTTTAATTCCAATTTTATTTAATAGCTGAAGGTCCAAACTTTCGATTAGTATGTTTATAGAACTTATCCGACAAATAGTTTTGATGTTATCATAAAAAAAAACTGATTTTTGTTACTTTCCTCCTCTCCCCTATGCACATACTGGCACTGTACTAGTTTAATGCAAGTAACTAAACGTGATTAAATGTACGTGAACTGACCTATGCCACATTACGTAGAAATGTAGAAAGGTAAATTACATAGATAATATACGTTAATGAGGAATCGGACAAACATTAAAAAATGTCAGAAATTTTTTAAATTTTGAGAAATGATATTATTTGGTACAACAAAAAAGCATGCAAAATTTGAAAATTTTTTGCTAAATAATTTAGAAGTTAAAAAATTATTTATTTATCATGGTCTCTTATGAAGAAACGGTAACCAAGGTACTTTGAAAGTAAATTTCTGATAGATATCGATGCCAGATTTTCTTGGGCTAATTGCATTTAATTTGGTCACCTTACCGATCATTTAAAAGCAAAAATGTTAAAAATATTCAAAAATTCTCAAGATTTTTCGAATTATTCAGTCTAGATGCGGCAACGCTGTAAAGCTGTTAAATGCAGTAAAGAACGTAGGTTACGTAAGTTTGGTTTGAGTCAGGTAAGAAGTTCCGGCTACAAGCGCGCTAAATTCAAATTCATTAATATTAAAGTTTTTTCAATTCACTTACAGATTGTCAATTGTTATTTATTTATAAATATTTAAATATTATTCCACTTATAAATTTCTGTAGGCATGCTCAAACGCTGCTACCAGCCTTCGAAAAATAAAACTTAGATATGACTTGTTGTTACGCTTTTTAGGTTACTTTGAAATTAAAAATAATAACACTTATATTACACTAAAATAAATCTGATTATTGTATGTTACGATATATTTTAGTTTATTAAATATTAAAATACGCTATTTACCATTAAGTTAAAAATAAATATGGAAATAAATTTCCCCAAATTTTGTTTTCTTAGGTTTCCGAATCGTACAGTTACTGTCAAAAGTTTTGTTTTCTTCAGCCAAAAAAAATGCTAATTTCTTATACTAAACATTAGTTTAATTAAAAAATGTTATCTTTAACTTTTCCGAAAGTCATCCTGAACTTTTCTGAAAAATGACTAACTTTTCCTAAAGTTACCTTGAACTTTTCTGAAATACATGTAAAATTAAGTTATACATATAAAGTTAAGCTTTTTTAACGCTTTACGTTATTAGCAGTGACATGGTCGATCTTGCACTAACTTGCCTAAACTTGTTTACCTCCTGTAGAGAAGATTTGAAACTAATTTAGGACATACTGACACGCTTGTACTGTTGACACTGTATATTGTGTCAGCGCCAGGGATAGCTGCGTATTATACGTGATGTATTATACATGATTTTCTACAGTATAATACGTACGTATTATACGTAAAAATTTCGAAAATAAGAGGGTGTGGGGGGTTTTCTACATTTACCCATCCCTGGTCAGCGCATATAAGATCACATGGTATAATATAGACCAATCAGCAACAGAGTTAGGAAGGTTTGAAATAGTGGAGGGGTTACATTGAAGAGAAAGACATTATTTTTATTAATTTTAATATTAATTAAATAGTAAAGTTTTCTTAAAGTAGCGCGTTTTAATGACTTATTTATTTATATTTATAATATTGTCAATAGGTCAATGTTTTTTACCTAAATTTGTTATTTAATTACTTAATTTATTGTCAAAAGTTACAAATAGAGTTTGAAAATTAATTTTTATTCAAATATTTCAGGACAATAATTTCTTTAGAATTTAATGCTTTTTTATATATATTTAGATTTATCTGCAAAAAAGTAAATACAATCCATAGAATAGGTTATATTTATTATTGACAAAAATAACAAATGGGACTGTTTTAATTTTATAAGTACTAATATATACCCTTTTTGAATGGTTTAGAAGTAACCATTACTTTACTTTTTACATCACAACTACACAACGGCTGTTTAGTAAGTCTCACTATTAAAGTCGCCTTTTCTATCCACTTTTCTCCGTGTAATTTAAAATTTTTCGCATTACTCTTCTAGAAAATGCAGCCCACCAAACTTGAAAAATTAAAATACGAAAAAAACGAAAAATTCACCTGTCTTTCTCAATTTTAATCTCCGTTTCTATTAATGAAAATTATAAACATTTTAAAGCGGACATGTTTTTAATACCATTTTTGTAAGCGGTCCCACAATTTTGGCCGCTAGCGTATTATTCAAAATAGCGACTGGCTGGAATACAAACAGTGCATTATAGTCAATATGACGAAATCAGTTTTTTAAAATAACTTTTTAAAACAAATTATGGAACCTATGTTTATTAACAATCTAGCTGTCGTACCCGTCTTCGACGGGTTTTAGTTCCTACTGTTACATTTCAAGTTTTTTCTTTACATTGCTCAAAATCTTCTTTACAATAATTTATAAAATTCATAAATTTTATTCTGTTTTTGTTTATTTTCTACGATATTGTTTCTGAGATGTTTCACGTCAAAGTAAGCAATCATTCATCTTTAAAAATAATTTAAAAATCTCTTAAGAATAGTCTCATATTAAAGGATAATTTATATTCATAAGTATAATTCACTTAAAAAGGACCAGAAAAGCAAAAATCTTACGAAAATTAATAGTTTTGTACTGTTTTGTTTACACACTGAGAGAAATAGATACTACGGGATACCATCTAGATGGTACCAGATACCATATCTGATCTTAAATATACGGACAAGAATCTAGATGGTACGAGATAGCATCTGTATGGTACGGGTTAGCATCTGATAGCATCTGGATGGTACGATGTAGCATCTAGATGGTACGGTGTAGTATCTCTGATGGTAGAGTGTAACATAACCTCTCTACCATCAAAGATAGTAAAGTTCTTACCATCTATTTCTCTCAGTGCATTATGTTATATTTAGCATAAGAGTATTTATAATATATATTATGAAAATCTGTTTTTAATTCCAACTTTAAAATTAAATGAAATTAATTTTATTTAATAAAATTTTTATTTCATATTAGTTACAAATATTAGAAGTCATGTACATACATTAGATAATGATAAAATTTAGAATATTTTTGATTGTTAGAAAAATTGTTCAATCTCCCTTTTTAAATATTTTTAAAGTTTTGTCAATTAAGGAACATTGTATAAAAGAAACAAATCTGAAAATGCACATTTTTAAAAAATATGTTGTATCTCACAATTTAAAATTTTAGTTCAATTAATTACAATTTTTTATTAAAGTATTGATTTGTGTCCATTAAATAATTGAATTAAATATTTTAATATTGTATTTCTTAATTTTACTATTAAGTAACTCTCAAATATTTGTATCTGACATTTTGAATTTGTTATTCTGAAATATATCCTTTCGACATCAAAATCTTAATCAAAGACCTCAACAATACCACTCAATTATGCTTCAAAGTAATTCGTTACAATTATAATTTTTTCTATTTTTTTATCCCGATAACAATTTATAATTTATCTCAGTTATAGAATAATAGTTTTGCAAAATTCTGCTAAAATGTGACGAAATCACATGCAATACTCAATTTTTGAATTTTGTAGAAATTTGAAATTTATTTTTCCATTTTATTTTTAATGTTGAAATATGAATTAATTTAATTATTTTTATCATAATAAAAAAGCTAAGCACAAAGAGTGTTGGTGTTATCCATCAAAACATGATAAATATCGTAATTCTTAATTTTTCTATTTTTTTGAAAAAGTTCCATAATTTCAATTTAAAAAAATATTTTTTAATAGGGTTTGGCTAGAAATTATTATTTAATTATTAATCCCTTATCAATTATTGTCGAAATAAAAAGCTATATGTACATAGAGTTTAAGAGTGTTATAAAAAAAAAAATAAAAAAATGAAAAATATTAAATTTCTTGGTTTTTTGATTTTTTTTTGTAAAAATGTTATAACTTCCGTTAAACTTAATATTTTTTAATCGGGTTTGGCTGTAAATTTAAGTTACGCGAATACCTAACAGACTGCAACATTTAACTTCATTCCGTGGAGCCGTTTTTGAGTGATGCCCGGACAAAATATCGCGGACATACATGCATACATACATACATACATACATACAAACATACATAATTTTTTTAAACAGCATTTTTGGAATTGTTACTACTTGAAACGAAAAAATAAACACAAATTTCCAAGTTCTGTGCAATGTACAGACAAAACTCTGATTTTATTAATATAGATTATTTTCCATTTATCAAGAGCTATAACTGATAACTAGTCCGCTGCCATTTTGGATAAATGTCACGAAAAAGAATGGGTAATATTTAAATTTAAGTTACTTTTTATGTATTTGATAGTTCATGTTTTAACCTTTTAAAATAAAATTATTATAAAATAATACATAAGTTTGTGTTTTTAACATTGTACTTTAATTTTACAAAAAAGGAGGGAGGGGGCCTCAAAAAATTGTTGTGCCCGGGGTCTCAATTTGAGTTAATTCGGTACTGGATAAGCTACCTATCATTCTTGAAGAAACACTACGAGCAGCAAAAACTATCTACATGAAAGGTAGTGCAAAAAAAAGGAATGGTTAAAAAAATATTTGTTAAATGTACAAAATGTTAAAGAAATAGACTGTCCAGCAAGTAAAACTATTGAAACTGACACCTCATTGTTTTTATATGCATATCACAAATCACTAACTAGAGAATGTGCTGTAAACAATGTAATGTCGCTCAGCAATTAGTTTCTCAAAACAGCAAATGAATCAAAAGTTCTATAGAAGGCGTCGATTATTAAGTTTGATTTTATTTATATTTTACACCACTCAGAAGTCCTCTTATGAACATTGTAATTCTGTTTTGTAATTAATTTGAAACAGTTTTTAGGAATAAATGAATTTGATAGTTTTAGAAATCAACGTGTTTTTACCATTTTACCCTAGTCTTTAGATTGAAATACGATATAAATATAATTAAAAAAGAACTTTTTAAAAAAAGTATTTACTTTTATTTTATATTGAATATTATAATTCTGTGGCTGAAAGGCATAACATCATAACTAACATTTTATCGAATTTGAGATAACATCAGATTTGAGTTAATTTAGTAATGCTTTTTAAAGTTTCATAACAGTAAAGTGATTTAAATGTTTATTTACGAAGAAAATAATTAATAACACAACAGCATAACTGCATTCAAATCGAAAAAAATAATTGATATTCTTTTTTAAAGCGTTTATATTTTATTAAAATTGATAAACAGATGTAAAAACTACACTAGAAAATAGGATACAATGCCAAACACAAAAAATATTGGTTGATTTTTCGATTTTACAAAACCAAGAAAATAAACAAAAACAGGTTTTTCTCAAAACTATGAAAATGCAGTTATGTTATTCTGCCTTTCAGCCACAGAATTTAACATCTAAAAAAATTACTGACTGTTATTTTTATCTTATAATTTAATTATTATATCAAAAAAATTAAAGTTAACCCAGTCGAGAATGCAGGACTTCGGTGGAGCATCCAAAGATATTATTATTATAAATATAAATAAATAAATCATAAAAACGCGCTACTTTAAGAAAACTTTACTATTTAATTAATATTAAAAGTAATAATAAAGAATTAATTTTAAAAATGTTTGTAAAAAATATACCTATATATATTTGTAAAATGTATCGAATTTTTGTTTAGAATATCCTCTTGATACCGTCTTGATTTTCAAGACGATATCGAGACGATATCGATATTATATCGACATCGTGAAGCACTAGCTGGATCCGCCCTTGCCTTTCTCTTAAATGTAACCCCTCCACTATTTGAAACCTTCCTAACTCCGTTGCTGATTTGTCTATATTATACCATGTGATCTTATATGCGCTGACACAATATACAGTGTCAACAGTACAAGCGTGTCAGTATGTCCTAAATTAGTTTCAAATCTTCTCTACAGAAGGTAAACAAGTTTAGGCAAGTTAGTGCAAGATCGACCATGTCACTGCTAATAACGTAAAGCGTTAAAAAAGCTTAACTTTATATGTATAACTTAATTTTACATGTATTTCAGAAAAGTTCAAGGTAACTTTAGGAAAAGTTAGTCATTTTTCAGAAAAGTTCAGGATGACTTTCGGAAAAGTTAAAGATAACATTTTTTAATTAAACTAATGTTTAGTATAAGAAATTAGCATTTTTTTTGGCTGAAGAAAACAAAACTTTTGACAGTAACTGTACGATTCGGAAACCTAAGAAAACAAAATTTGGGGAAATTTATTTCCATATTTATTTTTAACTTAATGGTAAATAGCGTATTTTAATATTTAATAAACTAAAATATATCGTAACATACAATAATCAGATTTATTTTAGTGTAATATAAGTGTTATTATTTTTAATTTCAAAGTAACCTAAAAAGCGTAACAACAAGTCATATCTAAGTTTTATTTTTCGAAGGCTGGTAGCAGCGTTTGAGCATGCCTACAGAAATTTATAAGTGGAATAATATTTAAATATTTATAAATAAATAACAATTGACAATCTGTAAGTGAATTGAAAAAACTTTAATATTAATGAATTTGAATTTAGCGCGCTTGTAGCCGGAACTTCTTACCTGACTCAAACCAAACTTACGTAACCTACGTTCTTTACTGCATTTAACAGCTTTACAGCGTTGCCGCATCTAGACTGAATAATTCGAAAAATCTTGAGAATTTTTGAATATTTTTAACATTTTTGCTTTTAAATGATCGGTAAGGTGACCAAATTAAATGCAATTAGCCCAAGAAAATCTGGCATCGATATCTATCAGAAATTTACTTTCAAAGTACCTTGGTTACCGTTTCTTCATAAGAGACCATGATAAATAAATAATTTTTTAACTTCTAAATTATTTAGCAAAAAATTTTCAAATTTTGCATGCTTTTTTGTTGTACCAAATAATATCATTTCTCAAAATTTAAAAAATTTCTGACATTTTTTAATGTTTGTCCGATTCCTCATTAACGTATATTATCTATGTAATTTACCTTTCTACATTTCTACGTAATGTGGCATAGGTCAGTTCACGTACATTTAATCACGTTTAGTTACTTGCATTAAACTAGTACAGTGCCAGTATGTGCATAGGGGAGAGGAGGAAAGTAACAAAAATCAGTTTTTTTTTATGATAACATCAAAACTATTTGTCGGATAAGTTCTATAAACATACTAATCGAAAGTTTGGACCTTCAGCTATTAAATAAAATTGGAATTAAACATAAATAATGATTAGATAGTCAACAGCAGGACTTTTTAATCAGCTCTTTGTTTGTTACTTTCCTCCTCACCCTTGAGGTGGAAAGTAACAGCAAGAAGGAGGAAAGTAACACTTAAAAATTAAGGCTAACATTTCAAATATAAAACTGCTATTAATTAAAATTATTTTTATTATGAACATATAAAAAAGACAAAGTAATATTAACTACATTTTGTACATAATTGGCACATATTTTTACACTTTTTTGTAATCAAGCTTTTTTTATCTATTTAATATTCGTTCCACAGCTATGACGTTAAAAAGTATCGTTTTTAAAAAAATTCCAATCAAAAGTTCAATATTTCATCATTAAAATATGAAATCAACATATAAAATCACATAGTTATAAAAAAGGAGGATGTTTATAAAAATAAAGCATGGGGTGAGGAGAAAAGTAACAACGTGTTACTTTCCACCTCACCCCTCTTTTCCTTGGATCTCAAAAAACAAGTTTAAATTACAAAAAAGTTTTTTATATTTTTTAATTAAACACAAGTACAACCTAAAGGTAGATAATTAAGCTTCAAAATTACGAAAAGCACGAAATATCTATGAAATCAAAGAAATATGATATTTTGAAAATTTAGGCAAAAACTTACTTTTATCGTAATTTTTGCACAACATGTCAATATCAGACATACGGTTCCCAAACCAGCTCGCGCATGATATAGGGAAGGTAGAGGGGGTAAAACTGGACAAAAAATTACTTTGGGACCATGTCTCTTCGCTGATTGGTTTAGAAGTTATAAGCGTTGTTACTTTCCACCTCTGTTACTTTCCTCCTCGGTCTCCCCTATTTTTTTTCAACAGTATGATGTACTGGCCCTGTACTTGCATTATAATCTTACTATGTACTCAAATTTCCAAATTATTTTTCAAGATGCTAGATTAGTACGACTTTGGTATGACTCCATATTTATTTAGTACGCGTACTAACTGAAAATCTTGAAGTTTTTATGAATTACATACAAGTACGTCATACAAATGTAATAAAAAGGTACATACATACTGGCACTATTATGGCCTATTTACACCTTCGAAAAAAAAAATTTTTTTGCATGAGAGTAAAGAGTTCAGATACACAGTCTGTCCTCTTCCCTCCAATGCGAAAAAAATTTTTTTTTTCGAAGGTGTAAACAGGCCATTATAGTTTAGAATCAGTACTTCAAAAATCAGTATCATTATACTCGTATATAGTAGTAGTATAATGCAATGGTACGTATTGTACGCTGGTTATCTGGGTAGATCATTATACATTTGACATTTAAATTACCTAGCTTTCTACGTTTTCTACGTATATTACGTGGGAAATGCGCATTCCAAAGAAATTACAAACTGATAAAGGTAAAGAATTTTACAATTCGCAATTTGAAGAATTAATGAGAATTTATAAGATCAACCTATATTCAACCTATATAGTAATCTCAAAGCATCCAATTGTTTAGAGATTTCTTTCGAATAAGTTAAAGTTAACTTTTGGAAAAGTTAAAGTTAACTTTAGGAAAAGTTTAAGTTAACTTTAGGAAAAGTTAAAGTTAACTTTCGAAAAAGTTAAAGTTAACTTTCGGAAAAGTTAAAGTTAACTTTTGGAAAAGTTAAAGTTAACTTTTGGAAAAGTTAAAGTTAACTTTTGGAAAAGTTAAAGTTAACTTTTGGAAAAGTTAAAGTTAACTTTTGAAAAAGTTAAATAGTGAAAAAGTTAAATGCAATTAACATGTAAATCCCATAAGAATGTAAGTTAACTTTTGGAAAAGTTAAAGTTAACTTTTGGAAAAGTTAAAGTTAACTTTCGGAAAAGTTAAAGTTAACTTTTGGAAAAGTTAAAGTTAACTTTTGGAAAAGTTTAAGTTAACTTTTGAAAAAGTTAAATAGTGAAAAAGTTAAATGCAATTAACATGTAAATCCCATAAGAATGTAAGTTAACTTTCGAAAAAGTTAAAGTTAACTTTTGGAAAAGTTAAAGTTAACTTTTGGAAAAGTTAAAGTTAACTTTTGGAAAAGTTAAATTGTGAAAAAGTTAAATGCAATTAACATGTAAATCCCATATCGAGTGTTTTTGTGAACATTAATAAAGAGTTATCTTAAAAGGTTAGGTATTAGTTTTCCTGAAAAAAAAACAATTTTTATTTTATCCAAAGTAATTTATAATTATAAAATATAAATATTATATAATTTAAACATTTAGTAAAATAAAAAAACTTTTGGCTGTTACTATACACCAACTTAACAAAATAAAATAGTGCTATCTTAACCACAGTATTTTTTTTTAGAATAGATTTTTTTATAAACAATAAATATAAAGTCATAAGAAATATTGTAATATAAAAGGAAAAGAAACCTAAGTGTTTTTAAAAAATTCTTTTCGGATATGAATAATTAAAAAAAGGTGCTGCAACGCAGCATTTTTTGTTTTTTGGTTGGCGAACCTGACTGCTGACAACATAAAGTACAGGCATAAGTGCGATTGGTCAAAATACACACGTTGATTAGAAATGCTTTTAATAAATTAATTTTAAACATATTTAAAAAATGTATTTATACTTTCTTTATATAAAATATATTTCATGAAGTTTATTTTTTCTTAAACTAAAATTATTTAATCATAATAAATATGTTAAAAGATAGTAATAATGTGACGCGTTCTGAAGAAAGGGACCTAAGAAGTAAAAAATCGTTTTTCGGTTTATTGATGTTTTAATTTAATCAAAGGTTCCTTTTTCATTATCTAAAGTCAGAAAAGGTTTTTATTTAATAATTTTCAAGTTATAACAATTCAAATCTCTCGATTTGTACAGATTACCATGCACGCTCGACTTTTGTTTTCGCTCTCCTGGAAAATAACCAATTTCCTTCTTAGGTCCCTTTCTTCAATTTCTAAAAATTTCAAATAACGCGCGCATTATGAAAGCATGCGTACTTGCGTTTGACATTATAGCTCCAGGACGTATGTAAACAAATATGATGGCCGGATCTTTTAGGTTATGTCTAAAAGGTCAGCTTTGTACGCTTTATAATACCGATAATATCATTATATTATTACACTTATCATTATTTACAGCATATTTGATAATTCTTTTTAATATAATTGTTGATATGAAATTTATAATATATAGACTGCTCAGCGCTTAGGAATGTTAAAAAAGACTTATTGTTAATATTACATGTACAATCCATTGTATGTGATTCGATAAATGAGCTGTAAAGAATGTAGTAGCTCTTCGAAATTGTTTTCTAAATTTATATATTGAAACTGTAGAATGTATTCTAGGTGTTATTCAAATAAACCCTACTACTGTCAATGTGTTTTTACTACTTTACCTAATCCTTTACTTTCTAATAAGAAATTCATAAGTGAAATATTTATTTATCGGACCGAATATTTCCATCATAATACGTTAAAATTTACTATGTGTTACGTAAAGCGATTTATTTTCATAGTGTCACAATACAAAATACAATTAAATTTTTTACAGTTCCAATGCATTTTCTGTTGGTGGAGAGTAAATTATGTATTTTACAACTGTAAAATTTAGTACATTTGTACTGAAAGAAGAAGGTGAATTTTAAAACGATGTGGCAATTTCATCCTCCTCTCCTTGTTCCTTTCTATTTCATGCGTCAGTAACAGCGATAGAGGAAGAGAAAAATAGCAAAACTCTTTGGCTTAAGCCCAAAGCACAACGAATACGGTTACGGGAGCGGGGCATGAGATAATAAAGGACCGAGACTGTTTCTGTTTTTTTCTGTCTCATGCTCTGGTCCCGTAACCGTATTTTTATCTGCTTAGGCCTTTAGGGGGATCGTGGACCTTTCTTTTTTAAGCTAGACCGAACATACATCGCTTGAGTATTCGTTCACATTGGCCACGCGCATCTCGTTTGCGCACCATACGCCAAATCAGGCCCAACGTGACCCACCCCCCTAATCTACCCGATAATCTCGGTATTTTGAAAATTTAAGTTCCAATACATTTTGGGTTTGGTAGGTGGGTGGTGTTGGGAATAGAATAGTTTCTGTCAAAACATATACTAAGTGGGTGGCGGGTTGGTGGGTGGGGGGGGGGGTGTTAGGCATATGATACATACATTGAAAACATATACTAGGTGGACAATGGGTGGTAGTACCAAAGACATGTAACTTATTTCTAAGATAAAAGTTAACAACAATTTATTGTTTATGCAAATTCTACAGATGGATGAGGTCATAAACACATGCAATTAGTCCTAAGGTAAAAGTTAACAACAATACACAGTTTATGCAAATTAGAAAGATTAAGATTTTAAGTTAAACTTGGTGCGATTCGATTGCAGCGCCGTCTATGGAGAAATCCCCCGCTTGAAAAACCTGAAAGTAGAGGTAGCTTTAAATTCCAGCGCAAAAGTAAGGGTAAAAATTTAAAATGACGTAGGAGAATCCCCAAGAGAATGCCGACATATGGTAATACCGACTAAGGATAACCGACTTCGGAAATCTACCTTACCGTCGAGCAAGCAAGTAATCTGCATTACCGACACAAGGTAACACGCGCGAAATCTGCATTACCGACCGACGGTAATTTATCAACAAAACCGCTAAAAATCCACTGCAGGTAACTGACTAGGGCGCCACCTGGTGGCGAAAATCGGAACTGTGCGCTGGTTCTCTCATAGCTATACTACTGATAAATGACATTTTTAATGTTGCTAAAAAAATCAATGATTTTCCCCAATGATCGGGGAAACGCTGGGCATGGTTGGGCCGACATCTAAATTTAGAGTCTTTTAACCTGTGTTTTATAGAGTTTCCCCAACGGTCGGGGAAAGTCTGGGCAAGGTTGGACCGACTTCTAAATTTAGAGTTTTAAACCTGTGTTTTACAGAGTTTCCCCAACGGTCGGGAAACTCTGAGCAAGGTTGGGCCGACCACTAAAATTAAAGTCCCCCAAACTATGTTTTACGGAATTTTGTCAACGGTCGGGAAAACTGTGAGTGCCACAGTTGGCTTGCAGAGTCGGCCCAACTTTGGGAACTTGAAAAAAAAAATAATTGGGTCAACTCTGGCAGACCTTGTCCCGACGGTTAAACTCTGTCTGCTGACCAAAATTCGCACTTGGGGTGAGGGAAGTTGTAAAAGTTAAGTTTAAAACCTGCGCTTTCAAAAAAATTTCATTTTTTTAATTTAGATCTTAGGTGTCATCCACAAAGCATGTGATACTTTATGGGGTTCAAAATGTACACAGAGGTAGTAGAAGAAATGTTCGGGGGAGTACTCCCCTCTACTGGGGTTCAGGCGTGAAATGCGATAGAGGGTTCGAACAAGAAACCGACTCAGAAGAATACACAAAAATACGAAAATTACATTACAAATAACGTATGTCGTATTATTTAAATTTTTTTAAGCTTTTTATGATTTTTACCATGAAAATCAAATTTGCGGGAAAGTATACGTAATTTCAAGAAAGTCAGATGTAATTACTAATTGGAATTTTATCCACTACCCATCTGTATACATTAGCAGTACACAATCATGAGCAAATAAATATTTTAAAAATATGCGTTACTACATAATCTTTTGTTAAGTTAATGAGTTTTATAAACATAATATCTTATTTTAAAGTGATTTTCTCTGAAAAAATGATTAAAAAAGATATATTTCTATAGTTAAAAAATGAAGTTTTTTTAAGTGCAGAAAAAAAACCCGTAATCGTATTATCAAAAACAAAAGAAGAAAAATCTTTTGGGTCAAACCACTGACTTTCGAGCAAAGGTGGTCGCTGGCATATTTTAATAAATATTAAAACCTATATTATATGTATTATTGAAGTGTCTAAACTCAAGTTCTGAAGTAGTTTCAGAGATATTTATGAATTTTGCAATTAAATTAGGCAATTATTTTGCAATTAATATCAAAAATTTTCAGTTATTATCTCAAATTTAGATTATTGTCTTCAATCTACAAGTTTTTAAACGATTTT
This sequence comes from Ganaspis brasiliensis, assembly GCA_037103525.1. Taxonomy (NCBI): domain Eukaryota; kingdom Metazoa; phylum Arthropoda; class Insecta; order Hymenoptera; family Figitidae; genus Ganaspis; species Ganaspis brasiliensis. Next base: position 26,794 of record JAZKLR010000428.1, read on the forward strand.
TTAATTACATTCACTATTTTGGAATAATTTTCAGTAATTTCGATTGTTTATCTGAAATGTCAATTATTTTCATCAATTTTCGATTGTTTTTGCGATTTTCTAATTATTCTATTTACAGTCAGAATTTCTGAAACGTGCCACCTAAAATTCAATAATTAATATTTATTCAATTATTAACAATTGAATATTATTAGGGGAGAGTGGCCATCAATGTACCGGGTTTTTTTCAAGGTCATAGTACTTATTCAATTTCACCAATTTCAAGCACTTCTTTGCATCAATATAAAACTACAACACTTCTCTAGATAATGCACACATATTATACACGATTTATTTTAATTAAATAATAAAATTTAGGATCTTTCTAAACTAACAAGCTATTTTCATTTTCAACAACCTGGGTACACAATGAACCACCTCCATAAAAACACTAAAAATGTTCAACAATAATAATATTGCAATTTTCACTTTGTAAAAAAACTTATTTTCTATCAAATACTATAAAAAAATATTACTTAACACTTTTTAATTGATAATGTATAACATAAATATACCTCAAATTTAAGTTAACTAGCTAAAATGGCATTTTAGTTTTGCTATGTTGAGAAAAGTACTGATAACAATCGCTGTAACATGCTGTACGCATGCCTAGTTTTATAATCAGGCATACCACTCTAGAAATCGAAAATACACTGAAATTCCAGGTGGTTCATTGTTCCCCGGTACATTGAATCAACATGACATTTGCAACAAAAATGGTTTTTTATAACTTAATCCAATATTTTAAAATCTGTATCTCATTAGAATATTGTAGTTAAGGCCCAAAACAAAATAAATCGTAAGTACATTTATTTTTAAATTGCCTTATTTCAATTAAAAAACGTGTTTGTATTTTAGGTAAATTTTTTCTTCAGTGCATCAAAAACAGTTTTTTTCAGTTCTCTCTGTAAAGAATAAATCCACACGTCTCAAATTTATGGACGTAGTGTGATTACGCAAACTTAATTTATATTTAAAATTAGGAGAATTTTTATTTAATTGTTTCTGAGAAAATTGGAATGGTTCATTGAAAAAACTGGTACATTGATGGCCACTCTCCCCTACTACTTTTTTTCAAAAATTAATATCTCAAAAACTTATTGACCGATTTGGATGATCCAAGTGGCATTCTTTTTGTCTTGAATCAAAGTTTATTTAAAATTTTTTGTTACGTAAACATTTTGCTTTTTACTTGTTTAAAAATTTGGTTATTTAAAAAAAGTTAATAAAAAATCATGTTCATCATCGAATTTCTAAATGAAAAAAATACAGAATTATTCTTTGAAGATTTCGGAATAATATTCCGTTGAAAAAAAAATGGCACGCATTTGATAATTGGTTTATTTAAAGGTTTTTAATATTCGCTTGGCACGATTTACGCGTACCGACACGCGCGAAGTTTCTTAAAACAATTGAAATCGTCCCGTTCTAATAGAATTTCTCAGAGAGCATTAATTACACAGGTCGACAAAATTAAACTTAACTTCAGAACCAAGAACCTGACTATGATTTTCCGAAGGTTTTTGACGCACTTAATTCGAATCTGACCTCAGAATAGCCCTATCACCTCAGGTTTTAAAAATATCTTAACCTAAAAGTGAAAAAATCACGTTTTTTGTTATATTGAAGGACTCATAACATCAAGAGGAAATTTTTTTTCAAAAGGATAGTAATTGTTTTTAAAAGTACTACTCTTGACCTTTAAAATGCAATTTAGAAACTTAAAATATCTTAATTAGTCTTTGAGTAAAGGCCAGTTGAATTTACTGAGTTTGACAAATTTCACGACATTGAGTAACTGAGTATTATAAAGAGTAAATTCGAAAATACAGAAGAATATGAGATCATACACTTCAATTTCCAACGGCTTATTAGATTTTAGGTGTCGAAGATTACGTACTTGAAAATAGAATTGCAAAATTCAAAATGGCGGATCTAATATGGCGGGTGACTTCTTTAGAAAATGACCCAACAGGCTTAAAATTTGTTATTTGAGAGTTTTTAGAGTCGCTAAAAACGATTCTGAAACTACATTATTTTTGGGTTGCAAAATGTGAACGTAACATCATATCGTATCCAATATAGTGTGCACACTAATAACCAGTGTGTCAACGCACTCCCCTATAGAAAATTCCCATGTGGGATCCCATGCAGAATCCTACACAAGAATTCTATGTAGGATCCCATATTGAATCCCATATATTCGCCTACCTGGCAATAGATAGGAAAAATCCTATCTGTTGATATATATGATTCAATATGGGATCCTATATGGAATCCTCTGTAGGATTCTGCATGGGATCCCACATGGGAATTTTCAATAGGTTAGTGCGTTGACACGCTGGTTATTAGTGTCTCAATGTCGTGAAATTTTCCAAACTCAGTAAAATCAACAGGCTTTTACTCAGAGACGAATTAAGATATTTTAAGTTTCTAAAGTGCATTTTAAAGGTCGAGAGTAGTACTTTTAGAAGCAATTACTATCCTTTTGAAAAAAATTTCCTTTTGATGTTATGAGTCCTTCAATATAGCAAAAAAACGTGATTTTTGAACTTTTATGTTAAGATATTTTTAAAACCTGAAGTGATGGGGCACTTTTTTGAGCACCTTTTTTCATCGAAAAAAATCGTTTTTTGCCAAAAATTTTTTTTACGCTAAAAATAAAACTTAATGAATACAAAAATCATATTCCTTATCTCAAAACGAATTGAGTGACCTATATAACTTTTATAATTGATTAAGAATTTGTAAAATAATTCATATTTTTATATATTTTTGCATTTAAAATTCTTCATTTTTAAATAACATCCCCAATTAACTTATATATTATTAATATCTTGCTTCCTATATGAGGAAGCAAATTATTTTGCTTACTTGGAAGCGAAATGTCCATGACATGGACATAATTCTCACCTAGTTTTTAGCTTTCTTCAATTTATAATTATTCTCATTTTTTTCAATTAATTTTTTCAGATTTTCAAGTATTTTTCTCCGATTTCAATTATTATTTTTGTTTAATTCAGCAATTTTTTTAATTATTTATTTTGAATTTAAGTTATTCTTCAACTTATCATTGTTTTTATCATATTTGAATTCTTTTCTTCAAGTTTTAAATTTTAAATTCATTTCTCAATTATTTCCCCTAATTCTTAATTATTTTTATATTCTTTAAATTATTTTTTAAAATTAATATTTTTCTCAAATTTCCCAGTATTTTCATCAATTTTAAATTATTTTCCATTTTTTCATAATTTCAAAAATTTTAACTGTTTACCAGATATTTTAATTATTTTCTTTTTTTCAACTAATTTCTTAGATTTTCAAATATTTTTCTCAAACTTAAATTATCTTTTTATTTAAAAAATGTTCTGGAATTTTTCAATTATTTATTTAAAATTTCGTTTTTTCAACTTATCATTAATTTTATCTTATTTCAATTATTTTCGTCAAATTAAAAATTTTAAAATCATTTTTTATTTTTTTCTCTAATTTTTCGTAATTCTTATTTTTTAAAATTATTTTTTAAGATTTTTAAATATTTTTCTCAACTTTCCCATTATCTTCAATTTTTAATAATATTAATTATTTCTGAATTAATATCCTGAACTTTCAAATATATATCACAATTTCCAATTATTTTTTTGTATATTCCATTTGGCAATTATTTTCTCCACCTTTGAATTATTTTTCAATTACTTTCCCAATTGCTTAGTCATTATCTCAAATTAAATTGTCCGCTAGAGGGACAGTCGATTAAACACGTGCTCTGGAACTTGTTTGATATTTTAAATATTTTTGTATGAAAAATAAACTTATAAGTGTGTAATATATCAGTCAATGTATGATTCCGGAGTTTTCCTATAAACTGAAGTGTTTTTTAGCTGTCTCTGATGTTTATATCCAGAGTTCTTATTCGATAACGGTTTTTTGTATGAACATAACCTTTAAAGCACGTGTTTTGTCTATTTATCCTGAGTTTTAATAATGTCGAATAGTGAACAGAATGACTCGAATCCTTCGACCTCTTTGACTAACTCGACTAATTGTGTACTGTGCAATAGAAAATTTACGGATGCAGTTTTGTGTAAGGGCTGTAGTTCACCGTTCCATCTTTCGTGCTTGGAAAGAGCTGGTGTACTTGCAGACGGATCCTTCTCCAAGTGTTGCAAAAAACGTCCGGAAAAAGCTAAGGCTCCAAAATCTTTAAGCGTCTCGAGTCCGGACTTTAAAAGTATACTCGACGAGGCTCTTACTAAACACTTAAGTTCAATCTCTGATAAATAGGAAAGGGTGATTGACAGAGTAGTTAGAAACGAGAAAGACATCGCCGATTTAACCAGCACAGTAAACACACTACAAGGTAAGCTCACTGAGCTTGAATCAAAATTTGAAGGCATGATTTCTAACAATTCCAATGACTTGTCTAACTGTTGCATGAGAGAAATAGAAGATAGAATGGAGAGGAAAAATAACCTAGTTTTGTTCGGGGTAGAAGAGCATGAACCTTCCTCCAGTGAAACGTCTTCTGAGATATCACTCGATTTAAATAAACAATTGGCTGAGACCCTTGAAGGTCCCATAAAAACGGAAGATTTAAGTAATATTAAATTAATCAGAATTAGATCCATTTCACAGGCTCCAACGAAACCTCGTCCAATAAAGCTAATTTTCAATTCGCAACAGTCTGCTCACAAATTTCATCGACAATTTCTAAAAATCAAAAGGAACCAAAATCTTCCAAAGCTACGCAATCTCTGGATTACATTCGACAGAAGGAGAATTCTGTGGCTGAAAGGTAAAACAGCACAACTCCCATTTTATCAAATTTGAGATAACATCAGATTTCTATATATGTAAATATACTTTTTAAAGTTTCATAATTGTAAATTGATTAAAATGTTTATTTACTTAGAAAATATTAAAAAACGTAATCGCATAAATACATTAAAATCGAAAAAAAATAATTGATGTTATTCTCTGGGACCTTTAAATTTCATTAAATTTGTTAAACAGATCTAAAAACTACATTAGAAAACAAGATTAAATATCAAACACCCAAAATATTTGTTCATATTTCGATTTTACAGAAATCAGAAAAAAAACAAAAACACGTTTTACTCGAAATCATGAATATGGCGCTTGTGCTGTTTTACCTTTCAGCCACAGAATTCAACTGTCAGAATTAGCAACTCTGAAGAAGGAGTTGGAAACTCGAAGAAAGAATGGAGAGACCAACGTGAAGATATATTTCCGCAAAGGCCGTCCTGTCATCTTGAGAGTACCGACTTCCCAGGCTGCGGAGAACAGTGTGTAGAGACAGCGAATATAGTGAATGAGCGTGTTTGTAGTAGTTTGTCTCAGTGTTCGTTCAATCAGATACCCCCTCCAGATAAGTCGAGCTTATCGCACGTCTCTTTCTTTTACCAAAATGTAAGGGGCGTACGAACAAAACTGAACTTATTAAGGGCCTCCTTGCCTACATATCTTAATTTATGATTTTTTTATTTTAACAGAAACGTGGTTACACAGTGGGATTTTAACTCCTGAATTAGGTTTCAATAATTGTGATGTCTTTGGGCAAGATAGAGAAGAAAACAGTAGCAATTGTCAATTGGGCGGTGGCGTATTAATTGCAGCCAGGACTAAGTATAAATGTTCAAGAATTCCTAGTAATATAACTTCTATTGAGCATGTTCTTGTTAAGTTCAAATTGTACTCCTTTCTGTTTATTGTGGGCGCATTTTACATTCCGCCAAATAGTAACATTTTTTGTTATATTGACTTTTGTAACTTGCTGGAAGACGTCAATTCATCCTTTCCTAATGGAAAACTGATTATATTTGGTGATTTTAATCTACCATTTGCTAACTGGAATAATAGTAGTGAGTTTGATAATAACAATGTAAAATTTTTTTATAAATCTGAATGCCATGGAGTGCAGCGCCAAATAACGGATATTTTAAATGACACTATGAGCTTTCTTGATTTATTCCAGATAAATAATATTGTCAATTTTACAAATTCGATTTTAGACCTTATTTTTGTTGACGCAGATTTTGCTAAGTTATTGCCATTCCGAGCAATAGACATACTAGTCCCCGAAGATGGTTATCATCCATCGTTGTGCCTTGATATTTTAGTTAATAAGGACTATATAGATGTTAGAAATAATAACGTTAACGATGTTTTTAATGTTTCGACGAGATATGATTTCTCTAAAGCTAATTATTCATACATAATTTCCTCTCTTGCCTCAATTGATTGGGAGTTTCAGTTTTCGGGTCTAGATGTGAATGAGTCTGTTCAAAACTTTTACGATTGTTTAAACTTAGTAATTGAACAATACACTCCGATAAAGATAATTCACAAATCTAAATATCCGGTATGGTTTTCCGGTGAGTTGCGGAAGTTGACAAGGGAAAAAAAATTGCACATTATAATTTTAAATACTTTAAATCTGATGTATGTTATCGAGCATTCTCTGAACTCAGAGCTGCATGCAAAACTTTGTCAAAAAAATGCTATGAGGATTACTTAAAAAAAGCAGAAACTTCTGTTCAATCTAACCCAAAATATTTTTGGAAATTTATAAAAGAAACTCATAAGTCGAAGCGCATCCCTAATAATATGTTTTTAGAAGACGTCACTGCGACTGACTCATTTCACATAGCAGATCTTTTTGCGACATTTTTTAGGTCAGTTTAAACACCTCATTCAGACAATGTAGCTGGCGTTGGACGTTCTTCCGTTGATCTTATTCAATTCTCAATTTCTAAGAATATGATCAAAAACAAAATTAATGATTTGGATCTGTCAGTTTCTGCCGGTTTGGATGGAATCTCGCCTCTTTTCGTTAAAACATGCTGCTTATCTTTTTTAGATCCACTATATATACTTTTTAATTTCTCTTTATCTTCAGGTATGTTTCCTGAGGTGTGGAAAAGAGGAATTATTATTCCAATCCATAAAAAAGGCAATACTAGCAATATTAAAAATTACCGACTCATAACATTGTTATGCATTTTTTCAAAAATTTTTGAAAGTATTGCCTATGATTATTTTTATGCTCATTTTTCTAATTTGATTTTGGATGATCAGCATGAATTCGTCAGAGGAAGATCGGTTGTTACTAGCTTGAGTACATTCACCGATTTTTTGTCTAATAATATTGAATGTGGTGCTCAGGTTGATGTGGTGTACACTGACTTAAAGAAGGCCTTTGACAAGGTCAACCATAATATACTATTAAGAAAGTTCACTGATTTGGGGATTGATACTGTTTTAATCGACTGGCTTGACAGTTACTTGTCTAACAGATTGCAATCTGTGAGAATTAGGGGCTCATACTCATCAGTGTTCACTGCATCATCTGGAGTTCCTCAATGATCAAATTTAGGTCCTCTTTTATTTTTGATCTTTATAAATGATATTAATTCAGTGTTTGAGCATTGTAGGTTCTCACTATTTGCTGATGATCTTAAATTTTATAGAACTATTCTCGCTCTTAACGACTGTCATTGTATTTCTAAAATTTGAATTATTTTATTCAATTTTTAATTATTTTTATTTGTTTTCATAATTTCTAAAAATTGTTATTGTTACATACGTAGTAGAATATGAAATAGTGACCGAAGAGAATCTCTGTGTCTAAATGCATTTATCCATATGTATCGGTTGTAATTGTTTCTAATAAATTACTATAATGTTAAAGTATATACAATATGTAATTATAATTATAATAATATTGAACAATAGTGAAAAAGAAATTCTTTTCAAGATGTAGCAATAAAAGAAAAAAGAAGGATTGCTACACCTGTCACTATAGAGGAAATTCGTCAGCGAATTCCAGCGCTTGAAAATCCGTCCGAATGTAAAAAGAAAACGAATTAAAATCTAAATTTTAGAAAAGAAAAGAAAGAATGCAACAAATTGCATTACAATGTTGCGATTGGTAAATATTTATAATTAACGATTTTAAATATTCATTTTAATTATGGAATCAGTAAAGAAAATCTAATGACTTCCATATTCATGGATGAATTAAAAGTTATACATGTAATTATAATTTAGCCTAAAATTCAAAATTGTGGGTAAAGGGCAACATTTCAATGGTTGTGACGGTTGACGGGACGTTTATTAATCAACTAGCGCAAGGTACCTGTAGTTAAAGAAAAAAAGCATGTATATGAATTGTACATATGAGTGTTGCACTCACGGAGAGGTTCAGGTACCAGTACCAGCATGAGACTCTGTCACGCATTCGTAACACATATAGACGCACGGGAAATACTCTGAAACACGGCACGCGACACGGCTGGCGGCAGTCATTGCCTCCCTACCTCCCACCTTTCATCCCTCTCTTTAACCCATAGTTGAGCGGCAGAATGACTGTATCAAAACAAATGCACGTGTTCGTGCATTGTAAAATGAATTAATCTTGCCACTGGAAGATTGATCAATTTCGGAACCAATGCCAATTACTGTTCACATTCATGTTGTGATTGTGAACTATTATAAGGGTTAGTATCATCACTAATAAGTTGTTAGTGATTGAATACTTAATCTATAAAAATTATTAACAGTAATTTTAATGATTGAAATTGCGAAATGCTATCTTGCATTTCAACTCAATTCGAAGCCGTTTCGAAATAATTGCGTTAAAATAATTAAAATGAAAAGTTCGTTCACGTTAGTTGAACGGACTGAGTTCTGCCTCAGCAAAAAAAGATTCAACCACTCCCCGAAGTTCTAAAATCCAAATCATCAAAATTTCCCTCCAAGAGCCGTGTGGCGACGTGTAGAGGAAAGACGATTAGAGAAATAAGGTGCAGTACGACGATCAGTCTCAAACGATCAGTACACTCTTTTGATAATAACCTAGAGGTATTGTAGTGAAAATTCGAATCGCGACTTGCCCGTCTGTACGATTTGACGCGGATTTTCGGTCCTCGATATAGTGACGTAGAATACATTTTGCGCAGACGAAAATAAAAAGTAGTCTATCGCGAGTTCAAACCAGCCATCCTGGGACCGACAGATACCTGAGACTGTACCTGGACCAACCGAGAGGTGGTGAGCTCAAGAGTGCAATCCGGGCACTTCAAACCGCGGATAACTAACTGCCTCAACCAACAAATCAGCCCTTGCCCATAGTGAACTACGAGTGTCTGTGTTCCTGTGGTAGTTTAGGTAGGGTAAGTGTAAGAGAATACATTAAAACATTAAACACATTATAAGTAATATTTTGGAAATGACTCTCTCAAAGTTCGGTTTACTTTATTCGGAAGTAAACTACAAAATAATGAAGTTCACTAAAATTTTGAATTAAAGTTAGCAAAAGTTATTACATGACAAATTGTATTTAATTTTAAAAAAACAATCTATCTGAATGTTAAAAATGATTGAATAAGTAATTTATTCAATTAACTTGATTATTATAAAACTCAAATTTTAACAATTTCAATTTTATTTAAACAGTTGTTACATGACAAATTGTATTTCATTTTAAAAAAACAATCTATATGAATGTTAAAAATGATTGAATAAGTAATTTATTCAATTTACTTGATTATTATAAAACTCAAATTTTAACAATTTCAATTTTATTTAAAAAGTTGTTACATGACAAATTGTATTTCATTTTAAAAAAACAATCTATCTGAATGTTAAAAATGATTGAATAAGTAATTTATTCAATTTACTTGATTATTATAAAACTCAAATTTTAACAATTTCAATTTTATTCAAAGAGTTGTTACAGGACAAATTGTATTTCATTTAAAAAAAAACAATCTATCTGAATGTTAAAAATAATTGAATAAGTAATTTATTCAATTTACTTGATTTCCTTAAAATATCCAATCTTAGCTTTTCAATTTTATTCGAAAAGTTACAGTGTGATAAATTGTATTCCGTTTTAATAACAATTCATTTGGATGTTCAAGAGAACATTTTATTATTTTATTATATTAACATTTTATTCTGTTCGAAGTCTAGCGTGTGAACAAATGCATATAATTGAATTGTCAATTAAGTACACGTTAGTAATGTTAGGGTTATTAAGTTAGTTTAGCAATTCTAACTTCGTACAAGTAAATTCCACGTTTGTATTTTATATCCTACGTTAATTAATAACCGACACAATTGTTGAATTAAATCTCTGGGTTTTAATAAATACATAAAAAGGTAGACAAGTTGTTTCTTTGACTTGAATTCCCTAGGTCTACTCCCAATAAAACAAAAGGAATATATTTCAGGTAATTGGTGTTTGGCAGCTTCAAAAAGTTAGAGATTAAAAGATTCCGCAACAATTCAAAGGTGATTTAGAATCTTCCAAATCTCGGCAGCTTGGAGCCTCCGACGAACAATATCTTATTTAATTATTATTAAAATATTAATTATTTATTCCCTGTTCGTGACAGTTATTAACTATCGTAAATTTTAATTATTTTTAGCTTTCTTCAATTCATTTTTCGAAGTTTTAGTTATTCCCTTTTTTTCAATTGATTTCTAAGATTTATTTTTTTGGGTTGTTATGAAAAATAATTAAAATTATTTATTAATAAAGAATCGGGTTTCATTTTTTGCACATTTTTTAAAAGAAATATATACGATTGTCAGACTAAATAATATCAATTTTTACAGATTTCATATAAAATTTATTATTATAGTTATTTGATAATTATGGAAGCAAAAAGTACAAGTTAAAGGAAAAAATATGAAAAAACTCAAGGATACAAATTAAATCCTAGGAAAAGTTTTAAAAAAAGAAACAAAAACTAAAATTAATCACAAATATAGCAAACAATTTCTTCATCTATGCTATTGACAAAACAAAAACATAAAAGAGAAATTTAGTGTTGCTATTATTTGTATAATTATAAAATATACTCACCGGCCGGCGAACCCTCCTGAAAGTAAAAAGATAGAAAGCGATAAAAAAAGAGATAGGAGGAGATAAAAAGATATACTGTTTGGGCGTTGCAACTTGGATACTTAAAAGAGATTCAACTTTTCTATCTCCTTTTATCGACACTTTTTTCTATCTTTTTCCATATTTTTCTATCTCTTCCAATCGAAGTAAGGAGATAAAAAGAGGTAGAAGAAAGTTATAGAAAGAGATAAAAAGGTATACTGCTTTGGAGATGCAAGATGGCTACTTAAAAGAGATACCCTTATGAAAAAGTGTGACATGAAAATAATGACACGGATGCGTGTCATTACTTTCGTGTCATTGCGTGTCATCATTTCGCGACCACACGAAAAAAATGACACGGGAGAAAATGACACGGCAAAGGATACATAAAAATGCCAGGATGCGCAGACGTATTCTACTTATTCTACAGCACCTACGGCTGCGCAGTAAGTTTTTTCCTCCCCAAAATGGTGCACAATGTATGTTTATACAAAATTATTATAAAACTAATAATAATAAAAAGTTTTTTAAGGGTGCATTCTTTGCCATGTGATTTTTTTCGTGTCATTTTTTTCGTGTGGTCGCGAAATGATGACACGCAATGACATTATGACACGCATCTGTGTCATTATTTTCATGTCACACTTTTTCATAAGGGTATCGATCCATTGGGTATCCCAAGAGATGTTTTGGATATCCTGATATTATCCAGAAGTAACAGACGCTAGATAATCTGAAGATATCTTAGGAATATCCTAAAGGTCATCCTTAGGATATCAAAAAGATATTCTTAGAATATCAAAGGGATATTCTTAGAAAACAATGGGAAATACTCTGAATCCTACTAGACATCGTCAAAAGATATCCTTAAGTCATCGTCATTTTGAATGTCAAATATCCTGGTAAGGATATTTCATCCGGTAGATATATATAGGGGAGAGTCGCCAGTTGTGAGACGGCTCCAGTTGTGAGACAGTCCATTTTTTTTAACACGAAATATAAAAAGGCTGATTGGTATACATAAAAACATTTCTTTTTATACGAGCCAACTTTTGCGTGTACACCGAAGCGGATATATGTATTGTTTGTGTTAGATGCCAACACTGTGTGTGAAAATCAACTAAAAAACTTTTTTTCAATATGTGCAAAGTACTTTTTTTTTAAGTTAATTAATTGGAAAAGCTAAATGTTATGCATTTTTATTTAGTATTTTCCTTCTATTTTGTAATGCAATATTGCATTGTTTCAATCTACAGTTGGAAATATTTTTTTTTTCCTTTTTCAAAATAGCGCCAATTTCCGGTTGTGAGACACAGCAAGTCACCAGTTGTGAGACGGTGGCGCCGCCCATCTGGAATAGCCTATATTTTCGTTATGCAGCATAAAGCGCTCTGTTCAGTTTAGTTCGTTACGTACATTTGATAACACAACAATTATTTAAAGTGTGGGAACATGTGCACAAGTTATTTCATTTGCCTACATTGCGACAGCGATTTCGATGAAGAAAACTGATAGTCATATTTTAAAGAATAAATATTTTTATTTAGTATATAATAATATGTATTATCAATATATTTAGTTATTTATATTAAACATAATGTTTCATGCCAAATTTTTTAAATTTTAGCATTTTTTTATAAGTGTCTCACAACTGGACACCTTTTTTTTTTTACTAAAAAGATGTGCTCGGAAAATTGATCATAAAATTTTTCGAGTTCATCTGAACACTACACTTTCTATGAATAAAAGTTGCGTATTTAAGTTACTTTTTGAACGGTGTATTTTATTTACGATTTTGTTTACCTATTTTCAATTTATAGGTCAAAAATAAAACCCGTCTCACAACTAGAGACTCTCCCCTATATATATCCAGGAGAGCGGAAATTTTAATAGTCACTGGGTATCCAAGGATATCACAACATAGTTTTTTATTACCTGAAATCAGAAAATACTCAGAAATTACATCGAAAAACATATCTGAAATTACACAAAGAAATGATATCAGAAATGATATCGGAAATGACATCATTTCCGATTAATTTATTTAATAGAAGAATCTGAAAAATGGCGTCAATTTTGTAAATGCAATAACTTTTGGCAATAAATAAATATATATATATATACAGTACCGTCGGAAAATGGCAGTCCACCCATTTTTTAAGGTTTGAAAAACATCTTTAAACGTACAAAGTACAAATATTAAAATTTTTCTGTGTTTATTTCCTTAAAGTAGATAAAATTTCGAGGAAAATAAGGCCTGAGTGAAGTGAGTTAGTTAATTTTTCATTGAAATATGTTAAAAAATGTGGAATTTTTAATGTTTTACAAAAATTGAAATTACTCTTGAAATAATAAAGGTTTTTTAAAGTTCCTATGCTTGTTTTAAAGGGAATTTACTGGAGAATAAGACTGTTGCTTAGGCATTAATGTGCAATTTTTTTCCTAGCATATGCAAGGCTCGGAAGTTGGACCAAAAAATATAAAAAAATTATTGTTTATATCTTGATATCAAATACAGCTATATAAAATATACCAAGGTCATAATTGTCAATAACTTTCGGAAGGAAGTAATATAATATATATATTGGAATTTTAAAAATTATTTTTATGTCAAAATAGTGTCTTCAAAATTTGATAAATTTTTTGGTCCAACTTCCGAGACTTGCATATGCTAGGAAAAAAATTGCACATTAATGCTCAAACAACAGTGTTATTCTCCAGTAAATTCCCTTTAAAACAAGCATAGGAACTTTAAAAAACCTTTATTATTTCAAGAGTAATTTCAATTTTTGTAAAACATTAAAAACTCTACATTTTTTAACTTCACTCAGGCCTGATTTTCCTCAAAATTTTATCTACTTTAAGGAAATAAACACAGAAAAATTTTAATAATTATACTTTGTACGTTTAAAGACGTTTTTCAAACCTTAAAAAATAGGTGGACTGACAATTCCCGACGGTACTGTATATATAAATGATATTGGAAATGATATCAGAAATAACATCAGAAATGATATAACATCGGAAATGATATCAAAAATGATATCAAAAATGACATAAAAAATGACATTTCTGAAACCATTTCCGATGCTATTTCTGATATCCGATTTTTCAACAGAGAGGAATACTCATTCCATTGTTCAGTTCTTACATTTGCCAATGATTTGATAATTGTTTTCGAAGAATGAGGAATCATTACCTAAATTTTGGGGTGTAGACGCTGTGCTAATCATTTGCTGACAATATTAGTCCAATGTTTAGCCGTTGGTAAATTTCCTATTGGCAGTTATATTCTAAAAATAATGATTATGTATGTAAGAAAATATTAGGGACTTTAGAATTAAGTTTATTAAAAAAAATAATTTACACTTTTCTGAATTCATTTTTCAAACGTTTTGGCTTAAAGTACTAGTCCTCGTCTGTGGAAAATTGATTTATTCTTATGAGTAGTATTAACAATGTTAATACAAGACTTAAGATAAATTGATGAATTCTGTTCTAACTTTTTTGTTTTCCATTATTTAAATGTAAATACATAATATAAAAATAATTAATCCAAAACTATAATTTAAAGAATAAAAATATAGTATAAAATCGAAAAACGAGATTAATAAATCAATTTATCTGAAGTTTTTGAAATTGTGTACATTATTATACTATTTCAGAATAAATCAATTTTCAACTGGTGAAGGCCAGTATTTTGAGCCGAAACGTTTGGATTTTACTTCTAGCAATTTACTTCTTCATACTTTTGTTTTACGAAGTTAACTGTTTGACAATCAAAAAGAAACTAACTGCATGTATGCCCTTATAGCGAAAGAGGACAAGAGAAAAGACCCAGGCTGGCGTTGGAATTCTAGAGCCATGTGTTTTCTTTCGTTTCGAAATATGACACGCCTATATATAACTATAGTTTTTAATGGAGTCTTGTAATCGATGTGTTCGCAGAAATTTTTTTTTTTAAGAATTAATATTTTAAGAGAAAATTCAATTTTCAACTTCAGTTAAACTAAAAAATAAAATGACAATTATATTGATTATTAAACAGTTATATTTATATTAATATCTGATTTTATTTTAAATAAAATATAGAATATTCGTAATATCCTAAAATCGATTTTTTAAAATAAAAAATTGTAAGATTGAAGGATTTTTGACTCTATGCACTGAGAAAAATTTAGTCGAGAAGTTCAATTACCATCCAATAGTTATTGAGTGCAAAACAGTTAAATTATAAGTAATTACTTTTTTAGTTAATCTAACTGTGCTCGGGTTTTTAATTTCACTACTTTACTTGTAGTCGAGTAGAAACTAGTAGATCCATGTACAATTTCTACTGGATTCGACTGTTTCTTTATTGTCGGGTTAGATGGTGATAAAAAGCGATAGAAGGATATAGAGTAAAGATAAAAAGTTATACAAATAAAGTGATAAAAAGCTATAAATGTTTAGGTCGATAAGGAGGAGATAGAATGCAAAATAGAAGAATATAAAGCGGAGATTCAAAGTTATGCAACAGAGGTGATAAAAAGCTTTACATTTCCTTATAGATGAAGGTTAAATAGAAAGCTATAGAAGGATATAGAGTAAAGATAAAAAGTTATACAAATAAAGTGATAAAAAGCTATAAATGTTTAGGTCTATAAAGGAGGAGATAGAATGCAATATAAGGATATAAAGCGGAGATTCAAAGTTATACAAAAGAGATGATAAAAAGCTTTACATTTCCTTATAGATGAAGGTTAAATAGAAAGCTATAGAAGGATATAGAGTGAATAATAAAATTTATAAATATTCGGTTATAAAAAGGTACATATATTCATGTTGATTTAGATGGGGATAGAAAGCGATAGAAGGATACAGAGTAAAGATAAAAATTTATACAAGAAAGTGATAAAAAGCTATACATATTTACGTCGATAAGAAGGAGATAGAATGCAATAGAAGGATATAAAACGGATATTCAAAGTCATGTAAAAGAGGCGATAAAAAGCTTTACATTTTCTTATAGATGAAGGTTAAATAGAAAGCGATAGAAGGATATAGAGTGAATAATAAAAGTTATAAATATTTGGTTATAAAAAGGTACATATATTCATGTTGATTTAGATGGGGATAAAAAGCGATAGAAGGATATAGAGTAGAGATTGAAAGTTATACTAATAAAGTGATAAAAAGCTATATATGTTTACGTCGATAAGGAGGAGATAGAATGCAAAATAGAAGAATATAAAGCGGAGATTCAAAGTTATGCAACACAGGGCCGGCGGAACAAATTTTTTCGGGGTGTGGAATTGTCAAAAAGATTGGGGAGGGGGGAGGTGAGACCAAAATATTAACAAATACTTGTAAACCACGGAGTTAGCTCAGTTGGTTAAATACTAGACTCTGCGGTCGCGCCAAGTCCAGCTTGCTGGGTTCGCGCCCCGATGAGTCTGGGATTTTTCTAACTCGTGAGATAACTTCAGTGGAAGGTTTGACGTCGAGGAATAATGATATGCACTGTCGGTAATCGACTTGTGCAGATCACTAGAACTCGACTTTCGATAAACTGGTTGTATTCAGGAAGAGGTTTTTTTACAGTTTTCCCTCTCCACTGGCGAGCAAACCCAATATACCGGGTGGTCCAGGCAAATGCGAGTACTCCTAATTTCAAGCCGTTCTGTAGACGCAAAAACACTTAAAGAATATATACAAGTACAATTCTAGGAACTCCCTACGGGGGACACTCATTGGGCCAATAAGGTCGTTAAAGCGAGTGTATAATAACTAAAAAAAAAAAAAAAAAAAAAAAAAAAAAAAAAAAAAAAAAACTTGTAAGTACTTTGGACGATTCGGGGTGTGGAATTCCACACCATCCACACAGTTCGCGCCGGCCCTGATGCAACAGAGGTGATAAAAAGCTTTACATTTCCTTATAGATGAAGGTTAAATAGAAAGCTATAGAAGGATATAGAGTGAATAATAAAATTTATAAATTTTCGGTTATAAAAAGGTACATATATTCATGTTGATTTAGATGGGGATAGAAAGCGATAGAAGGATACAGAGTAAAGATAAAAATTTATACAAGAAAGTGATAAAAAGCTATACATATTTACGTCGATAAGAAGGAGATAGAATGCAATAGAAGGATATAAAACGGATATTCAAAGTTATGTAAAAGAGGCGATAAAAAGCTTTACAATTTCTTATATGAAGGTTGAATAGAAAGCGGTAGAAGGATATAGAGTGAATATAAAAAGTTATAAATATTCGTTGATCAAAAGGTATATATATTCATGTTGATTTAGATGGGGATAAAAAGCGATAGAAGGATATAGAGTAGAGATTGAAAGTTATACAAATAAAGTGATAAAAAGCTATACATGCGTTTACATCGATAACGGGGAGATAGAATGCAATAGAAAGATATTAAGCGGAGATTCAAAGTTATGCAAATGTGGTGATAAAAAGCTTTACATTTTTTTATAGATCAAGGTTGAATAGAAAGCGATAGGAGGATATTAAATAGAGATTAAAATTTATCCAAAAAATGTGATAAAAAGCTATCCATATTAATGTCAATTCAGGTGGAGACTGAAATCTATCAAAGGTGATAGACTGGATGATTGGAAGCGATTGGTGAATATAGAGCGGTAACTTAAAGTCATTGAAGATTGGTGATAGGAAGATATAAAAGTTTAATTCAATAGAAGTGGAGATAGTAAGCGATCAGGGATATAAAAAGGAGATTAAAAGATATAGCTTTTTTTTATGTTTTTCTATGCCTGAAATAGAAAGAGATAAAAAGGGGTAAGTTTTCTATCTCTTCACTTGCAGCAGGGAAGACGCACGTGGTGTCAGATTCACAATTAATTTGAAATTCAGAATTTTAGTTCCGTTCTTCGACTTTATTTGTTTGCCCAACACCCCTACTGCCATCTGTTGGTTTAGCCGACTCGTTGACTTGCACGCGTTTGCCTGACGAATCATATGATAAGGTCGGTAGCGCCACTGCTCTACTCACTCGACTCGACTTTACCGTTTGAATATAGCGAGTTGAGCAATCCACTACCAGAGCTGATATAGCAACAGCTGCTGTGTAACAACGATATCCGACATTTTGATGCAAAACATGTCAAAATTTTCTCACCGATCTCGACTTTTTATCGATTCAGGAATAAGAATTAACTGTTACAAAAGCAAAAATTTTATGACAAATGTTTCAATATTTGAAAAATGTGGTGAAAACGTTTTTAAATAAGCCCGCTATTTTGTCAGCCAATAAAATCACTTGCACCTCAAAAGAAAGACTATCCTATCTATTGGCAGTCGCCTATGTAGCTCAGTGGTTCAGTAGTTAGTTTGCGTGCGTCGAACCCAGGTTCGAATCCCCGTACCCCCAAATTTATTTTCAAAATTTTATTCGTAATGCTAAGTTTTAAAAGTTAATGCAGGCAACTACTTGTAAATAATATAGTGTAAATCAAGATTAATAACATTCTTTTTGTTTTATATTTTTTTCATTGTGGGTACATTTGAGGCCTCATTTGTGCCCGCATTTGAGGCCACATTTGTGCCCTCATTTGAGGCCTCATTTGTGGGCGCATATGCTGTTTCAAATCCGCTACCACATTTGTGGACACATTTAAGGCCTCAAATGTGGGCACAAATGAGGGCACAAATGTGGCCATTTTTTCAATAGGGTTAAGTACTTTAAAGATGTCGATTTTCACATTTTTAGGTTAACTGTCCAAAAGAAGTTGACCGGAAAGGACGTGGACATCGGTTGGGTACTTAGGTACTTTCGAGATGTCGATTTTCACATTTGAAGGTTAACTACTCTAAAATAGTTGACCGGAGGAGACCTGGACATTGGTTGGGAACTGGAGTACTTCTAATAAGTAAAATTTTTCGTTTTGAGGATAACTTTCCTGAGGAAGTTATCTGGAAATAACGTGGACATTGGTTGGGTACTTGTGTACTTTAGAGATGTCGATTTTCACATTTTGAGGTTAACTTTCCTGAAGAAGTTGACCAGAAGAGCCCTTTACATTAGGTGGTATTGGGGTACTTCAGAGAATGAACTTTTTTTTTTTTTAGATTAATCTCCCTGAGGAAGTTGCCCAGAATTGACCTAGACACCGGTTAAGTACTTCAGTACTTTAGAGAAGTCGATTTTTATATTTTAAGGTTAACTTCCATTAAGAAGTTGACCTGAAATGACGTGGACATTGGTTGGGTACTTGGGTACTTTAGAGATGTCGATTTTCGCATTTTAAGGTTAACTTTCCTAAAGAAAGTGACCAGAGGTGAGCTGGACATTGGTTGGGAACTGGGGTACTTCTAATATGTAAAATTTTTCTTTTTGAGGTTAACTTCCCTGAAAAAGTTGACAAGAAGAGACCTGGAGATTGGTTGGATATTGGCGTACTTCTAAGAATAAACATTTTTCATTTTAAGGTTAATTTCCCTAAGGAATTTGTCCGGAAATGACCTGGACATCGGTTGAGTACTTCGGTACTTCAGAGAAGTCGATTTTTATATTTTGAGGTTAACTTCCCTGTGAAAAATGTCCAGAAATTACCTGCACATCGGTCGAATACTTCGGTACTTCAGAGCAGTCGATTTTTATATTTTGAGTTTACACACAAAAAACAAAGTATTAAAACGATTCTAAATTTTGGACTTCTTTTAAGATGTAAACGAAAGAAGCTACTATCAGCTGAAATTTAGCAAAAAAAAATAATATGAAAACAATACACACAGTGGGCTGAAAAAAGCCACACTAAAAACTAAAATTTATCCTGAAGCCAATAAATGGGCTAAATTGCAAACCTCACACTGTATTATTCTATTGTTAATTATTAAGAAATCTGAAATTAAGCCTACATTTAAATTAGAAAATAGTTATCAAAACATTTGAAATATCTAATTATATGACGGCTGCAGGTTACACACAAAAAACAAAGTCTTAAAGTCATGATTAACTACTTTTAAGATTTGCCTAAAATTAAGTCGATAAATGAATTAAATTGCTAAAATTTCTTCGTAACATACATCTTGAGTCTTAAAATGAAAATTAATTATTTAATGTCCTGGTTTCTAGTTGTCGATGCTTAAAACCAGACACAATTCAACTGTTCTATTAGTATATCTTAGAATGCTTGAAAGTAATGCTCACGAAGATACTATTCAGCCTTTCCGGAGGCTGAAAAGTAGTCCTAATCGCCTGACGTTACCAGAAAGGATTTGCGCATGAGCAAACATCATATGTTAATGGCGATGCATCCAGTAAATATTCCGCGAGGCGATAATTTTGAACAATTTCGTAGTGAATTTTTATGTTCGTGATGCTTATTTGTTTGTGTGAAAGGTGTAGAAAAATTAGAAAAATTTTTTGTGAACAATTAATTTTAGTGATTTGTGATTATGTGTATAAACAAACTTCTAGTGCACTTCAGAAAATCTTGTGAAAGTGTCAACATATCTCGGTTAAACTAAACTCTTAAATTTCGTATTATTTCACAAGATATTTTGGACTTTATAAAAAACTGAGGCTAATTTACAGGTTTTGAATAGAATACCAAGTCACACATAAGTTTTTGAAAATAAATTTGTAAAAATATGGCTTTTATTCCTACACACAAAAAACAAAGTATTAAAACGAGTCTAAATTTTAGACTTTTTTTAAGATGTAAACGAAAGAAGCTACTATCAGCTGAAATTCAGCAAAAGAAAACAATATAAAAGCAATACACACAGTGGGCTGAAAAAAGCCACACAATAACTAAAATTTATCCTGAAGCCAATAAATGGGCTGAATTTCAAACCTCACACTGTATTATTCTCTTGTTAATTATTAAGAAATCTGAAATTAAGCCTACATTTAAATTAGAAAATAGTTATCAAAACATTTGAAATATCTAATTATATGACGGCTGCAGGTTAGGAATAAAAGCCATATTTTAACAAATTCCTTCTCAAAGACTTATGTGTGATTTGGTATTCTATTCAAAACCTGTAAATTGGCCTCAGTTTTTTATAAAACCCAAAATGTCTTGTGAAATAATACGAAATTTAAGAGTTTAGTTTAGCCGGGATATGTTGACACTTTCACAAGATTTTCTGAAGTGCACTAAAAGTTTGTTTATACACATAATCACAAATCACTAAAATTAATTGTTCGCAAGAAAATTTTCTACATGTTTTCACACAAACAAATAAGCACCATGAACACAAAAATTCACTACGAAATTGTTCAAAATTATCGCCTCGCGAAATACCTACTGGATTCATTGCCATTAACATATGATGTTTGCTCATGCGCAAATCCTTTTTGGTAATGTCAGGCGATCAAGACTACTTTTCAGCCTCCGGAAAGGCTGAAAATACTTTTTCATAACGCAGTCTTAAAAATGGCGTGATTCGGTTCTCTGTAGATAACCAGAAAGTTGCAGATTTAAGAACGATTCACTATGTGACGTCAGAGTGCAAACAAGTACAGTCCAAATTGCATGTCTCCCACTTTTCTACTTTTCTTGCACGCACTGTTTGACCAACAGAATAGAGTCGATATCTTTAGCGTGAGTAGTACAGCTTCAAAATCTAACCTGACCGTATCACTAGCGCGGCGTGTTGACAAGTAAAAAAGTGTAAAACATTCAATTTGGATTGTATTTGTGTACACTCTGACGTGACATAGTAAATCGTTCTTCATTCTGCAACTTTTTGGTTATCTATACAGAGAACCGAATCACGCCTTTTATGACTTTGTTATGAAAAGTATCGTTCGTAACTGCGTGAACAAAGCAGTAGTTTTGAAACTCGCGCAATTTTTGCAACTCGTTTCACTCGTTGCAAAAACATTGCTCTCGTTTCAGAAACGACTGCCTGTCACGCATGTTACGAAATATACTATTCAGCCTTTCAACCTTTTCTTTTTTTGCTTATCTTCGTAAGCATTACTTTCGAGCATTCTAAGATATACTAATAGAACAGCTCAATTTTTTCTGGTTTTAAGCATCGACAACTAGAAACCAGGACATTCAATAACTAATTTTCATTTTAAGACTCAAGATGTATGTTATGAAGAAATTTTAGCACTTTAATTCAGTTATCGACTTAATTTCAAGTAAATCTTAAAAGTAGTTAATCATGACTTTAAAACATTGTTTGTTGTGTGCAGGATTTCTTACCATCTATTTCTCTCAGTGTGAATAGTCGAAGTAAGTGTCGATATATTAGGTTTCTGAGATGCACGATTTGTATACAAGCTTATTTATAATTGGCAAAGATTCCATTTACATGTATTAATTAATTAGTCAAAGTTTATACCGTCAAAAAGGCTATTTCATGCACGCGAGGTTTTCATGAATAAAATCTTTATATTCAGTTGCATAAATTGGCTAATAGCATAAATATTTCTGATATCCAAACTACAGAGTGTGCTAAATAAAATTACTTAATTCTTTATCAGAAATCAAGTTCTCAAAATTCTGTTTAGATCTCCGGATCTTTAAAAGTGCTTTTGAAAGTATTAATAATGCTTGTTGACAATTTAGTTGTGGGTTATTTTGTGCATTCTATAAAACGAATTATTTTTCAAAAATTTGTTTTGTAGTTAGTAAAAAATACTTTAGAATTTAGTTTTGAAACATTTTGGTCTTATTTTTGTTATAAAAAACGAGGAACAAACATAAAATTTCAATTTTACTTGCGGTTCCATAAAAACCTTCAAAAGTAACTTTAGTAATTACATGCGTTTCAAGTTAATTTTGAAATTTTTTTTCTTAAAATAACTCAAAGAGTGTAGTAGAAGTTTTATTAAGAAAAATCTACTTTAAAAAAAACTTTTTTTGTAAATCTACATTTTTGTAAAATTTCAGTGTTTTACTTTCAAATTATTTAAACTATTACGAAAAATAAAATTTCCGGCTTTGTTTTTATCTATTGCACTCTAGAGTATCTAGAAAAAAGACTTTATACAGCAAAAACCATAAATAAATTTGTTTAACCATCTATATAAATAATCAAACTTTGATGCACAAAATAGCCCCATCAGTGAGTAGATAAGCTAGGCCGGGTCTAACTCACCAAAGCGCGGGAGTTTTGAATTTCTGCGCAGAAGTCAAGTATCAGAGATCTGCGCAGAAGTCAGAGATTTACACAAGCGCGAGATTCCATAAAAAATTCCAATTATTTATCTGAGGAATGTTATGGTTAGTATCATGTTTCGCGATTACGCAAGGTTCGACACGCGTCTCTTTGTTTCGGTAATTATGAGGTAGGTATTTTATCTGAGGAATTTGTCTCGCGATTGCATCATGCAGATTGACCTTGTGATATTTTCTATATTTTAATTAGTGATAAAAAATTAGTTGTGCTGTGAAGATCGAGCAGTGACAACAAGGTTTTTAAGTTTTTCAAATTCAGTTTTTAAAAATTGGCAAGACTGTTTTTAAGTTTTTCAACACTGTTTTTTGTATAATTTGGCAACACTGTATAACAAAAACTATAAAAGCAGCGGAGTATTGCAAAAAAATCAGTCTTCATCCAACTGTTGTTGAGTAAGGTTGTTGTACATCTTTTAATCTTGCTTCGACAAAATAATTCAAAATGATTTCAAATAAACAGATGGTTAATATGTTAAGAAAAAATTATGACATTTATAAGAATGAACAAAATGTAAATTTTAATGAATGTGAGCAATTATGTAAACAGGGTTCGAAACACATACGGTTATTAAAAAAGAATTTAAGATGTAATAAACTTTGCACATCGAAAAAGAGCAACATTATTTCAACGATTGGGCTTATTTGTTAGGAAAATTAAATATTTGCAGAAGAAGGGAGGGGGGGGGGATATTTTGAAAGTTAGACCGAGAGATAGATTAATTTGGACAGATTTAGAGAATGCTTTTAATGGTCGAATGAGAACAGGAGTTGTAACCAATTTAACTCATAAAAATTTCACAGATTTTTTCAAAGATGCAAAATCAATGGTAATTAGGAGATTAAACATGCCTTAAAAGACTTGGAAAATTTAAAGGTCAATTTTATATTTAATGGAATTTTTAAAACAATAGAAGATGAAAAAATTAAATATTTTCAAACAAAAAATAAAATTATTACTAAAACTACAAATTTAAATGATTGATTTAATAAAGAAGTAGAGAAAATGTTAACAATAATTGATCATTTCGAACATGAAAAATCGGATTTGGTCATTTAAAGAAATATAAAATTTAACAGTAAATATAAATAGATACGCGCCATTATCAGCTGGTACTTACGTTAAAATGCCTAAATTCATAAGAGATAAAAAAGCTGTAGTGAATGTAAAACATGATTATGAGTTTTGCTTTTTATGGTCAATAATGGCAGCTTTATATCCGGTTCAAAAACATCCATATCGTACTATCCAATAGTTTTTTATAATTTATCTGGTTATGATTACCATTTTATTATTAAATAATTAGCAACTCAATTTAAAGGAAATGTTACTTTATTACCAATAAATAAAGAAAAGTATATTTCATTCACTAAAGAGGTTGAAGGTACAATAGTTAAACTCAGATTTATTAATTCTTTTAGATTCATGTCAAGTAGTCTTGATAAATTAGCTTGATATTTAAATAATGATGAAAAGAAAATTAATAAACAGTTTCGTAAAAATGAACAAGAATTCAATTTGCTAACAAGAAAAGGGGGTATTTCCGTATGGATACATTGATAATTGGGATAAATTAAAAAAAATAAATTACCAGCAAAAGAATCATTTTATTCAAAATTAAACAATAACAATATTTACGAAGAAGATTATAAACACGCGTGTAATGTTTGGAAATATTTTAATTTGCAAACTTTGAGAGAGTATTCTGATTTGTATTTAAAAACAGCTGTTTTGCTCTTAGCAGACATCTTTGAAAATTTTAGAAAAACCTGTCTGAAAACTTATAAATTAGATCCATTATATTATTATACTGCGCCAGGACTGGCATTCGACGCCATGCTTAAATATACCGAAATAAAATTAAAATTATTAATTGATGTTGAAATGTTACTTTTCATTGAAAAGGGAATTAGAGGTGGGGTTTCACAATGTTCTAATAGATATGCAAAAGCAAATAATAGATTTATGGGGAAAGATTTTAATCCTTTTAATCCAGAATCTTATATCATATATCTAGATATTAATAATCAGTATGGTAAAGCCATGAGCGAACATTTACCTTATGATAACTTTGAATGGGTTGAAGACTTTTCTGAAATTGATTTTTTAAACATTAATGATGATTCAGAGAAAGGTTATATTCTCGAAGTAGATCTAGATTATCCAATTAACCTTCATGATTTGCATAAAGATTTACCACTTTGCCCACATCATTTTACACCACCAAATTCAAATTGTAAAAAATTAATAACAAGTTTATTAGCAAAAGAAAAATATATAGTTCATTATAGAAACTTAAAACAATATATAGCAATAGGAATGAAATAACCACAAATACATAGAGTTTTGAAATTTAATCAAAAGCCGTGGCTTAAACCATATATAGATTTGAATACTGAAATGAGAAAAAAACCAGTCAATGAATTTGAAAAGAATTTTTATAAATTAATGAATAACTCAGTTTTCGGGAAAACCATGGAAAATGTTAGAAATCATAAAGATGTTAGATTAGTAACAAAATGGGAGGGAAGGTATAAAGCTAAAAATTTAATTGCACAGACAAATTTTAATAGCAGCACAGTTTTTGGGGAAGATAAGGTCATTATAGAAATAGATAAATTGCATGTATTCTATAATAAACCAATTTATATAGGGTTTTCGATCTTGGACATTTCAAAAATAATAATTTATGATTTTCATTATAATTACACGAAAAAAACGTTTGCTGAAAATGTAAAGTTACTCTATACCGACACAGACATTTTAATTTATCATGTTACAGTACCAAATATTTATGACTATATAAAAAGAGATTTGCATAAATTTGATACATCAGACTATCCCGAATATAATGTTTATGGAATACCGCTTGCAAATAAAAAAGTTTTAGATCTAATGAAAGATGAATGTAATGGTAAAATTGTATTTGAATTCATAGGTCAAAATTATATTGTTACAAGTTATGGGGTGAAGTTAACGCTGAAAAGAAAGCTAAAGGGGTAAAAGGCTCGACTTTCAAAACTATAACATTTAATGATTATAAGAAATCTCTTTTTTCATACGAAACTATTGTTAAATCTCAACATTTAATACGAAGTAGAAAACATTAGGTAAATACGATAAAGCAAGACAAAATTGCTCTTAGCTGGCAAGACGATAAAAAAGTCTTGAGTTCAGGTAAAACTGATACCCTTCCATGGGCTTATAAAGAACAAGAACCTATGGAAGTGGACGATGTACAAATTTAGAAATGTACATAAATTTCAAAACATTATTAAAAAATATATTTTTTCATTCTTATAAATTTCATAATTTTTTCATGCTGTATATTAAGAAAAATACAGCGATGAAATATCTCCAAGAAAAAGAAGAATATTTTACAATTTGTAACCCACACAGCACCGGAAATTCCCTGAATTTTCCCTGAATATCCGTCTACATTTCTCGAATATTCGAACCTAATATTCAAGGAAGTTTCGAGGAAGTAGTAAAATGTCCGCCTAGAAAAATATTGGGCGCGGAATTTCCCTGAAAATGTATTTCTAATTTTCAGGGAATTTCCGCATCTAACATTCCTTTAATATTCAGGGAAAGTTAAAAAAAAATTTCCAAAATTTTTTTTGATCTGGTAATTGATCAAAAATATATGATATTCAACATCCGTAGGATTCTAGAACATTAAAAACTACTGCGCAGCCGTAAGTGTCATAGAAACCAAGTTCGACCAGTGCGCATCATGTACAGTGAATATACGAATACCATGAATATTAAAGGAATGTTAGATGCGGAAATTCCCTGAAAATTAGAAATACATTTTCAGGGAAATTGCGCGCCCAATATTTTTCCAGGCGGACATTTTACTACTTCCTCGAAACTTCCTTGAATATTAGGTTCGAATATTCGAGAAATGTAGACGGATATTCAGGGAAAATTCAGAGAATTTCCGGTGCTGTGTGGGAAGCAACAACACAGTCCTATTCCTTTTATTCAAGAAAAAAGCTAAAACATTACACTGGAGCTACATCTTAAATATAAAACCTTACGCTTGAACCTGAAAGAGAAAATCTTAGCACCATAGAAAATCGACATAATCCTAAAGGAAATCTAACCTCTTCAGTCAACTCTCAACTCCAGAAAAAATAAAATTAACGATCAGAGGTGTATAGAGAAGAAAGGATCAACAGAATACATTTTTAAAAAATCATAAATTTATATTTTAAATAAAGCAAACATTTTTTGCACACTTAGAATACACACATACACATACTGAAACCAACACAGATTATGTAATGCTGAATTAATTAATAAAAAAATTTAAATTGTATATACATTGTTTTTTAATTTCCCTTCAAAGAATGTTTAAGAGTAAAAGAAGTGTATAAAAGTATAAAGAGAATAACTGATAAAATAGAGATAAAGAAAGAAAGAGAGAGAGAGAGAGAGAGAGAGAAAAAAAGAGAAAGAGAGAAAGAGACCACATGTGAGAAAGAGAAGATAGTGTGTCTATTAGATGAACAGAGAAGTAGAGAGATTCAGTTAGATAAACGGGGAGAAATTATGAGATAAAAAGAGATATGGAGAGAGCCTGTGAGATAGAAAGAGAGAAAATATGAGACAGACAGAGATGTGGAGAGAGCCTGTGAGAGAGAAGGAGACAGCTTATGAGACAGACAGAGATGTCGAGAGAGCCTGTGAGTTAGAAAGAGATGGAGAGAGAGAGAGAGAGAGAGAGAGTCGACAAAAATACTAACCTATACTAAAAGCTTCTAAAGCGTTCAAATACTCTAAGAATTAAAAAAAAATGAATGATAATTTTTAATAAAATTTATTATATTGATATTTTTACCATTTTAATTAAATAATAATTTTCCATAAAAATTACATTTTTATAATTTATAAATAAATAAGGATCTAGAAAGATTATTGATAATAATTAGAATTGTACTTTTACATAACACTAGCTTATTTAAATATAATAACGTACTCTTAAAATCTGAATAAGTGGATTTTCTACTTTTTCATGAGGTCATATACTTTAATTAGATTATTTGATAAGGTATATCATTTATAGCGTGTGAGATTAGAATTGATGGAGATTGAAATATCAGAGATCTACACAGACGTTTAGCAACATACATAAAAAATCTACTTTAGAGTTCACAATAATTATTCTTAAACATAAGCCGTCAAAATGCTTGATTTTTTATAAACATATAAATTTTCTTTGGAATGTACCATTTAATGATAAAAGTAAAATCCTTTAAAGTAATAACCAATGTTTTAATAAACAAAAAGTTTTGACAGAAGTAAGCAATAAACTCTATTCTTGATAAATTGAGAAATAAAATGTATGATTTTTAAACTTTCACATAAATCTGTTCTGGAATGTACTATGAAAATAAGATAGTCAAAACAAGCAATGGAATCTGGGGCCGGAAAACACGAATGTGCAACACCTCTTTTTATTTCTTTATTATAATTAGACTTATTCTTTCTGTCGATTTAAAATAATACTTAATAAACAAAAGCAATAAATTATGATAAACAATTGACAAATTCTTAGGAATCGAAAGCATTATCTAAATATATGAGAGAGAGAGAAAATACACGCTGAAACTTGTCAAAGGTTGACTTTGCAAATTCCTTTCTGATGACTTAAGAGACACATTGAAACTGGTCAATGGTTGACCTTCAAATTCCTTTCTGATGACGTAATATAGCTTGAAACTTATCAATGGCTGACCTTGCAAATTCCTTTCTGATGATGTAAGAGACATGTTGAAACTTGTTAAGGGTTAACCTTGCAAATTCCAATCTGATGAAGTAATAACATACACGCGTTAAGCGTTGACCTCGACAACTGTATCATAGTCGCATTCTTCAAATTCCTAAATTTAAAATTAACATCATCTGATTATCACATGGATTAAGACTGAGATAAGAGGTTTAAATATGAGATAAAATGTTGGTAAAGAAGGTTCTGGACAGAAATGATAACAGTTTACAAGAACTGATTTTTTAGAGAAAAGCTGAGACTCAAGTATTTACTGTTCAGTAGAAAACTATCAAATAATAATAATAATAATCAGATGATGTTAATTTTAAATTTAGGAATTTGAAGAATGCGACTTTGATACAGTTGTCGAGTTTAAAGCCTAACGCGTGTATGTTATTACGTCATCAGATTGGAATTTGCAAGGTAAACCCTTGACAAGTTTCAACATGTCTCTTACATCATCAGAAAGGAATTTGCAAGGTCAACCATTGATAAGTTTCAAGCTATACTACGTCATCAGAAAGGAATTTGAAGGTCAACCATTGACCAGTTTCAATGTGTCTCTTATGTCATTAGAAAGGAATTTGCAAGGTCAACCCTTGACAAGTTTCAGCGTGTATTTTCTCTCTCTCATATATTTAGATAATGCTTTCGATTCCTAAGAATTTGTCAATTGTTTATCATAATTTATTGCTTTTGTTTATTAAGTATTATTTTTAATCGACAGAAAGAATAAGTCTAATTATAATAAAGAAATTAAAAGAGGTGTTGCACATTCGTGTTTTCCGGCCCCAGATTCCATTGCTTGTTATTATTTTCATAGTACATTCCAGAACAGATTTATGTGAAAGTTTAAAAATCATACATTTTATTTCTCAATTTATCAAGAATAGAGTTTATTGCTTACTTCTGTCAAAACTTTTTGTTTATTAAAACATTGGTTATTACTTTAAAGGATTTTACTTTTATCATTAAATGGTACATTCCATAGAAAATTTATATGTTTATAAAAAATCAAGCATTTTGACGGCTTATGTTTAAGAATAATTATTGTGAACTCTAAAGTAGATTTTTTATGTATGTTGCTAAACGTCTGTGTAGATCTCTGATATTTCAATCTCCATCAATTCTAATCTCACACGCTATAAATGATATACCTTATCAAATAATCTAATTAAAGTATATGACCTCATGAAAAAGTGGAAAATCCACTCATTCAGATTTTAAGAGTACGTTATTCTATTTAAATAAGCTAGTGTTATGTAAAAGTACAATTCTAATTATTATCAATAATCCTTCTAGATCCTTATTTATTTATAAATTATAAAAATGTAATTTTTATTGAAAATTATTATTTAATTAAAATGGTAAAAATATCAATATAATGAATTTTATTAAAAATTATCATTCATTTTTTTTTAATTCTGAGAGTATTTAAACGCTTTAGAAGTTTTTAGTGTAAGTTAGTATTGTTGTCGACTCTCTCTCTCTCTCTCTCTCTCTCTCTCCATCTCTTTCTAACTCACAGGCTCTCTCAACATATCTGTCTGTCTCATAAGCTGTCTCCTTCTATCTCACAGGCTCTCTCCACATCTCTGTCTGTCTCATAATTTCTCTCTTTCTATCTCACAGGCTCTCTCCATATCTCTTTTTATCTCATAACTTCTCTCCGTTTATCTCACTGACTCTCGCTACTTCTCTGTTCATCTAATAGACACACTATCTTCTCTTTCTCACATGTGGTCTCTTTCTCTCTCTCTCTCTCTCTCTCTCTCTCTCTCTCTTCCTCTCTCTCTTTTTCTCTCTTTATCTCTATTTTATCAGTCATTCTCTTTATACTTTTATACACTTCTTTTACTCTTAAACATTCTTTGAAGGGAAATTAAAAAACAATGTATATACAATTTAAATTTTTTTATTAATTAATTCAGCATTACATAATCTGTGTTGGTTTCAGTATGTGTATGTGTGTATTCTAAGTGTGCAAAAAATGTTTGCTTTATTTAAAATATAAATTTATGATTTTTTAAAAATGTATTCTGTTGATCCTTTTCTCTCTATACACCTCTGATCGTTAATTTTATTCTTTCTGGAGTTGGGAGTTGACTGAAGAGGTTAGATTTCCTGTAGGATTATGTCGATTTTCTATGGTGCTAAGATTTTCTCTTTCAGGTTCAAGCGTAAGGTTTTATATTTAAGATGTAGCTCCAGTGTAATGTTTTAGCTTTTTTCTTGAATAAAAGGAATAGGACTGTGTTGTTGCTTACAATTGTAAAATATTCTTCTTTTTCTTAGAGATATTTCATCGCTGTATTTTTCTTAATATACAGCATGAAAAAATTATGAAATTTATAAGAATTAAAAAATATATTTTTTATAATGTTTTTAAATTTATTTACATTTCTAAATTTGTACATCGTCCACTTCCATAGGTTCTTGTTCTTTATATCCCCATGGAAGGGTATCAGTTTTACCTGAACTCAAGATTCGTATTTACCTCATGTTTTCTACTTCGTATTAAATGTTGAGATTTAACAATAGTTTCATATGAAAAAAGAGATTTCTTATAATCATTAAATGTTATAGTTTTGAAAGTCGAGCCTTTTACCCCTTTAGCTTTCTTATTAGCGTTATCTTCACCCCATAACTTGTAACAATATAATTTTGATCTTAAACCTATGAATTCAAATACAATTTTACCATTACATTCATCTTTCATTAGACCTAAAACTTTTTTATTTGCAAGCGGTATTCCATAAACATTATATGCAGGATAGTCTGATGTATCAAATTTATGCAAATCTCTTTTTATATAGTCATAAATATTTGGTACTGTAACATGATAAATTAAACTGTCTGTGTCGGTATAGAGTAACTTTACATTTTCAGCAAACGTTTTTTCGTGTAATTATCATGAAAATCATAAATTATTATTTTTGAAATGTCCAAGATCGAAAACCCTATATAAATTGGTTTATTATAGAATACATGCAATTTATCTATTTCTATAATGACCTTATCTTCCCCAAAAACTGTGCTGCTATTAAAATTTGGCTGTGCAATTAAATTTTTAGCTTTATACCTTCCCTCCCATTTTGTTACTAATCTAACATCTTTATGATTTCTAACATTTTCCATGGTTTTCCCGAAAACTGAGTTATTCATTAATTTATAAAAATTCTTTTCAAATTCATTGACTGGTTTTTTTCTCATTTCAGTATTCAAATCTATATATGGTTTAAGCCACGGCTTTTGATTAAATTTCAAAACTCTATGTATTTGTGGTTATTTCATTCCTATTGCTATATATTGTTTTAAGTTTCTATAATGAACTATATATTTTTCTTTTGCTAATAAACTTGTAATTAATCTTTTACAATTTGAATTTGGTGGTGTAAAACGATGTGGGCAAAGTGGTAAATCTTTATGCAAATCATTAAGGTTAATTGGATAATCTAGATCTACTTCGAGAATATAACCTTTCTCTGAATCCTCAGTAATGTTTAAAAAATCAATTTCAGAAAAGTCTTCAACCCATTCAAAGTTATCATAAGGTAAATGTTCGCTCATGGCTTTACCATACTGATTATTAATATCTAGATATATGATATAAGATTCTGGATTAAAAGGATTAAAATCTTTTCCCATAAATCTATTATTTGCTTTTGCATATCTATTAGAACATTGTGAAACCCCACCTCTAATTCCCTTTTCAATGAAAAGTAACATTTCAACATCAATTAATAATTTTAATTTTATTTCGGTATATTTAAGCATGGCGTCGAATGCCAGTCCTGGCGCAGTATAATAATATAATGGATCTAATTTATAAGTTTTCAGACAGGTTTTTCTAAAATTTTCAAAGATGTCTGCTAAGAGCAAAACATCTGTTTTTAAATACAAATCAGAATACTCTCCCAAAGTTTGCAAATTAAAATATTCCCAAACATTACACGCGTGTTTATAATCTTCTTCGTAAATATTGTTATTGTTTAATTTTGAATAAAATGATTCTTTTGCTGGTAATTTATTCTCTTTTAAGAAGGTTTATCCAAAAAACCAATTTCTACAGATTCTTATAAAATTTTTATGACATATTAAATGCATTACTTTACATGTACTGTTACAATTTTATTGAAATTTACCGTTCCGTTTTTAAGATATAAATTTATAAAGTTGGTACTTTTACATGGAAACAGTAACAAAACGCGCAAAATGACTATATTTTAATTAATTATAAAAACACGGTTCTACAAATTTTTTAAAAAACTAATATATTTTAAACTGTAATATAATACAACTTTTACAACAATATTTAATTAATTTACCGTACCGTTGTTACGAAAATGTTATTCAAGGGTAGTATTTCTTCAATTTTTTGAAATAATCAGAAAGAAAAAATTGTAATAGCTTGAAATTTTCAACGGAAAAATTTTTTTGCAATAAAATTTCTTTGTGCAATGATTTTAACTACAAAATAGTATTTAGAAACCAAATTATAAGAAGATAAAAAATTAAAAAAATATTGACTATCATGGTCCGATAGAATGAGAACCGCTTGAGGGTATAAGCGTCCTTAATTTATCCCAATTATCAATATATCCATACGGAAATACCCCCTTGTTAGCAAATTGAATTCTTGTTCATTTTTACGAAACTGTTTATTAATTTTCTTTTCATCATTATTTAAATATGAAGCTAATTTATCAAGACTACTTGACATGAATCTAAAAGAATCAATAAATGTAAGTTTAACTATTGTACCTTCAACCTCTTTAGTGAATGAAATATACTTTTCTTTATTTATTGGTAATAAAGTAACATTTCCTTTAGATTGAGTTGCTAATTATTTAATAATAAAATGGGAATCATAACCAGATAAATTATGAAAAACTATTGGATAGTACGATATGGATGTTCTTGAACCGGATATAAAGCTGCCATTATTGACTATAAAAAGCAAAACTCATCATCATGTTTTACATTCACTACAGCTCTTTTAATAAAATGGGAATCATAACCAGATAAATTATAAAAAACTATTGGAACTGTATGAGAATCTTTATAATTTACATTACAACCTGGGTGAGCTGCACCTCTAAATTTTCCCGTGAAATGACAATGATCTCTATGTTTAATATCGTCATCTTTGAAAGGTGTTTCACAAATATGACAGACTGTTGCTATATTATATTGTAACTGTTGTTCAAAAGTTAATATTTCCAGTGGAATAATATTTTTAAAATAAGAATTTACTTTATGTGATAATTGTTCCAATTCTTTAATAAACCAATTTATACAGTCCGGTCCACGATAAGATTTAAAGTCTGAGAGAGAGTCATAAAAATCACATTTTACATAGAATGCAACGCTTGTAGGGACATGTTTTTTTTCTACACCTGGCTCTAACAAACATTCAATATCGGCATATATTGCAAAAGGTACATTTTCTTTATATTTATAATTTTTAAATTTATAAATGCTATCTTTTTCTTCGGGTAAAACAACTCTACATTTATTCAAATTTTTACAATCTTCTTTATAATTATTATATGATTTTTGATGCCTAAAATGACAAAGACACCTGTCACACAATAAAGTTTTATGCTGATCTTTTGATATTTGTGCACTTATTAAACGGGACATATTTTTTATCCAGGCAAAATGATAAATTTCATTAGCAACTTGACTATTTTGAATCATTAATAAATTAATTGCAGCTTTATTTGAATCATTTTTACTTAAATAAACTGGGAAAACTTCTTCTAATTTTACTCCGTATACATTTATTGTTGAATTATTTAATTTTTCAAATTTAGGAATATCATGTAATTTAAGCGGGAAATTAATTCCATTATATTTTAATTTAGTACTAAAATTTGGATAAGAAGTAGTACGATATGGATGTTCTTGAACCGGATGTAAAGCTGCAATTATTAACCATAAAAAGCAAAACTCATCATCATTTTTTACATTCACTACAGCTCTTTTATCTCTTATGAATTTAGGCATTTTAACGTAAGTACCAGGTGATAATGGCGCGTATCTATTTATATTTACTGTTAAATTTTATATTTCTTTTAATGACCAAATCCGATTTTTCATGTTCGAAACGATCAATTATTGTTAACATTTTTTCTACTTCTTTATTAAACAAATCATTTAAATTTGTAGCTTTAGTAATAATTTTATTTTTTCTTTGAAAATATTTATTTTTTTCATCTTCTATTGTTTTAAAAATTCCATTAAATATAAAATTGACTTTTAAATTTTCCAAGTCTTTTAAGGCATTGTTTAATCTCCTAATTACCATTGATTTTGCATCTTTGAAAAAATCTGTTAAATTTTTATGAGTTAAATTGGTTACAACTCCTGTTCTCATTCGATCATTAAAAGCATTCTCTAAATCTGTCCAAATTAATCTATCTCTCTGTTTAACTTTCAAAATATTCCCCCTCCTTTCTTCTGCAAATATTTAATTTTCCTAACAATTGAACAATGTCGATGTGCAAAGTTTATTACATCTCAAATTCTTTTTTAATAACCGTATGTGTTTCGAACCCTGTTTACATAATTGCTCACATTCATTAAAATTTAAATTTTGTTCATTCTTATAAATGTCATAATTTTTTCTTAACATATTAACCATCTGTTTATTTGAAATCATTTTTAATGATTTTGTCAAAGCAAGAGTAAAAGATGTACAACAACCTTACTCAACAACAGTTCGATAAAGACTGATTTTTTTGCAATACTCTACTGCTTTTATAGTTTTTGTTATACACTGTTGAAAAACTTAAAAACAGTCTTGCCAATAGGGAGTTATCATCAAAAATTTTTTTAATGTAAATGGATAGATCGGGTATGATTTTATAACACATTTTTTTCTTATAATTTTTTGATGAAAAATAAGCACAGAATTAAAGAAAAACAAATAGTAAATTCGTGCGCAATTTAAAAATGCCGAAAACGGTCCGAACTCCGGACCCGAGTTCTACCGACGGGACTGTGACGTCACACTAGTATAAACGTCACATGCTGTCATGAATTTCTTATGGTTAAAACTCGTGAAAACAACTTATTGAAATATTTAACACCGTTAAAAGAAAGGAAAGTTCTTGATGGATATTATTTAGTGTATACAGAATTAATTAATGTGTGAATTTATTGTGAAAATATCTGCATCGTAGGGAGCAGGTATGACATAACCTCAAACAACAAACAGTCTATCCTCATACCAAATAAAAATATATTATTATAAAATTGATTTCACCAAATTTTAAAATATCCAGTTGTACAAGGAGGTTGGTTCTAAATTCAAGTGGGTACAGGGGACATATATATCCCGATCATGATTCCTATATTTGCATAGGCGAATATCACATTTATTCCACTGGCCCCTGAAATATGTATTTTATTTTTGCACTCTCTAGACTGCTATGATTTTAATCAAACACTATAGATATTTTCACAATAAATTCACATATATTCACTTAATTCTGTACGCACTAAATAATATCCAACAAGAATTTTCCTTTTATTTAAATATGAAAAATATAATAGGGAACAGTATTATTAAATATGAATACAACATGCAGCAGGCAATGCGACAATAGACCTTTGTGAAGTCACTTTCGAGTGACCAATAAAAATCGTTTTCTATCTGAATGGATATTTTCAAATATCGTCTAATTTCAAACTAATTTTTTAATTGTGTAATGTTAAAAAAATGCAAAACTTTTAACGCTAATATATTTTAAAATATCTATATTAACTATTTCATAAAAAAGCATACATTTTTTTGACGCAAACTCCCTATTTTTAAAAACTGAATTTAAAATACTTAAAAACCTTGTTGTCACTGTTCGATCTTCACAGCACAACTAATTTTTGATCACTAATTAAAATATAGAAAAGATCACAAGGTCAATCTGCATGATGAAATCGCAAGACAAATTCCTCAGATAAAATACCTACCTCATAATTGCCGAAACAAAGAAACGCGTGTCGAACCTTGCGTAATCGCGAAACATGATACTAACCATAACATTCGCGCTTGTGTAAATCTCTGACTTCTGCGCACCCTTACGAGAAACTATGATAGAAAAATAATGATAGGCCTATCATTATTTTTCTAAAATTATTTTCCTATCATTTTTTCGCGACGATAGAAAAATGATAGAAAAATAATGATAGAAAAACGATAGAAGAAGAATTATAGAAAAAAGGGTTTTATTTGCAAATTTTCTATTAATTATAAAAAAGAAATTAAAAGATGATGGTTTTGATTCTTTTAACAAAATTAATTTAGTATTTACTTACTACGAAATGAATACGTAGTTTTATTTCACCAGATGATTTGTGTAACCGTAACTGTAAAAGAATGTAATTGTGATAAAAAAAAAATAAAAATATAAAAATAATTATATTAACCTACTTAACAACTTTAATTGACGTAAGCTACTTGCCGCATTTTATAGAAAATTTTGAAAACAAATTTTGGGGGACGGGGATTCGAACCCGGGTTCGACGCACGCTACCTAACGAAACCTAACACCTAAACCCACTAAGCTATCTCAACTAACTTCTGTAGAAACAAAAAATCTTTCTCTTAACCCGCAAGTCCACCTTATGTGCTTTACTGGAAAATAAGTGAAAAAGCAACAAATCTAATTCCCAAAGTAATTATTATGATAAAACCTTTTGCTTTAAAGAAGTCGGATAATACACAATGAAATAAATAGTTAATTTATATAAGGAAACATAAAAAACTGAATTCTAGTTGGCTTCAGACGAGTTATATACCTTGTCAGAATTCCTTTTTATGTGGAAATTCCAATCGGACATTCAATTGAGAGTAGGAAAACAAACTTAGAAATCGCAACTCTTGCAATTATGAGCCAGTATCATTTTGACACATGACTTAATTTTAGATTGTTATATTGTACAGAATGGAAATGTTATTTTGTACAACTGCTAAATGATATTTTGTACAATTTTGAAAAATGAATTTGTTATTTTGTACAATTCTTTAAAAAAGCTAAAATATTGTACTTCCAATGTTTTATTGCTTTTTTAAAAAATTGTACAAAATAACAAATTCATTTTTCAAAACTGTACAAAATAACATTTAGCAGTTGTACAAAATAACATTTCCATTCTGTACAATATAACAATCTAAAATTAAGTCATGTGTCAAAATGATACTGGCTCGCAATTATTAATAAAAATCAACGTGTTAGTTTGAACGTGAAGAGGCCAGCAATTCATGATTGGCAGGTGCGCGCTCGAACATCCGAAGTCGAACCAATCAGAGGTCTCCGTTGGTCTTTACAGTTCGCGTTCAACACGTCGAGAATTAAACCGTTATAGCTCTTCTTCTCTTACCTAAAACTTGTTTTCTACATAAAATTTATATCAATTTCGCCCTTTCGCTAAAAAAGCTTTAGATAAATAATATTATGACCCTCAAAATTTTAATTCAATTTATGGTAGGAAAGAAAAAGTAGGAACACTACAAACTTTGTTAATTTAATAGGAATTTTTTTTATATTCGACTTTCATAGAAAATCGTGCTTTTTGGGGTAAAAATATCTTCCAAAATATTAATTAATAATTATTAAGATTTTAAATTTTTCTGACATTTCCAGGCTATTCAAAACTTTTTAAAAAATCCCTGACACTTTCAGGTTCTGTAGCGATACAGCTAACATTCTTATATAAGATAAATTAAAACTATTATATAACAAAGCCAACATTTTAAAAATTAAGTTGAAAAAAGTACCAAAAACAACATTAGTTAATTATACCTTGTATTAAATAATAAAAGCAACGGAGGTGCAGAAGTATTTTGAAAAAATAGTTGAATTTAACGTAAGAAAACTTATTGGCTCTGAAAAGGGCCGATTGTCAAAAATAAAAATGAGCAGAGAACTAAAAACGCCGAAACCGTAAAGAGTACGGCTTTCACGTTTCAGAGCGTAGACGACGTCCATGGCGGTGACTCGAGCCAATTACTTTTTCAGCTTACTGTGAAACATTCTGATTAGATCGACTTTGGTGCATCGAGCGCGCACGGGCTAATCAGGGATTGCTAACCCCTTCTCAAACGGACGAAAGCTGTAATCCCGGCAACTGTTCAGTCTTATTCGACCTTTCGCGAGTGAAGCCTCGTTGCTGCAAAAAAAAGGTTGTTTGAACCTTCGGCACGCGGCAAATTCTGACTTGCCGTTTGAATAACCTTCAATTATTAAGCCTATAAACAATCGGCCCTTTTCAGGGCCATTAAATATTTATACGTATGGGTTTCACTATTATAAAACATAGGGACTTTGGCCTAAGTAGAATGAAAATTTGAAATTGTGAAAAAGGAGATAGTAAAATAGTTTTTTTTAAATAAAAAATACTTTTTTCAAGCTTCGTTCTGTAATAACAAAACAGAAATTATTTCGCTATTCTGTAAATTACACATTTCGTTTACATGCGAGCTCAAACGGCAAGTCAGAATTTGCCGCGTGCCGAAGGTTCAAACAACCTTTTTTTTGCAGCAACGAGGCTTCACTCGCGAAAGATCGAATAAGACTGAACAGTTGCCGGGATTACAGCTTTCGTCCGTTTGAGAAGGGGTTAGCAATCCCTGATTGGCCCGTGCGCGCTCGATGCACCAAAGTCGATCTAATCAGAATGTTTCACAGTAAGCTGAAAAAGTAATTGGCTCGAGTCACCGCCATGGACGTCGTCTACGCTCTGAAACGTGAAAGCCGTACTCTTTACGGTTTCGGCGTTTTTAGTTCTCTGCTCATTTTTATTTTTGACAATCGGCCCTTTTCAGAGCCAATAAGTTTTCTTACGTTAAATTCAACTATTTTTTCAAAATACTTCTGCACCTCCGTTGCTTTTATTATTTAATACAAGGTATAATTAACTAATGTTGTTTTTGGTACTTTTTTCAACTTAATTTTTAAAATGTTGGCTTTGTTATATAATAGTTTTAATTTATCTTATATAAGAATGTTAGCTGTATCGCTACAGAACCTGAAAGTGTCAGGGATTTTTTAAAAAGTTTTGAATAGCCTGGAAATGTCAGAAAAATTTAAAATCTTAATAATTATTAATTAATATTTTGGAAGATATTTTTACCCCAAAAAGCACGATTTTCTATGAAAGTCGAATATAAAAAAAATTCCTATTAAATTAACAAAGTTTGTAGTGTTCCTACTTTTTCTTTCCTACCATAAATTGAATTAAAATTTTGAGGGTCATAATATTATTTATCTAAAGCTTTTTTAGCGAAAGGGCGAAATTGATATAAATTTTATGTAGAAAACAAGTTTTAGGTAAGAGAAGAAGAGCTATAACGGTTTAATTCTCGACGTGTTGAACGCGAACTGTAAAGACCAACGGAGACCTCTGATTGGTTCGACTTCGGATGTTCGAGCGCGCACCTGCCAATCATGAATTGTTGGCCTCTTCACGTTCAAACTAACACGTTGATTTTTATTAATAATTGCAAGAGTTGCGATTTCTAAGTTTGTTTTCCCACTCTTAATTGAATGTCCGATTGGGATTTCCACATAAAAAGGAAATTCTGACAAGGTATATAACTCGACTGAAGCCAACTAGAATTCAGTTTTTTATGTTTCCTTATATAAATTAACTATTTATTTCTTTGTGTATTATCCGACTTCTTTAAAGCAAAAGGTTTTATCATAATAATTATCACTTTTGGAATTAGATTTGTTGCTTTTTCACTTATTTTCCAGTAAAGCACATAAGGTGGACTTGCGGGTTAAGAGAAAGATTTTTTGTTTCTACAGAAGTTAGTTGAGATAGCTGAGTGGGTTTAGGTGTTAGGTTTCGTTAGGTAGCGTGCGTCGAACCCGGGTTCGAATCCCCGTCCCCCAAAATTTGTTTTAAAAATTTTCTATAAAATGCGGCAAGTAGCTTACGTCAATTA
The DNA here is from genome assembly GCA_037103525.1 of Ganaspis brasiliensis. Classification (NCBI taxonomy): domain Eukaryota; kingdom Metazoa; phylum Arthropoda; class Insecta; order Hymenoptera; family Figitidae; genus Ganaspis; species Ganaspis brasiliensis. Next base: position 67,636 of record JAZKLR010000428.1, read on the forward strand.
AAGTTGTTAAGTAGGTTAATATAATTATTTTTATATTTTTATTTTTTTTAATCACAATTACATTCTTTTACAGTTACGGTTACACAAATCATCTGGTGAAATAAAACTAGGTATTTAGTTCGTAGTAAGTAAATACTAAATTAATTTTGTTAAAAGAATGAAAACCATCATCTTTTAATTTCTTTTTTATTATTAATAGAAAATTTGCAAATAAAACCCTTTTTTCTATAATTCTTCTTCTATCGTTTTTCTATCATTATTTTTCTATCATTTTTCTATCGTCGCGAAAAAATGATAGGAAAATAATTTTAGAAAAATAAGGATAGGCTTATCATTATTTTTCTATCATGGTTTCTCGTAAGGGCAGATATCTGATACTTGACTTCTGCGCAGAAATTAAAATCTCCTGCGCTTTGGTGGCTTAGAACCGGCCTAGCTTATCTACTTCAGTGGATCTATTTTGTGCACAACTTTGAGTTTTTAAAACTCAGACCACATTTTATTTCTTGTCGGCTGGCTTATAGAACACCTTTAGGAGAATGTCTTTAACATAACTGAATAACTAATTTCTTCATTTTTTTAAATTCTGAATTTTGATAAATCATAGAGAGTTTTGTGCATAAAATAGCCCTGGTTGACGGTAATTGTTTTTTTTTTTTTTTTGACAAATGTTGCAAGAAACTATTTGAAAAATAATAACAAATATTTTTAAACACTTACTCCACAAGCTTTTAATTTCACTGTAAAAACAAGTGTCTCATTTTAAGACATTTTTGTCCTCACATTTAAGACGTTTTAGGGTGTCTTAATGTTAAACCAATGAGAAATCATCTTTCAAAATTATTAACCAATGAAATAGCTTGAAATAACCGTAAGACGCTTTCTTAATGTCTTGTGTCTTAAAATAAGACACTTAGAAGACAGCAGTTTTTGCGGTGTTTAGGGGGTTTTTAACGCCCCTGTAAAAAAAGTTAATAACAAAAAATGTATGAACAAATTATTAGATGTTATTTCCTGATAATCTTCTGATTATACCTACCGCCCACTAGTATTTAAAGACCAGTTGTTCGGGAGAACTATAAGGTTTAGCTGGCCTACAAAATAAAATAAGAAAATGTTAGAGTACTCACAAAACATCAAAACCGTATCATATAAGTATGGCAGAAATAATCAAGAGAATCACAAAATATCAGAGATACGAGAAATCATCAGGATTTCTAAAGTTTTGTCGTAATTCCTGATTCCTTTTTTGATAAAGTTAATTCAAAATTGACGTGGTGACACAGTTTTGTCAAAAACTTGAGGTTTTTGCTTCACTGTGCCACTCCATTTAAGAGCAATACTTATCCTGGATTGTACAATATTGTCAGAATTTCATATTCATACTTATAATTTTAGTTTAAATTTTCCATTCCATGGAGCAACTTTTGTTTCAATCAAAATATAAATTCTTTAGTAAATGAAATAAAAAGTGTTCAATTTTTGAACAGTTTTAAAACTACTACTCGAAAATAGTAATCTTTAATCTGAAATATGTAAATTTTATAATTTCTTTTTTCCGTGTAAGCACTCTAAAATATTCATAGTCATAAATTTTTACTATCTATATTTAATACCCTTAAAACACAACTCTTCTAATAATTTATTTTCTTTACTTTTACAAAAACATGCTACAGATAATTTTGCATGTTTCGTTTATTAATTGTTCTATTAACTAATCATGACTTAATCTTGAAACATATGTACAAAACTTATGGGAAACATGCCATTTTTTTCTGGAGCTCGTTTTAGAACACCTTCCATCCAATTATCATCCTCAGTCTGTTCGTTTGTAATTATAATCACATCGCCTTCATGAAATGATAGTTCATCTTCATTATCTGCTTCGCAATCATATAAGGCTCGACAGCGTCTTAAGCCAATTAGGTCCAATTCTGTAAGTGGCTGAAAATGCAAAAATGGTTTTATTTTTAATTAAAACTATCTGGTAACTTATTGTTATCAGCGTCTTATCTAGGGGGAGAAGCTAATTACCTTTGTAGAAGGCGGACAAATCACCACTTTATTTAATGGTTATTGGACCCATTTAATAGCTATTGAACATTAGGGGTCTTAAGGCCAAAACCAACCAACCAAATCGCTAGTTAGCAAAACTTAAAAAAATGTTTCAAGGAAAAACTTTTTGATGAAAGGCAAGGCAAACGACATTTTACATTTCTTCTATAAAATTTCTAGATTTGTCACCCATTCTTATATTAATATTTTTTTTTAATTACCAACTATTAGCTCAAGAAAATTAGGACAAAAACATTATATCACGAATAAACTACCTACACTAAAAATAGCTTAAACTATTAAGGGGTTAAACCACTCTAGAACATCAAAGAGGCCTTATTTTAATATTTTTTTAAGAAAAATTTTCAAGATTACGTGCAGAATGCAAATTAAAATAAAAAATTTCCTATGGGAATCATTTTGCTCAAATTGAAAAGTCCTTAATTTCAAACCCAAAACTCTTTTGGCATCATGTTAATTCTAAAAGAGAAAATTCCCGAATTCCTAATGAAATATTTTATGGACAAACATTTGCCACTTCTAACTTGGACATTGGAAACTGCTTCAAATCAGTTTTTTGTTCTACATTTACTGTCCCAGTTGTTAACACTTTGAATGGAGTCTTTTTGCAGAGAGAAAACAATATTATCTACATTCCTACTATTACTAGACAATCTTTGTTAACAAAGCTGAAAGCTATAGATATAAAAAAAAAGAGCTGGCCCAGATGAAGTCCCTCCTATGTTACTGAAGTCGTGCGGCTTTGCATTCATCGAACCACTTTTTATATTGTTTATTCGCTCGTTACATAGCGGAATATTCCCGACAATATGGAAAAGAGGAATAGTCATTCAAGTACACAAAGATGGTGATAAAAGAGATGTCGCAAATTACCGCCCAATTGTATTATTGAATTGTATTTCTAAAATTTTTGAAAGTTTAATTTTTTATTTTATTTATGAGAAACTTGAATCAATAATAATAAATGAGCAGCACGGCTTCATAAGACGTAGGTCAATCCTGACAAACTTAAGAGTCTTTCCCAACTTTGTTATAAGTAACTTAGAGAATGGGGTTCAAGTTGATACCATTTATACGGATATCGCAAAGGCGTTTGATAGGATTGACCATTTTATACTTTTGGCTAAGCTCAAAGATCTGGGATTTTCAGAAAATTTATTAACCTGGGTGCGTAGTTACCTTACTGAGAGAGCTCTTTCGGTCAGAATTGACTATGATTATTCAGATGTTTTTATGGCCACATCGGGTGTCCCACAGGGCTCGCATCTCTTTTTTGTATTATTTATAAACGACATTAAAGATATCTGAAAACATAGTCCCTTTCTGTTGTTCGCGGATGACTTGAAACTTTTTAAGGCCATAGGTTGTGTACAGGATCAATTGGATCTTCAGTCAGATATAAATAGTTTCATGGTTGGGTGCACGGATAATGGGTTATCGTTAAACATCAGAAAATGCAAATTAATTTCTTTCTCTAAATCTAGAATGGCTTTAGATTTCAATTATTCTGTTGAAAGTCAGCAAATTTCTAAAGTGTCTGAATTGCGGGACCTTGGGGTGATAATGAATGACAAATTGAATTTCTCAGAGCATAAATCTTTTACAATCAGAAAGGCAAATAAAATTCTAGCTTTCGTTATAAGAAATGCATCTCAGTTTAAAGATATCTTAACATTAAAGGTTTTACTAAACGTCTTTAGAAAGGGTTCAAAATAGATTTTTGAGATTCGTTGCTAAACAAGCTGAAATAAGATATGATCTCTTTAGTCACGATTATTCTGACCTGCGTAAAAATTTTAAAGTTCCCCTACTAGAAAAACGTTTCCTATTTGCCGACATGCTATTTTTATTTAAAATTATAAACGGTCTTACTGATTGTTCTGAGTTAATAGGTTTATTAAAACTGCAAGAACCGGTCAGATTATCGAGAAACCCTCCCTTATTTGCTTTGCCGGTTGTTAGGACCAATCCTATATAAGAAATCAGCTAGCTATGGGCCTGTAACGCAAAAGTGTAACGCAGGACGGTTATGTAGAGAGAAACGAAGATTAAAATAAGTTTTAGATTGAGATAGATAAGAAAGGTAGGTATAATTAGAAGTAGAGAGAAACGAAGATTTTTGAAATAAGTTTAAGATTGAGAGATAAGGAAGGTAGGTATAATTTGAAAATTTTCGTATGGCAGGTACCTTGAAAGAGGTAATTGAGAGAAATTGTTTGGAAAGGTAGGTATAATTTGAAAATGTAACTATCGTTTATCGACTGCTTCTGTGATTCGGTAGCCTGTCAAAATGTATTTTTGACATCGGATTCGTGTTGAGTTATACGTATCGTCAAAGGAATTATGAAGGTAAAAATTTTTTTAATTTAAAAATAAGAATAATTTCTTTTACGCCTTATTATCTCCTGGGAGTGTTTAATTTTTTTTTGTTTCAGTTATCAGACTATTATCAGACTAATGTTCATTGTTCAGTAATAATTTAAAGTCCTTGACACGCTTTTGTATTTTTTTATAAACGTTTTTAAATATTAAGAAAAAAAAAGAAATAAATTTTTTAACTACAGTAATACAGAATTTTTTTTTTGTTTCAGTTATCAGACTATTATCAGACTAATGTTCATTGTTCAGTAATAATTTAAAGTCCTTGACACGCTTTTGTATTTTTTTATAAACATTTTTAAATATTAAGAAAAAAAAAGAAATAAATTTTTTAACTACAGTAATACAGAAAGAAAGAAATATTTAAAGTATATTATTATAAAGAAGTGTTTGGTTTTATTAGCTTCAGTTTTTTATACATTTTTAATATTTATATTAGGATATATATTAATTATATCTTCTGTAGGATTTATATATTTTTATATAAAAATTTTTTTAACTTCAATAATTTTTAGTGGGGATATTAATTATTTAAATATAAAACTTATAAATTTTATTAATATTAAATTAATAAATTTAATAATTCTAATAATTTTATTAATTAGAGGGATTTTAATTTATTGAGTGATAATACCGCCAAATTTATTAATTTAATTATTAAAATTTAATTTATTAATAATACATCTAAATTTAAATAATAGGGTATCTAATCCTAATTTAATTTCTAAACCATTTAAAATTAATTAATTATTATTTTTATAAATTAATTTATTTTTATTAAAATTTTTTATTTTACTAACTAATTTCAATTTTTATATTTTTAAAATTATAAAATTTATAATATATTTTTATTGAGTGATAACACCGCCAAATTTATTAATTTAATTATTAAAATTTAATTTATTAATAATACATCTAAATTTAAATAATAGGGTATCTAATCCTAATTTAATTTCTAAACCATTTAAAATTAATTAATTATTATTTTTATAAATTAATTTATTTTTATTAAAATTTTTTATTTTACTAACTAATTTCAATTTTTATATTTTTAAAATTATAAAATTTATAATATATTTTTATTAAACTAATTAATTTTATATTTTTAAGTTTAACCGCAAAAGCTGGCACTTAATTATTTAATAATTATAAAATTTTACAAAATAAAAATTTCTTTAATTATTTAATTATTAAACATTTTTTTCAGTTTTTTCTGTCAAGCTTCAAGTATAAATATTTTGACATAATAATCATGATTTAAAGAATGTACACCTATTAGAAGAGCTTTGTATTCAATCAATAATCGTTTCTGTATTGGAAAAAGATCATCTTAGTTTTTTGTTACTCCTCTTCTTGTTTACTGCACTCGTTACAGGCAGAAAAGAATTTTATAAGAGCCTCTTATATACTCTTATCGATACAACATCTTATTCTTTGGATTTTTTAATCACTATAATTCTTCTGTAAGATCTCATTTTTAACTTTTCGTACACTTTTTTAATGTTAAGAATTTAAAATCGTAGTCTCTTTCGGAAACATAAGAAATTCGAGATTGGATATTTAAACATTTAAATAACATTACAAAAACAGTTTAAAAACCACTTTAGAAGCATTTTTAAGAATATTTAACGATATTTTTAAAATTAATTTGAAAAGATTCAGGAGATGAAGTCAATTTTGCTTCCATTGACTCTAAATTTTAAAACAATACTTTAGAGATATTATGCATTGAAATAAAGGAAATGGAAAAAAAAAATTTTAATATCTAACCCCCCCCCCCTTCCTAAGAGCATTATTAAACTTTCCTAATTTTCTACTTCTTTCAAAGCTTTCATTATTTTCTAACATCATGTTTGTACGTCATAAAATTTATTTTTGTAACAATGTTTTTATATTTTCAAAAAAATGTCCGTAAGTAGTTTAATATTTTGAAAAAAGTTTGTACTTTTTTATATATAATTATGTCACTGTTTCATTCTTGTGTCGTTTTTTGTAATTCATTCTTCATTGTCTTAATATAAAACTTATAAAGAAACATTTGGAGATTTTAAAAACTGATTATATTGAAAAAAAAGTAAATTCTTGATTTAAATAAAAAAAAGAACTCGATTTAAATGAAATAAATGGGATTTATTTGTCTGTATGTAATCTATGACTAATGATATAATAAATAGCACCTTCTTATGCACAGATAACAATATTTTTGATCCGTATCCCTCGTCTTCCTCTAGATCAGCAGTCTCATTATTGTCGTTCTTTTCAAACCTGAAATAATTGCAATTTTGGCCAACTACGAGGAAAACAATTTTAAAAAATGCCGAAAACAAAAAGAATGTAACTTTTTATTTATTTCTTAATAACAAATTTCAAATAACCATTGTTGTTTACAACTATTTTTTAATAGATGCTTAAGTAGTACAAATCATTTTTGAACAAAATTTTGTAAATTTAATAAAATAGTACTCTTTGAAAGTAAAAAACATTTTTTTCTTCAATTTGTTAATGAAATATTTGAAAACAAAATTTTTTTTTTAAAATTCGGAGAAGAAGATTCGATGTCAATTTTTTTTTTAAATTGCAGGAAATAGTACTCTTTGAGAGTAGAAAACATTCTTTTGTTCAATTTGTTCATTAAATATTTAAAAAACAAAATTTTTATTTTCAATTCTGAGAAGATTCGATGTACAATTGATGTACATTTTATTTAAAAAATAATTTATTCAAGAAATATCAAAAGCTGCATTGTACAAGTCAATTTGTTGACCGTCGTATTATTTGCCCCAGTAAGCGCCTTGCAAAAAAGTAGTTAATAATATAAAAATGAAAGTGCATATGCACTCCCTTTTTTTATGTGCATGAATTTTAATTTCTTCACGTTTTTCGATTTGCAACCCTGTTCAATATATACTTTTTGACTGATCCTTCTTGAAAAAGGCAACACTGTCCACAATTTGTCATAGGTTGCAATGCTTGAGTCTATTCCAGTCTCGTGCAGTCTGCAGTCTTGTCATAACGCATCAACTACGTGATTGAACAGACTACATACATCTTGATACTACATCTGTTGATCCTACTTTATTAAAAGTAAGTTAAATATAATTTTTAATTTTTTTAGTATGAGGAATAATTTTGTTTTCGTTTAGAGAGCACCTGCACTGCTCACTTTCTTATAGAAAATATAATGAAATTTAATTTTTCAATATTAATCTTTAAAAATAATACATATTGTTATGTAACAATTAGAAAAATAAGACATATTCCTTTTTTTTAACAATTACCTTCATAGTAGGCAATGTAGTAATTAAAAAAATTTTATTTTCAAAATGATATATATTCTTTCTTTTTTGACAATTAGCTTCAAAGCAGACAATAGAATAATTAAAAAAAAAAATTTATTTATATACCTAAAAAATTGAAAATGTTTAATTCCTTTTTTTTTGTAATTAGTTTATTGTCTGCTTTCAAGGTAATTGTTAAAAAAGAAGAATATGTATCTTTTTGAAAATAACATTTTGTTAATTATTACATTGCCTATTGTGAAGCTAATTGTTAAAAAAAAGGAATATGTCTTATTTTTCTAATTGTTAAATAACAATATGTATTATTTTTAAAAAGTAATATTTAAAAATTAAATTTCATTATATTTTCTATAAGGAAGTGAGCAGTGCAATTGGTTCCTAAACGAAAAGAATATTGTTCTTGTTATGATGCCTTTGCTTTTCTTGGAAAGAATTGTAAAGTTTGGATGTACAGTGTTACTGCGTCAACACTTTTTTTACACACGGAGGTGTTTACACCGTAGAGAGGAAACCGAGATACACGCGCGCAAAACGGTCTGGAGATAAGAAATTCACATTAAAGTTTGCTTTCTGCCGGCCCTTTGTACGCGTGTATATCGGTTTCCTCTGTACGGTGTAAAGACCTTCGCGTGTAGAAAAAGCTTTGACGAGATAAGCGATATAAGTCATTAATTCTGTTTCTTGGAAACAATTTTAAAGTTGGGAAGCATAGCCTAACCTTGTCAACACTTTTTTTTTACGCACATATCCAGGAGTACAAGATAAGCATTGGCGTAATACGCTATATTAGGGTGGCCCAAAAAAAAAAAAATTTCGATTTTCATAAAACTTACCCTCCAATTTTGTTCTTTGGCGAAAAATATGAGATACGTATTTTTTTATTTTTTTATTTTTTAATATTAACCCGTGCCGCAAAGAGGTTGAAAATTACCATTGAATTCCCATAGGAAAAATGCACTTTTTCCTAAATTTGACATAAAATCGTGAGAAATTGACCTTTTTCTTTCTGTAAACGATATTTCTGTTCATGAATGTCCAAATAATAAAAATCTGTCGTATTTATTTATTAAATAAATTATTTTAACTATTTTTTATGTGACTGTAAAAAAACCCCATAAACGTAAAAAAACCTGAAATTTCTTAAAAAAAATATTAATTATTATTTTAAATGCTTCTTCTTCTTTCATTGATGTTATTATCAAAATATATACTATTGTTTATGTTTAACTATGTTGCATAATTTGTTTAAACAATTTATTGTTGTTATTTCCCTACAAAATAACAAATAAATCGAGTGTTTTGCAATTTTCTTAAACTTTCTAACTTTAGACGCTGCATAAAACCATAAATTTATATATATTAATGTTATATAAATATTGATTATCAAATTAAGACTCTAACAATTGTTTGAACAAATTATCGTTGTTATTAATTAACTTTGTCAGAAATGCTTAAGAAGAGTTGTAGTTTTTTCTTAATTTTGCAACTTGCTTTTCTTGAATCAGCCACATTTTAATAAAATAAAGAAAAATTATTATTATAACAATTATTTAAACAAATTATTGTTGTTATTTATTAACTTTTTCAAAACTGCCTATAAAGAAATGTAGTTTTTTCTCAAATTTGCAAATTGATTTTCTTTAACCAACCACATGTTAATAAATTAAATAAAATTATTATAAAAACAATTATTTAAACAAATTATTGTTGTTATTTATTAACTTTTTCAAAAATGCTTATAAAGAGTTGTAGTTTTTTCTCAATTTTGTAAATTAATTTTCTTTAACCAACCACATGTTAATAAATTAAATAAAATTATTATAAAAGCAATTATTTAAACAAATTATTTTTGTTATTTATTAAATTCAAAAATGCTTAAAAAGAGTTGTAGTTTTTTCTCAATTTTGCAAATTGTTTTTCTTTAACCAATCACATGTTAATAAATTAAATAAAATTATTATAGAAACAATTATTTAAACAAATTATTGTTGTTATTTATTAACTTTTTCAAAAATGCTTATAAAGAGTTGTAGTTTTTTCTCAATTTTGCAAATTGATTTTCTTTAACCAACCACATGTTAATAAATTAAATAAAATTATTATAAAAACAATTATTTAAACAAATTATTGTTGTTATTTATTAACTTTTTCAACAATGCTTATAAAGAGTTGTAGTTTTTTCTCAAATTTGCAAATTGTTTTTCTTTAACCAACCACATGTTAATAAATTAAATAAAATTATTATAAAAACAATTATTTAAACAAATTATTTTTGTTATTTATTAACTTCTTCAAAAATGCTTATAAAGAGTTATAGTTTTTTCTCAATTTTGCAAATTGTTTTTCTTTAACCAACCACATGTTAATAAATTAAATAAAATTATTATAAAAACAATTATTTAAACAAATTATTGTTGTTATTTATGAACTTTTTCAAAAATGCTTATAAAGAGTTGTAGTTTTTCCTCAATTTTGCAAATTGATTTTCTTTATCCAACCAAATTTTAATAAATAAAATATAATTATTATAAAAACAATTATTTAAACAAATTATTTTTGTTATTTATAACTTTTTTAAAAATGCTTAAAAAAAGTTGCAGGTTTTTCTTAATTTTGCAAATTGCTTTTATTGACTCAACCACATTTTAATAAAATAAATAAAAATTATTATTATAACCATTATTTAAACAAATTATTGTTGTTGTTTTTTAACTTTTTCAAAATTGGAAATTGATTTTATTAAACCAACCACATGTTAATAAACATAATAAAATTATTATTCTAACAAATATTTAAACAAATTATTGTTGTTATTTATAAAATTTTTAATAAATGCTAAATAAAGAGTTAGACAATTTATTTAAAAAGTTGTTATTTTAAAAATTTTATTAATTTTATTAAATTGTGGTTGACTTAAAAAAAGTAATTTCCAAAATTAAGAATAAACTACAACTCTTTTAATGCATTTTTAGAAAAGTTTATAAATAACAACAATAAGTTGTTTAATTAATTGTTATAATAATAATTTGAATAATTTTATTAACATGTGGTTGGTTTAATAAAATCAATTTGCAAAATTGAGAAAAAATTACAACTCTTTATAAGCATTTTTGAAAAAATTAAAAAATAACAACAATAATTTGTTTAAATAATTGCTTTTTTTTTTAATTTTATTTAATTTATTAACATGTGGTTGGTTAAAGAAAATCAATTTGCAAAATTGAGAAAAAAGTACAACCCTTTATAAACATTTATGAAAAAGTTAATAAATAACAACAATAATTTGTTTAAATAATTGTTTTTCTAATAATTTTATTTAATTTATTAACATGTGATTGGTTAAAGAACAACAATTTGCAAAATTGAGAAAAAACTACATTTCTTTATAGGCAGTTTTGAAAAAGTTAATAAATAACAACAATAATTTGTTTAAATAATTGTTATAATAATAATTTTTCTTTATTTTATTAAAATGTGGCTGATTCAAGAAAAGCAAGTTGCAAAATTAAGAAAAAACTACAACTCTTCTTAAGCATTTCTGAAAAAGTTAATTAATAACAACAATAATTTGTTCAAACAATTGTTAGCGTCTTAATTTGATAATCAATATTTATATAACATTAATATATATAAATTTATGTTTTTATGCAGCGTCTAAAGTTAGAAAGTTTAAGAAAATTGCAAAACGCTCGATTTATTTGTTATTTTGTAGGGAAATAACAACAATAAATTGTTTAAACAAATTATGCAACATGGTTAAACATAAACAATAATATATATTTTGATAATAACATCAATGAATGAAGAAGAAGCATTTGAAATAATACTTAATATTTTTTTTAAGAAATTTCAAGTTTTTTTAAGTTTAGGGGTTTTTTTACAGTCACATAAAAAATAGTTAAAATAATTTATTTAATCAATATACGACAGATTTTTATTATTTGGTCATTCATGAACAGAAATATCGTTTACAGAAAGAAAAAGGTCAATTTCTCACGATTTTATGTCAAATTTAGGAAAAAGTGCATTTTTCCTATGGGAATTCAATGGTAATTTTCAACGTCTTTGCGGCACGGGTTAATATTAAAAAATAAAAAAATAAAAAAATACGTATCTCATATTTTTCGCCAAAGAACAAAATGGGGGGGGGTAAGGTTTATGAAAATCGAATTTTTTTTTTTTTGGGCCACCCTAACGCTATATACTTATTTAATTCTATTCTAAAATTTATAATATTTTCTACAAGAATGTGAGTAGGTAAGATGTTTTCTAAAGAAACGAAATAATTTTTATTTTAACTTGTTCTTGCTTTTCTTGGAAACAATTCTAAAGTTGGGAAGCATAGCCTAACCTTGTCAACGCTTTTTATACCTCTTTAATTCTATTCTGAATATTAAAAGAAATATTTATTTTAGAAGACAACCTTCACTTTAATAATTTTCTGCTTGCATTATCATTACATTAGAATTGTTATTAAATGTTTCAGATAATGGTTTTTATATTACCCTACTCAACAAATGATGACATCGATGGAATCCAATTGTGGGATAGAACTGTGTAAGGGATATATATTAAATTTTTATTTATAAATTTAAATGTTTTAAAAAATTTCTTTCATAATTCTGTTCTTTAATAAAATATTTTAAAAGCTTACAAGCTCACAAATTTTATAAATAATTTTTTCATATTTCTTTTTGTTTTTAATGACAAATCATTTACAAAATTTTTATTTATAAATTTTAAGTTTTTCAAAAATTTGTTTCATAATTCTATTTTCCAATAAAATAATATAAAATCTTATAAATAGGTAATTTAAAAAAAAAATTGACATTGACTTCATCTTTTTGTTTACAAATGTCAACGATTATTGAATTGTCATATTAATCTGTAATTGTTAAAATAATTTTTTTCATATTTATTTCTTTTTTTAATAATAAATCCTGTATAAAATTTTTATTTATAAATTTACTTTTTCTTCAAAAATTTCTTTCATAATACTATTTTTGAATGTAATAATTTAAAACTTTGTAAGTGGGTAATTGAAAAAAAAAAAGTACATTGACATAGACTTAATCTTTTTAATTACAAATTTTAACGATTATTGAGTTATTTTAATAATGTCGAATTGCTTACATAATGTTTTTCATATTTATCTTGCTGTTAATGATATATCAGTTATAAAGTAATTGAAAAAAAAAATTAATGGACATTGACTTATGTAAGGGCATGTGATGGAGTATGACGTCATTGATGAAGGCAAAAATTGTCCGTAACTTTTCTCTTAAAATATTGAATATTTCGTCACGAAAGTTGGTAGAATTACTTAAAATATCATTAAGAAGGTCTCTCTGTCCCAAATTTGTTTGATTTTTGGGTCAAAAGTGATTTTTAAAAAATTTTCTATTTTTCGAAAATTTCTAAAAAATTAATTTTGGGACAAAATTCAAACAAATTTGGGTCAGAGGGACCTTCCTAATGATATTTTAAGTAATTCTACCAAGTTTCATGACAAAATATTCAATACTTTAAAAGAAAAGTTACGGACAAATTTTGCCTATACCAGTGACGTCATAATCCATCACATGCCCTGTGATGATAATACTAAATTTGTCCGTAAACTTTCTCTTAAAGTACTAAATGTTTTGACACCAAATTTTGTAGAATTACTGAAAATACCCTTAGGAAGGTCTCTCTGATCCACTTTTATTTTACTTTTGGTTTTAAACTAATTTTTTTTCAATTTCACAACTTTTGAAAAAATTTGAAAAATTAGTGAATTTGAAAAATATTTAGGTTAAAGACAAAAGTAAAACAAAATTGGGTCAGAAAAACCTTCCTAATGGTATTTTGAGTAATTTTACAAAGTTTGGTGTCAAAACATTCAGTACCTCAAAAGAAAGTTTACGGACAAATTTTTCATTATCATCACATGCCCTTAATTTGTTTGTTTACAAATTTCAACGATTACTGCATTATCGTATTAATCTCCAATTATTAAAATGAATTTAAAAAAAAAAAAATGAAATTGACATTGACTTATTCTTTTTGTTTACGAATTTCAAGGATTATTGAATTATCATATTAATCACCAATTGCATAAATAATTTTTTTCATATTTCTTTTCCTTTTTAATGACAAATAATTTATAAAATTTTTATTTATAAATTTAAATTTTTTCAAAAATTTGTTTCATAATTATATTTTCCAATAAAATAATTTAAAATCTTATAAATAGGTAATTGAACAAAACAATACAAATTTGGACATTGACTTAATCTTTTTATTTACAAATTTTAACCATTACTGAATTGTCACATTAATCTCGAATTGTTAAAATATTGTTTTTCATATTTATCTTTCTTTTAATGATATATCATTTATAAAATAATTGGAGGAAAAAAATGTAATTGACATTGACTTCATCTTTTTCTTTACAAATGTCAACGATTATACAATATTGTCATATTAATCTGTAATTGTTTAAATAGTTTTTTTCATATTTATTTCTTTTTTTAATAATAAATCATTTATAAAATTTTTATTTATAGTTTTAATTTTTCTTCAAAAGTTCCTGTTATAATAATATTTTTGAATGTAATAATTTAAAACCTTGTAACTGAGTAATTGAACAAAAAAAAAAGTAAGTTAACATAGACTTAATCTTTTTCATTACAAATTTTAACAATTATTAAGTTATCATAATAATCTCGAATTGTTTACATAATGTTTTTCATATTTATCATTCTTTTAATGATATATCAGTTATAAAGTAATTGAAAAAAAAAATTTAATGGACATTGACTACATCTTTTTGTTTACAAATTTCAACGATTACTGCATTATTGTATTAATCTCCAATTATTGAAATCATTTTTTTCAAAAAAAAAAAATTAAATTGACATTGACTTATTGTTTTTCTTTACAAATTTCCAATTTTCTTTTTTTAAGAACTAAAAACTTAATTGCTTATATAGTTTATATTTAAAAAGAGTACCAAAGTGTAAGTTACTGTTCACGTTTATATTGTAAAGCAGGACAGAGAACAAGACCATTCGCTTTTGTTTTACTGTATTTCTAAACATAAACCCCCGAGTAACAAATTTCAAGCGAAGCAAAATATTTTTTAAATTTTGCCGCCATATTGGATCCGCCATTTTGAATTTTAAAAAACTGATTTCAGATTCGTAGTCAGCAACCCCAACAAGCCATTAATCACCAATTGTATAAATAATTTCTTTCATAATTCTTTTCTTTTTAATAATAAATCATTTATAAAATTTTTATTTATAATTTTACTTTTTCTTCAAAACTTTCTTTTATAATACTATTTTTGAATGTAATAATTTAAAACCTTGTAAATGGGTAATGAAAAAAAAAGTACATTGACATAGACTTCATCTTTTTAATTACAAATTTTTACGATTATTGAATTATCATAATAATCTTGAATTGTTTAGATAATGTTTTTCATATTTATCTTTCTTTTAATGATATATCAGTTATAAATTAATTGAAAAAAAATATTAAATGGACATTGACTTATTCTTTTTGTTTACAAATTTCAACGATTATTGAATTATCATTTTAATCACCAATTGTATAAATAATTTTTTTCATATTTATTTTCCTTTTTAATGACAAATCATTTATAAAATTTTTATTTCTAAATTTAAATTTTTTCAAAAATTAGTTTCATAATTCTATTTTCCAAGCAAATAATTTAAGATCTTAGAAGTAGGTAATTGAACAAAAAAAAAAAGAAATTGACAATGACTTAATCTTTTTATTTACAATTTTTAAGCATTACTGAATTGTCATATTAATCTGGAATTGTTGAAATAATTTTTTTCATATTTATCTTCCTTTCAATGATATATCATTTATAAACTAATTGGAGAAAAAAATTTAATTGACTTTGACTTCATCTTTTTGTTTACAAATGTCAACGAATATTGAATTGTCATTTCAATCTGTAATTGTTCAAATAATTTTTTTTATATTTATTTCTTTTTTTAATAATAAATCATTTATAAAATTTTTATTATTATTTTACTTTTTCTTCAAAAATCTCTTTTCTAATACTATTTTTAAATGTAATAATTTAAAACCTTATAAGTGGGTAATTGAGAAAAAAAAAGTACATTGACATAGACTTAATCTTTTGGATTAAAAATTTTAACGATTATTAAGTTATCATAATAATATCGAATCGATATTTATCTTTCTTTTAATGATATATCAGCTATAAATTAATTGATAAGAAGAAATTATATGGACATTGACTTCATCTTTTTGTTTACAAATTTCAACGATTATTGAATTATCGTATTAATCTGCAATTATTTAAATAATTTTTTGCATATTTATCTCTTTTTTGAATGATGAATCCTTTATAAAATTTTTATTTATAAATTTCATTTTTTTCAAAACATTTCTTTATAAATCGGTTTTTAAATAAAATAATGTAAATGCTTATAAGTAGGTAATTGAAGAAAAAAAAATTAAATTAATTACATTTCTTAACAAATGACAAGGAGACGGAGGGAGAACAATAGTGTGTGCATTTCTTAATTTCATTTTATTATCAATATTCTACGATATTTAATATAAAGAATGATTTATTTTCCAGAGAACTGGTGGTTTATGTCCACACCATTTCGCCACGCAGAGCAACCGGCGATTCTGAATTTCTAAAGTTCTCTGTTACAAATGGTGCTGGAAAAATAGTGCAATGCATTATTTGGGGACCCGAAACAATTGACAAGTTTATACACTTAATTACAGTGAATACGGTAAGATTATATTGACGTATTATGTATATTATATCAGTTATCAGTTACAATAAGAATCTTAGAATTGTTACCAAGAATGGCCAGTAAATAAGGCATGTATTTATTGCTTCTTTTATAGTTTCTACAGTCCGTATAGTTAGCAAATCATTGCATTTTTTCATATTCTTTCTTATTTTATTGGACTTTAAACTATTTAAAATAAAGATTTCATATAGTTAAAACGATAAAAAGAAGTTTTAGTGAATTGTATAAATAAAGAAATGTTGATAGGTATAATTACCCCAAACCAGGGGTAATTACACCAACATTCTTAAACCACTATTAAGTAATAAAGAAACATTTTTTTTCACTTATAACTTACAGAAATCCTTTATAAGTATGTGCACAACATAGCCTAATAGTTGAAACCACTTATTTTTGAAATTTGATTTTTAATCCGCGAATTGGTCGTAAACTGTTTCTTTAAAAATAGAGTGCTTTTTGGATATAATTACCCCGCTTGACGGTAGTGAGCGAAGAAGTGTTATCTTGCTTATAGAAAGAAATGTACTTTGTTACATTATTTGTTAAATATTTCGATTTTAAGGGGAGGCACAACCTTCATTTTGACCCCTCTAAATTTTCACATCAGCAGGGGTTTTTATTTTTTTTTTGCATCATTTCTGACCTAAAAATATACCGGGTGACCCAAAACAAAAAATTTTAATTTTTGAATAGTTTGGAATTTTTTATTTTTCACCTATTCAATATCTCTTAAAACCCATGCGAGAAGTTGTTCAGAATTGCAAAATAAGCATAGAAAAAAATTGGCATAAAAAAATATTAAGAATATTAAGAATTCTCTGTGAAACAGACCCTCACCCCTTGGCCCGAAAAGGATTTATTTATTACTTTATAGAAATTCAAAATGGCGCATCCAAAATGGCAGACACCATTTTTAAATTTTGATTAGATTGACTTGAAACTTGTCATTCGTGGGTTTTTGGGGTCGCTACTTACAAATCTGAAGTCAATTTTTAGAAATTCAAAATGTCATATCCAAAATAGCGGACACCATTTTTAAATTTTGATTAGATTGGCTTCAAACTTGTTACTCGGGTTACTTTTGGGGTATAAAGATTTCTAATGAATAGAAAATTATTTTGTGCTCAAGTAACCTTGATATTAAATAATAACCTGAGCCAAACAACCCTTATAACTTAGGGGAGACCGGGACTACTTGGCGCACTTTTCACTCTTTGTTGATTGGCTCTGCCAATTTTGTACACATGAAAACTATATTGTACAGAAACTTTGCTTGGGTTACTTGACGCATGAATTAGAATGTGTCATTAATGATCAAGCAATATATTTCATTGTAAAAATAAGTCTTGTAAGGAAATTTTATCTTGAAAAAATGTGAATCAATTAAAAATAAAAGGTTAATCTTGTTCAAAAAGTGAAGTTAACGAACCTAAAAACTATAAATATCTGAAATCGAAAAATTATGAGGTTTTAATAATAATAATAATATATAATAAACACTTTTTTATCTTAAATGGTTTTTTTTGGTATTGATAATAAAATAAAAGTGTTACCACATTGAATTTAAACAATTTTTATTTGTCACTAGATGTAGCTAATAAACTTCTAGCGTTCCGAGCGCGCCAACCAGCACCGGCCCTACTGCGCCAAGTAGCCTAGAGAGACTATTTATACATTTTCTTCATTTTTATGAAAACTGTAGATGTAAATCAAAATTTTTTAATTGTTTCTTAAAATCAACTGTTCAGACCACAAAAAATTATTTTTGATTTTTTTCTGATTGCATTTTGTAAAAAGATATGACAAAAAAATAAAGGCGTTAAAATTTACTTTTGAGTACCAAAATTGGTTTTTTGAATTTATAATCCAAAATAATCAATCAATAATAATGAAATTATGTGTTAAGTTACAGTTCATCAAGTACATTAATTTGATCGAAGAGAAAAATTAATTCGACTTTTGACTTTTCAATAAACTCAAGTGCGTCAACCAGCCCCTGCGCCAAACAGCCCCGGTCTTCCCTACCCTATACTCAGATTTTTAACCCCAAAGCTTATAATTGACTTTCGTCAAGTCTAAGAATTTATTAATGGTTTTTAATAAATAGGAAATTATTCAATGGTCGAGTAACATTGATATTAAGTGATAACCTAAGTCAATCAACCCTTAAAACTCACCCTAAACAAAGATTTTTTACCACATAGCTGATTATTGACTTTCGTCAAGTCTAAAATTTTTTGAAGGGTTTCTAATGAAACGGAAATTATTTGCTGGTTAACTGACCTTGACATTAAGTGATAACCTAAGCCAATCAACCCTTAAAACTCACCCTAAGCTCAGATTTTTAACCCCATAGCTGATTATTGACTTTCGTCAAGTCTAAAATTTTTTTAGGGGTTTCTAATGAAACGGAAATTATTTAGTGGTCAACTGCCCTTAATATTAAGTGATAACCTAAGCCTATCAACCTTTAAAAATTACCCTAGATTTAGATTTTCATCCTTAAAGCCTATTACTTCTGTGAAGTCTAAAAATTTATCACTTTATATGAAGGTCAATTGACCATAAAATAATTCCCTATTTATTAGAAACCTTTAAAAAAAATATAAACTCGACGAAAGTCAATAATCAGCTTTGGAGTTAAACATCTGACTTTAGGGTGAGTTTTAAGGGTTGATTGGCTTAGGTTATCACTTAATACCAAGGACAGTCGACCACCAAATAATTTCCTTTTCATTAGAAACCCTTAAAAAATTCTTAGATTTAACGAAAAGCAATAATCAGCGGGGGGGTTAAAAATCTGGCTTTAGGGTGAGTTTTAAGAGTTAATTAACTTAGGTTATCACTTAATATCAAGGTCAATTGACTACTAAATAATTTCCGTTTCATTAGAAACCCTTAAAAAAATTTTAGACTTGAAGAAAGTCAATAATCAGCTATGGGGTTAAAAATCTGAGTTTAGGGTGAGTTTGAAGGGTTAATTGGCTTAGGTTATTACTTAATATTAAGGTTACTCGACCATTAATAATTTCCTTTTTATTAGAAACCTTTAAAAAAATTTAGACTTGACGAAAGTCAATAATTAGCTTTGGGGTTAAAAATCTGAGTTTAGGGTGAGTTTTAAGGTTTGATTGGCTTAGGTTATCACTTAATATCAATGTTAGTTAAGCAGAAAATAATTTTCTATTCATTAGAAACCTTTATACCCCAAAAATAACCCGAGTAACAAGTTTGAAGCCAATCTAATCACAATTTAAAAATGGTGTCCGCTATTTTGGATATGTCATTTTGAATTATCAAAAATTGATTTCAGATTTGTAATTAGCGACCCCAAAAACCCACGAGTAACAAGTTTAAAGTCAATCTAATCAAAATTTAGAAATGGTGTCCGCCATTTTTTATGCGCCATTTTCAATTTCTATAAAGTAATGAATAAATCCTTTTCGGGCAGAGGGGTGAGAGTCTGTTTCACAGAGAATGCCCTATATATATGTATGTATGTATAAATAAATGCATGTGGATCAGTAGAGTTTAAAGTTATAGCGATATTTTGAATTCTGATTAATAAAAAATAATTTCCAGGCGGATATAAGATCTTTATAACGTAAAAAATAAAAACTTCGAACATTAAAAATCGAATTACTTCCACAATTCTTAATATTTTTTTATGCCAATTTTTTTCTATGCTTATTTTACAATTCTGAACAACTTCTCGCATGGGTTTTAAGAAATATTAAATAGGTGAAAAATAAAAAATTCCAAACTATTCAAAAATTAAAATTTTTTGTTTTGGGTCACACTGTATACTTTTAGGTCAGAAATGATGCAAAAAAAAATAAATACCCTTGCGGATGTGAAAATTTAGAGGGGTGAAAATAAAGGTTGTGCCTCCCCTTAAAATTCAAGACAAATTAATAAAATGATTTCCTCTATTAGTAGTCATTCTCTGCGAGATTTCTGCCATTTTTTTAAATTTTATGTTTCAAGTGTTAAACAATTATGTTAATGTTTCTTATGAAGACGAATATAATCATTTCCATTAGTTGCTAAATATTTCGAAAAAAAAACTCAAGAAATATATTAAAAAAACTTGCTTTAATTATTGATCATTCTTTGCAACATTTTGAACACTGCTTCATTACTGACGTTAAAAGTTATAAAACATTATGTTCCTCTTTAACTTTAAAAATACATATAATCAGGTAAGTTATTGAATTTTGCATTATTTTCCTTAGATTTTGCACATTGATGGGTGTTGTGCTCGATCTCCATCGAGGCCACAATATAATCAGGGAAATGTTCCCTTTGAATTACAAATATTCGAAACAACGGAAGTGACCTCAATGGGGAGGCATGTGCCGCAAGACGAATTCAATGATGTCGATCTTGTTGAATTGAATGATGTTATACATTGGGAAGGAAGAGGTATAATAAGTAAGTTCGATTTTATATCTCATTTTATTCAATTTAAAACAATACCGTCAAGTGAGGCTATTTTGTGCACGCAAAGTTTTTCATAAATAACGTCTTTATATTCAGTTCTCAAAATTCTCTTCATATCTTAGGAAATTTAAAAGTGTTTCTAAAGGTATTAATAAGACTTGTTAACAATTTAGTTGTAACGATGTGTACGTGGTGCGCAAACTTTTTATTAAAACACTGAAAAAGCTGGATTTGGTGGGTTATTTTGTGCATTCTTTAAAATCAAGTTTTTTTCCAAGAATTTCTTCTGTAAAAAAGTCTAATATCTCGGGACCTAATAAAGTCTCCATCAATTTTTTTTTTTTAATTAAAGGTAAATTCATAAGGAATTTAAAAATATTAATAAAATTTCTGTCAGAGAGGAGTAAGGAAATAAAAAATTGAATTAAAAATTGTTTTTTAATTTTTTTATATATAAATTTTTTTTTTTTCATTGACTTTATTTTTATTTAAAAGTACATATTTTTAACTAAAACATGTGTAAGTTTCATCAAAATATCTTTATAATATTTTGAGATATTATCAATTTTATTAAATTAATGTTGATATTCAAAATGGCGTATCTTCTAAAATTTTGAATTTTTTTAAAAATCATTTGGAGTGAAAAAATTTTTCATATAGCAGTATAATACCACGAAGTTTCAAGAAAATCGATGAACCCTTTGACAACTCTGATATTTGTGACGTGAAAAGGCCCTTCATTATTTTCAATTAAATGAAATATACAAATTCTAAATGATAAATTTTTCAGTTTCCCAGTTAAAGAAAAAAAATAAAGAAATAAAGAAAGAAAGAAGAAAAAAAAAGTAATAAAAAAAGAAAATAATAATTTTTACAATTGTTTATCTTCAACATTTGCACAAACTTACAAAGTTGTAACTTTTTATTAATTTTGCAACTTTTCCAGGCAATTAGAGCTAAATTCCAATAAAAATTCTAAAATAATAATTTTAACAATTGTTTAAATAAATTATATTTCTTAAGCCCTTAAGGACCAGAGGTACAAAAATTTTACATACAGTATAGCACTTTTTTTAAACAAATAAATTGCAATAGGAAAAATTTCGCCACATACATTTCTTATTGCTCGGGAACCGCTCTTTCCAGTAGTGCATCAGAAAATTTTGCAAATTTAACAATAAACAAATTTCATGCAATTATTTAATAAAGAACTCAAATGTTTCAGGGTTTCTTTTACTTACAATTATTTTTGGATACTCTACTACTTCGAAATATCTTTGACAGTTATTAACATCGCGTCAGAAATGTCTAAGTTTCGATATAGTGTCATAGGTTTAAAAGACAATGAAAATGGCCAAACCAAAATGGTGTTTTATGTGAAATGTTGAATAACAAATAAATAGTTAATGCAAAAAATTAAAAAACTCGTCGGTCATTTGGTCCTTAAAGGGTTAAAATCATCAACTT
Organism: Ganaspis brasiliensis; assembly: GCA_037103525.1. Taxonomy (NCBI): domain Eukaryota; kingdom Metazoa; phylum Arthropoda; class Insecta; order Hymenoptera; family Figitidae; genus Ganaspis; species Ganaspis brasiliensis. Next base: position 90,116 of record JAZKLR010000428.1, read on the forward strand.
TTAATTAAGTACAGCTAGAGATATCCAACTTCATCTCAAGTTTGGAACTTTTCAAGGACTGTAAAATAGTATATTAACAACAACTTAAAATAACATTTTTTAAATTTGATTAAATAAATTAATAATGTTTCTTTTTTAACATTTTACTTAATAACTCTAGAAAGTCAAAATTTTCTTTTTATTTTGCAAGTTCCCCTATTTGGAGAGATAAGAATGACTATAATACTTGATAAAAAAGTATAAAATTTTCTAGCTTTATTGAATCAAAAAGTAAAAATAAAGTATTATTAAATTGTGCAAACAATTGCTACTATCTAGCTCCTTTTAAAAAATAAAGAGAATAAAAATAATCTAATTTCTTTCAACAATTGTAAAAGTTACTGCTTTCACTTCTCTCTGAGTATTCAGATTAATAGGCAAGAAAAATTGTATCTTTGAAAAAAGAAATTGAAATTAAAAAATGAAAAAAATAAATAACATTATTTTATTATAACAATTCCAAAAATTATTATTTTATGTTGTTGTCAGTATATTGATTTATAGTATCTGTAAACTTATATAATTGAGAACAAATTGTATTCTTCTGGATTTATGTAATAGAAATTTGACAATAAACAAGATAATTTGTTGAAACAATTCTAAAAATTATTATTTTTAGTTTCTTCTTAGTAAATGGTTTTAATGCCCTACAAAAGTTACAAAATTGAGAGAAAGGTACAACTCAGTAGCTTCATTAATTTCTGCAACTGTTAAAAATAAAAATTATAATTTGTTTAAACAATTGTCGAAATTATTGTTTTTAGTTTTTTACCACTTATTTCAAGTGAATCTCGATTTCATTGAAGTTTAATTGATTGAAATGAAAAAAAATTGTACAATATTGACATGAAATATATATATTCTTCTTAAAAGAGTTATTATGTTATTTTTAAAGAAACAATTATTATTTGTTCTATTTAGAAGTTAAAGCTTTTGTAAAAACGTGCTTTACAACTTCTCGTGGGACCCAAAATAATATCCCACTTTATGGATGTGGGTCCGTCACTGACGGGCAAGTGAAGCTGGAGATACGGATTTCAAATTTTGACAATAGCATGACCTTAACAAAGGGTCAACCAGTAATCCTTACTGGAAGAATTGAGTCACAAGGTGATTATAATATTTCCATACTTTTAATAGACGTAGAATGGTATAGATATAAAAATCAATTTTTTTTAATATGTTCCTTTTGAATCGTAGGGGAGACTGGGGCTAAACCGTACATGGGGCTAAACCGGACAAGTCAAATATTTCTTAATCTGCGAAGAGGTTTCACACAGTTTAAACACTCTGTCGACGTGTTGATATCTAAAGTATATACGTCATTAGGTTCTAATAACATTTCATTACTTTAAGGGGTTTTGTACATTTTTTGGATAAAAAATATTGAAAAATTTTTTCTTCTTATTTCTTCATAGGCAGATCCCTACTGAAAAATCCTATATAGGATCCTACATAGGATCCTATATAGAATCCATATGGATTCCTATGAGAATCCACGTAGGATCCTATATAGGATCATATATAGGTATTGTCCTATAGGAATCCATGTGGATTCCTATAGGAATCCATATGAATTCCTATACGTCGCCTATAGGACACGTCCTATATAGGATCCTATGTGGACTCTCCTGTAGGAATACATGTAGGATCTCATATAGGATCCTACATAGGCGTCCCAAAAAAAATTTTGTACACCCCCCTACATAGGATGCTACGTAGGTTCCCATATGGGATCCTATATAGGATCTTTTATGGGCGCCCAAAAAAAAATTTATGTACACAGAATTAATTGGTTTTTTTTAACAACTTTATTCAAATATACATTAAACACCATTATAAGGACGAAAAATATTTACTGCGCAGGCGTAAGTATTGTAGAATACGTAAAAGACGGCTGCGCATGAGGAAGGGGTACAAAAAATTTTTTTTGGGGTAACCATGTAGGATCTTATATGGGTTCCCATATAGGATCCTATATGGGAAGCTACGTAGGATCATATGTAGGAGGGTGTACAAAAATTTTTTGGGACGCCTATGTAGGATCCTATATGAGATCCTACATGTATTCCTATAGGAGAGTCCACATAAGATCCTATATAGGACTTGTCCTATAGGCGACCTATAGGAATCCACATAGATTCCTATGAGAATCCACATGGATTCCTATGAGATCCTACATGGATTCCTATAGGACAATACCTATATAGGATCCTATATAGGATCCTACGTGGATTTTCATAGGAATCCATATGGATTCTATATAGGATCCTATGTAGGATCATATATAGGATTTTTCAGTAGGGATATGTTAAGCATATTTAGTGAAATTATTAGATCGTTATTTGTTCAATAACTAAAGTCATATAATAAAATTAAAATTTTAAACACGTTTTTCTCAAAACAATATTCTTAAAAATGGTTACCACCATAACTCAAAAACCGTTTAACCGATTTTAAATTTTCTTGTTGCATTCAATTCTTTGGTAGTTTTTGCAGGTCCTAAACCTTTAATATACTTAAAACATTTCATTTTAAATATTTTGTGAATGATTTAAGGTAAAAATGATGGTGTTTTTTCAGATTTTTGGATTCAGAAGCTTCCCATTTTTTGCACTTTTCATTTCTTTTCAGTAATTTCAGTTTTAGGACCTGTGTTATATATCTATCCGTTTTAGATCTAAAAAAGTTACAAAACCCCTTCATAGAAGTACTGGTTGTCTAAGTGTGAAAAATCGTCTTTTTTCGCTGAAAGTAAAAATTTATTTTCTTATACTTTTTGAGTTTTTGACACTTTAAATAAAGTATAGTCATTATTTGCTAACTGTTTTCTACAGCTTAAGACATATAGAATTTAATAAAAAAATTTTTTTTTCAAATACTTTTAAAAGAACAAACATATTTCGCCTTTTTTATGAGATGACCGGGTGGGGTAAAACCGGACGAATCAGATTTGCTATATTGAATGTTGACGTAAAACTCACAGTGATTTTCAGCGAATTACTAATAATATTTTTTTTAAAAAAAAGTGTTGTATCGATCCAAATATTGAGTCTGTAAGGAAGGAAAATTTTTTAGCCTTTTTTGACATTTTTTGTTACTGACATTTTTCATACAGTTACTATTGGTCATTAATTTCAATAATATGTCTAAGAAAATAATATATTTTCTATTAAATGAGTAAAATATGTATCAGAAAAGACTCTTATTGAATTTTTAAATTAAAAAAATGAATATTTGTGATTCAACCTTGGCTAAATTTGAAGTGTCCGACTTAGCCCCATAGGGTGTCCGGTTTAACCCCACCATTTTTAGGATTTTCGTTTTCGAGGTGGTCATATTTAAAGCAACTTTCCAACAAAACTATCTATTATTTTTTAAATGGAACAACTGTATTTTTTAGTTGAAGAAACAAGCTTTAAAATGGTATATTACACTTCGGCAAAAAATATGTCTTTATATTTTTTTTTTCCAAAAGACTAAATCCGTCCGGTTTAGCCCCAGTCTCACCTACATTAATCTGTCTCTACATCTTGCATTTTGATTATCTATTATTGTGTGTACAGTGCCGTCTAGCAGATTTTACCCACCCATCACAATTTTTGTCCTTAAAGGAAGTTTCATATTCTGTGAACTAATTAAGATAAAGCAGAAAATAAGGACTTTCTTTAAAGCTTCTGTGTTTTAATTTTAGGACATCTAATGAGCGTAAGAAAAAAATATTTTTTTCATTATTTAATTAATATTAAAAATAGTCAAAAAATTCATTTTTTTTTTGTTTTTTTTTTAGACTTTTCTTTAACAAAGATATAGGTAATTGTTTAAAAAAACAGCATTTATTTTAAAAATGTATAAATCCAGAACGGCGAATTTTGGAAAAAAATGTGCCCTGTCATGTGTGGAGTCAGAGAAAAGTATTTAGAATTAAAAAAAAAAATTCTTCTTTACCACATTTTTATGTTTTTAATTTTTTTTTTTAATTATACATAAATCGAGAATGGTTGATTTTTTAAGAAAAATTGCTTTTTTTTGTATAGAGTGAAAAAAAAATATTTAGAAATAGAAACAGAAAACCATTTTTTTACAAAAAAAATTTTAAAAACTGAAAACATGGTAACAATAATTATTATTCCTTTTTTTCTTAATATTTTTTTCTGGTTCTACACATAAGAGGGCATATTTTTTTTCCTTCATAAATTTCTTCCAAAACCAACGGTTCTGGATTTATGTACAATTTCAGAAAGTGTTCTTTTTTTAAACAATTACCTAGATCTTTGTTTAAAACAGGTTAGATAACAATTTTTAAATATTCGTTTTAAAGATGATAAAATTATTTTTTAAATGCATTGTTTGCCAATAAAATGTGATGATCTGTTTAAAAAATACATCAGATTGAAATTTACCAAAGAAATTGAATTTTTTGACCATTGTTAATATTAATTAAGTAATGAAATTTTGTTTTTCTTTCGCTCATTAGATATTCTAAAATAAGAGAACATAAGCTTTCAAGAAAGTTCTCATTTATTGTTTTATCTTTATTACTTCACAAAATATAAAATTTTTTTTAAGGACAAAGATTCGGATGGGTGGGCAAAATCTGCTGGACGGCATTATATATTTCTCTTATTCACTGATTTTTTGATTTCCTGTAGGAGGAAGAGTCTTCATGCAGGTGCAGACTGAAGATTACATTGTTCTAGATGGAACTGATGTAATGCCTCTAAGGCAGGTAGTAATGGGGAACAGAGAGTTAAGACGTGTGGCTGAGGAACAATTACATCGAGATGACAACTAATTTTTTCCACATTTTCTATTGGGAGGTCAATAGAATATTTCGTCCTATTTGAATTGGTTATATTAAATATTTCATAATATTGTCAATCAACGACTATGCTTTTCATGTGAAGTACATTACATTCCAATAATGTAAACAACTGTTTACAAAAAAATTATATTTTTTCTGTTATTTCTTCATACTACTTTGTTGAGGTAATAATGTCTCAGTCATTTAATTGGTAAATTATATTATGTTTGGTTTCAATGACTTTCAAAACAAACGTGGTTGTGTTTCCTGGTATTTTCTTCAATTTGTTTCTAGGATGTCTCACGATCAATTTCAGCTAAAAAACAAAGAAATGGCTCAAGTCGTATTTCAGAATACTCACTTTTTCTACTTTCTGTGAAATGTTAGTCAACTTCTTTTTAATAGAATAACAAAAAGTAAACATTTTATTACATTATGTTCTTTAAATCATCAGTAGAAAATAAATTTGTAGTCTCCAATTATTTGGGAGAAGTAAAGCTGATAGAAATTTATGGATTTGAGAATTAAGAAAAGAAATAACCGTAATTTTTTTTTACAATCTGACAATATTTAGGAGTTTTTCAAACCCCTTGAAGTTTCGCAATGATTTTAAATGGGAAAACGCACTTTGTCGTAAAATCGCTACAAGATCATGAAAAGTCAGCGAAAAAATCAATACACTGAATGACATTTTTCAAAGTCTTCAAAGAACAATATTCCATATTGTACTTAACAATTTATTAATATGAACTATTTTTTATAGGATTATAAACAACCCCAACAGATGGAGAAAAAGGATTTTTTTTTTAATTACAAATTAATAGTTTTCTTCAGATTTTTCAAGAAAAGTCTTGCTATATATTGTTATATACATTGTGTCCTTGCCTATTTTACCCCTAGCCTCCTATAAAGTGGGGGGGGGGGTTTACATTTACTTTTCCAAAAGAAGTCGAATAAGGTGTATATTCCTATGTTTATTGGGGTGATAAAACCGAAAAAGAACAAAAGAGATTAATTCCTCACTCTTTCACCCCCTATTGTTACTTTGGAGGTGGTTGGAATTTCGAATTTCACAGAAAGTCGAATTTTGTGCCTATTGTTATGTTTTTTGGGGTGCTAAAATTGATAGAGACCACAAAAAACTAATACTTTTCCTCCTTGACTCCGTATTACCCCCTGGGGGTTGGAACTTCAAATTTCACAAAAAGTCGAGTTTGAAGTCTATTCCTATGTTTTTTAGGTATCTGAAACCAAAAAAGATTAACTGAACCAAATTCCCTTTACTTTTTCACCCACACACAGTCACTGGGAGGAAACTAGAATTTTGAGTTTCACAAGCAGTCGAATACGGTGCCCTTTTCCATTTCTTTTGAAGCACTGAAGTCGCAAATGGACGCCCAAAAAGAAGTTTTCCCCACTTTCATGTACTCTTACTTCCTTGAAGGGTGAACTTGAAATTCCAGCATCCTCCCAGGGGGTAGTAGTGGGTGAAGGAGGGAGAATTTTCTTTTTCTTGGTAGTTTTCAGTTTTAACAATTCAAAAAAAATAGGAATGGACTCCGAACAAAACTTCTTGTAAAATTAAATATTTCAACCCCCTCCTAAAGGTAAGGGGGGTGGAGGAGGAAAGGCATTTCGTTTTTCTTATCTTTTCAGATTTTAGCACCTCAAGAAATATAAGAATAGACACCAAACTAGACTTTTTGTAAAATTAGAAATTGTTACACCCTCCTAAGGGGCAATGGGGGTGAAGGAGGGAGGAATTAGATTTTTGTGTTCTTTTTCGATTTTAGCACCCCAAAGAACATAGGAATAGATACCTTATTCGACTTTCTTTGGAAAATAAAATGTCACCCTCCCTCACCCCGAGGGATTGTGGGGGGTGGGCTGGTGAAGAAATTGGCAAGGACACAATGAATGTAACAATGTATTGTAACAATTTTGTTGAAAAATTCTAACAAAACTATGAACTTGTAATTTAAAAGAAATTATCATTTTTTTGTATTTATGTCGGTTGTTTATAACCCTATAACAATAGTTATTATTAATAAAATATTAAGTACAATATGAAGTATTCTTGTTTGAGGACTTTGCAAGATGTGATTCACTGTATAGATGTTTTCAGTGATTTTTCACGATTGTGTAGCAACTTTACGAAAAACTTGGGTGCGGTTTTCCCATGTAAAATCAATGGTTAATTTCAAGGGATTTGAGCCATCCTTAAATATTAAGATTTTAAGACTTTCGTCTTTATGGACAACCGTACGGTTCTATGCATCTCAATTTACTCATACTTAAAGATAAATTAAAATTGGTTTAATTCAAACCAAATTTAAAAAAAAATCTCTACTTTTAGTAGGACTTAATGTATGTTTTCTTAAAATTACCATTTCCTTTTATTTTTAATAAATATCTCATTCTTGAAGTTCTTTTCAGTATGAAATGTTTCTTTTTTTAAAAAAAATAATCGTATGTATCCTGAACATTTGCCTCGATTTTCAGAAACAAAACCGACAAACTCGTTTTCGATTTTTATCATGCGTCTTTGCTTGATCCTTTAACAGTTTTTAAAAATTATAAGATATAACGTCGAATTTTGATAGGCATATTAATTAAGAATAAAACACAGACAATATTTTCAAATCATATTTTCACCATTAGTAGAGAGTACTTTTTACAAAATTAATAATTTCAAATTAAAGAGAACTTAAGAAATGAGATATTTATTAACATTAAATAAGAATTACAAATTAAAAAGACCAAAAGTTTAGTCCACATACAGATAGAATGCTTTCTTTTAATTTGCTAAAAATGTAACAAAATATAATTTATTTCTGAACAGTAGTAACTTCAGATGCATAGAACACTCTTTATTTTATTTAAAGTCAAAAATTATTTTCTTATTAAAAAATTATCTGCAGAAAAATTATTTTAGAAGTTCGTAACTTTTCGGCTTTTGAAGATAAATCATTAAATTTTTCTTTCATTTACATAAAATTGTTTAAGCTTCAATTTTTATATAGGAAATTGTAAGTTTAAATGCTCTGTAAGATAAAAAAAGGGGGGGGGGGGAAATTAGAAATAGATTATTTATGGTTTTCCAATAATTTCTATCGGTTTCAATTGTCATAAGAAATTCAGCATTAACAGGTTTTTTTTACTGATGATTTCAAGAATTGAGTAGAAGAAAATGCTCACTTCGTCTTATTCTCTTAACAGTAAGTCAACTAATATTTCAAGAAAATAGAAGGAATGAGTTTTCTCAAAAACAGCTCGAGCAATTACTGCATTTTCAACTAAAAATTATCGTCATGCATCCCGGAAACAAATTCAAGAAAAAGCCAGGAAGTGCAAGCATGTTTGGATTAAACTTAATTGAAACTTACCGTTATGTATTTACTTCCATTTTTTTGTTCTTCATTACATTTCTTTGTGTTTTGAACATAATTGTTTTCATTTTTTATTTTTTACGATACATGACATATTATTTTATTTTATATTGAAGTGAACATTTAGTTTTAATGACAATGTACATACCTTATGAGATTTGAAGAATGTGATATTAAATATATGTAAAAATAAAGAATTATATATATTGCAAATTCTGCTTTATTTCTATTTCATTTATTTTTTGAGTTTACATTATAATAAGATACTTTGATTATTCTTTACTTTTTCACATTTTAAAGGTGTATTTATAGGTAAAACATATAATATTATTTCTTCAAGATGAAGTATATATTATTATTTTTTTATTTATTCTTACTTTTTCATTTTCATTCCCATCTCCCTTCACAAATATCTCCATTTTTACAAAGATTTCCCGCAATGAGTATATTCTTCACTTATTTTCCAGTAAATCTGGCAACTTTATCATTTGGACATCCGCCATATTGGATACGTCATTTCTAATTTTAAAGAACTAACATCAAATTAGCAATCAGCAACCCCTTATGAACAATAAGTATAGGATTAAGTATTAGATTAAGTATTGGATTAAATACTGGAGTAAGTATTGGATTAAGTACTGGAATAAGTATTGAAGTATAGGGATAAGTATTGGTATAAGTATTGGAAACTCCAATACTATTTTCGCGGAACACATTTTTAAACAAATTTTTTTTTAATTTTCTGTGGAACTGTGGTTTTGCGTTTTATGTATTTCTAGGTTTTAAATGTACAAAAAAAGCTACTGCGCAGAGCTGGGAGCCATAGAAATTTAGTGCGCAACCAGTAAAATTTTTAAGAATATTTTGCGAAAATAGTATTGGAGTTTCCAATACTTAAACCAATACTTAATCCAATACTGATTCCAATACTTCAATACTTATTCCAGTACTTAATCCAATACTTACTCCAGTACTTAATCCAATACTTAATCCAATACTTATTTTTCATAAGGGACCCCGAAGACCACCGATTAACGATTGTCGATTGAATCCGGCAATTATTTAAATTCAACCTCCGTCATATTCCACTCGCTATTTTGAATTTTTAAAAACTAAACATTAAATTCATAATGAGCAACCCCAGAAACCCCCGAATAACAATTTTTTAGTGAATTCATCGAGTTGTCAGTTTCGACGTCCGCCATACTAGATCCGCCAATTTCAATATTTAAAAAGTAACATGAGATTCGTAAGCAAAGATTCCAAAATCAACGGAAATGAGGAAAACTTTTTAATATCGTGAAGAGAAAAATTTCTCTTTAATGAACATAATAGTTTCCGACAAGGTTCCTGTCGTTTTTACGTCAAATTACATAAATTTAGCAAATTTCAGATCTCCTATTACATTAGCTTGGTTAATAGACGATAGGAATGGTATAAATTAAAGGCATTTTTGCTAAAAGAAAGAAGCGTTTTCCGAACATCGCTATACTCTCTCAGTAATGCTGAAAGAAACAAAGACCACTGCAATAGGTAGAACGTAATAGGAGGTAGCTTATTATTTAAATTTAGTTAAAATTTATTCTATAAACGTTGAAAAGGCGTTATTGGTCGAGTCCATGCCAAGTGATCATAACAATTTCAGTCACATTGAGTAATATTTATGAAATTGATGGTTTGGGTTCCTTTAGTGGTTAAAAAAAGAAATCCCAAGTATTTTTGAAAAATTCAAAATATTTTTGAAAATATTCAAATTCAAAATTTTGAGTATTATTTTTTTTGTTTAATCATAACTTCCGTAATTGTCAAGCAATTTGAATCAATTTTTTTTTAAATTACTCGTATTTGAATGCTCTTTTAAGAAAAATTATAATAAATAAAAAATTGTTTATAATGAAATTTATATTAACAAAAAAAAATTATTTATCTAAAAAAAAATAAAAATCATATCTTCGATTTTTTTCAAAAAATTCATAAACATAGCCTATAATGTGCTTAAGATTTTAAGACAAAGAACAAGATGGTATGTCTTATAGTTTTCGAAAAAAAAATTATTAAGTTACGCTAGCGCGGACTGGTGTCGCCGCGCCGCTACTCAACGCGTAGCTCCGTAGTATAACCTAAATGTATGTATATCATTATTTAAAATAAGTATAGCTATTGCATTGTGTTTAAATTATAAGCTTCAACAAGTCTTACTGATCTTTTCTTACTACATGGATATATGTTAAGTTTAATCTACTAAAATTCATAACGATTTTAGAATTTCAATAACAATAATCGTCTTTTTATATTATTTTTTGGATTGTACTGTGTGCTGAATTAGAAAATAGTTGTTTTTCATTTGGGGTATGTAAAATAAAATTGTTTACTTAAATTTTAACTAATTTGAAGTATATTCGTAAATAATTTTCTGAATTGAAAATTATAATTACAACTGGATTACAAATAATTTAATATAATATATAAATATAAATAATGCAAATAGAACAAAACCTATTTAAAACTTTAGAATTAAAGAAATCGGAAAAAATAATTTAAATAAAAGAAAATAAAATAGAAAGTAAATTATAGAAAAATAACGAAAATAATTATAATTTAAGAATAATGATTGAAAATTTATTAAATGAAAAATAAAAATAATTAATATAATTAAAAACAAGGTAAAATAAATGAAAATGAGTTAATAATTAAAATAATAATTTAAAACTGAAGAAAAAATTGGAAAAGAAATTAAAAATAATAAATATTTAAGAGTAGGAACTTGTCAAATTTTAACTCATCCAAATTCATGATGTTCAGAAGTGCCATTTTTTTTTCTTATGCAATTTAGACCTAAAATTATGGGATAATGTCAAAAATAGAGAACTGAATAATTTGCGGAATTGGAGATATTTATTCTCGAAAAAATGTAAATTTTGAAAAGATAACCACTTCCACAATTTCGACTCTTTTTTCATCGACAATTGTTTTGTGTGATTTTTAAATGATTTTCTACAATCTATCGTATAAATTAAAAAAAAAATTATTTTTAAAAAAAATTATTTTTAAAAAAAATCTTGAAATTTTATAAAGGTCAAAAATTTTAGAAAAAATTGTTTTCTATCTTCTGATAATACATCTTAGTTCTAGATCCAAAATGAAGTAGGAAAAAATTGAAAGTACAAAATTTGTCATTCTGATAATTAATCAAATAGAGAAACAGCTAAACTGGTAAATGAAGATATTGTACATTTTGTTCTTGTGAAATTGGCAATTACAGTAATTGGTAAAATATTAAATTGGACAATTTCAAAATAAAGAAGTTTGGAATACACAATAATTCTACGTTAGAATACATTACTGTAACAATAATATTTCTTTATTGTCGGTAAAGTCGTTTAATGTTGAATTCTGTTTCAAGAAATATGTGGAGTGTTCTTTGTCAAGTGGAATAAAGCTCTGCTCAAATTTTATTTGTATCAACTCATATTGTAAGTGACCTTAGCTGCAGAAGTGGATTTTGCACGGATGAGCGTTTGAAGTTGAGCCTGTCAATGTTATTATTACGTTACGCCTATCTTTCACCGCTAATAATACAAAAGGTAATTACAACTTAAACCTTCGTTTAATGTTCCCAATTTGGGATGGTAGGTAGCTTCAAAAAGAGAGAGAGATAGATAGATAAACAGGCTGTTTGTTCGGTTTCAAAGAATAAGAGAGAGAGGGAGGGAGTGAGCGAGGGATAATAAAGGTAGGTATGCTGGGATGGAAAATAGGTTTCATTAAACAATTTCTTTCTCATCTGATTGTCAGTTGACATTAAATTCGTAATCGTTAACCTCCCTTGACCCATACTGGTACAAAAACTCGCAATTTTGATTGTAAAACTGGCAACTTCGGTTGTTGGTAAATTGGTTCTTGGAATATTTGGATAATTGGAAATTTTGGTTATGGAATATTTGGAAAATTGGAAATTTCGGTTAAACATTGGAAATTTTAATTAAAAATTGTAAATTTTGATTAAAAATTGGAAATTTTGGTTAAAAATTGGAAACTTTGGTTAAAAATTGGACTTTTTGGTTAGTATATTTGGAAAACTAGCATTTTTGGTTAAATTTGCAAATTTTAGTTATTTGTTTAGTTTTTCCTTGATATCTTCCAAGTAATTGAAAATTTTTTTAAAACCTTATTCAGTACAATTCTTCTTTGAAAACTTGACGACGTGTTCCAACATCCTGCCTTCACACTGTAAAACCTTTTTAACAACGACGAATGCGTTAAAATAACTTTAATCATATATTCTGCATATGCTATATGTGTCACATCTGACAAAATGAATTCTATTTTTCGAACCTGTCACATGATGTGAGGTTATGTAAATTTCCCTACGTGTAAATATAAATTTTTCTCCTCCTCCCTGATAACAAACATATTATTACAGAGAAATAAAATTGTGATTAAAATGGAGAAAAAAGAAAAAAATTCCGTAGATAAATCTAAATCGTCTAATTATTCTCAATTTGGAGAAAATCGTGAATTTCATAATGTATATGTCGTAGATCCAATGCCTTCAACGTCATCTGCATCAGTTTCTGATTATACTAATAAATCTGAAGAAATTAAAGTGCAGGATACTATAATCAGGAGAAAAAGGAAAAGAGAAATAAGTGATGCATCATCGATTGCAGTAACTGCAATGAAACGAAGAAAATCTTCATGCACGTTGGATGCAATAGGTGAAGTAGAAAAGAATAGATTATTGGAAGATAACAATAAAGAAGTTCATATATTAACAGAAGATGATAACATAGAATCAAAAAGAATTCACACACAAAATTTAAACAGAGAAAGAGTGAAACGTTTTCGTCTAAGAAAGAAGGAGAAAATATTAGAGACAGAGTGTCGTACATGCACATATAGTAGAGACATTATTTCTCATGACAAATGTTTGAAACAAGGACAATCAGTAGGTACATCGATTGATTCTCCAGTTAATAAATTAACAGAAGATGATAAAAGAAAATTAAAAAGGATTCACACAAAACATTTGACCAAGGACAGAGTGAAGCGTTATCGTGTTAGAAGTAAGGAACAAAATGTAGAAAAGGAATCAGTAAGTACATCAATTGATTATCCAGAAGAACATCAATTATTATTTAATCCTATTCATTCACCTACTTACGAAGAAGATTATCTTGGTGAAATGTCATTTGCTTGCAAGCATTGTGAAGCAAAACACTTTAGAGATGAACAAGTTGCTAAAAAATCTGAACTGAATGAGAAAGAAAGAGACAATAAAGAATTAAATAAATCTAATGAAAAAGGAAAAGGCAAAGAAGAATTAAAGTCATATAATGATTGTTGTGGTCATGGTGGTGTCAAATTACAATTGTTGGATTATCCGTTGGAATTAAAAGGGTTATTAGACGGCTCAAACAAAAAATCAAACCATTTTAAAAAGAACATAAGATGTTACAATAATTCATTTGCATTTGCCTCATTTAATGCCAAAGTTATTAATTTTAATGAAAAAAGGAGAGGACCATTTTGTTTTAAAATTCAAGGACAAATCTATTATCAAATGAATAATGCTTTATATCCTGACATTGGTGACGATCCTTCCTATGGTCAGCTATTCATTTATGATCCTGATGATGCTATTGATTATAGAATCAATAAAAATGGAAGATTAGATAGAGATGTTTTGCGAGAAATAGAGGATGTAATGAGAAAACATAATGTATTTACTAAATCATTCAATATGATGAAGGATGTTTTAGAAATTGAAACAGCGTTGGCAAATGAAAGGAATGAAGAAATTCCAGAACTAAAATTATTATTTACATTGAAGAAAGGAATGGATCCACGGAGATTCAATTTTCAAAGAGTAAATGAAGTAGCAGCAATTTTTAATACAAATTGTGAAGGTGAAATACCTGAATCCTATGTGACAGTTTACAATAAAGCAAGTAAAGAACTGCAATTAATTAGTAGTTTGGATCCTTGTGTAGAACCCTTTATTTATCCTATATTTTATCCTTTTGGAGATAAAGGTTATTGTATTAATATGATTCGAGGAGATAAGGAAAAAAGATCGAAAAAGCATAGGATTTCAAGAGCAGATTACGTTAAATATAAAATAGGAATTAGAGAGAACGTGTTCAATCAGTTTCTATATGGTGGTAGATTATTTCAACAGTGGTTAGTTGATAGTTATGTAAAAGTTGAAAAAGATCGACTTCAATATTGTGCAAATCATCAAACCCAATTGCGAAGTGAAACATACAAAGGGTTAATAGATCATATTACTAATACTGCAGAGGAAAATGATACACCTATTGGAAAAATGGTTGTACTGCCATCCACATTTATTAATTCACCTCGACATATGATGGAACAATATCAAGACTCAATGGCCATTGTGTGTAAACATGGCAAACCAGATTTGTTTATAACAATGACATGTAATCCACAATGGAAAGAAATTGTAGAAAATTTATTGCCTACTCAAACTGCGGCAGACAGACCTGACATTGTTGCGAGGGTGTTCTTCTTGAAAGTACGTCGCCTGATTGACTGTATCGTTAAAAAAAAATGCTTTGGAGAAGTTAAATCGTATGTTTATGTTATAGAATTCCAAAAAAGAGGATTACCACATATTCATTTGTTGGTAATATTGAAATCCAATTCGAAAATTTTAACAACTGAAACTGTAGATCGTTATATTTCAGCAGAGATTCCTGACAAAAATGTTAATTCTACATTACATGAAATTATAATGTCAAATAATATACATGGTCCTTGTGGAGATTGGTGTTTTGTTGATGGTAAATGTTCCAAAAAATTTCCAAAAATTTTGCAAGAAGAAACTACATTGGAAGATAATTGTTATGTTTTATATCGAAGAAAAGATACAGGTCAAGAATATGAGAAATCTAATGGATACATTGTTGATAATCGTTTTGTTGTACCCTATTGTCCTAAACTTTCGCAACAATTTAATTCTCATATAAATGTTGAAGTTGTATCAAGTATTAAATCGGTTAAATACATATATAAATATATTTATAAGGGACATGATGCAGCATCAATTATTATTACAAATAGTAATGGTGAAGCTACTATAAATCATAATGAAATCAATCATTATGAAGAAAATAGATATGTAGGTCCTGTTGAAGCAGCATGGAGAATTCTGGGTAAGCATTTATCAAAAAAGAGTCATAGTGTATGCCGTTTACCTATACATTTGCCAAATGAACAAAATGTTTTGATTCGGCAAGGACAAGCAGATAAGAAGCTATCGTTTGATTTAAACAAAACAACAAAATTATTGGATTATTTTAATTTAAATGAACGTGATGTAGATGCTCGTAATTATTTCTACAGTCAGATACCTGAATACTATTCATGGAATAAAGAGACATGTAGATGGAATAAAAGAAGTCGTAAAGAGAATGTTGTAGGAAGAATGTATTCCGTTAGTCCATGTGAAATTGATTTATTTCATCTTAGATTATTATTACTTACAATTAAAGGTGCAATTTCATTTGAGTCCTTAAGAACTGTGAATGGAGTTACACATGATACATTTACGACAACTTGTTTAACATTAGGACTTATAGAGAATGATCATGAATGGAAAGAGACCTTACAAGAGGCCACTGTGTGGATGATGCCTCAATCACTTCGTCGTTTATTTGTCAGAATTTTAATTCACTGTCGTCCACTTAATGCAGGTGAACTTTGGGAACAATTCAAAGTTAATATGTCTGAAGATTATCTTAGAAATTTTGATAATATTATTGCCGAAAATAAAGCATATACAGAACTAAAAAACTTACTTTCTGAAGAAGGGTATAATTTACATGATTTTCTTGGATTGCCTCCTATTGAAGACATCTGTAATAATGTTTATGTTCCTCATCCTGTTAATGTTGAAGAAGAAAAAAGATTAGGAACAGAAAGATATGATAAGTTAAATGTTAAACAGAAAGAAATAGTTGATTTTGTTTTAAGTGCAGCTCATGATTCTAGCGAAAAAGTTTGTCACTGCGTTTATGTCGATGGGCCTGGAGGATCAGGGAAAACATTTATGTATATTACTTTGTGGCATTTATTAAGAACTGCAGGTAAACAAGTTTGTAATATGGCTTTTACGGGAATAGCAGCAACTTTACTTCCTATGGGTAAAACGGTTCACAAAGTTTTGGGTTTGCCCGTACCATTATATAATGATTCATCATCCAGTATTAAAATACAGTCTAAGGAAGGGTTGTTTTTGAAAGATGTTGATGTATTTATTTGGGATGAAGCTCCCATGTCACCAAGATATGCTTTAGAAATTATGGACAGAACATTAAGAGATATGATGCAAGTAGATGTACCTTTTGGTGGTAAAATAATAATTTTAGGAGGTGACTTTAGACAAGTTCTGCCAATCAAAGAAAAGGGTACAAGATCAGAGATTATAAACTTGTCTATCAAAAACAGTAAATTATGGAAACATTTTTCAAAATTTACGTTGTCTGAAAACATGCGTGTGTTGCCGGAAGAAACAGAATTTACAGAGTTCTTGCTAAAAATAGGAAATGGTACTCTTAACGATGAAAAAGATTGCGTTCAATTACCACGAAAAATAATTGAAAAAAAAAATAAAGATATTTGTCAAGATATGTATGAAGATCTAATTAAACAAAAAAGATTTGAGGAGTTGGCATTGTGTGCAATTTTAGCTCCCAGAAATATTGATGTTGATGATATTAATAATCAAGTGGTACAATTACTAGATAATGATAAAGAGAAAGTATATAAAAGTATTGACTGCATAGATAATCGCGAAAATATTAATGATCATGAAGTGATTTTACCAGAATATTTAAATACTTTGTTACCATCTGGTTTACCACCACATTTATTACACTTAAGAATAAATTCAGTAGTGATGCTAATAAGAAACCTTAGTATTAATGAGTGTTTATGCAATGGAACCAGATTACTTGTTTTAGATTTATCTAATCATGTCATTAAATGTCAAATATTGACTGGAGATAAGTGTGGAAATGTTGTATTCATACATCGTGTATTATTATACTGCGAAAATGTTTATCCTTTTACATTTAAGAGAAGGCAATTTCCAATTAAACTAGCATTTGCAATGACTATAAACAAATCTCAAGGACAAACATTTAATAAAATTGCTATTGATTTAAGAAAAGATGTCTTTAATCATGGTCAACTTTATGTTGCATTATCAAGGGTTCGTTCATTTGATTCTGTTAAAGTTTATTTGGGAAATCAACGAAGTGAAAAATATATTAAGAATTACGTTTATAAAGAAATTTTTGAATAAGTGTTTTACCTGCAATAATATATGTATATGTTTTAACATATATCGAGTTAATATTTTATAACCACAATTTTTGTCAAACTATTTATTTCCTTTCAAAATATTTCACTTTGATATTCTCATATTTTGTGATATAAAGTACATTTTATATGTGACTATGGGTTCAAGAATTAATAATGAATATTTAAATACTTGCTTCTTATGGTATAGGTAATTTTAAATTGACAAATGGAAATATTGGTAAACTGAAAGGTATATAAACATAAAAATGGACAAAGTGAATAGTATGAAAGTTAGGAAAATTAGGGAAATTGGAATCGTCATAATTATAAAAGATTTTTAAATGCCTTCACTATTGACTACTTCTTTAATTTCACAGTATTATCTTACGATACATATAACAAGTTGTAGCATGCAGGTACTTTGTAGTTGGGTTACTGAATATTAATGTGACATTTTCATATATTGTAATATATAAAACTGATTTTAAATGTTTCAGCAGTTGAAAATTTTAATGGCAGAAAATGTGCCACTCATAAAATAAGGATTCTATTGTGAATGTTATATAATATGTAATTGGGATATAATTAATGTTATATACAGGAACATTTATTACTAATAAAGTAATATATTATTTTAAAAAACAATTTTGTACCATTTACGGTGTCTTCCGACGTCTTTGTTAAGTGGACAATATCCCAACACCGGCCATTTCTATGAGGTAGTAATGCAATGATTTAGTGCAAATGTGATATATTTATATATCTTTCAATTTCAAAATATGCTTCTTCTTTTCATTATGAATTTGGCAAACATTTTTGCAATAAGAATAACAATAACAATGTAGGATAACAGAATTGCGTCTAAAGTTATTCTTCCTGTTTCCCACATGGAGAGGTAAACACGTTGCACTTAAATATTATATGTGGAAAACATAGTTTTCCGCATATGTTATTTAAGAGCAATTTTAATAATGGTTGTACCTCACAGGGAAGGGCGTGAATGGGGCCCTTCCTTTTCCTAAAAAAAAAAAATTATTTTTTACAAGTATATTCCATGTAATTACAGATTAATCCTTGTTCTCTTGTATTCACCATCCTTATTTCTCTTTCATATACAAAAACCACAATTTTATCGTTCACAATGAATTGCGGTGCTGATTGAAAACCTACTGTAACAGAGTAGAGTCGAAAAAACCTTAGTACGTATGGGAGATATAACACAATTTTGATGAATTACGAGAAGGAAGAATAGTTTAGCATTTTCTTTTAACTTTTCTTCAATATTTAACGAATATTGGATGCAAAAATTCCCGGAAAATCAGAGAAACATATTTAAACAAATGTCGAGTTCAATACCCAAGCAGCACATAATATTACTTGAATATCACAGTAATATTATATTGTAACGTGGGTAATATTACGGGATAATATTAAAGTGATATTGACGTGATATTGAAATCTCTGCCTCAAGGTGATATTACCGGTTGCTATTGAGGTAATGTTACAGGAATATAACGATATATTATTGTGGTACTATTACGGTAACATTGAGGTAATATTACAAAATTCTTTCATGAAAACATGGTAATATTGAGGTAATATTACAGTGATATTGCGGTAATATTACTATGATATTGAGGTAATATGACGATAATAATACATCGTAATATTCCTGTGATATTACCTCAATATCAACCGGCAATATCACCTTGAGGCGGACATTTCTATATCGCGTCAGTATCACTGTAATATTGTCCCATAATTTTACCAATATTACAATATAATATTACTGTGATATTCAAGTAATATTACGTTTTGTTTGGGTACTTTCCTTGACGGACATTTTAATTCTTCCATTAAACTTCTATGCACATTAGGTTTCAATATTGGGGAAATGTCGACTAATATTATAAATATTATAAATCAGGAACTTTTTTAATTACATTTCATAATTCGGGGTTCATGACCGGGGGGGGTTTTAGGTGTTCAAACTCCCTCCTTCCGTCAAATCGGAAAATTGTATTGAACAAAAGGTATTTGCAGGCAAAATGTTTTTCAAAATCTCTCCTGCAATGTAAAAACTTTCAAAATCCTTCACCACATTATGCTTTGGATACGCACCTATTTCCATTTCAAAAATTGGGACATGAAGAAAATAATATAATCGTAATTTTAAAATTCATAATTGCTACATTTGAGATGACAATGTCGGTGGATTTCTTGTTTGGTTAAATGGTAATTTAAGAAATTGGAGAACATTTGAAATTGCTAATATGTGGAAAAAGTAGAATAATGTTTCTATTACGATTTCTGTCACTTTTAAGAAGATGTAAAAAAAACAGTAATTTCCATTTTCACCATTCAAAATATTCATTTATAGACAGTAAGAAGCAAAGATGTTCCTTTTATTTTGTATTTCAATAAGAAAGTTAGTGCTATCATAACACACAATTTACATTTGTCACTGATGTAAAATTTTTGTATTCCAAAAAGAAAGTTAGTGCGATCACAACAGACATTTAACATTTGTCACATTTGTAAAATTCTTTTATTTTTTAGCATTAATTTCTTCTTCAGAAATCGTGGCTTCTTAAGAAGAGTATGACAACAGCTTCCAACATAGTTTTCTATAATTTTTCTGCAATTTATATATCAAATTACGAAAGTCTAGCAAATTGTAGATATCGCATTACAATAATAAGATGGATAGGGTACAGAAATAATACAAATTAAAAGCATTTTTACAAAAAAAAAAAAAAAAAATTGGTGGGACGCAACATGTCTTTTATAAATTAAAGAAATATATATATAAAACCAAAGAAATAAGATTACATTTTTCAGGCAGTTCAAAGTTGAATATTATAAATGTTACTACTTGTAAGTACTTTAGTACACTATAAGTGTTTATTCACTGTACATGAAACATCATTTGAGTGGAACTTTAAAAATCAAGAAATATAAAAATTATTAATACAGAGGAAATAATTCGTTCATTTATTAAAATGTAGTTTTCAAATATAAATTTCATGAAGACGTAGTTCACAAACTACGTCACGTTCTGTTTCACTATTTTCGACCCCCCCCCCCCCCCCTTAGTTACACACGACAACATACATTAGCGCCATTTTCACTTCTAATTTCTATCAATTAACATAATCTTTAATTTCCATTTTTCTCAGGAATATAGGGTGGGGGGGGGGGTGCCACAATATCTATCTCGCAGAGGGCGCGAAAACCACAAGTTACGATTCTACTTCCATTACTAACATTAATATTACATTTTAAAAAATAGAAAATTACATAGTACGATTTATAAGCATGACAATAAGTAGGCAGAATTTTAATAAAAAATAACGAAATTATAGTTCTTCAAAATTTGCTTCAATTCGCTTGAAATTTGTTATCAAGGGTTTCTGAGGTAGCTCATTAAGAATACACCAATTTCATATTATTAAAATTCGAGTTGCTATAAAAAAACAAATTTAATCAATGTTAAGTGTTTGTAGTTTTAATTAATTTTATTAATATTAATTAAACGTAGTTTTTGGTGTTGGATCGCATGTTGGGGAAGAAGGGATTGATTTTCATCTCACACCCGCGTTCGTCTCAGCAACTGTCTACACATTTTCAAAATTTAATTTGATATAAAATTTCAGACTTGTGTGATGCTCTATGGCGCGCGTAGCGCGCACATTTGAAGTTCTAGTTATATAGAAAATTCCATGATGTACAGACTACGCAAAGAGGCAAATTTGTTAAACGACCAGATTGTATTTAGCGATATATCACTAAGGGCATTTATTTGTAAATTGCGTGTGACACTTTTGGTCCATAACTAAAGTGTAACATTTTTGTAATAATAATAATAATAATAATAATATATTTTTTTCTTCTCCATATTATTATAAGTTTAAGTCAATAATTTTCTTACTATTTTTTGTAAAATGGGTTATTGACCAGTATACTTTAATAAATAAATAAATAAATAAAAAAAGTAATGAAAAATATGTTTATATATCTTGATTGGGTACACTTTAAAGAGAAAAAAAAACATACTTCATAAATTATTTTGATTTAATGGATCCAATATATAGGTACGTGATGGAAACTCTTTTTGAGAGTATAATCTCTAGATAATGTTATTAAGAAGCTACAGTTAAATTGTTAAGTAAATTGGTTAGGATTTGTGGAAATTATATTTCCAGCCAGCACAAAAAATGTAGTTTTGAGAAAAACGCGTTAAAACATCTTCATTTTAGGCGGCTAAAATTAAACACTTTTTATAATTTTTTTTTTTTGTGGAAGAAAAAGGAATAGAATAATAATATTACAGGATGTTTGTACACATGTCTTGAAGTAAATAGAAAACATTTTTCATTTAAAAAAAATTCAAAATCTGGCACTGGAGACGTTTTCTTGAAGCATACGTTATGTACGACGACTCTGCAGCACACAGCTCAACCGTCTAGAAGATGAATTTAGAAAAAATATATACTAAATTAATCTTTTTCCTCATATTCTAGAAGGTTCGAAGGATCTTTAAAGTCAATAAAAAAATTAAGTTTTTGAAAATGCTAGAGTGGTCTAACCCCTTAATTCGATTAATTAAGTTTATCTAACTCGCGCATAAATAGATACTTTCATCTACCTTTCTGACGTGAAAAAAGTTCATGTTTACAGCACAGTAAAAAAATTAACAATGGGAAGTAAACTTTACTTAACCCAGGTATTTAGGTACTTTAAAAACCGATATTCACTGTATATCTCGGGGATAAAGTTCCGAAATGCGCCAAACCTCCGATTTTTTTGAAACTACGTATACTTACGTTTTTTGTGCGCTGATTACGACTATCATAATGAAAATTACCGACTAGATCATTTTCATGGTAAAAACCATCGAAAACCTTAAAAAAATGGTTTTTTACATATATCTTAAGAAATACGCGAAATTTCGAAAAATAGATTCAACCAAAGTTGTTAGTCTAATTGCAATATACATTCATGTTGTTTCTTTTTTCTTAAAAAAAATCACTAGTTTTCGAGAAATATGCAAAAAACTGTCAATCACCATAAACACTGTTTATACACGGGAAAAATTTATTTATTAAAATTAATTCAAAAGTCGATGACAACCAGGACACATAGAAATTTTCATAAAGCTTGAAATATAATTGCATACTTATTCATAAGCACAATAGAAAGAATCATAAAGCAGTCAATTAAACTTAAATCCTGGTGTAGTAAAACAAAGTGAAAAATCTCTTATTATATTAAAACGAAAACTTTGTCGTCAACAGAAATTCGTCATTCAGTCGTTCTTCCCCTTTCACTTGGTTCACTACTTTTCTTTATAAGCAACTTTTAAAATCAATTCACTTATAATCTTTTTAAACTATTAACATCAATATAACTTAGGCACTTACACAATTAAGTGTAGTAGCGTGTCATGATAGTGACGCATGCGCAGTTGATCAAAATGGTCCATTTGTTTTTCTTATAACTAAAGGGGGGAGGTGATAAAATTTATCAATATACTATCAGAATATTATCAAGTCAATTAAAAAGTAAAAAAATTTTACATTTAAAGGCGTATTTTCTTTATATACTTGACATAAAATCTATGATAACCCACCGGTCTTTTCATACTTTTAAAAACCTTTTTTTGGGGTACGCGGGGAGGTGGGTTAAAAACTAATCAACGTACTATTAGAAAATTTCATGTTAATTGTAGTGTAAAAAGTTTTTTTTTTAAACATTCACTTATTCAATTAGAAAAAATGGTTTTAAAATTTTCGAGAATTTCTACATAGTAATCTTCTATTATATTAATACGATACCGAAAAAACTTCGTTCGTCGTCGTACACACTTCAAAGTTGACCTACTTTTTCCAATAGGCAACTTACAAAAATGTTCATTTTACCATGTTATTACAGATTGTAACAATGCGCGGCACTATTCGTGTTAAGCATGTTAAAATGAACATTTTTTCATGTACAACATATAAGGATATTCAAGTTGGGTGGGGGGAAATTCAAAATGGTGGCTACCTCGATGACAGGTTTGCATAAAGGTACGCTCCCACTTAGTTTGTCTGTCTGCACGCGCATGCAATCGACATGAGATAGAAGAAGACAGAAATAGAAATTTGAATGTTTTGTCTTCCTTTATCTCATGTCGATTGCATGCACATGCAGACAAACACCGAGGTGAGAGTGTGCCTTTACAGTCAATGGGACGAAATCAGTTTTTGTAAAATAACTTTTAAGAAACAAATTTGCGAACCAATGTTTATTAACAAAATATTTTTCATTTATCGAAAGCTATTTTTTAAAATAATAAAATTGTATAAAATTTTTATATGAGTTTTTATTATTTTAAAAAATAGCTTTCGATAAATGAAAAATATTTTTTTAATGAACATAGGTTCGCAAATTTGTTTTTTAAAAGTTATTGTACAAAAACTGATTTCGTCCCATTGACTGCAATGCAAACCTGTCATCCAGGTAGCCGCCATTTTGAATTTCTCCCCACCCAACTTGAATATCCTTATTGTTGCATATGCGCAGTAGTGCACCACAACTGTGTAAACGTGCGCACTACAACACAAACATTTCACATGAGCAGTTGTTTTGTATTGCTGTTACACATGCGCAATGATGCACAGAGATAGTTGCACATGTGCTCTGACCAAATTTAAAAATTATGCATGCGCAGTGCTGTACCTTACCAGATAAGTATATTTTCAGTACATATAGTATACTTTTTTTAATAAGTTCGCAGTAGAAATCCGTTTTATTATTGCGCATGCGTAACACTGTAGCATTGTAAGTGCACTTCCACAAAATTAATGACCAATAATAGAAAAGAATATTCAAATTCAATCTAAATATTGAAATTTAAGAAATTTAATAGAAAAATTTATATTATTGAATATAGAAACTAATAAAAACGTTAAAAATGTATTCATTTTTATTCTTTTTTTCTTTAAAATATTTATAAAATGTAACAAATTTTGTCCTGAAAGTTTTCAGTTTTTCATACTTTAAAATACAATTTTCTGGTGGTACTGAGGGGGGGGGGGGTTAGTTATAATTATTTAACATACTGTCAGAAAATATTCCAATTAATTAGTGTTTAAAAAAGTTTTTAACAATGCGCTCTGCCCTGCTTAGAATGACGGATAGAAGCCGGATGGAAACCGGGTAGAAATCGGTTTATATCCGTTCTTACTGTAAATCTTACCCGGTTTTTGTATCCACTTTCAATCCGAAACTTATCCGAAATCACTTCGGTTTAATCCGTTTTTTATCTGTCATAGTAATTAGAATTTCTTGACATATTAAAACGGATATAACCGGATCAATTTCGTGTGTCAGTATGCAATCTGTTTTCTATCCGTTTTTGTCCGAAATTGCATAAAAAATAGAAAAAAATTATTTACTATATTGTTTATTGATTTTTTCATGTCTATTTATGCTTAGTTGTTTTCCCTGCTAAGAGTAAAAAGATAAAAAGGGAAAGAAATATGAGGATAGAAAGAGATTACACTTTTTCTATCCCTTCCATATATCTACTTTGCATTTTAAAACACAATATCTTTCTTTCTCTAAACTTCTACCTCTTTATATCTTTTCTCTATTCGCTTTGAATATGTATCCGTTTCTATTCCCTTTCTATCATCTTTTAAAATTAATAAATCTCTTCCTATCTCTTCGTCCATCAACTATTTTTATCTCTTTCTATCCCTTTTCTATCCCCTTTTTTTCCTTTTCTATAAAAAGTAAATCTCTTTCTATCCCCTTTCTATCCTCTTCTTTAAAAATTTAATCTCTATCTATCTTTTCGCTTATCTACCATTTTAAATACCCAATTGCTTTAGTTATTTTATATGGTATTATATATATATATATATATATATCTATATAAATATACTGAAATTAATCTGATATTTAACGCGTATAATACTGAAAAATCGTCAGCTCTGATGGAGCGATCCCCTAACCTCGTGCGCATTAACCTAAGAACACTGCCAACTGAGCTAACGAACGATACACTACAGATCACTCCTTTACTTGACTGCCTTTTATCACTCTTAATCCCATCTCTTTTAATCTTCCTCTTCTATCTTTTTCTATCCCACATGGTATTTATATTTTTGGAGATCCATACTGGAAATAAAGAGATAGAAATCTTATCACTTTTTATCTTTTCTTATCTCTGTTATAGAAAGAGATACAGAAAACGTATAATTTTTAATCCCGACTGTATACCTTCTTAACCCTTTCTATTGACCTCAAACCTCTTTCAATCTCTACCATAATCATAATTATCAGTTTTTCCCATTAATCACCTTCTCCCTATAACTTTCAATCTTTAATCTTTACCATCCTTTCCTTTTCGATTGCCTTCAATATCTTTCAATCTCCACCTTAATCATAATGATCAGTTATCACCATTAATCACCTTTTTCTTATAACTTTTAATCTCTAATCTATACCTTTCTATCCCGCCGTATCCCTACTTCAATGGACATAGCAAGTTATCGCTTTTAATCATCTTTTTCTATAACTTTGAATTAATGTCTAATCCTTTCACATCATTTCCAAGCCCCACTTGAATGAACACTATGTGCTTTCCCTTTTAATCACTTTTCATCTATAATTTTCAATAACCTATGTCATATACACATATTTTTTGCTATTCTTCTCTTAATTAGCATTATCGGTTTATGGCTTTTAATCACTTTCCTTCAATAACTTTCTATCTTTGATCTATCACTTTCTATCCCTTTATATCTCTTTCTCTCCTTTTCTATCCCGTTTTATATTTTCTTATCCCACCTGTATTAACATGATCAATTTTCGCTTTTAATCACTTTCCTTTCATTACTTTCAGTAATCTAGTGAGTGATCATGTTCTTTCAGTTGGGGATGGGAAAGTATAAGTAGGGATAGCAAGGGATTAAAAGGGATTGGAAAGGATAGAAAGGGATAAAAAGAGATAGAAAGAGAAAGAAAGGGATAGGAAGGGATAGAAGGTGATAGGTGAAAGATTAAAAGTTATAGAAGAAAGGTGATTCCCTACTGAAAAATCGTATATAGGATCCTACATAGGATCCTATATAGAATCCATATGGATTCCTATGAGAATCCACGTAGGATCCTATATAGGATCCTATATAGGTATTGCCCTATAGGAATCCATGTGGATTCTCATAGGAATCTATGTGGATTCCTATAGGTCGCCTATAGGACACGTCCTATATAGGATCCTATGTGGACTCTCCTATAGGAATACATGTAGGATCTCATATAGGATCCTACATAGGCGTCCCAAAAAAATTTTTGTAAACCCCCCTACATAGGATCCTACGTAGGTTCCCATATAGGATCCTATATAGGATCTTTTATGGGCGCCCAAAAAAAATTATGTACACAGAATTAATTGTTTTTTTTAGCAACTTTATTCAAATATACATTAAGCACCATTATAAGGACGAAAAATATTTACTGCGCAGGCGTAAGTATTGTAGAATACGTAAAAGACGACTGCGCATGAGGAAGGGGTACAAAAAATTTTTTTGGGGGTACCCATGTAGGATCTTATATGGGTTCCCATATAGGATCCTATATGGGAACCTACGTAGGATCATATGTAGGAGGGTGTACAAAATTTTTTTGGGACGCCTATGCAGGATCCTATATGAGATCCTACATGTATTCCTATAGGAGAGTCCACATAGGATCCTATATAGGACTTGTCCTATAGGCGACCTATAGGAATCCACATAGATTCCTATGAGAATCCGCGTGGATTCCTATAGGACAATACCTATATAGGATCCTATATAGGATCCTACGTGGATTCTCATAGGAATCTATATGGATTCTATATAGGATCCTATGTAGGATCCTATATAGGATTTTTCAGTAGGGTTAAAAGCGATAACTGATGATGCTGGTTAGAGTGGAATAGCAAAAAATATGTAGATATGTTATAGGTTATTGAAAAGTATTGATGAAAAGTGATTAAAAGGGAAAGCTCATCATGTTCATTCAGGTGGGGTTTGGAAATAATATGAAGGTATTAGAAATTAATTGAAAGTTATAGAAAAAGGTGATTAAAAGCGATAACTCGCTATGCCTATTAAGGTAGGGATAGGACTGGATAGAAAGGTATAGATTACACTGAGAAAAAAATGCTATTAAATCAATTACATATTGGTTTGATCTAACAAATGGCATATTCAATATCGTTCGAACAAATATGTAATGATTTTAATAGTGCGTACTTTCATTTTTAATATTATTAAAACTATAGCATATACTATTGCTTATATGCATGATGCTATAAAATGAATGTTGCTGCATTTTAAGTTTTATTGACTGTTACATTAAAAAGAAATAGTTTAGTCCTTTCATTTAAGAAAATTAATTTATTGAACCAAAAGCAAAAGATATCTGTAAAATAAAAAAAAATATCGGTCTTTTTCTTATTCAGCTTTATTTTACACCGGCTCAACCCCTCCCTCGGTCTTGAACTGTTGTACACTACCTAATTTCGCAGTACATATTTTTTTTATTTCAGAATATTTATAATTTCAGTGAAAAATATCAAGCTGTAGCAATATCACGGAGACGGTCACCCATATAATCTCTAACCAGTAACTACGCTTGACTTTGCTTAACTTTCGTGATCGCGAGGCCAGAGCCGCTCCGCAACCTGGTATTGAGGATTGAAATAATTCTTTTTTATCTTTAATATAAGCTAACGGTTTCAGAATATTATTTTACCATGTTCTCAAGATTTTCTTAATAATTATAATAGTTTATGAAAATGCCCCTTCATTCGTCAAGTTATCGTTTTCTCTAAAGATCCTTTAAAAAATTGTATTTTTGAATATATGTGACCGCATCTTTCGAGTAAAATGAGTTTAAAGTTTTTCATTAAAATATACTCGATTACTGGGAACGTTGCATATTAATAATTACCCAGATAAAAATTTTTAAATTTTAAATTTTTAAATCAAATTTAAACAATTTCTAATTGATCTAGAGATCTGAAAATTTATATGTACATTCAGAACTAACAACAATACCATAATTCACAATTTATTATTGATCTATTTAACTAGGTCGCTAATGACGGGTATACATCTTAACTCGTCTCCGAGAGTTAAGATTTAATTTTTCTCAGATAGTTTTGATATTCATATTTAAGGTTCAATGCAATAATTATTTGTTTAAAGCAGGAATAATTGTATCAAAAATTTCCAAAAAAATAACAATTTTACAATTTTAAAAAATTCATAACCTTTTAACTATTGATTTTAATCAAAAATACCAAGAATCATTTTTCTTTTAAAAAGACCTATATTTTCATAAAAGAATTTTGTCAGAGTTGAGTAGTAAAAGTTAAAAATTTTGTCGGAGTAATCATTTTTTTTTTAAATTTGCTTGAAAAAGTAAAAAAAAAGTTTGTTTTTGATCAGGATTGATCGCATTACATTTTTAAGACCTAGAAGTACACGAAACCGTCAAAAACCAAAAATCGATTTTTTTGGTCATAAGTACCATTTTCTCAGACGCGGTCACATAATGTACTTTGTTTTATTTTATTTATTTTTTATTTATTTATTTATAAAGTTCCTAGGTTTTAAATTAAAAAATGCAAAAATGAATTTTATTATTTCTATTTTTTATATAATACAATTCAATAAATAGTTTTACCGATCTATTAAATGTACTTTCAATTTTATAGCATCTGCATTTGAACGTATGTGAATATGCCGTTTATAATAACAAAAGCAGATGCTATTGATTCAAAAGCATATTGCATCATCTGAAATATATATTTGTACAAACTGTAAATAATATTTATTGATATAACAAGTTATATTTATTTTAAACCATATAAAATAACTTTAAATTAACTATTTCTCTGTATGTTATAACTACTTTAAATAATTCTTTTAAAAACATCATGCTTTTAATTTAAAAGTATGAATTGTTATATTTTAATATATATTAGTATAATTGATTACAGATATTATTGAGTAAAAAGAATTGAATTCAATAGCATCGGCACTATTGATTCAACAGTTTATTTTTCTCAGTGTAGAGACTGAAAGTTATAGGAAAAAGGTGATTAATGGCGATAAGCTGGTCATTATGATTAAGGTAGAGATTGAAAGAGATTGAAGGCAATAGAAAGGTATAGGATGGTAAAGATTAGAGATTGAAAGTTATAGGGAAAAGCCGATTAATGGCGATAAGCTGGTCATCGTGATTAAGGTAGAGATTGAAAGAGATTGGGGTCGATAGAAAGATATAACGAGATATAGAGTCAAGTTTGAAAATCATAGCTTTTCTGCATCTCTTTCTATAACAGGGATAAGAAAAGATAAAAACCGCTGCAAAGTTCTACGTCGGGTATTTACTTTCGTAGATTATTTTTTTCATTTGTGTTCATTTTTTGAACACATTGCTTCCTCATAGAGAAATAATAAATCTCTCTTTTTCAAAACTGGATAACAAAATGGTCTTAAAAAAAATAAATTATTAGACAAAATGGATAAAAAGTACTTTCTTGTAATATTTTTATGTTATTATGTTAATATAAGTTGTAAACAAAATATTTTTTACAAGACTACGCTATTAAGTGAGCAAACGGTTTATTGATTTACGTAAAATTTGATGAAAATATATTAATTAAAACTTACAATTTCAAATATAATATAAAAAAGTAAAAAATTATTAAAATATTCGAAAACAAAAAGCATTACTTCATCTATAAGGAAGCAATATTTATATTTTAACTTTTTTTTTAAACATCAATTCTCCAATTTTTTAATAGATATTAAATGCACTTAAATGTACTAAAAAGTTTTAATAAATCTCAATTGAAAAAAAAACATGGAAAAATTAACAAAAACACAAAATATGCATTTAAAAAAAATTGAAAAAAATACGAGTCGGATAAAATATGAGAAAAAAAAATACTCCCTCTATAAGGAAGCAATACTTCCATTAAAAGAAAACAAAAATTTCCAATGACATTGGCTAAGTACCAATCAGTTTAAAATACAATAACTATTATAAGCATTATAATAATAATAATAATGATAAAAATAATAATAATAATAAAATAATATTTCAATTGTTACTAGATTTTTTTGCTATAAACTTATCCGCCATTACAAAAAAACCTTCCACATTTGTAACCAAGGAAACAATCTGACCAATAAGTATAAAAACTATAAAATAAAGAAATTTCAACACAGATGACAATATTAAATATAAAATTGAAAAAGTGTGAAAAAATATGGTCCTCAACTACCCTGGGGATTATTTTTCTAAGTAAATATATAAAATAAGCTTAAAGCTAATTTGTAACACAACGGTAAATAAATTAATAATAGACAGTAAGAAAATATGAACGATGACCCTGCGCGGCTCAACATTAAAGGATTCATATGGCATAAAAAAAATCTTCTACAAAATAAATTTTTTCTATTTCTAAAAATAAGCGTAAATACACTGAGAAAAATGGATGTTAAGAATTAGATGTTTAAAACAAGATAGTAACGCTTAACCTCTAAATATTAAAGGTTAACATCTAAGATATTAAATTTTAACATCTAGATATTAAAGTTTAATATGTAGATGTTAACCCTGAACATCTAGATAGCTGTCCCCATGTTAAGTGATAAATATGTTAACCGTTAACATCCAGATGTTAAGGGTAAACATCCATTTTTCTCAGTGTATCCTAAAAACTCCTATACTAAACAGTTTTCTTATAAAAGGACAGAACTGAAATGTCTAAGACGCATGTGGGACTTAAAAAAAAAAAGTGTCTTATAAGGTTCGTAAATAGCTCAATCGATGCGTTTTTAAAAAATAAAACGGATAAAAAGCTTACATTTTAACATTCTTAATTATTTTTTTATAATTTTGCCGAAAAACGATTTTTTGAAAATTTTAAAATTTAAAAAAAATATATCTGGAACTGATCGATCGGATTCAAACATATGGCAGAGTTTGTCCCCCTGAGAGACCTATTATTTAGTAAAAAAAAGATGCTTCTAACTATAACGGTCCTCGAGATATTGGGCCAAACGTAATGTTAACATACACACACACACACACACACACCCGGACATTTTTTCTAAACATCATTTTTGACATCCTGGGGTCGAATTATGTCGAGAAATGTCAAAAAATTGCAATTGAGGATTTGAGGGTAAAACAATACTTCCTCTATGAGGAAGCAAAAGTGATAAGATTTCTATCTCTTTACTTCTATTAGGGTTATTTATTGTTAATACACATAGTCGCACGCATATAACGCAATGAAAATAATGAATACTTTTTAGGATTCGAACCCTAAACCTAAACCCTAATGCAACGCTTAACGAACACGGCTAATAACCCGAATGAGTTTTCAAAACAAAATGTTGAATGTATCATTTAAAATTTCAGTTAGAAAACGGTAAGAAACCGGATTGAAACGTATGAAAACCGTACACGTTTCGTATCCGTTCATATCTGCATTATGTCCGGTTTCAATTCTTATAGTTTATAATTTATACCCAGCAATTTTTATACAATTAAAAATAGATATCGGAACTTGAACTGAGTTTATTCGGTTGCTGTATGAAATTGATAAAAAAAATTTTATAATAAAAATATTACTGTTTTTTGAAAACATTATTATATTTATAAAAATATTATGCGCTGGGTGAAAACAGATACTTTCCTCTTTTTCTAATTTACCAAATTAAGCCTAAAAAATTAACGGATGAAAACCGTATGTAAACGTATTTATGTTGCTCACTTGTTTAAAAAAAATTTCTAAGTTTCTACTATCCGACAATTTGCGGGTGAAAACGGATACTTTGCTCTTTTTCAACTTTAAAAAAATAACCTTCAA
Organism: Ganaspis brasiliensis; assembly: GCA_037103525.1. Taxonomy (NCBI): domain Eukaryota; kingdom Metazoa; phylum Arthropoda; class Insecta; order Hymenoptera; family Figitidae; genus Ganaspis; species Ganaspis brasiliensis. The sequence continues at coordinate 122,616 of JAZKLR010000428.1, forward strand.
AAATCATCGGATGAAAACCGTATATAAGCTCATTTATGTCGTACTCTTGTTTAAAAAAAAGATTCTAAGTTTCTACTGTCCAACAACTGCCGGGTGAAAACGGATACTTTCCTCTTTTTCAACTTTAAAAAATTAACCTTCAAAAATAAACGGATGAAAGCCGTATATAAGCGTATTTATGCCGCACTGTTGTTTAAGTAAAAAAAAGTCTAAGTTTCTACTGTTCGACAATTGCCGGGTGAAAACGGATACCTTCCGCTTTTTCAACTTTAAAAAACTAACATTCAAAAATTGACGGATGAAAACCGTATACAAACATATTAATGTCGCACTCTTGTTCAACTAAAAAAAATTTTAAGTTACTATTGTCCGACAAATGCCGGATGAAAACGCATGAGTTTCGTAAGTAGTACTTATATTATTGCATTTTTTGTCTGAATGTCGTATAGAAACCGGGTGAACTCAAGATAACTCCGAAATGTGTTTTAAATTTTGAATAAATTGCCAGATAAAAACAGGATGAATTCGTATGTTTGGCGAAAGTTAAAATTGAAACCGCATATAAATCTGATATAAACGAACCTTTATGAAAAATAAGTATTGGATTAAGTACCCTAAAGCACTGAACGTTATTTAACTTCCAGGTAACGTTACTTTTTAACGTTCGGGACGTTAAAATGTAACGTTGCTGAAGGTCGATTTAACGTTAAAATGTCCACGGCCATTTAACGTTCACCTGGAACGTTATAGAACGTTACTTTGGGACCTTCAATGGACATTCAAAAATGTTTAAAAATTAAATAACGTTAATACTGTGCGCAGTAGTTTCCTATCGCAACTAGAGCTGCGCAGTTGATTTTAGTGACCACTGTTCTTAAGAAGCATTGACATTATCAACATTGAATATAAGATCTGAAAAAAAATTTCAGATTTTTCGCACTATTTTTCCGCAACCCGTATTGCGATTTTTCGAATGTCCATTGAAGGTCCCAAAGTAACGTTCTATACCCGTGTAGAAAAATCTTAGGGCAAGCCCCAAGTCCTACGATCGTCTGATCGGGTATTGTCAAGACCGTCTAGACTAGACGGTCTGGGCAGGCGCAGGCCAGCGCCCGATCAGACCGCCCGGATTGACAAATTTTCAAAGTGTCGTCTAGACGGTCTGGCCAGGCGCTAGCCAGCGCCCGATCAGACCATCCGGATTGACAAATTTTCAAATTTTCGTCTAGACGGTTTGGCTTGGCGCTGACCAGACCGTCTGGATTGACAAATTTTTAAAGTTTCGTCTAGACGGTCTGGCTTGGCGCTGACCAGACCGTCCGGAATGACAAATTTTCAAAGTTTCGCTAGACGGTCTGGCCAGGCGCCGACCAGACCGTCTGGATTGACAATTTTTCAAAGTTTCGTCTAGACGGTCTGGCTTGGCGCTGACCAGACCGTCTTGGTTGACAAAGTTTCAAAGTTTCGTCTAGACGGTTTGGCTTGGCGCTGACCAGACCGTCTGGATTGATAAATTTTTAAAGTTTCGTCTAGACGGTCTTGGCGTAGATCCTGCTATTCCTGGTGGATCAGACGGGTTTGGATTGAAAATTGTTTAGCCTTGATCATTTTAATGCACTCAAAAAGACGAACATTCAATTTAAAACAATATATACACTGAAATGAAACCAACACTTTATTTTAAAACAGTTCAACTTTACTCTCGAGCACTGTTAATACACGTTTCAGATTATAACAGTGAAATAGCCGCATACGAACAATTATTTTTTATCATTTTTCATTAAAGGACCGATATGACGACAATGTGTGTTAAACATACCAAATATACTACTACTCTTACGTTATGCATCAGATACCCTCACCCGACGCATCTGCGCAAGTCTCTAGAAAGTCGTATGATTGGTCCAAGTGAGCGGGGTGGTTTAAATTAAGCTATTTCAAATTACCCCGCTCACTTGGACCAATCATACGACTTTCTAGAGACTTGCGCAGATGCGTCGGGTGAGGGTATCTGGCAAGACTGTATGCATTACGTCTGCATCACTTTAAGTTCGCTGCGCAAGTGCAATTTGTAACATACGACTGCATTTAAAGAATTAATTCATGTGAATATATGAAAAAACGTATATTTCTCAAGGTAAAGTCATTTTTTTAATTGGAATAACAGTTTATTCTGAGTGCGGTCTACCTTCACCAAGATCTCACGTGATGAAAGGAAGATTCAATTAAGTGGTGTATGGTTAGACTTTTAAAGGTTATGTAAGAATCTTAAATACGAGATCTGCGAAATGAGCAGACGTGAGCTCTGAATATGTCTGCCAAATCAAAAAGACTATTGATTTTCAACATAAATCTTAATTAAAACCAATGAAGTTATAGTGTTTTGCAGGTATGTATTCGATCGCATTCACACATTTTATTATATTAGTGGTAGGATATCAAATTTTGATTGTAAATATAGTCTCCCACTTTTTACCATTAAATTACATACATTAAATCATATCAACAAAGTATAAGTCCCGGAGACAATTATAAAATTAGATATCCTTTATTAAAAAACTGAAAAAATGCACATAAAGCTTTTAAAATATTTATAACTTGGCTAAGACATAACCTCTAAAAGGATATTCATTTTATTACAGCTAAAGTAGCTAATATTCTTAATACTTAATGACAAAGAATACATTACAATACATTATAAATCAATTGAAATAAAGAATTAATATAAATAACATAAATTCTTCGTTGTAAAACATTTTATTAAAATTTATTTTACTTATTTAGCGCTGAAATGGAGAACAATCGCGACGACAATCAAATTCGAAAAAGAAAACAAGTGTTTGTAACTGGAATGAGAGTTCGCAAAAATCGTGCCTACAAACGGTCCTGCATAAAAGCTGAGTTGTCTTCAAGTTCATCTGACGAATTATTCGCAGGAAATGTTGAATTTAAAAGTCTTTCAAATTTAACACTTAATCTACAATTAATCAACAATTACAAAACATTTTAAATATATGGGACATTCTGTTCAAACCGTAGCACTGTCAAAAGACGATCGTGGGTACTCTCAGAGAGAAAATATATTAACTCTGAGCGAACTAACATTTTTATTTGTATTAAATAAATTTTTGTTTGTGTCAAATTAAGTTTTATTTAAGCCAAATAACTTTTTTATTTGAAACAAATAAAAAATTTAGGAGGCTCCGAGACAACGATATTTTTATTTGGCACGCAAAAAACTTATCTTTGTGTCAAATATATCACTTCTCTGGATGTAGAGCACTTTTAAAGTACAATTTACTTTATTAAAAACTCTCTTAATATTAAATATAATAAATGCATTAGAAAAAGAATTTCTGAAGCTTTAAAATAGTCCTAAGCTTTTTATAAAAAATATTTTTTTCATTGTGTATTTTGTATTTAAAAGCTTCAAATCCGACTACCTCAAAACTTTAATTACCGTCAACTTTAATTTTGCTGAATGTCGTATTAAAATAAAGTTTAAATTCTTTATTTTTTACCATCTAAATATTATAATGGACTTTTCAGTGGTTCTGGAGAAATAAATTAAAATACAAAATCATTTTATTGAATTTGACCTAGAGCACGAAGTCAGAACGTAACCCTCTTAACAAAAGTGTTTTGTGTTCTATGTCAAATTCAATAAAATTATTTTGTGTTTAATTTTTTGCTCCGAAAGACCGAAATCACTAAAAAGTGAATTATACTTTATATTATATTAGATTATATTTAATTATATTATTTAATTATATTTAATTATATTATATTTATGCGACATTCAACAAAATTAAAGTTGACGTGTTTTCAAGTACTTGGAGTTGAAGCTTTTAAATACAAAATACACAATGAAAAAAAATATTTTTTTATAAAAAGCTTAGTACCATTTTAAAGCTTCAGAAATTATCTTTCCAATGCAATTATTATATTTTGTATTTAGAATATTTTTAATAAAGTAAATTGGATTTTAAAAGTGCTCTATGTGCGAACGCCTTTTGACAGTGCTACGGTTTGGAAAAGAACGTCCCAGATATAAAACAAGTTTTATTTATGTAGGACAAAAAATTTTAAATTTTAGAATAAAAAAAAATTGAAAGAAAATAGTTGCAAAATTTTAAAATCATGGATTAAAAAATAATTGATAGTCGAGAAGTTTAAAGAGTTCACCTTCGCTGTAATTTGGTTCGTTTAGATAGTTTTGAAGTTCGTCAGCCTAAAATTTTTAAATATTATTTTTAACGTAAACTTACCATAATATTATTATTTCAATGTCACCGTAATATTGCCTCAACATCACTGGAATTTTACCTAAGTGTTAAACCGTAATATCACCTAGAGGCGGGAATTTAATAAGAAGCCAATATCACCATGCTATTAAATTAATATTACGTACTACATCGGCATATTTATATTTTTCTAAAATTATTATTTTGTGTTTCTAATTTTTCATTTAAAATTTAAAATTTAACGATTATTTTTATTCCAGGAAGAAATGAAAACTTACAGCTTGTGCCAGGTATTGATATTGTTCCTGTTGATGAACAGCGCCAAGAAAGCATATCTTCAGAAACCGATAACGAAGAAAACGCTGTAAGTGAAGAATTACCTTCTGTTGATGAACAAAGTTCGATCGCTGGCGCCTTGATTTCTCCAGAAATTAGGGAAATATCTGGTAATACTTCTACTGGCACTGATCAACGGTCTGATCTAAATATTTTGAACGATCCACCCATCCATAATTTGTCATCAGATTATGACGATGTTTCGGGTGCAGGTTCGGAAATGTCTACGAGTATTGGTTCAGAATGGAGTAAAGAAACTTCGAGTTTTAATGCATTAACAGTACGCGAAATAGAGGAGTTACGTGTATGGGCAGTTGAAAGTGGAACAAAACACGTTCATTTAGATAGTTTACTACAAATATTGAGACGCAGACTGCTGCCTGATTTACCAAAATCTTCAAAGACTTTTTTGAATACTTCAGCTGCAAAATATACTGTAATAGAAATGAATGATGCTAATGGCGATTATGGTGAATTCATTTACTTAGGATTACAAAAAAGTTTAGAAGCCTGTGTGGATCCAGAAACACATAACAGTCAAAGGATCGAGTTAACCATTGATGTAGATGGAATGCCGCTGACTAATTCAGGATCTAAACAAATGTGGGTGACAGCATGTAAGGTCTTTTACGTTCCCGATATTTATAAGCCGTCCCCTGTAGCTGTTTTTTATGGAAACTCTAAACCTGCCAGTGCTGATGTATATTTGGATAATTTAATTGAAGAATTGAACTTTTTACTCAAACATGGAATCTATATCTCTGGTCGGCATTTCGAAGTGCATCTGAAATGCTTTATATGCGATACTCCGGCCAGGGAATTTTTAAAATGCACAGTAGGCCACACTGCGAAGTTTGCCTGTGAAAGGTGTATAGTAGAAGGAAGAAAGAAAAACATTGGCTCCACTGTTTATCCGTCAGTAAATTGTCAGGAGAGAACTGACGAATCTTTTAGAATAATGCAGCAAAGAGACCATCATCATCAAATGTCTCATTTAGTTAGAATAAATCCACCAATCGATATGATTTATTCTTTTGTACTTGATTTTATGCACCTTTGTTTACAGGGAGGTATGAAAAAGTTATTGGAATTTTGGATGGATGGAGACTTAAAAGTACGTTTTGGGATCCGAATGAAAGAAGAAATGGCAAAAAGAATGGAAAATTTGAAAAAATATGTTCCTTCTGAATTTCAGCGAAAAACGAGATCGACCAAATATTACAGGAGTTACAAAGCCACAGAATTTCGGTTTTTTCTCCTGTATTGTGGACCAATTGTTCTTAAAAATATACTTCCCACTAAGTTATATAACCATTTTTTATTATTCCATGTGGCCTGCCGAATTTTGTGTACGGACGAACTATGTATCACTTTGAGAGAACATGCTAAGCAATATTTAATTATCTTTTTTAAAGCTTTACCGGAACTCTATGGGAAAAAATCACAAATCCTCAATGCTCATCATCTGATTCATTTAGCAGATGACGTTGAAAAAATGCAGTGCAGCTTAAGTCTTATTACAGCTTTCCCATTTGAGAGCCTCTTAGGCAAAATGAAAAAAAAAGTTCGAACAGCTTTGCGACCTTTGCCTCAACTCTGCAGAAGAATTCACGAAGAATTTTTCGTAAAAAATAATAAAGCTGTAGTACCCCCTGAAATAAATATTTTAAAAAGTAAAAATGGTGAACATTCGGAAATAAAATATAAACAATACATTATCTCAAATAAATCACCTAATGATTTAATTCTTCTTAAAAATGGTCAAATTTTTAAAGTTGAAAAGATTTTTGGACCTGTTCAATGTGTAAAATATATGTGAATATTTAAAATATTATTAAGAGTATCTTCTCAAATGTTTTATAAAAAAGTACGTTATTTTGTTCATGTAATAACCATTTATGCCATAAAAAACCTTAAGCATAAAAATGTATTTTGTTCTTTATAAAAGATAAGTTTCCCGTAAATATTCCTCAATGAAAATTTATTTTATTCTCTCAATAAAAACTGAAAACTGTCAATTTTCTTTATCCCACTTTGTATTTGTCTGAAAACTAAACCATTCAAATATGACCAAAATTTATTGTTTTTCATAATTGTCAATTTATATATTTCTTATAATTATACTTTGGTTTCTAAAATCCCAAATTTCCATTTGGCTTATAATTTCTCTTGATCCTAATTATTAATTATTATCTATTTAGTTGAAATTCTATGTGTTGTCCAAAAAGTACTTACTCTAATCTTTACTGAACTCAATTATTTTTTGTTTTAAGTTTTAATATTTTTAAATATTTGGAATTTTTATGATTTATCAATTTTGTAAATAATAAAATTTCAATCTAAGTATCACAACACATAATTATGAAAAAAAAAGTTTTTGTTAATGATGATTCTGCTAAATGAATCTTTGAAAAAATGAAATAAGACATTTTTGTTGAACAATATTTCGTATTATTAAAATAATACTTTAGTTAAATAAAAATTACAGTAATCGGATTTCAATAATAAATACAAAATATACGGACTAACCATTAAAATAATCAGTAATTATAATAATTAAGAGAATATGTCAATTAGATCAATTTGTAATTTAGAAATTAATCACCATAAAGAACCATTTCACGAATCATATTTATTATTTCTTTAAATAATTGAAATTATTATATTTTTTATTACAAAAAAAAAATAATATTTGTGAAAACATATGCTTTAATTTATTTGTTGATTTCAACTAATGTTTTAAAAGTGATTATACTTATTAGTATAATTATAATATGAATTATGTTTATTAATACAATTACTGAAAGTTTGAAAATGTATAAATTCGCGGGCTCTGTTATTCGTTTTGTGATTGGGTGTCAGTAGAAAGTGTTGTCTATACTGAGTTTTTGATTGGAGCGGTTATTCAGTTGGCAACAATGCAAAGAAAAACGTGAAGAAGGAACAAGAATTGACCAGTAAATTCCATTGTGTGTCTAAAAAATAGATTCTCTTTTGCTATTAATATCATCTTAATATCTAGAAAAAATACTAATTATGAGTGTTAATTGTAGTAAGAAGAAAGGAGAAGGTAATATATTTATTTTTCTACTTTTATTTTTATCACAGACAATCAAATATGTACAAATTATATCTTAAAATGTTGTCTACTTTCGACGCGACTTGATCTTTTGATAAAAACTGTATTATTCATATAATTTCTAATTTAAGGGAAACATTAATTTTGTTTTAAGAAAAAATCAATTAGAATAATTATAGTATTAAAATATATTGGGATTAGATATCTACTAGTTTGTAGAAAAGACGAAATCAGTTATGTGTTTTATAGGTTATGTATCTTTTGACTATATTTTTACAACCTTGGCACGAGGGAAACCCGGGAAGCCCACTTTTTCGTTCTCTAAACAGTGTTTTATTTCCAACTACAAACGTAAATCAATCTTTTTTTTTTGCCAGAAAAACAATCATGTATGTATATCTAAATGTAAAAATCGTGGTTAAAAGTAAATTTTTCTTTGTATTTAGATGGTGTAGGTGATTTAAAAAAATACCAGGTTGTACTATTCATTACTTCGGACGATCATTCAGAAGAAAATAGTGACAGTGATACAAATGATGCTAATGATCTTAGTAATCCTAAACGAATAGAAGTGGACTTTCTACCATTTGAGTGGATAAGATCTGACACAGAAAAAGGCTTACTTTTAACTCGCTATCCTTCTCCACCATATGACAAGAAACAAATTAACGAATTTCGAAAAATGGTCAGAAATTGTTCGCCACCTTTAGACTTCTGGCAGGAGTATGCAGTGGACTTAAGAGGACATGCTAGTAAGTTCATTATTGAATGTATACCTATATAGTTTATGCAGATTTTCTTATAAATATTATAGGCTTTTTATACATTGTAATATTAATGACTATTTTTAATGCCCTTAGCTTTGTATCAAGAGGCATTAAGACGAGTAAAGCAATTGGCAACTAAAAAAATATATGTTTATACCACTGATGACGAACAAACGCCTAAAGATAAAGCTAAAATAATTAAGAAACTTTATGAAGGTCGAAACAAGAAGATCAGTGATCATGTAGATGAACTTCTGGACTCAGCACCAACAATATCACTTAATGCATCTTTAAAAAATTTGAATAAGGACCCACTGAATGCTGATGGTTTGTATATAAATGTTTTTCATATAGCATATTTTTCTAGAAGCTTCCACCGAAATCTCAAGCAAATTTTTACTAAAATTGCAAGGGAAGTTTTTACCAAAATGTGCATTATTAATTAAAATATTTTACATAATAATAAATTATAAAAGAGAAGAAAAAGAAAACAATTTTTTCGTAAATAAGAAAATGCAAAAGATGTTTAACCTTTCTTGTCTTCCACAATATATTATTACGTACCACGGAGTTAGCTCAGTTGGTTAAATACTAGACCCTGCGGTCGCGCCAAGTCCAGCTTGCTGGGTTCGCGCCCCGATGAGTCTGGGATTTTTCTAACTCGTGAGATAACTTCAGTGGAAGGTTTGACGTCGAGGAATAATGATATGCACTGTCGGTAATCGACCTGTGCAGATCACTAGAACTCGACTGTCGATAAACCGGTTGTATTCGGTGAGGTTTTTCTACAGTTTTCCCTCTCCACTGGCGAGAAAACCCAATATACCGGGTGGTCCAGGCAAATGCGAGTACTCCTAATTTCAAGCCGTTCTGTAGACGCAAAAACACTTAAAAATAATATATACAAAGGTACAATTCTAGGAACTCCCTACGGGGGACACTCATTGGGCCAGTAAGGTCGTTAAAACGAGTGTATAATAACTAAAAAAAAATATATTATTACGTTTTAATTTAGTTAAATTTGGAAACTTGATGTGAAATTTCGGTAAAAGTTTCCTGTACATTCTAGTTGAAGTTTCCCTGAAGGATATACTGAAGATTTCTGGAAGCTTTCAGGAATATAACATTATATGTGAATTATTGCTGGGTAATTCCACTGACTTTCATCTGAGGGCTGTTGCTGACATATTTTTAAAAAATCTTGTTTTAATATATGTGAAACTCTATGAATTTCTACGTTCATTAACCATAATCTTATAAAAAAACTTTAATTCTTACGATGATATTATTAATCAAAAATAGGATGTTTTTACTACATATGATTTCGTAACCTCCAATTTAGCATTTTCCAAAAACATTATTAAAAAAATTACTAAACAATATGTATTATTGCTTACAAGAAACATAAATCACTTTATTTTATTCATAGAAATTATGATATTACTATAAAATTATTTTATTTCATGATTATAATTAAATATAAAAATTTTTTCGTTTACAAAATTTCATTATTTTTTAAAACTTTGAATTTTTGTCTGAAAGCTTAAAAAAGTTTCAAACTTTTTTGATGTTTTATTTTTAATATAATTCACCTGCTATTAAAATTTAACGAGAATATTTTGCTTCGTTTCGGAAATATTAAATTTGGAATCTTTTTACTCAAAATGGTTAATTCGAGGACTTGAAGATAGCAAAACAATTTCACATCTTTCTAATCTTTTATAAGAAAAGAGAGATGTAAAATGTTTTAAATCCTCGAATTTACCTTTTTGAAAAAAAAAATTTCAAATTTAATATCTCCGAAACAAAGCAAAATACCCTCGTCAAATTTTAATAGCGGGTAAATTATATTAAGAATAAAATATCTGCAAAGTTTTAAAATTTTTTGAGCTTTCAGAAAAAAATTATGCAATTTGGTTAACGAAAATATTTGTGAATTTAATTATTATCATGAAATAAAATAATTTTATAATAATATAATAATTTCTATGGATAGACTAAAGTGATTTATGTTCCTTGTAAGTAATAATCCATATTGTTAAGTAGTTTTTTTAATAATAACGTTTTTAAAAAAATGCAAAATTGGAGGTTATCTATTTAAATAGATTTTATAGAAGAAGATCAAAGCAATAATGCAGTCACCAAGGAGAATAACAAAGAACAAACTGTGTTTGAACAACACGTCGAACCTTTGAATGAAAGTAAACACTCCTTATTTACAATTTGTATTTTGAATTATATTTTTAATATTGAAAATTAATGTTAAATACAATTTTTGATTCAAGATAAAGATGAACAACGTTCTAAAAGAACTGCAAGTATTTCTTCAATTACAGCTGAAAAGGATAAAAAAGGTGACGGTTGTATTTTATGCAATAATTATTATTTAATTTAACACTGAACACTTATTTTTTAAGTCAAATAATGCATTTATTTACTTTTATTTTATAAATATTATATTCTAATAGAATTTTTTTAAAGCAATTAAACGTTTCAGAGTTAAATAATTACTGAAAATTGGTTTTGTAAAAGACCAATTGATTGATGATTACTTGTAATACACTATTAGACTTAAATAAGTTTCTTTCAGTGTAGTTAACATAATTTTTTGAATTTGTAATACAATAGTCTTGAACATTAATTTTATATTGTTGTTTTTTTCTTAGATTCAAGTTCTCGAAAAAGAAAACGAGATTCTGTCAGCTCAGAAATTTCAGAATTTAATGAAGACGATGGTAAGTTCTAAAACTGGAAAGATATTGATTAATAAAGTTTCGTTTCTAAATTTAAAAATATTATAACTATAATACAACTAATACATAAGTTTCAGGTTCTAATCAAATAGAACAAAATTTGTCAGGCGTAGAACAACCAAAAGAAGACAACATTAAAAAGGGCAAAAAAAATCTTAGTGTGAGTAAAACAAAACCAAATACTGATGACTCAGATAAACATATTTTCAGCTCAATCATATCACCGGCTGAACAAGGTATGTGAATATGTTAACAATTTCTTTGATACAATAAGGGTAACAATCATTTTAAAAAAACTTACAAGTAAATATTTTTTCTCGTTATGAAAAAAAGTAATTTCGAGTAAACATTACGGTTAATCAAAGTTTTAACCATACTTAAAAACTTTTTTATTTAGAAATCATAGGAAAACTAATCGAATAAAAAGTGTAAAAGAAAAATCTTTTCAATCTTGTAAATATTAAAGACAAAATGTTTAATACCTACATATGGTTATTTGAAAATAATAAAAATCTTCATAATTCACTTTATTTTCTGCTAAAGAATATATATTTATCGAATTTATTTAACGTATATTTTATTTAACAAAAATACTATACTTGGAAAATGATAAGATATTTTATTTTTACAAAACTATTTTGTCGAACATACCATTTTAAATAAATTAATAAAAATAAGTGTAACATGATCTTATATTACTTTTACTATTTTTAGAAAATCCGCTATTATTGTTCCAAAGGATTATAAAGGGAATGTATATCATGAACATTCAACAAAAGAATTTAACGAGGGAAGTGGCATTTTGTTGTGCTCTTTTAGAAACTTCTAAAGGAGGCTCAGCTAATTAAGAAAAAATCTGGTTGATTTTGTAGACGTATATGCGTTAGACTTACCGTTTGAAAATTTAGAAGACTTTTTAGAGTTTGATACATCTTTAAGGAACGATCACCAAAAAAGAAAGCTTTTTGTAAGTTTAAAACTTATTAGAAAGGAATTATTTTTGCTTAAATTAATATCTTGGACAAATATATATTATCAGAAGTTTACTTTTTACTCATTTATTTAAAAAATATTTTAGAAAAAGACACTTCAACCTCTGTTTGATAAGGATTATGTTTTAACAAAAACCCTAAAAAATATGATTCAAAAATATATTTCGCGAAAAGTAATCATGGAATTCACTGCACAAAAGAAAACAGAAAAAAAACAACTTATATTTAAAGACACGAAATTTTGTACAATTATGCAAGGTAACAGTAAAATTAATTTTAAATATAATAAAAGATTTTTCTTTGCATTAAGATGTATATATATTAAACTTTTTATTTCAGAAGTCATAAGAGCTAAATTCGAATTACAAGAGAAGCCAGTTCCATTACAGAAAGATTTTTTAAAAGATCTTGGAACTACAATTGGAAATGCTAATGATTGGGAAGGCTACAGATCATTAAGAACAAAAAGAACTTCTCAATCAGCGCCAGTGAATGATGCTAATTAAATTTTTTTTAAATTTTATTCGTTTGATAAAATTACTTAAATTTTAATTTACATCCAGTTAAATATTATAGTTGATTATTTTATTATAGCAAAATAGACGTTTTTTTGTTCTTAATGCTTAAACGCATGGGTAATGTTTAAGAGCTTATTTTTAATTATGTTTCGGAAATAACAAAATTAAAAAATACATTATTTTTTCAATATTATCTACAGTGTGATATATCATTTATCCTTGATAAATAAAGATAATGATAAAATTATAAAAATATACTAGATAGAGTATTGCCTCAATTAATACATAAAGCTTCTGATGGAGTCTACTACGTTTGTCTATTATTATAATGAAAAAAAAAACCGTTTGAAAAAAATTTGAGGATATAATCGTACGTTGGCTAGATCGTATTTTTTTTCTCCAGGTGGTCTTTATGTTTAGGAAAATTTTAGAAATATAGATAAGCGCGAGACAGATTGTCTATTTTTTAAGACATGCGGGACGCTAGACAGACGGTCTTGATATGGCGCTGGCCAGACCATCTATTTTACTACATGCGGGACGCTAGACAGACGGTCTTGATATGGCGCTGGCCAGACCATCTATTTTACTACATGCGGGACGCTAGACAGACGGTCTTGATATGGCGATGGCCAGACCGTCTATTTTACTACATATGGGCTGCTATACAAACGGTCTTAATATGGCGCTGGCCAGACCGCCTATTTTACTACAAATGGGCTGCTAGACAGACGGTCTTGATGTGGCGCTGGCCAGACCGTCTATTTTGTAACATATGGGACGCTGTCCAGACGGTCTTGACATGGCGCTGGCCAGAAGTGTTACGATTTATCCACGATTTCGTCTAGACTAGACAGTCTGTTCAGCCGCTGTTTAGCTCGTCTAATTAGCCGATCTAGCCAGGGGCTGGCTAGACGGTCTGATTAGCCGCTAACCAGACCGTCTAGTCTAGACAAAATCATGGATAAATCGTAACAGTTCTGGTCAGCGCCATGTTAAGACCGTCTGGTCAGCGCCCTGACTCAAAATAGACGGTCTGGCCAGCGCCCGGCCAGCGCCCCAAAATTTTTCTACACGGGTAACGTTCCAGGCGAACGTTAAATGGCCGTGGACATTTTAACGTTAAATCGACCTTCAGCAACGTTACTTTTTAACGTCCCGGACGTTAAAAAGTAAGGTTACCTGGAAGTTAAATAACGTTCGGTGCTATTAGGGTATTGGGAGTAAGTATTGGATTAAGTATTGAATTAAGTATTGGAATAAGTATTGAAGTATTGGAATAAGTATTGGTTTAAGTATTGGAAACTCGAATACTATTTTCGCGTAACATATTTTTAAACATATTTTTTTTAATTTTCTGTGGAACTGTGATTTTGCGTTCCATGTAAAAATATTGGAGTTTCCAATACTTAAACTAATACTTATTCCAATACTTCAATACTTAATCCAATACTTAATCCAATACTTAATCCAATACTTGCTCCCAATACTTAATCCATTACTTAATCCAATACTTATTTTTCATAAGGGAAACTTAGCGTTTTCTACCCGATTTCTATCCGTTTTCTAGCAGACATTCTAAGTAGGGTGGCACTATTCGTGTCAAGCATGGTAAACTGAACATTTTTTCATGCATAACATATTGTTGCACATGCGCAGTAGTGCACCACAACTGTGTAAACGTGCGCACTATAACACAAACATTTCACAAGCGCAGTTGTTTTGTATTGCTGTTACACATGCGCAATGATGCACAAAGATACTCACACATGTGCTCTGACCAAATTTAAGAATTACGCATGCGCAGTGCTGTACTTTACCAGATAAGTATATTTTCAGTACATATATTATTTTTTATAAGTGCGCAGTAGAAATCCGTTTTATTATTGCGCTTGCGAAACACTCTAGCATTGTAAGTGCACTTCCGCAAAAGTACTATCATGTAAAATATCGGTTAAAATTGGTTTTTTCCATTATTATTGTAATTAATGACCAATAATAGAAAAGAATATTCAAATTCAATCTAAATATTGAAATTTAAGAAATTTAATAGAAAAATTTATATTATTGAATATAAAAACTAATTAAAACGTTAAAAATGTATTCAATTTTATTCTTTTTTTCTTTAAAATATTTATAAACTGTAACAAATTTTGTTCTGAAATTTTTTAATTTTTCATACATTAAAATACCATTTTCTGGAGGTACTGAGAGGGGGGGGGGGTTATAATTATTTAACATACTGTCAGAAAATCTTCCAATTAATTAGTGTTTAAAAAAGTTTTGTAAAAATTTACTTATTTATTGAGAATAAAGAGTTTTAAAGTTCTCCCAGAATTCATAAAATTGTACATGGTAATCTTCTATTACTAGCGTAATGAACCTCGCTCGCTAACGCTCGCTCGGTGACTATTATTTATTTAATTGCTTATTGATGTGGACATTCTATAAAATGTTAGTGAACTTATTTTTCATTGAATGTTTCATATTTTTTTTACAAGTTTTTTATATTCTAATAGTTTTTATTGTCATATTTTATTATTATAAAATTTTTTAAAAATTAATTATCATATTAAGGGGGGGGGGGGAAACATGGTCTCACGGGCGAAAGAAACACCTCTTAAACACCACGTCGTGGGAGTTGGGCAACATTGTTATGATAATTCATAACATAATTAATATTAAAACAAATTAATTAAACTTTATTTCGAATTTCCTCACTTGGAGAAAATTCGACTTTACACCCATTCGCTATTTTTCGAAATACGGAGGAAATAAACTCACTTTGGTGAAAATACTTATAAATTGCTAAAATCAAAGAACAGCAAATAAAAGACACATTTATTTATTAATGACAGAAGAAAAGAATGCATGAAATTTAATGCACACGTGAAAGATATAAGGAAATTTTAAGTTTACTCGTGATTTTCGGAGTGACTACTCTAGATTACGCTAGACTTAAATCAATGGCATGCGCCAATTTTTACAAGCGTCACGAAATATGTTATTGTTAAATAAACATTAGGCACTTGCAACCTTTTACTAAGATTGAGTGGCAGGCATAATCGCAATTAATTTGATTAACTGATAAATTAATCAATTAATTTAATTAATTTGATTTGGACTTGTTAGGCGAAAGTAACGCGGAAATAGAAAATTTTGAAACGATATTGTTTGTGCTAAATTTATGTGAACGTTCCCAAAGCTTAACCTTTTTAATCTTTTACAATATCCTTCCTAAAAACCTCCCTTAAAGCCCTTAAAGAAAAAAAAAGAGAATAAGTATTCAGTTCAGGCAATCATAAATTTGCAACTTGAGGCTGTTGCGTATGGTGTCATCGAACTCTTTTCAAATATAAAATAACTGCTGGGGTACGGATAACGAAACCTCGGTTTGGAAATTGCAAAAATGCAACGCCAAACAAAAAGGGGTTTTCAAGAAAAAAATATAGAGTTCAAGATACTCCAATAAGCAGTTAATAAGTTGTGAAATGGATGTGCCATTTCCGTCGATATACCTGCAATACGCCAAAAGTGCAAAGCTGCAAAATTCACATTGAGCAATGGTTCAATGTTCTAAATTTTATTGCCAATGAACTTACACATGGTCAATATCCCACCCAAAGAGTCCCAACGTTTCTATAAAAGTTAAGCACGAACAAAATAATTTCGCAGTACACATTTCGTTCGTACGGAAGTTCTGTTCTTCACAGAACAACACTCGAGTCGAAATATCGGGACCACGCCCGACCGCGAATTAAGTTCGGATTTGAAGGTCCACTACGAGATAGTGACCAAATTTCGAGCGGTCGATAAATAAAATTTGAAAACTTTCGCTTAATTAAAGTCCAGCGGCAAGCAAATTTTGGTGGAAATTCAAATATTGATTAAATTCAATTATTTAAATTTTTGTCAAACATTTGACCGGTCAATCCGTACGCGTAGTGCCTGTCCGTCCAAGTTTGTTAGGAACCGCAAGTGCGTAATTGTGCGCGTTCAAAATAAAGACAATAGTGTCACAGAGGTGACACACACATCAAGAATCTTCTGCCCGTCGGAACCCAATCAATTGTATCAACACTTCACTGACTTCCGACGGTAAAATTAAGTTGTAGAGTGAGTAAGTAAACACTTCTGAATGTATCGTTCCATTTGTTTATTTTAAATAATTTTGAAATTGTTTCTAATTTTAAATTTAAATTCAATTGTTGTTTGTATGAGATATTTAGAATATGTTCAAGAATAAATTCAATTAAATAAAAAAGAAAGCTTGTAATTTTTACTCTTCTTTTTCTATTATCCCTGAATACATTATGTCACTAATGTAAATTAATTTATCAAGATGGTTTTCACAGTCCGATTATTTATATAAAGAGGATAAACGATCCCGCAAAATTTAAACAAGGTCTATTGATCTTGGAAGCTTGGTGCCTCCGCAAACCAAAAATAAAGGACCATCTCAAAAGTCGTTATTTCATTTAAAAGCTTTTTAATTTTCGAACAGCTATTTTTCTTTTAAACATTAAATAAATTATTTTAGTTTGTTACAAACATTGTATAAAAAATATGGAAGGGTTTAAAAAGCAAAATATGCTTCACAAACAATTTGTTAAATAAATCTTAAAAACAATATATTAACACAAAAAAAAGTATAAAATGTATTATTTCTAAACCAGTTATTTAAAAATGTAAGAAAAATCTACTTAAAGTAGGATACAAAATATAAAATAAATCTTAAAAAATTAATAAAAAAAAAGTTGCGCGTAGGTTTTTGTCGATTTAACACATGCGCAACAGTTTTTTACTAACATTACACATGCGCAGTAGCTTTCTACAAACGTTAGGTAGGGGAGAGTAGTCAGAGTTGGATATAGTTTTGACTTTTCTCTATAACTTCTCCTTTAGGCCGAATTTTGCGATGTCTCTTATATTATTGGAAAGTTCTACTAAAATGCAATGTTTCTGCTAAAAATTGCAAAAAAATTGGACCAAAAGTTTCGGAGTTATAGGCAATTAAAAAAAAAAAAGGTAGTCAGAGTTGAACATGGTAGTCAGAGTTGGGTCACTGTAGAAAATCAATTAAATATGATGATAAATCATTGAAAATGACAATATCTTTGCCTTCGCATGATAGAATGACACTCAAATACATTTGGAAATGACAAAAGGAAACATGAAATTGAAATAAATCATATTTCCTCTTGTATCGCAAAATTGATCTGAAAGTGAAAAAGTATTACCAAAAATTTGAATTTTTTTTCTTTCCAATAGAAATGAAGTTTTTGACACCTTTTTAAGTTAACGAATTCATTTTCATTGCAAAAATGCTTCAGAATTGCAATATTTTGGGTGTACCAACCTTGACTCAAGCGTCGTTTAGCTTCATATCACACACACACCATGAACGCTTTATACAAACACCAAATTATGTTCCACATTTTCGTATAACATCTTAATGAACAATTTTAGTCAACTTAATTTGTCTTTAGCATATTTCTTCTACATTTAATTATCTAATTTTGAAACTACAAAAACGTTTTTTGTTGAGCGTATAACACGCCCTGGCAAATAAGCGTCACCGACTGCGGACTAAATAGGTGCCGATGAAGTCCGCATTTGGTACCGAATCGGTCCTGACATTAAAAATTAAAATTCATATGTTCCAATTAACTTGTACAGTATTTATTTAATGAAATTATTTAATTCTATAATCATTTTAATAAGTATTATTATTTATTATTGAAAGAAAAAGTAAAAAAAAATGTAAAATTTGAATTCTATATTTTTTACTTTTTCTTTCCTTAATAAAAAATAATATTTATTAAAATTATTATAGAATTAACTAATTTCATTAAATAAATACTGTACAAGTTAATTGGAACATATGAATTTTAATTTCTAACGTCAGGACCGATTCGGTACTAAATGCGAACTATATCGGCACCTTTTTAGTCCGCAATCGGTGACGCTTATTTGCCAGGGTCTCTCGAGGAAATACAAAATCACTTGACACTTCACTCACTGATTCCCACTTTGACAATTTTTTTCGGCAAAACCAGACACTTTTTCCGAAAATGAAAATCGTAGTGAAAATTTAAATTTAATTATCACTTTTTCACTTATTTTGTTTTTGGCATTTGAGTTTTTAAATCGCGTCAATCTCTCGAGAAAAGTAAATTTTTTTCAATTTCATCAATGAAAATGTCAAACAATGTAGCAGAATATAGTTTGTCGTGCGCTGTTCTGATACGGCATTTTCGGGTACTATAATTCACACGGCGCCGCCTTTGAAATTATAGACAGGCGTACATTATATTCATTATATTAATCAACCTATTTATAAAATTCAATGTTTAGATATTAATTGTAAAAATTTAATATAAAAAATTAATGTCAAGTTCCAAACATAATTTTGCTAACTTTGTACAAAAAATAAAAGTTGTTTGTTATTTGAAGTGTAATTAGCTCTATTGAAAAGACGCATTTAAAATAATTTAAACCATTCAAATGCAACAAGTACATTATTTATTGTAAATCATGCATTAATAATTTCTAAACAATTTAAATATTTTTTAAAATCTAAGAGTTGAAGGAAAAATAGTAGAGCTTATTTAGTTTATCAGAAGAATGCAACCCGACTTACAGAGGAGATGGGAAATAGATATTGTATAGGAACTGAAATAAGTGTTTCTTTTAATTTTTTAAAATTAAATAAACAGAGCATTCGATAAATATTTTATACATAACGTAAAAATTAAAGAAATAATTAAAACGCAAGAAAGGACAAAAAAAATAGTGTAATATCAAAAAAATTAAATGAACAGGAAGAAAATGGAGAAATGTTTTTTTCTTAATCTAACAAACTGTAAAAAATGTAAAAAGTAAAAAAGAATAAGTAAGTAAGTTTGTAAAAAAACTTTTAAGAAATAGACAAGATGTGAAAAGAAATTGAATAAATTTACAAAAAAATAAGTGTATTTACTTTTAAAAGTATAGAAATAATTATTAAAATTAACGTAATAAAAAGTTTAATGAATGTATAAATAAGAAAACTGTGTAATATAATATTAAATAATTTTTATAAAAAGAAGAAAATTAAAGAAAATCCTAAAAAGAACAGAGACAAATACCAAAAAAAAAATATCAAAAATACCTAAACGGAGAAAAAATTTTAAAAATGTTGTAAAAATAATAAATTATAATATAAAAATGAAAGTAAAATCTCTTAAAAATCTTGTAAGAATATTACCAAAGGAAGAATTATTGTGAATATGGAAATTAATTAATATTATTGAATTAAGATGCATTGAAATTTAAATTAATTTAAATTTAAAAGTTGGTACAAATTTTTATGATTTTTATGATTTGCGATACTTTACATGCAATATTGGACATCCGGAGAATTGAAAAGTTTTTTTTCCATTTAAATCAATAACAGCCCTGTTTATAGATTACATTTATTTTATTTATTTCAAGCAATCTATACATATATCTTTGATGAATAATTTGATCTCTGTTTCCGAACTTCTATGTAAGTCGGGTTGCCTTCTTTCTCTGCACTAAATAAACCATAAGGATTTATGATGTAACTCTTAGTTTTTGAGAAATAATTTAGCAAAAAAAAAGATAAAATTTTTTTCTACATAAATTTTAATTTGTTAATTTTAAATTATGCAATTCTTTATTACAATATTAAATATAATAAACAAATTAATAATGTTCTAATACAAGTATTAAAGTAAATTTCTTATTTCTTCAAAATAAAAGGGAGAATTTTTGTTACATAATATAAATATTATATAATTTTTTTTTAATATATTGAATGTTTTAAAAATAAAATAAATTAGTTCAAAAATGATATTAGATTAAACTACATATCTTTTAAAAATAAAATGTAAGAAACTACTTGGTAAATAAATTATATTTACTTATTTAATTTTAAATCATACATTTTTTAAACCACGTTTTTTTTCTTATAAAAAAAGAGATATACATTTGTCTGTGCAGCATAAAATATATACAATTTATTGACAACATTTTCAGAAAAAGCTGTCTCAAATTCGACCAATGCAGATGAAAATTCTAAACATGACAGTTAAATTTCAAAAATATTTGTTAACATGCCCAAGTTATTAAATATTTAACAAAAAAGATCTATAAAAACGATTTAGCTTTCAAGAAAGTGCAACATTCGCAGTTTACAAAATTTTTTCCACGACATTTGTAGAAAAGTTTAATTTTTGCTTCGGTCAGTAAGCACAAAGTTTCTTATTTCTGATCTAAATTTGTTAAATATTTGATAACATGACCAAGTTATTAAATATTTAACAAATTAGATCTATAAAAACGTTTTACCTTACGAGAAAGTGCAAAATTCGCAGTTTACAAAATTCTTTACACGATATTTGTAGAAAAATTTAATTTTTCTCCCGTCAATAAGCACAAAGTTTCTTATTTCTGATCTAAATTTGTTAAATATTCGATAACATGACCAACTTATTAAATATTTAAAAAATTAGATCTATAAAAACGTTTTAGCTTACGAGAAAGTGGAAAATTCGCATTTTAAAAAATTTTTTCACAATATTTGTAGAAAAATTTAATTTTTCTTCCGTCAATAAGCACAAAGTTTCTTATTTCTGATCTAAATTTGTTAAATATTTGACAACATGCACAAGTTACAGAATATTTAACAAAATTGACCAATAAGATCGATTTACCTATCGTGAAAGTGAAAAATTCACATTTTACAAAACTTTTTCCACGACATTTGTAGAAAAATTTAATTTTTGCTTCGGTCAATAAGCACAAAGTTTCTTATTTCTGATCTAAATTTGTTAAATATTCGATAACATGACCAACTTATTAAATATTTAACAAATTAGATCTATAAAAACGTTTTATCTTACGAGAAAGTGCAAAATTCGCAGTTTACAAAATTTTTTCCAAGACATTTGTAGAAAAATTTAATTTTTCTTCCGTCAATAAGCACAAAGTTTCTTATTTCTGATCTAAATTTGTTAAATATTCAATAACTTGGGCATGTTATCGAATATTTAACAAATTT
The DNA here is from genome assembly GCA_037103525.1 of Ganaspis brasiliensis. NCBI lineage: Eukaryota > Metazoa > Arthropoda > Insecta > Hymenoptera > Figitidae > Ganaspis > Ganaspis brasiliensis. The sequence continues at coordinate 144,372 of JAZKLR010000428.1, forward strand.
AGATCAGAAATAAGAAACTTTGTGCTTGTTGACTGAGCAAAAATTAAATTTTTCTACAAATATCGTGTAAAGAATTTTGTAAACTGCGAATTTTCTACTTTCTCGTAAGCTAAAACGTTTTTATAGATTTAATTTTTTAAATATTTAATAACTTGGTCATGTTATCGAATATTTAACAAATTTAGATCAGAAATAAGAAACTTTGTGCTTGTTGACGGAAGAAAAATTAAATTTTTCTACAAATATCGTGTAAAAAATTTTGTAAACTGCGAATTTTCCACTTTCTCGTAAGCTAAAACGTTTTTATAGATCTAATTTTTTAAATATTTAATAAGTTGGTCATGTTATCGAATATTTAACAAATTTAGATCAAAAATAAGAAACTTTGTGCTTATTGACAGAAGCAAAAATTAATTTTTTCTACAAATGTCGTGGAAAAAGTTTTGTAAAATGTGAATTTTTCACTTTCACGATAGGTAAATCGTTCTTATTGGTCAATTTTGTTACATATTCAGTAACTTGTGCATGTTGTCAAATATTTAACAAATTTAGATCAGAAATAAGAAACTTTGTGCTTATTGACGGAAGAAAAATTAAATTTTTCTACAAATATCGTGTAAAGAATTTTGTAAACTGCGAATTTTCTACTTTCTCGTAAGCTAAAACGTTTTTATAGATCTAATTTGTTAAATATTCAATAACTTGTGCATGTTATCAAATATTTAACAAATTTAGATCAGAAATAAGAAACTTTGTGCTTATTGACGGAAGAAAAATTAAATTTTTCTACAAATATTGTGAAAAAATTTTTTAAAATTCGAATTTTCCACTTTCTCGTAAGCTAAAACGTTTTTATAGATCTAATTTTTTAAATATTTAATAAGTTGGTCATGTTATCGAATATTTAACAAATTTAGATCAAAAATAAGAAACTTTGTGCTTATTGACAGAAGCAAAAATTAATTTTTTCTACAAATGTCGTGGAAAAAGTTTTGTAAAATGTGAATTTTTCACTTTCACGATAGGTAAATCGTTCTTATTGGTCAATTTTGTTACATATTCAGTAACTTGTGCATGTTGTCAAATATTTAACAAATTTAGATCAGAAATAAGAAACTTTGTGCTTATTGACGGAAGAAAAATTAAATTTTTCTACAAATATCGTGTAAAGAATTTTGTAAACTGCGAATTTTGCACTTTCTCGTAAGGTAAAACGTTTTTATAGATCTAATTTGTTAAATATTTAATAACTTGGTCATGTTATCAAATATTTAACAAATTTAGATCAGAAATAAGAAACTTTGTGCTTACTGACCGAAGCAAAAATTAAACTTTTCTACAAATGTCGTGGAAAAAATTTTGTAAACTGCGAATGTTGCACATTCTTGAAAGCTAAATCGTTTTTATAGATCTTTTTTGTTAAATATTTAATAACTTGGGCATGTTAACAAATATTTTTGAAATTTAACTGTCATGTTTAGAATTTTCATCTGCATTGGTCGAATTTGAGACAGCTTTTTCTGAAAATGTTGTCAATAAATTGTATATATTTTATGCTGCACAGACAAATGTATATCTCTTTTTTTATAAGAAAAAAAACGTGGTTTAAAAAATGTATGATTTAAAATTAAATAAGTAAATATAATTTATTTACCAAGTAGTTTCTTACATTTTATTTTTAAAAGATATGTAGTTTAATCTAATATCATTTTTGAACTAATTTATTTTATTTTTAAAACATTCAATATATTAAAAAAAAATTATATAATATTTATATTATGTAACAAAAATTCTCCCTTTTATTTTGAAGAAATAAGAAATTTACTTTAATACTTGTATTAGAACATTATTAATTTGTTTATTATATTTAATATTGTAATAAAGAATTGCATAATTTAAAATTAACAAATTAAAATTTATGTAGAAAAAAATTTTATCTTTTTTTTTGCTAAATTATTTCTCAAAAACTAAGAGTTACATCATAAATCCTTATGGTTTATTTAGTGCAGAGAAAGAAGGCAACCCGACTTACATAGAAGTTCGGAAACAGAGATCAAATTATTCATCAAAGATATATGTATAGATTGCTTGAAATAAATAAAATAAATGTAATCTATAAACAGGGCTGTTATTGATTTAAATGGAAAAAAAACTTCTCAATTCTCCGGATGTCCAATATTGCATGTAAAGTATCGCAAATCATAAAAATCATAAAAATTTGTACCAACTTTTAAATTTAAATAAATTTAAATTTCAATGCATCTTAATTCAATAATATTAATTAATTTCCATATTCACAATAATTCTTCCTTTGGTAATATTCTTACAAGATTTTTAAGAGATTTTACTTTCATTTTTATATTATAATTTATTATTTTTACAACATTTTTAAAATTTTTTCTCCGTTTAGGTATTTTTGATATTTTTTTTTTGGTATTTGTCTCTGTTCTTTTTAGGATTTTCTTTAATTTTCTTCTTTTTATAAAAATTATTTAATATTATATTACACAGTTTTCTTATTTATACATTCATTAAACTTTTTATTACGTTAATTTTAATAATTATTTCTATACTTTTAAAAGTAAATATACTTATTTTTTTGTAAATTTATTCAATTTCTTTTCACATCTTGTCTATTTCTTAAAAGTTTTTTTACAAACTTACTTACTTATTCTTTTTTACTTTTTACATTTTTTACAGTTTGTTAGATTAAGAAAAAAACATTTCTCCATTTTCTTCCTGTTCATTTAATTTTTTTGATATTACACTATTTTTTTTGTCCTTTCTTGCGTTTTAATTATTTCTTTAATTTTTACGTTATGTATAAAATATTTATCGAATGCTCTGTTTATTTAATTTTAAAAATTTAAAAGAAACACTTATTTCAGTTCCTATACAATATCTATTTCCCATCTCCTCTGTAAGTCGGGTTGCATTCTTCTGATAAACTAAATAAGCTCTACTATTTTTCCTTCAACTCTTAGATTTTAAAAAATATTTAAATTGTTTAGAAATTATTAATGCATGATTTACAATAAATAATGTACTTGTTGCATTTGAATGGTTTAAATTATTTTAAATGCGTCTTTTCAATAGAGCTAATTACACTTCAAATAACAAACAACTTTTATTTTTTGTACAAAGTTAGCAAAATTATGTTTGGAACTTGACATTAATTTTTTATATTAAATTTTTACAATTAATATCTAAACATTGAATTTTATAAATAGGTTGATTAATATAATGAATATAATGTACGCCTGTCTATAATTTCAAAGGCGGCGCCGTGTGAATTATAGTACCCGAAAATGCCGTATCAGAACAGCGCACGACAAACTATATTCTGCTACATTGTTTGACATTTTCATTGATGAAATTGAAAAAAATTTACTTTTCTCGAGAGATTGACGCGATTTAAAAACTCAAATGCCAAAAACAAAATAAGTGAAAAAGTGATAATTAAATTTAAATTTTCACTACGATTTTCATTTTCGGAAAAAGTGTCTGGTTTTGCCGAAAAAAATTGTCAAAGTGGGAATCAGTGAGTGAAGTGTCAAGTGATTTTGTATTTCCTCGAGAGATTGACGTGGTTTAAAAACTCAAATGCCAAAAACAAAATAAGTGAAAAAGTGATAATTAAATTTAAATTTTCACTACGATTTTCATTTTCGGAAAAAGTGTCTGGTTTTGCCGAAAAAAATTGTCAAAGTGGGAATCAGTGAGTGAAGTGTCAAGTGATTTTGTATTTCCTCGAGAGATTGACGCGGTTTAAAAACTCAAATGCCAAAAACAAAATAAGTGAAAAAGTGATAATTAAATTTAAATTTTCACTACGATTTTCATTTTCGGAAAAAGTGTCTGGTTTTGCCGAAAAAAATTGTCAAAGTGGGAATCAGTGAGTGTAGTGTCAAGTGATTTTGTATTTCCTCGAGAGACTGACGCGATTTAAAAACTCATATGCCAAAAACAAAATAAGTGAAAAAGTGCTAATTAAATTTAAATTTTCACTACGATTTTCATTTTCGGAAAAAGTGTCTGGTTTTATTGGAAAAAATTGCCAAACATGGAACATCATTGGAGGTTGTTTTCATCACACGAATTTCCTCGAGACACTAAAGCTCAGGAAATACTTGATTTATCAAAAGTAAGTATTTTTCTGAATCTTTATTTCAATAGAATTTGCAGTACGATGTTCTTTTGTGGGAAAAGTGTTGGACTTTGTCGCGAAAAATTCCTAAGTCTTTAAAACCCATGGGGACAGTCTTTGAGAACCACTGCTCCCCCCCACAGATTCTCTGCGGACTCTGTGTCTCCAACGGCCTTAATCCAATTTTTAAAACATATAATTTTGAAGACTAAATTGCCTACACAACATTTTACAAGTGGAGAAAAACGAAATTTTAATTTTCGTTAAACTTAAAAAAAAAGTGTTAAATAAAGGTACCTTTGCGCATGTGCACTTACAATGATAAAGTGTTACGCATGAGCAATAATAAAACAGATTTCTACTGAGCACTTATTAAAAAAAGTATACTATATGTACTGAAAATTTAATTATCTGGTAAAGTACAGCACTGCGCATGTGAAATGTTTGTTTTGTAGTGCGCACGTTTACACAGTTGTCGTGCACTACTGGGCATGTGCAACAGTATGTTGTGCATAAAAAATGTTCAGTTTAACATACTTGACAAGAATAGTGCCAGTGCGCATTGTTACAAATCGTAATAACATGATAAAATGAACATTTTTGTAAGTTGCCTATTGGAAAAAGTAGGTCAACTTTGAAGTGTGTACGACGACGAACGAAGTTTTTTCGGTATCGTATTAATATAATAGAAGATTACCATGTACAATAGGGTGCCCCAAAAAAACATTACTTTTTATTTTCTATAACGCTACCTTAAAAAATAGTTCCTAATAGAAAAAAAATAGACGCGTATTTTTGCTTTTTGAAAAAAAATCATTTTTAGAGGTGGCGCTAGTCCATTTTTCAATAAAAACACGAATTTGTTGAATTTTACAGTTTTGCCATAGTTAAGGCTAATGTAAATGGAAGTTTCTCTACATGAAAAACTATTTTCATGTTACTACTAAAAGTTTACAGTGTTTAAGACGAAGAAAAAAAACATTCTTAGGTCATATTTGACCTTAGAATTGGTGAACTATTAGATTTCTCGTAAAAGTGACCCCAAAAACTATGCTAATGATTTTTTTAAAGTTGATTGAACTTTGTTGTCTGATAAAATATATGTTGGAAAAAATAGTTGTTAATTAATTAATATATTTTTAGTGGTCCTTATATATCCAAAAGTAAAAAAATTGTAAGTAAATCCTTAGAAACAGATACAAAACATAATACAAAAAAAAATTTAGCATCAACTATGAAATAATATGCAGCTTTATTACATATAGACAGTTTATTGCTTTTGAAATTAAAAATTAAACACGTTTGAAGTTACAAAGAAAAAAAACAATGGGTTATAATTTGTATTAAAACATATTCAGATTAGTCGAATTGCAAAAGACAACATTATAAGACAACCGAATACAATTATAAGATTGACCGAAAAGTTATTCTTTCCTCAAATTTAATGTATTATACCGTCACACATGAAGAATATTATAAGACAACATTATATGATTGTAATGTATTTTGATACAACTGGGAGTGACAGCGGTTTAATGTCTGAAGCGAGAAGTTCTTACATTACTCGAAACTACATTATACAAGACACTTCGGTACCTCCGAACAAAAAAAACACTCGCGTTATACGCCTAAAAACTCCTCTCTGACGTCGGTTGACTAAAACAACCACTGTTAAAATGAACGTCAAAAAACCACACTTTGTTTTCCAATTTTTCCAGGAAACTAATTTCTTAAGTTCCAGAAACTTAAAAAATTCAAAATCTCAATACAATATTGTATAGATTGGTGCATATTTAAGTTAGTATATTTCAAATGTTGTTTTGATTTTAATTAAAACATTTTGACATTTCATTTAACCAAAAAAACGCAGTGGTTGTTTTAGACGACCAACGTCAGAGATGAGTTTTTAGGTGTATAACGCGAGAGTTGACATTAATGGTCCTAAATACTTTGATCTGCCTATATGGATGATCAATTTAAACAATTGTTTAGTCAAAAAAAATAATTTTGTGATCATATTTTTAAATGAATGTTTTACGTCAGTTTAACAATTTTGTTATTCAAACTTAATTTAGAAACTTATGTTCCAGTGAAAAAGCTATATTAGCACCTGTAACTGATTTGCAATTAGGAAAGATATCTTAAAATATTAAAGGCTTGTAAGTCGTTGAAAAAGTAGAAAAGACCTAATTAAATAAGAAAATCAATTGTCAAATCACGTTCTTACAAAATAATTTAATTCTTTGTACCCTTATGTTAATCTAGTAAAGTATATTGAAATTTTAAAAGTTGAAATTATATATGTAATGTGTTTTTAAAAAAAGTTCATATCCATAAATCTAGATTCTTCGTATTTTAACATCAATATTGATCTTAAAAAACAGTTCCCGTAAGTTTTAAATGTTTTATTTAACTACTTTTATGATGTACTACATGTTCTACTTTCATTAATGCATTTGAGAAAATAATATATATACTATGTTTTGTATCTGTTTCTAAGGATTTACTTACAATTTTTTTCACTTTTGAACATATAAAGGCCACTAAAAGTATATTAATTAATTACCAACTATTTTTTCTAACATATTTTTTCAGCCAACAAAATTCAATCACCTTTCTTCATTTAAAAAAATTATTAACTGACCTTTTGGGGTCAATTTTACGAGAAATCTAATAATTCACCACTTCTAAGGTCAAGTATGACCTAAAAAAAATTTTTTTTCGTCATAAACACTGTTGACTTTTAGTAGTAACATGAAAATAATTTTTCATGAAGAGAAACTTCCATATACATTAGCATAAACTGCGGCAAAACTATAAAACTGAACAAATTCGTGTTTTCACGAAAAATGGACTAGCGCCACTTCTAAAAATGATTTTTTTTTAAAAAGAAAAAATACGTGTCTACTTTTTTTCCATTAGGAACTATTTTTTAAGGTAGCGTTATAGAAAATTAAAAGTCATGTTTTTTTGGGGCACCCTAATGTACAATTTCATGAATTCTGGAAGAACTTTAAAACTCTTTATTCTCAATAAATAAGTAAATTTTTAAAAAACTTTTTTAAACACTAATTAAATGGAAGATTTTCTGACAGTATGTTAAATAATTATAACCCCCCCCCCCCTCGGTACCCCTAGAAAATGGTTTTTTAAAGTATGAAAAATTGAAAAGTTTCAGAACAAAATTTGTTACATTTTATAAATATTTTAAAGAAAAAAAGAATAAAATTATTAAAATTAAATACATTTTTAACGTTCTTATTAGTTTTTATATTCAATAATATAAATTTTTTTATTACAACTGTTAAACAAATGTTTTATAAACATAACATCCCTTTCTGGGTGGCTGATTGGATATTTTCGCGGAAATCACTTCAAGTATCTGACATCACTTTTAGGAACTCCTAATATAAACAGATATCGAATTCCGAACGTCGCCGACTTGGTCTAAATCTTTGTTCAAATAGAACAAGGAACCACGTGTGCGGTCTTCTCCCCACTTTTGAGACAATAAGGCTTTTAGGGAAACGCTGCGAGAACGCGTGTCGACTTGCCTAAAACCCGAATCAGGTCATATTTGGCTTTACTCTTGAAAGTTTCGTGTCCAGACTTTTGAACTTTCTTCTGAGAACAAAAAATGCCAATCTTATTTTCTTATACCCTATTGAAAAAAAATGGCCACATTTATGCCCTCATTTGTGCCCACATTTTAGGCATCAACTGTGGCCACAAATGTGGTAGAGGATTTGAAACAGCATATGCGCCCACAAATGTGGCCTCAAATGTGGCCTCAAATTTGGCCTTAAATGTGGCCTCAAATGTGGGCACAAATGTGGGCACAAATGTGGGCGCAAATGTGGGCACAAATGAGGCCTTAAATAAGGCAGAGAAATATCCACATTGAAAAAAATATGAAATAAAAAAAATATTATTAATCTTGATTTACACTATATTATTTACAAGTAGTTGCCTTAATTAACTTTAGAAAATTAGCATTACGTAGATAATTTTGAAAATAAATTTGGGGGTATGGGGATTCGAACCCGGGTTCGACGCATGCAAACTAACTACCGAACCACTGAGCTACATAGGCGACTGCCAATAGAAAGGATAATTTTTCTCTTGAGGTGCAAGTGATTTTATTGCCTGACAAAACGGCGGGTTTATTTAATAACGTTTTCACCACATTTTTCAAGTATTGAAACATTTGTCATAAAACATTTGATTTTATAACAGTTAATTCTTATTTAAAAATTTATTCCTAATTTATTACATTATTATTTGAGGTTTCTTTGATTAATTCACTATTTTTTTTACCTATTCGGTTGTAAAATACACATATTAAGTCTGTTAGTGGGGAAAATTGGAACAAAGTTCCTTGATACTTTGTTATAAATTATAAACTTCTGTTATTTTATGATTTTAAATTTTTACCAAAGATTATTTTGAAGCCAATTATGAAATATTTCGAAAATCCTTATAGCATTTTTTGAACTTGCAAAAATTACATTTTCTCTGGAAGAAAAAAATGAAAATTAGAAATTTTATTAATTTTTGAGTTTAGATACTTGACAAAAATTTTAAAAAAACGTGAAAATTATTTTGAAAATTTAATTAATATTTTGTAATTTTTCAACTGTTATTCAAAGTTTCGAACATTTAATACCTACTGTGACAGAAAAAATCAATTAAAGTTGCATATTTTTGTTAGTTAACGATTTTAAATACTTCTCAATTGCAGTAGGGACAATTTGGTTTTTGAATCTTTAAATAAGAGTAGGAGAATTACGAAGTATTAAAGAATTTATTTTTAAAGTCAATCCAATTTCATAATTAAAAAGTTCAGAAGTATTTTAAATCACATACAAACAAAGCTTTTGATTTTCCTAATATGTAATTGATTTTTTTTTGTTAGAAGAAGGGCATGAATTTTAAAACTTGATAAAGTTTTAGGAAATTTAAAAATTTTTTAATTATTCTTAATCATAAATTAACAAACTTGTAAACTTTAAAATTCTTATTTTAAATTTTAATACATTTTTAAAAATCACAAGTTTTGTTCTTTCGTGATTTTAAATGTTTAAAAAAAGCTTAAGGAAAATGGATTTTATGGATTTTAAAAACAGATTTTCGAATAAATAAAGTATTGGAAATTTCAGTTAGCTAATGCTGGTAAACATCAGGATTTTTTTCTAAAAAATCAAAAAAATCCGATTTTTTTATTTAAATCAGAAATGGGTGTTTTAATTGCAATCAGTATATAAAATCTCTCCAAATGTTTATTTTTAGTAGTTTATTTTTTAAACTGAAAACATTTAATAAGAAATAATAAATAATAAACCATTTAATCAAAATCAAATAAATTATGTCAAATAAATAAGAAAATTTCAAAAAAAAATTTCTTCAAATTCATATGATCACAAAATTAAGAAAATTAGGTAAAAGCAACGAAAAAATAATAAATTAAAAAAAAGCAAGAACGTCAAAAGATATGAAAACAATCTATTAAAATAATGAAGTAGTAGAGCTATGCCGATTCTAAAACAGTTACCCTGTAGGAATCTGCCTTACCGACCGCGAGTAGAAATCTGTTTTACCGTGTAGGAATCTGTTTTACCCTAGTTACCGACCAGATGGCGCTGTGTTGGGGATTCCCCGCGCCATTTTGAATTTTTACCCCCACTTTTGCGCGGGAATTTAAATTTTACTCCCACTTTTGAGCGAGAAGTTAAATTTTACCCCCACTCTTAGGTTTTTCAAGCGCGTTATTTTTAATTTTAACCCCCACTTTTGCGCGGTAAGTTTAAAATTACACCCACTTTTAGGTATTTCAAGCGGGGATTTTCCTTCATTTGAGCGGGCTTTTAGTCTGTTGTCAGTGAGAGTTCTACGTTACCGACAGCCATTTTAGTGAGTTAGCACACCGGCCACTACTGATAGACGGTGCTGCAATCGAATCGCGCCAAGTTTCACTTAAAATGCTAACCCTTTTAATTTGCATAAAGTGTTATGTAAGAACTAATTTGCATATCCTTAATACCACCAATCTAATTTGCAGAAACTGTGTATTGTTGTTTACTTTTACCTAAGAATTAATTTGCATATCCTTAATACCACCAATCTAATTTGCATAAATTGTGTATTGTTGTTAACTTTTACCTAATAACTAATTTGCATATCATTACTATTCAACCACCCAATTTGTCTAATTTGCATATTACCTACCCCCACCCACCTAATTTGCATACGCTATGTATTGTTTTTAACCCTTTTCTACAACTTACCTACCACCCACCACTGACCCACCTTATTTGCATTCACCCACCAATATATGTTTCCATTGTATCTACCCTATCCCCCCCCCCCTCTTACCCACCCACTCCACCTACCACCTACTGCCTACCACCCTTCTAGTAGATATTTTAAATATCTCTATTCAATTCTCAACACCACCCACCACCTACAACTCACCGACGAAACTAATGTATTGGGACTTAATTTTTCAAACCACCCACTTTTGCATATACGTTATCAAATTTCAAAAATCATAATAAAAATCGTGAGGAATCAAGGGAAAGTGATATTAACGCTCGGGCCTAAGTGGGCGACTCAAGTGGGTGGTTGGGAGTGGGTGGCGCTAGGACCCAGCCCACGCAATTCAGCGCGGCATGCTGCTGCAGGCTGCGCGCATGCTTCACAGAGTCATCGAGTGTGGGGGAACTTGTGAGAGTGGGAGAGCCTCTAATGTATAGGCGTTCGCAAGAGATGAAATCTTATTTCGCTTCAGAATTTTGTAGCAGCAGGTTCACTCCCAAGAGCAACTCTGTAAGTATTTCTAACGTTCCAAATTTTAAACATTTTACCAGTAAAATAATAATTTGTTGTTTATAATATTGTTTTTTAATATTACAGATACATAGGCATAGTCTCTGTCTACTTCTCTAGGAGGTTCACAGTTGGCAATAATAAACTCTGTGAGTAATTCAAGATTTTGTTTATTTACAAATAAAATAACCATTTTTTGTTTATTTACAAATAAAAAAACAATTTTTTGTTAATAACATCCCCTCCTCTTCTTCTGTTATAGGTATACTTGTTACACTGTCTACCTTGATAGGATACACACATACTCTAGGCGTCAGCACTAAGATCGGTAAGTAATACTATTTTTAATAATTTTGAGAAGTTAACAGTAAATAACAATTCATTGTTTATAACATTTTTCTCTTCTTCTGTTTTAGATACACAGTTCTACTCTGAGACTAATTTCCTCTGGCGTAAAAACTTGATAATCTTCAGCCCAACGAGGACAACGCAACTCGTTTCACTTCTGCCTTTTTCAGCTTCTCTTTCAGCCTTCTTTTTCAGCATTCTTTCAGCATTTTTTTCAGACTTTTTTCAGTTTTCTTTTTCAGATTTTAAAAAAAATTTGTCAAAGTGCCTCGGTGTAGAAACAGTGTACAAAAACGTTTTGCCTCTGCTGACAGTGTAGATGAAATTTGTAAATGTTCCGACAATTTCATTGACACAGCTGAATTAAAGTTATGCTCTGTAAAGTCCAAACCGGCTGACGCTCGTCTTATTAGTGCATTCGAATAACAGCATAAATGTAAACAGCAATACGCTATTTTAAAAAAATTCTTTAATAGATATAGCTTTACGGTTCCTCAGAAACAAAAAATCTTAAATTTATTAAACAGAGTGCATTACTTGAAATGTCATTTTAATTTATTAGAGAAGAGCGGCGCCGGTCTCAATAACTCAAATGGAACAATTAAGTGGGTTGACACGGATACAACCTTTAATAATCAATTACAGTCGGGAACAATAGTAAATTTAACGCATATAGATGTTAACCAGTTCTTAGACGATGCCTTTGTTCTCTTCAAAAATCATGTCGAGACTTGTTTGAACACGCTTGGTCCGGTAAAAACGTAGACGGTATTGTACGCCAAATTTAAGAAAACCCTACCTGACGGTTCAGAAGAATTTGATTTAAAACACTTTGCAGTTAAAGCAAGTGACATTTTACCTTCAACTCGGTTAGATGAATTTTATAATGTTAATGTTAAACAACTAACACTTAGAAAAATGGAGGAATTTGAGGAAAAAGAATCCAATTAGACTATTGACTCCATTCATAGACTTGATGTTAATATTAATAAATTCAACCCCATGCGCGCTAATTCTTACATTCGTCTGCCAAAAGTTATTGAAGATAAGCATGCCTACGTCAATGTTGTTAATGAGCATGATAATCAATGCTTCAAGTGGTCAATTCTATCAGCATTGCATCCTGTTATTTATAATTCAAATCGTTTATCTAATTACGATACCATTAACTGTGTGACTTAGATTTTACCGGGATTAAATTTCCTGTAGCTCTAAATGATGTTGCAAAATTTGAAAAACTAAATAAAATTTCAGTCAATGTAACTTCGAAAGTGTGAAAATGATTTTAGTGTAACACCGTTACATCTTACATCAGAGAAAAGAGAAAGAGATTCTCATGTGAATCTTTTACGCATTGAAGATCATTACGTAGATGAAAGTTTAAGTGCTGAGGAAGATGCTTCCGCTGATAAATCGATTCTTTCATTCAACTATCACTACGTTTGGATTAAGAATTTATCACGACTTGTAAGTTGCCAATTGTCTAAACATGGTCACAAGACGCATATTTGCGATCGTTCTTTGCATTACTTTCATAGTGATGAAAAACTTATTGAACACACCGAAGATTGTAACAAATTGAATAAAACTAAAGTAATTTTACCACAGCCTAATAATAATGTAATTCAATTCAAAAATTTCAATAATAAGGAGCGTGCTCCATTTATCATATATGCAGACTGCGAGAGCTTATTGCTTCCTGAAACGGAATCTTCAACTTTAGGTGATTACACAGAAGTATTTCAGAATCATAAACTTCTAAGCATTGGATACTATTTAAAATGTTATGATGACACTTTATCAGTATGCAAAGAATCACCTAAGGATGAAGAAGATCCTGCAAAATGGTTTGCTAAAGAGTTAAAACAGATGGCAGAGGATATTGAGACTGTATTTATGGTCACCATTCCGATGTCACATTTGTAAAAAATCTATCGCGCATGGGGCTGTAAAAGTTAAAGATCATTGTCATATAACTGGGGAGTACAGGGGGGTAGCGCATCAGGATTGTAATATCAACAACCAGGATTCAAGAACTATTCCTGTAGTATTCCACAATTTAAGTGGATATGATGCACATTTCATTATAAAATCCATTGTCACTGAATTTGAGGGTAAAGTTGACCTCCTCCCCGTTAACAAAGAAAGATATATAAGCTTCACCAAACATGTTCACCAAACAAGGAAGTATCGTCCATTTTCGATTCATTGATTCATTCAAATTTATGGCATCGTCTTTGGATAAATTGGCATCTTATCTTCCTGAACATAATATAATAAATTCCGAATTTTCTACCTACTCCAAAAATAGTATAGAACTGTTAACCCGAAAAGGAATTTTTCCATATGAGTATTTGGACTGCAGAGCAAAACTTAATGAGGCACAACTACCCCCAATAGAAAAATTTTATAGTACATCAAACGATTCGCATGTCAGTAATGAAGATTATGCACATGCGCAAAAAGTCTGGAATGCCTTCAATTGCAAAAATCTCTGCGATTATGTATATTTGTATATGAAAACAGACATTTTACTACTCGCAGATATTTTTGAAAATTTTAGAAACCAGTGCCTTATTGCGTACGGTTTAGTTCCAGCTCATTATTATACAACACCTGGGTTGAGCTGGGATGCTATGTTAAAGTATAGTAATGTAAAATTGGAACTTCTCACTGATATAGATATGGTTATGTTTATTGAACGTGGCATAAGAGGTGGAGTAAGCCAGTGTTCCAATAGATATGCTAGAGCTAATAACCAGTATATGGAAAAATATAACGAAGAAGAAGATTCAACTAACATTATGTACTTGGACGCGAACAACCTGTATGGTTGGGCTATGATACAAGCACTTCCCTACGGTGGTTTTTAGTGGGTGCCAAATGTAAAGAATAATTTTAATTTTAACGTTGAAGATGATGCTCCTGTTGGTTATATTTTAGAAGTTGATTTAGTGTATCCCGATGAATTACACAACAATCACAGTGATCTGCCATTTTGTTCAGAACACTTAAAACCACCAGGATCAAAAGAGACAAAGTTACTAACTACCCTTCTACCGAAACAAAAATACGTTATCCATTACCGTGCACTGAAGTAAGCTTTTACACATGGTATTAAACTTACACATATTCATAGAATTTTACAATTCAAACAATCTGCTTGGTTGAAAAATTATGTGGATTTTAATACTATGATGCGAACGAATGCTTCAAATGAGTTTGAAAAAAATCTATTTAAACTTATGAATAATGCTGTATACGGTAAGACAATGGAAAACGTACGAAAACGTGTAGATGTTAAACTTGTAACTAAATGGGAAGGTAGGTATGGAGCTGAAGCTCTTATATCTAAACCTAACTTCCACTCGCGATCTGTCTTTAGCGAAAATTTAGTTGCTGTGGAGCTTAGAAAAACGGAAGTGCTTATGAATAAACCAATCTATATTGGTCTAAGCGTTTTAGACATTTCCAAAACACTTATGTATGATTTTCATTACGATTACATGCAAAAAAAGTATAATGATAACTGTAAATTGCTTTACACTGATACCGATAGTCTTGTTTATCATGTGAAATGTGAAAATATCTATTCTGACATGAAAGCAGATATTTGAAAATTTGACACTTCTGATTATCCTGCTGATAATATACATGAAATGCCGCAAGTCAATAAAAAAGTTTTAGGTCTCATGAAAGATGAGTGTAATGGGAAAATTATTACAGAATTTGTTGCCTTGCGGAGTAAAATGTATAGTATTCGAGTAGAGGATCAGGACTTTATAAAAAAGGCTAAAGGTGTAAAGGAGGTAGTTGTGAAGAAAACAATAACATTCGATGACTATGTATACTGTTTAAAAAATGTCAAAATTCAAATTAGAACTCAATACACAATCCGATCTAAAGTTCACAATGTTCAAACGTTAAAACAGACAAAAATAGCATTAAGTCCATATGATGACAAAAGATATTTATTAAAAAAAAGCACCAACACCCTCGCTTGGGGTCATTGTAAAATAAACAATTTAGATTCTAATTATGTAGAAATGACACCAGTTTAAGAAACTGATTTTAAATTTATTGTAAATTATATTTGTTATTATAACTTATATTTGTAAATACTGAAAGAAACGAAAGGGAGAAAGAGAGGACAATAAATGAAAAAATATATCTATATTAATTTTAGTCTACTTCATTTAATAAAACCTTTATATGCATGCTTTGCAACTCTGTTTTACTTAAAAATTATTATTTGAAACTAAGAGATAATGTTAATAACAGATACTACATAAATATTTATTTTATGAATTGTTTATTCAAGATAACTTTAATATATTACATTTTATTACATAACCTCAAAGTTTCTTTAACATGACATTAACATTATTTGAATAAAACAGCTTAACATTATTTTAGTATAAAATTATCTTTTTCGAAAGTAACATTTAACTGTTCTGAAAGTTAACTTTAACTTTCAAAAAGTTACTTTTAACTTTTCTGAAAGTTACTTTTAACTTTTCTAAAAGTTACCCTTAACTTTTCTAAAAATTACCTTTAACATTTCTAAAAGTTACCTTTAACTTTTCTAAAGTTATCTTTAACTTTTCTAAAAGTTAACTTTAACTTGTATTATATGATTACAATTCAGATTTGTTTATCCAACTGTTGTGTGAATTATCAAATCCAAGCCACTTTACATAGATTTAATTACTATTCTGCTTAAGAACTTTCTCTTCGAGGTAAACATCTGGATATTTCACTTTGGAGATCTCTTCTTCATAGAAGCCGCCTTCGATGGGTTGATTCTGATAATCCTTCAGCTTGTATGTTACTGGGCTTGTTCGTTTTACTTGAGTAGTGGTAAATATTTCACTTTATCAGTAGGGTGTGTATCCTTTATTGAAAACATTTTTGTAGTTGCTTACTCGAACTCGATCACCGACTTTGAATTTTGTCTTCTTAGGTTTAATTTCCCTTTGCTTGGAGATGCGCTTCAATAGTTCAGACTCATCCTCTCTGCTGACATCCTTTGGTTTCATTCCAATAGTACGATGCATCTTATTATTATATTGCGAAACAAGTGATGGTAAGATATGTATCCATTTGTAATTTCCTTGCAAGTTGAATTGTGGCCACATCATATTTTTCAGAGTCCGGTTAAATCTTTCAATAATTGAAGCTTTTAAGTTACTAAAGGTTGAATAAAGTTTGATTTTATGTGACTTCATTAAACTCTCAAATTGAGAATTATAAAATTCTTTGCCTCTATCAGTATGCAATTTTTTTGGAATCCGTCCATTCACAAGTATAGATTTCATTGCTGCTGAAACATCTTTTCCAGTTTTGCTTTTTACAGGTATAGTCCATGCATACTTGGAAAAGATATCTATAACCGTAAGTATATATTTAAAACCTTTATTAACTTTAGAATAAGGTATCATTTCAACTAAATCTGCTTGCCAAGTTTCATCTATTCCACGCATTTGCACTTTACGACGTGGGTAATTTCTCCTAGCTTGTCTATGTAATTCTGTAACTACTACTAACTTTTTATCAGCCATTTTCAATAATTTTAATGTATCTGAATACATCAATGTTTAACTTGATAATAATCTTGATTTTTATTTCACCTTCTTAATATATGATTTGAGCTTCACGTAATTCTTCAATAATCGAAATAATTTCATTGTTATGACTTGAATTACCAGCTTGTTGGGAAGCCATGAGTAACCGTAAACGGTCTACAAGTTCATTTGGATTATCCCAATAGACGTAGTCTGGATAAGACTTTCTCTTGACTATCATAACTTGTGGTAATAGACTCTTTTTCTTTAAGGAATTTCCAGTTTTTGGGAAAAGCTTTGCAATAATTTTAGTGAATTTGAAACTCGTGCTCATACGCAAAGGTTTAGTTGGACTATAATTTTTTCTATGTGCATTTGTAGAAGTGAGAATTTCTTTATAGTTTTCTAAATCATTTGAACTTATTGCAGTTTCATCAGGTTTTTGTCTGAATAAAAGTTCTAACAGACCATCTGTTTTTGAATATTTTTTCTTTCCCACTAGATTAATGTATGGGCCCTCAAAATATATTTGTGTTTCACCAATTAGAAACGTACCATCAGGAAGTTTACGTACTCCATAAACCATATCCAAATACTGTTTTCTATTTTTATGTAGCATTTGTATAAATTTATTTGTCAATTCATTATAATCTTCATTTGTAGAATCATTATGAAACTCATCATTTTTTAATTCATTAATCACATTTTCATTATGCATATTAAGTAGATTTGCTTCTTGAGCAAAAGGATCCGAAAACTCTATACTGTTATCATAAGTGGATGTATTGAATGGTATATTTCCACTAATAGCACTTTTGAAAGTTATTTCAAAATCATCATTTTCCTCTTCTTTTATTTCTTCTTTTTTCTTAACATTTTCAATCTTGATAGGTGTTTGAGTTATATTCACTAATTTCTCTAATAGAGTAACCAATGGTTGAAAAGTTTCTCTTAACATATTTCTGCATCCTCTCTACCACCTTTAAGTATGCGATATTTCCGTCGTATAGCTTCACTTGCGTTTGCAATTTGATGAAGTTTTTCCACGTCTTTTCGAAACATGTTATATATTGAAGTCTAAAATTGCACTAAAGTAGTTGTTTAGAAACATTTGATATTTATAACTGAATGAAGCAATCAAAACCTTTTCTATAACGACCTTCATTTAAATTTCTATCTTTATCTATAACCACAAACCTATATCTATCAGAATTCCAACATGTAGAACATAAATCTCTAAATTGAGTGTATGTCATATCCGTGTTTACATGATCATTATAAACATGCTTAAGATTTCTATCATCCTGTTTGAAAAGAACCAGTAAGTTGACATTATCTCTAACTAGATGTTTAGGAATATGGGCATAGGTTTGACACAAGTAAAAACTGTCAACGTTAACATGTCTACCCATACAAAAGAATGCTCTGACATTGTCCTGCTTCTCACAAGCAATATCATCGAAAATAAAGATAGAATTGGGTTCAGCATCTTTAGGTGAAACCACTTGCTCATGTTCACTGAATGGAAAGTACTTTATTCCATCAACATTACTCAATACTTTTTCTAGAAATTTATATTTTGGTTGTTGTAATGACTTTGAGTATAAATAAATATTTTCAAAGCTTAAACCATTTGGATGTATAATCAAAGAAAGAAGAGCATTCGTTTTTCCACAATTTGAGGATCCACAAAAAGCTGCGCGAATACTATTCGAAAAAAGACTCCTATGACGCTTAACCCCACTGTCTTCGGTTTGAATGAGGTTATCGACATTTACAATTGGGAGCTGATCAGCTTGTACTTTAAACTGCATCTTGCAATCGACTGAGAAAAAAACTATAAATACCGTATTTATATATTCTACTTCCATCAGTTCGTTGTAAACCACCGTTGAGTAAAGAATGATTACTCATGATATAATGAAAAAGAAAACTTCTTGCAGAGGTAAAGGGTTTCTTAATAATATAATCAATAAATTACCGTTTGAGCTGCATTTACCTGGATATCAATATTGTGGACCTGGTACTAAGCTAAAAAAACGTTTGGCACGTGGTGATCCAGGTATAAACTCTTTGGATGCAGCTTGCAAAGAGCACGATATAGCATATTCGAAAGATCAGGAAAACATAACAGCGAGAAATTCTGCAGACAAAATACTAGCTGAAAAGGCGTGGCAACGAGTTCTTTCCAAGGACTCTAGCATTAGTGAAAAAGCAGCTGCATTAGCGGTAACCAACATAATGAAAGTTAAATCTAAATTCGGCATGGGTTTAAAAATTAAAGATAAGACAAAGAAAAAGATGCAAAAGAAGATGAAGAAGAAGAAGAAGACAGTTACATCATATTAAACATGACATAACCTAAAATTTTTTCATTATACTGCACTAAATGTACATTAAAATTATAAAAAACGGTCAAAAGGATCAGATACGATTTTGTACCTTTAAAAGTTTGTTTCTTTGAATCGAAAGGATTCAAAATATGCAAGAGTTTTCTTTTGGCATCGGGGAAAAACTTTTTTTTCATTCAGGACAGGTGTGCTCATTCACTTTAACGTTAACGGGGAACTCTTCAGTTCTTGAAACTGCATACTTCCCACCAATTGAACTCTCAGAAAACAAAAATTATGCGCTTGGACTTGTTGATTTATTTACATATAATTCAATTCCTAATATTGATATTGGTTGTAATAAGTTGTATATAGATGGTTTCATAATTGAAATACCTACAGGTAGTTATGAAATTAAAGATATTAAATCTTATATTAAATCAAAGTTACCAAATAACATTGATTTACTTACACACCTAACAACAATACATTAGGTTGTAAAATTAAATCTAATCGTAACATTGATTTTTATTATGAAGATTCAATTGGTAAGTTATTAGGAACTCGTGAACTGAAAGCCGTTGAAACTCATAATTCTGATTTACCTGTATCTATATTGAAAGTGAATACTCTACGAGTTGAGTGTAATATTACAACAGGAGCGTATATAAATAATCAAAAAGTGCATACTATACATGAATTTTTTCCTGTTGTTCCACCTGGATATAAGATCACGGAAGTTCCAACTCGAATCATTTACCTTCCAATCACCGTGAAGACAATACATAATATTCAGCTTCGTTTAATTGATCAGGACGGTAGCTTGGTTAATTTCAGAGGAGAAACAATAACAATACGTTTACATATAAAATCTATGTAATGGGTATCGTGTATAATCACAAAAAGAAGGTTGGTGGCAGTTATAAAAGTCAATCAACATGTGCAGAGAAGATCAGTGTGAATGTGACTCGGAGAGTGTTAACACCTCAGAATCAACTATTCCTGAAGCAACTCGGTCTACAAGTCAAACCTCGAAAATAAGAAAAAGAAAGAGGAAAAGAAGAGATCAACTTTACCTATTTTTTATGTGCAGCTGTTCTAAGAAAAATGAAAGAAATTCTGAGCATTCCAACAGCAGTGAATTTTGATGAATCCATTGCTAATTATGAAATTCATAGTCATCAACCATATGCATCGTCATCTTTTAATAACAGTGATGAAATCCGAATTGTAGTACAAAATCAAGATTTGTCTATTTTACCAAGTAAAAGTGCATTACATATATTTGAAAGGCTAACTAAGGATGATGGAATCACTCTTACAGAAAATGTTCATCTTACAAATAATGCTACAGCTTATTTGTTTGATGAAATTCGTTATGAATTAAATGGTATTAACCGTGCAGAAAATGCAGGATTTGTAAAGTTTGAATCAACTTTAAGAATGTCATTGACAAATGGATATTTTAATGTAACAATACCACTGAGTATGATTTTTGGTTTTGCTGAAGATTATAAGAAAATTGTTACGAATGCTAAACATGAACTTATTTTAATAAGATCACGTAATGATAAAAATTCTATTATTTATGATGGACCAGTTGGTATCCCTGAGTTCAAATTTGTAATTAATAAACTTGAGTGGTTGGTACCATATGTATTACCATCTGACAATAATAAAATAAAATTATTGAAATTTATTGAAAAAGATCCATTAATTTCAATAAGTTTTAGATCTTGGGAAATGTATGAGTATCCATTAGTTCCCAGGAGTACAAGAATTATGTGGCAAATTAAATCTTCAACACAATTAGAGAAACCAAGATATGTAAATGTTGGATTTCAAACTGAAAGAAAAGATAAATTAGGAGTTACTGCATGTTTTTTTGACCACTGTAACCTCACAAATGTGAAACTATTTTTGAACTCACAATCTTATCCTTATGGAAATTTAAATCTCCACTTTGATTAAAATCAGTATTCTATATTATATGATATGTATGCTAACTTTCAATCCTCTTACTATGGAAGAGATTCGGAACCTATATTAAATATGTCAAATTTTAAATCATTGGCTCCATTAATTGTGATTGACTGCTCAAAACAAAACGAGTTCCTGAAGCAGACCTCAGTCGATGTACGTTTGGAATTTGAGCCCACAGATAATATCCCCGATGCAACAACTGCATACTGTCTAGTCATTCATGATCGCATTGTGCAATATAAACCAATCAGCGGTATTGTCAAGAAATTGTAAAAGTGGAGGGGGAGTGACTGAACTGGTATATAAGTTGTGTTCTTGGGATAGAATTTTATTTCTATTCCAGGAATAGAATCTGCTTCCACTGAAAGCAGATGCTACACCTCAAGTTTATTTCTTTTCATAACGCAGTCTTAAAAATGGCGTGATTCGGTTCTCTATAGATAACCAGAAAGTTGCAGATTTAAGAACGATTAACTATGTGACGTCAGAGTGCAAACAAGTACAGTCCAAATTGCATGTCTCCCACTTTTCTACTTTTCTTGCACGCACTGTTTGACCAACAGAACAGAGTCGATGTCTTTAGCGTGAGTAGTACAACATCAAAATCTAACCTGACCGTATCACTAGCGCGGCGTTTTGACAAGTAAAAAAGTGTGAGACATTCAATTTGGGTTGTATTTGTGTACACTCTGACGTAACATAGTGAATCGTTCTTAATTCTGCAACTTTGTGGTTATCTTTACAGAGAACCGAATCACGCCTTTTATGACTTTGTTATGAAAAGTATCGTTCGTAACTGCGTGAACAAAGCAGTCGTTTTGAAACTCGCGCAATGTTTGCAACTCGTTTCACTCGTTGCAAAAACATTGCTCTCGTTTCAGAAACGACTGCTTGTCACGCATGTTACGAAATATACTATTCAACCACCCTATCATTATGATTCACTATCGAAACGTTGCAGAAGTATGAACACATGGTTGACATTCAATTACCATGGACTCCATTGGGGTAAAAGAGAAATACCTTATGATGAACTGCGAGCTATTTTTCAAGAAAAACATTACAAGGAGCGAAAACTATCTATACAAAAGGTGTTGAAAAGAAAGAGTGCTTAGAAAAATATTTGTTAAATGTACAAAATTTAGAAGATATAGATTGTCCACTGCTTAGAAATGTAAGAAAAGACTTATTGTTAACTACATGTATATACCATTGTATAAGAACTGAAAATTGTGCTGCAAACAATGTAATAGCTCTTCGAAATTGGTTTCTAAATGTAATGTGTGAACCTATAGAATCTATAGTAGGTGCTGATGAATTACATCCTCTGTCTAATAGTTTAAAATCTTACTATGAGCAATGGGAATATGTATAAAAATGAATTTGTACTTTTAATATGAATAAATGAATTGAATAGTTTTAAAAATCAATGTGTCTTTACTGCTTTACCCAAACCTTAGTTTCATAATAAAAAGATTTATGAATCAATTCTTAGACGATGTCTTTGTTCTGTTTAAAAATCAAGTCAAGACTTGTTTGAACACGCTTGTTCCGGCAAAAAGTCGTTACTGCTTTACCTAAACCCTTAGTATTATAATAGAAAGACTTTATGAATCAATTCTTAGTTCTTCTTTGTTCTGTTTAAAAAGCAAGTTGAGACTTGTTTGAACACGCTTGTTTTGCTTCAATCGTTCACTAAAGACCAAAGTGTCTTTATTGCTTTACCTTATATTTTTAAATTGTTTTCTCTGTTTTTTTATATTTTTTCATTGTTTTCTCTATTTTCTGTTTTTTTTCTTTTTTATTGTTTTCTTTATTTTTTATTTTTATTTTTTTTTCATTATATTTTTTCTCTTTTTTTATTTTTTACATTTCTAAAATATAAAGGTAGAATAAAAAGAAACAATTTATAAGTAAATTTTTGCCTTTATTTAAACACATATTTTGAATATTTACAGTATATTACAATTCTCTTTATTACAACATTTATTAGATAAATTTAAATTCTATAATATTATATTTTCCACCAATATATTTTAATTTTAACTTGTTGGATTCCACGGCTTCGTCGAGCACCTTAAAGTAGTCTGGCTCCTTCTCAAACAGATTCGTAAACCTTGCTGGCAGGAACGTCCGGAATTCACCATCCAAATCAACTGCAAATTTGAATCCATACTTGGTTGACATCCTCTTTATACTAGTTACGGTATAAAGGGCATTGACATCCAACTCAGCAAGCGGCTTCGTGGGTAGAAGATGCTGCAAACGTCCAAGAGAGTTGATTTTGCTTAAGGTGGCGTCCATTGTTTTGAATATCTGTAAGCAAATCAAAACAGAGTTGTTAGATCAAAACATATTATTAAGCTAAAATCAAAAAATAGACTTTAAGGTGGAAGAGGGCTTACCTAGTAGAGGATTCGGAGCTGCTCTTGATTCTACTTCAGCTGCTGATGTAGGCTGTAACAGATATGTCTCCATTTGGCTTCAAATCCTCCTTATATCTCTTGGACCCCACTCTTTCTCCAATTTCACACTCTTCTTACCCCCACTTTGTTGTTGCGCGCGCAACTTCTCTTTCCCAAGTCTATCCACTCGCACTGGACCCCGTTAACCGCAGGCGCATCTTTGCTGCGCACCTTTCACTTTTGAGACTGCTAATGATATGCAAATTAGTTCTTACATAACACTTTATGCAAATTAAAAAGGGTTAGCATTTTAAGTTAAACTTGGCGCGATTCGATTGCAGCGCCGCCTATGAGTGGTGGCCGGTGTGCTAACTCACTAAAATCACTGTCGGTAACGTAGAACTCTCACCAACAACAGACTAAAAGCCCGCTCAAAAGTAGGGAATCCCCGCTTGAAAAACCTAAAAGTGGGGGTAAAATTTAACTTCCCGCTCAAAAGTGGGAGTAAAATTTAAATTCCGCGCAAAAGTGGGGGTAAAAATCCAAAATGGCGCGGGGAATCCCCCACACAACGCTATCTGGTCGGTAACTAGGGTAAAACAGATTCCTACACGGTAAAACAGATTTCTACTCACGGTCAGTAAGGCAGATTCCTACAGGATAACTGTTTTAGAATCGGCATAGCTCTACTACTTAATGATAAAATTCTTTTAAATAAAAAATGTCATGCTTATTTTTAGAGAAATGAAGAAAAATTAAAAAAAACAACTCAGTAATGAAACAGTAACATAAAAATATGTGTATAAAAAAGTAGGAACACCTTTTCAAAATTTTAAACTATTTACGGTCGTTTTTTTAATTAAAAAAATAAATAAGAAGATAATTTAAAAAATATTAAAATACATTACTAAAGAGGAAAAAAATTTGAAATTTGAGAAATTGGTTCACAAAATAAAATTAATAAAATTTTGTTAATTGGAAAAAATTTTAGAAGTAGAAAATTCTATAAAATAGAAGAACGATGTTAATATGAAAATATTTAGTCTAAGCTTAAATTTACAAAATATAAAATGATAGATTACAAGGCTGCCAAAGAAGAAAAAAATTTAAAAATTTTTAAAATGATAAATGAGTCGAACAAATAATTTCAATAATTTTTAATTACAAAATAAAACTGAAAAATTTAAATAAAGGATCAATATTTTTATAAGAAAAATGATGGCAAAAATGATAAAGAATTAATTAAAACGCAAGAAAGAACTAAAAAAAAATATTACATCAATAATAGGTGACAATTATGTCCATTTCATGGACATTTCACTTCCAAGTAAGCAAAATAATTTTTCTCCTCATAGAGGAAGCAATAAATTAATAATATAAAATTTAATTGGAGAATTTGTTTAAAAAATAATTTTAAATGCAAAAAAAATATATAAACATGAATTATTTTACGAACTTTTGATAATTTAAAACTTATATAGGTCAATCGATTTGTTTTGAGATAAGGAATATGATTTTTGTATTGCTTAAGTTGTATTTTAAGCATAAAAAAAAATTTTGTCAAAAAACAAAATTTTTTAATAGAAAAAGGTGCTAAGGAAAATTTGAATAGGTATTTTAAAACATCCCTGTGACCAAATTTAGATATTCATAAGCTTAATAAGTCATCCAAATTTTATTGAAATCCGTTGAAGGGTTCTGAAGATATCCTAGCGACAAAAAACGTTATGACATTTGCTTAAAAATGAAAATTTACGCTTTTTAGATGAAAAAGAGTCGATTTAGAGTATTTTTGGAAAACCGAAAATCTTAACGACCACAAAGCTTCCTCTATAAGGAAGCAAAATTAAATAAATAGGAAGAAAATGGAGAAATGTTTATTTCCCTAATTTAACAAACTGTAAAAAAATATAGAAAGTAAAAAAAAGTAATAAAATTTGGGAATAATCTACTGAAGAATTAGAATTAATAAAAATAGAATACAACATGGAAAGATAAATAAAAAGGGCAAAAAAGAAAATTAAAAATCTTTTAAAAACAAAAAAGTTTAGGTAAATTAAACCCAAATTTTTTTTATAATATTACACTTAAATCAAGTCCAACAATAAATATAAAGAATAAAAAAATCTAAAAATTTTAGGAAAGAATAAATAAGTTCACAAAAAGCTGGCAAAAAATCGGTAAATCACAAGATGTAAAAACAAATTAAATAAATTTACAAACAAATGATCGTATTTATTTTTAAAAATATGGAAATACATAATTATGAAAATCAACGTAATATAAAGTTTAGTGAATATTATAGTAACAAAATTGTATAAAATAATATTAAATAATTTACATATAAGAAGAAGATAATTAAAAAAATCTAAAAATAAAAAGACACATGTACAAAATAAGAAATTAAACAGTTTTAAAAAAGTGAAATTTCTTAGAAAAATTGTAAGAATTAAAAATAAGATTATTGTGAATATGAAAAATAATTAATATTATTGAATTATTTTGCATTAATTAATGTAATTTGAGTTTCAATTAATTCAAATTTAAAAGTTTAAACAAATTGAAATATAAGGTAATTGACGATTGGAATTTATTTAATTTATAAGGACTTAAGGATATAAAAATGTAATACTATTTTTGGAGAGTTGCGACTGAACAGTCGAAGTGTCCGGACGTGTTTACACGTTGCTCTGATGCGCATGTAATATTCATAAGACAGAAATCTTTGAATTTATCGCAAAACGATTTAATCCGTTTAGTTACTCAGTTGGTGCAGTGCATCGTTCAGTGACCCTTGTAGGTGTGTTACAGTGAAAATGGGAGAAGATGATTTAACAACAATCCTTAAATCCATACAGGCTGAAGTTAAACTTACGAATACAAAACTCACTAAGTTTGAGGAGGATATGAAAGAGATTAAACTCACGAATGAGACCTTAAAAGTGGAGATAAATATTTGTAAAAGAGAATATAAAAATCTTGCTTCTGAAAATAAAGCACTGACCGAAAAACTAAGGCAATGCGAGTCGAAAATGGATTACATCTTAAGCAAGGAAAGAAGTAGGAACCTTGTAATCTATAGAGTTCCGGACACAGCAAATGAAAACAAAGACTTATTGAATACAGTAAAAAGTATCATTCGAATGGTAAACACAAACATCCCTGAAAATTGTATTACCGATGTCAAGAGACTGGTGCTTCAAGAAGGCTCTCGACCGATACTAATTACTTTTGATAATGTGAAATGGAAATCAATTATTTTTCAAAATAAGAAAATAGTTAACGATATGAATTAAAACATTGCTAATGATTTATCGAAGGATCAGAGAAAAAAACGTAGGGAAAATTACGAAATTTTATTAAAGTATAAAGAAACTCTGTCGCAAAACGGTAAACAAGCAATTATTAAAGGATCGGAAATTATTATGGAAGATACTATAATGGATGTGGAGGAAATTATAAAACTTAGCAGCAATACAACGCAGCCAGAGATAGAAGACGAATCACCCTACAACACCGATAGTGGAGAATCAACCCCTTCTGTATCGTCTGGAGTGAAGAGAGGAAGGTCCAAAGGATCCAGAAACAGACTTTTCAAGAAACAAAAAGTACTTCAACCCAAAGCCTACACTAAGACACTTAAGTCGTTCTTAGTTCCAACAAAACTGAACATACCATCCAATCAAGAATCAAAATCAAATGGAGAAGAAAAGCAATAGCTCAGACACGACAAGAAACACTCAAAAATTGTCTTCTGAAATTCGAAAGGGTGGTCCAACTGGTTGAAATTCGGGCCATCTTTAAACGACATCGATATATTTTGCATCACGGAAACCTGGCTGACGACTAACCCTCAATTCTGTCCACCATATGATTTTGATACGATCTTCAGTCCCGCGACGAAGTCAGCTGTGTGTGGGAGAGCCAGCGGAGGATTATTCGTAGCGATAAATTCTAGTAAATATAAACATTGTATAATTAAAAAAACCCATGAATATATTTTTATCGAAATTGGATCTAGAGATATTAATCTACTTTTGGGAGTCGTTTATTTGAAGCCCGATTCAGACCTCACTTCTTTTTGTGAGCAATTTGATGAACTAATTAATGTAATGAACAATAAGTATCCAACTTATCCTTTGATTGTAGGAGGTGATTTTAACTCGCGAATTGCGGATCTGAATCAATTAAATGACGATTTAACTTCACTAAATGCTAATATATTTGGGTCTAGATCAAACTCGGATGAATTTAAAAACAAAAGAGGGGGGGAGTTGGTTCGTTGCATGGAGGAAAACGGATGCGTAGTATTGAATGGCAGAACGCTGGGAGATAAACATGGGCAATTCACATATGTTATGAAAGATAAAAAATCTACTAACGATTTAGTCTGGGTGAACTTAAATGCAATCCCAAAAATTAAAGAT
Organism: Ganaspis brasiliensis; assembly: GCA_037103525.1. Lineage (NCBI taxonomy): Eukaryota > Metazoa > Arthropoda > Insecta > Hymenoptera > Figitidae > Ganaspis > Ganaspis brasiliensis. The sequence continues at coordinate 172,401 of JAZKLR010000428.1, forward strand.
TTTGAAATTTCCCTGCTGGTGACTCCTTCAGATCACTTTCCAGTAACTGTCACATTAAGTAGAGTCGATAAATTAAAATTGATAAAAAACAAAGTTAAATGGAAAAGTGAGTTGACTCAGGATTACCAACTTGCAATGCAGAACCTTCCATGCGGGAGCCAACTGTCCCCTGCTCGAGCGAGTCCCTGGCGGATAATCTAAGTAGCTCTATAAAAGCAAGCGCGAAATCGCTGGGAATGACCTCCAATGTTAATAGTAGAACAGGGCAGTCAAAATCTTGGTTTGACTCCGAATGTGTTGTTTTGAAAAATTCTGTAAAAAATCTTTTGAAAAAATGTAAAGAGTCAAATTTTAAAAGTGATATATCTTCGGAATACAATAACTTGAAAAAGTTTTTTTATAAAGTCCAAAAAACAAAAAAGGAGACTTACAGAAATTCAATCCTTGATAAGCTATCGCATACTAGTGACTCAAAAACATTTTGGGGAATAATAAATAACTATAGATGTAACTTCAACCAGAAAAACCCAAATGAATTGAGTGACTGGTATGAGTACTTTCAATCCTTTTTTTTAAATACTGACTTAGCCACCAAACCTAAATTGACGATTGAATTATCAAACAAAAATTGTAATCCTGATTTAGAAATCCCGATTGGTAAAGATGAAGTCATTGCAGCCCTTAGAAAATGTAAAAATAATAAATCTGCGGGCTCGAACGAAATTTCATTTGAATTTTTAAAAAATTTCCCCGAGAAATGGCTGGATTTTGTAACTCTTCTTTTTAATCGAATTTTAGATAGGGAAAAGACACCAGAAAGTTGGTCAAAGATACATTTAAAAATAATTTTAAAAAAAGGCGATCCTAATAGACCCGAAAAATACCGACCTATTGCGCTCGTTAATTCCACAACAAAAATTTTCACTCATATATTAACAAAGAGAATGACTGATTGGGCAGAAAAGAATAATTTACTTCCTGAATTTCAATCTGGATTCAGAGAACATAGAGGATGCATAGATAATATTTTTAGTTTAAATGCGCTGATACAGAATCGCCTCCATATAAACGGAGGAAAACTATACGTGTTATTTGTAGATTTCAGTAATGCTTTTTCTTCAATTTCGCACAACCTGTTATGGGAGAAATTACTCAAGCTAGGGATGGGATATAAATTAACAAAAATTCTAAGAGATTTTTATTCAAAAGCAACTGTTTCAGTTCAGAACAATTCAGGTGTCTCTAACCCTATTAGAGTAACTAAGGGTGTCCTCCAGGGTGAAGTTAGTAGTCCTCTGCTGTTCTCCCTTTTTCTGTCTGATTTGGAGGAGTTCTTGAGAACTGAGGGAATTAGAGGCGTTTCTATGGGTCATTTAGTTGAAATTATACTACTCGCATATGCCGATGATCTTGTGCTGCTGGCCGAATCTCGAGTTAAAATGATTGAACTATTAAAAGCTCTCTACAAGTATTGTATGATAAATCAGTTGCAAGTTAATGAAAAGAAAACAAAAATAATTATCTTCAGAAAAGGGGGTCATGTTCACAACCAAAAAGAAAAGTTTTTTTTTTACGGGGACCGGCTAATTGAGATAGTTAAAAGTTACACATATTTAGGGGTGCCTCTAACTCAATCTATGTCAAATGAGGAATCAGTCAGGAAGGGGAGGGCCGGAGCACTGTTGGCCATGAACTCAACACTATCGCTTATTAACAAAGTTAAAGTAAACTCCTGGTATCCCATCCTCAAACTATTTCATAGCCTAATTACAAGCACCCTGCTTTATGCTGCACCGGTTTGGAGCCTACGTTACCTTGATGAGAAGTAGGAACGGTTAAAACCTCCTGTAAAGTTTTTAAAGCAGTTATTAATCTGATTGAAAGAATTCTGAATATGGAAAAAGATAGATACCCCAAAATTTGTTTGTTAAGATTAATTAAACTCTCAAAATCCCAACATTCTTCAGACAAGTTTAACTGGTACAAACAAGTTGAGAAAATGTTTGAATTTATTGGCGAAAAAGTCACTTGGGATCCGAATTTTCTGAAAATGAATAAAAATAGGTTAGTAGAAACATATGAGGCCTTTCTCCGTGCCGACGATGTAAACTCCCTTGCAAGCTCGCAGTCACTCCAACTTCTTCCTCACCTCTCCTTAAGTGAAGGCTTACCTGATTATCTCAAATTAAGAATACCTTTGCCAATTTTTATTAAAGTTTTTGCTCGTGGAGTGTGATTCATGTAAAGAGCTGAGAAATAAATATATTACGTCGAATGATGATAAGTCAACAATTAAAAACACTTGGCTGGATATTTTAAACTGTCCACAAACGGAAAATGTAAAGGCTGTGACTCTCTTTATTATCAACGCCCTTAGTAAATAAGATTATTAAATTGTACATAATTAGGAATTAAGATGTATACTCAGCGCAACTCTTTTGTATAAACCTATGGTTTTTAGACAAATAAACTACTACATAATACTATTTTTGGCTATCTTAATACCAAAAATTTTTATTTCTAAGTTATTATGATAATCGGTATTAGCACAATTTTTAAAATTTTATATTGAATAAAATATTAAATTAAAAGGTTTATATATTTTACATGCAGAATTAGACAACCGGAGAAGAATCATATATTTATAAATTTATTTATTGTTTATATTTTAATATTTTTTAAACTATCTTCTTATTTATTTTTTTAATTAAAAAAACGTCCGTAAATAGTTTAAAATTTTGAAAAGTGTTCCTACTTTTTTATACACATATTTTTATGTTACTGTTTCATAACTGAGTTTTTTTTTAATTTTTCTTTATTTCTTTAATAATAAGCATGTCATTTTTTATTTAAAAGAATGTTATCATTATTTTAATAGATTGTTTTCTTATCTTTTTAAGTTCTTGATTTTTTTTACTTTATTATTTTTTCGTTGCTTTTACCTAATTTTCTTAATTTTATGATCAAATGAATTTGAAGAAATTTTTTTTGAAATTTTCTTATTTATTTGACATAATTTATTTGATTTTGATTAAATGTTTTATTATTCATTATTTCTTATTAAATGTTTTCAGTTTAAAAAATAAAATACTAAAAATAAACATTCGGAGAGATTTTATATACTGATTGCAATTAAAACAACCATTTTTGATTTAAATAAAAAAATCTGATTTTTTTGATTTCTTTAAAAAAAAGAACCTGTCTAAAGATATTAAATTTTAAACAATTTTACAAAGTTTCGTGATAAAATATTCAATATTTTATGAAAAAGCTTATAAACGCAAATTTTGCCTTCACCAATATATATCACTCAACATATAAAGTATCTTCAAAACAAATCGAATTAATAAAAAATAATAAGAAATTGTTGTTTGATTTTTTTTGGTTTGAATATAAGACAAAAACCTGAATCAGTGATAACTTGATTGTCAAATTTTTATGGATTAGGAATTATATTCCTATTTAATAATAAGCATGACATTTCTTATTTAAAAGAATTTTATCATTATTTTAATAGATTGTTTTCATATCTTTTTACGTTCTTGCTTTTTTTAATTTATTATTTTTTCGTTGCTTTTACCTAGTTTTCTTAATTTTGTGATCATATGAATTTGAAGAAATTTTCTTATTTATTTGACATAATTTATTTGATTTTGATTAAATGTTTTATTAATCATTATTTCTTATTAAATGTTTTCAGTTTAAAAAATAAACTACTAAAAATAAACATTTGGAGAGATTTTATATACTGATTGCAATTAAAACACCCATTTTTTATTTAAATAAAAAAATCGGATTTTTTTGATTTCTTTAAAAAAATTCTGATGTTTACCAGCACTAGCTAACTGAAATTTCCAATACTTTATTTATTCGAAAATCTGTTTTTAAAATCCATAAAATCCATTTTCCTTAAGCTTTTTTTAAACATTTAAAATCACGAAAGAACAAAACTTGTGATTTTTAAAAATGTATTAAAATTTAAAATAAGAATTTTAAAATTTACAAGTTTGTTAATTTATGATTAAGAATAATTAAAAATTTTTAAACTTCCTAAAACTTTATCAAGTTTTAAAATTCATGCACTCCTTCTAACAAAAAAAAATCAATTACACATTATGAAAATCAAAAGCTTTGTTTATATGTGATTTAAAATACTTGTGAACTTTTTAATTATGAAATTGGATTGTTTAAAAATAAATTCTTTAATACTTCGTAATTCTCCTACTCTTATTTAAAGATTCAAAAACAAAATTGTCCCTACTGCAATTGAGAAGTATTTAAAATCGTTAACTAACAAAGTTTTATGCAACTTTAATTGATTTTTTTCTGTTACAGTAGGTATTAAATGTTCGAAACTTTGAATAATAGTTGAAAAATTACAAAATATTAATTAAATTTTCAAAATAATTTTCACGTTTTTTTAAAATTTTTGTCAAGTATCTAAACTCAAAAATTAATAAAATTTCTAATTTTCATTTTTTTTTTCCAGAGAAAATGTAATTTTCGCAAGTTCAAAAAATGCTATAAGGATTTTCGAAATATTTCATAATTGGCTTCAAAATAATCTTTGGTAAAAATTTAAAATCATAAAATAACAGAAGTTTATAATTTATAACAAAGTATCAAGGAACTTTGTTCCAATTTTCCCCACTAACAGACTTAATATGTGTATTTTACAACCGAATAGGTAAAAAAAATAGTGAATTAATCAAAGAAACCTCAAATAATAATGTAATAAATTAGGAATAAATTTTTAAATAAGAATTAACTGTTATAAAAGCCAATGTTTTATGACAAATGTTTCAATACTTGAAAAATGTGGTGAAAACGTTATTAAATAAACCCGCCGTTATCTTCGTAATGCTAAGTTTCTAAAGTTAATTAAGGCAACTACTTGTAAATAATATAGTGTAAATCAAGATTAATAATATTTTTTTTATTTTATATTTTTTTCAATGTGGATATTTCTCTGCCTCATTTAAGGCCTCATTTGTGCCCACATTTGCGCCCACATTTGTGCCCACATTTGTGCCCACATTTGAGGCCACATTTAAGGCCACATTTAAGGCCACATTTGAGGCCACATTTGAGGCCACATTTGAGGCCCCCTTTGTGCCCACATTTGAGGCCTTATTTGTGGGCGCATATGCTGTTTCAAATCCGCTACCACATTTGAGGCCTAAAATTTGGGCACAAATGAGGGCACAAATGTGGCCATTTTTTTCAATAGGGTAACCATACAATTGTTAACAATATATACATATTTTAAAACCATTTTATCTTGCCAAAACTGTGAACTATAATTATTTGAATAAATATTTACATTCTGTGAGTTTCTACAACAGCTAAATTTTGAGAAAGATTTATTTTCACTTTTTTGAATCTGGACCTTTAACTAAAATAATTTTAGATAACTACTTTAGTAGTTTAAACGCACCAACGAGCCTGCCATCTTCAGTATTTCTCATAAAACACAACTTGGAATGTGACAAAATTTGGTGACAGCGGTGGAATAGGTGCATCTAAAATGTTTAAATAAACAAAAGTTTTCAAATTGGAATTTGAGGACCGACGATCGTGCGTGAAGTGCGATCCAACGTTGGACCGATGGTGTCCCGAACGATCCTACGAGGGACAATCGTACACTGTTAGAAAAAACCTGAAAATGAATGCACTTTTAATTCATTCACGTGACTGAATTTTCATTTAATGTTGAAGGAAAGTTATGATAATTCACAAATAAATTGAATTTCATTCAAGTATGCATTAATTTTTATTTAATTGCGCATTAAAGTAAATTTAATGCAATAATACCATAAATTTGAGTTACCGATGAATGACAGTTATTTTCGAGTCGGTAATAAGATAAGTTGCAAGTAGTGTAGCAAGGGGGGTTCTGGGCCAAGGTTCTGATCTCGGCTAAGTCGGTAAAGCAGATTTCTACCATATCAGCAGTCGGTACGGCAGGTTTCTGCTGGGGGTTTTTATTCAGCCGGTATTTTAAAGTTCTACCTTGCCGACCGAGCTGGGATTCCCCGGTTGCTTATACAGGGGGTATTGCTATTTCAGACAATTGTGCAAGGGTGTTTTAGAGGGTTGCCGCTAGATGACGCAATTGAGCTAGGATAATTTGAGTTCTACCTTACCGACTGAGAGGGGAATCCCCAGATTTTCAAGATGGCTACCGCTATTTCAGGCAATTGAGTGGGGGTATTTTAAGTTCTACCTTACCGACCTAAAGGGAGATCCCCAAATTTTCAAGATATCTACCTCTATTTCAGGCAATTGAGTGAAGGTATTTTAAAGTTCTACCTTACCGACTGAGATGAGGATTCGCACATTTTCAAGATGGCTGCCGCTAGATGGCGCTATTTCAGGCAATTGAGCTAAGGTATTTTAAAATTCTACCTTACCGACCAGGTTGGGATTCCCCGATTGCTTATACAGGGGGTAATGCAATTATAGGCAATTAAGCTAGAGTGTTTCAAGATGGCTGCCTCTAGATATTGCTATTTTAGGCAATTGAGTGAAGGTATTTTAAAGTTCTACCTTACCGACCTACAGGGGATTCCCAGATTTTCAAGATGGCTACCGCTATTTCGGGCAATTGAGTGAAGGTATTCTAAGTTCTACCTTACCGACTAGGATTCCTACTATTGTCAAGATGGTTGCCTCTAGATGGCGCTATTCAATTGAGCTAGTATATTACCAAACTAGAGGGGGTTCCCACAATTTTCAAGATGGCTGACAATATTTCAAGCAGTTGAGTGATCGTATTAATCGGCCGGTAATGCAGATCCCTTCTAGAGAAATTTTAATTTTATTAATGTAGCCTGTAGCGAATTACCAACACTTACCAGTACTATCGGTCGGTAATGCAGATTCCTATAGTGAAAATTGATTTTTCTTGACTAATGTAACCTGTAGCAAATTACCAACACTTACCAGTACCATCGGCCGGTAATGCAGATTCCTATAGTGAAAATTAATTTTTCTTGACTAATGTAACCTGTAGCGAATTGCCAACACTGACCAGTACCATCGGCCGGTAATGCAGATTCCTTTAGTAAATTTTAAATTTTTCCGCTAAATGACGTCACTTAGCAACTTGCAACACTTACTAGTACCATCAGCCGGTAATGCAGATTCCTTTAGTCAAATATCAATTTTCCCGCCAAAGTGAGCCTGTAGCGAGTTCCCAACACTTACTAGTACCATCAGCCGGTAATGCAGATTCGTTTAGTAAAATTTGAATTTTCCCGCCAGATGGCGCCACTTACGAGTTTTTCCTATATAGTAGTACCATCAGCTGGTCAAGTGGAATCATTTTATGAGGTGCTACTTTTTACCACCAGGTGGCGCTTTAGGTATGTATTTAGTGTTAAAACTACCTTACCGACACTTTAAAATAATTTTCTAACAATATTTAGTGTCAAATCTACTTTACCGACACTTCAGAATACTTACATGATGTAATTTATTGATAAATCTACCTTACCGACACATTAGGATAATTTTCTAACAATATTTAGTATCAAATCTACCTTATAAACACTTTAGGATACTTACCTGATGTTATTTAATGATAAATCTACCTTACCGACCTTTTTAGATAATTACCCTAAGCTATTTTCAAGATGGCTGCCTTTTATTTTGAATTTAAAATTACAAACATTTAAATATTGGCGCCTATTCAAAATTGTCACCTTTACTACATTTTCAATTAACCTAACCTGAAAGTAGGCAATAAAAATAATCTTAATAACTAAACTTAACCTAAAATCTAAGGTAAATCTAATCTAAAAAAAGAACTATTAAACTTGAAAAAATATTTTTTACTATTTTAATTTTATTAAATTTCTAAAGTTTGTTTAACCTAACCTTAATTCAAACTATTAAATTAATCTTAGCCTAAAGTCTTAACTAAACCTAACCTTAAAATAATTAAGAAATTTAATCTGAACTTTAATTTTAACTAAACCTAACCTAAAAAATAATTATGAAATTATATACTTAAACATTTTTTTGTTTTTTTCTTTTCAATTTATCGTATTTGTTCGCGCATGCGCAGCATAGAGTTCTGAGTTGCGTAGGATTAAATTAAATGTTTATATATAATAATAATATATTAGTTTTGTTAAACTGAAAGTTAAACTAAAGTTAAAGTATAGTTAAACTAAGAATAAATTAACGTTAATCTAAAAATAAATTAAACTTAAAGTAACATAAAAGTATAGTTAAAGTAAGGTTAGAAAAAGGTAAAAGTAAAATTAATCTAGAGTTAAAGTAATATTAATGTAAATTTAACCCTGAAATTCCACATTGGGTATGACACAACCGGACAATTTTTATAATCTTAGTCTCTTGAAAAACTCTGAGGATTATATTTCCCCAGAGACTCGAAGGGTTTGTCATATTGCTACCAACTATTTCCAGTCTTCATCTTTAAAAAATTTAAATAATTATGTTAGAAATTCGCAAAATTATCAAGGGCTACAAAACGTAGTATGGAGTTATAAGGTTTAATTAGAATTACAATAATATTAAACCAAAAATTGTATTATTCATATAAAATTGAACTAAATTTAAAGTAAATTGACTTTAAAGTGTAATGAGGCTAAAATAAAACTAAAGTTAAAGTAATGTTAAAGTATAGTTGAGATAAAGTTAAGTACGGTTCAGGTAAGGTTAAAGTATAACGTTACAAAAATAGTTAAGGTAAAGTTAAAGTAAAGTTAAGGTAAAGTTAAAATAATGTTAAATTAAAGTTCAAGTAACATTAAACTTAAGTTAAAGTACAGTTGAAGTAAAGTTGAGGTATAATACTTAAGGTAAAGATAAAGTAACGTTAAAGTATACTTAAATTAAATTTAAACTAAAGTGAACGTAACGTTGAAGTTTAGTTGAGGTAAAGTAAAAGTAACGTTAAAGTATAGTTAACGAAAAAATCAAAGTAATGTTAAAGTATAGTTAAATTAAAGTTAAACTAACATTAACGAATAATTGAAGTTAAGTCAAACAAAAGTTAAGCTAACGTTAAAGTAGAGTTAAGGTAAAGTCAAAATAACTTCAACATAACGTTAAAGTAAAGTTAATGTAATGTGAAAATATAACGTCAGAGTAATGTCTCAGTATAGTTAATGAGAAGATAAAGTATAATTAATATAAAATTAAACACAAAGTAAAGTAATATTAAATTAATGTTACAAATATAGTTAAGGTGAAGTTAAAGTATGGTTAAAGTAAAGCTAAAGTGACTAAAGTTTAGTTAAAATAACAGTAATTTTTAGTAAAGGTGAAGTTTCCTTTTCATATCTTGTGCTTAAACGCTGTTTTTTTCCTAAGTAATATCGGACCACTCCAGTTAAGGTGAAGTTAAAATAAAGTTCAAGTGACGGAACAACATAGTTAAGGTAAAGTTAAAGTAATGTTGAAGTATAGTTAAGGTATGGCTAAAGTAACGTTGCAGTAAAGTCACAAAAAAAATAATTGAGGTGAAGTTAAACCAGAGTTAATGTAAAGTTAATGTAATTTTAAAGTGATATTAAAGTGAAGTTAAAGTAACGTTAAAGTATGCTTAAGGTAAGGTTAAAGTAACGTTACAAAAATAGTGAAGGTGAAGTTTAAGTAATGTTCAGGTAAAGTTAAAATAATGTTAATTTGAAGTTAAAGTAACATTAAACTTAAGTTAAAGTACAGTTGAAGTAACGTTAAAGTATACTAAAGGTAAAGATTAAGTAACTTTTAAGTATACTTACACTAAATTAAAGCTAAAGTGAATGTAACGTTAAAGTTAAGTTAAGATAAAGTTCAAGTAACATTGCAATATAATCAATGAAAAGTCAATATAATGTTAAAGTATAGTTAAACATAAGTTAAACTAACATTAACGTATAATTAAGGTTATGTCAGGTAATGTGACTAAAGTTAAGGTAACATTATAGTATAGTTAAGGTAAAGTCAAACTAAAGTTAAAATCACGTTAAAGTAAAGTTAAGGGAATGTTAAAATAACGTTAGAATAACGTCAAAGTATAGTTAATGTGAAGTTAAAGTGAAGGTAAAGTATAAGTAATATAAAATTAAGCAGAAAGTGAAGTAACGTTAAACTAATATTACAAAAATAGTTAAGGTGAAGTTAAAGTATAGTTAGAGTAAATTTAAGGTGACTATACAGTATAGTAAAAATAACGTTAATGTTTAGTTAAGGTAGAGTTAAAATAAATTTAATATATGTTATACTATACTTAAGGTAAAGTTAAAGTAACGTTAAAGAATCGTTTACACTGACAATTTTTATGTATTAAAATAATCTGCAGAGCGATTGTTTTAAGCCAATTTTAGATTATTTAAATTCAATTTGATATAAAAAAAAGAGCGTTCCAGATTAATTTAATCCAAAACAATTTTCTGTGTAAGTATAGTTAATGAAAAATCAAAGTAATGTTAAAGTATAGTTAATCTACAGTTCAACTAACATTAACGAATAATTGAGTTAAAGTCAAACTAAAGTTAAGGTAGCGTTAAAGTATTGTTAAGGTAAAGTCAAAATAAGGTTAAAATAACGTTAAATTAAAGTCAATGCAATGTTAAAATAACGTCAGAGTAATGTCAAAGTATAGTTAAGGAGAAGTTAAAGTAAAGTTGAAGTATAATTAATATAAAATTAAACAGAAGGTAAAATAACGTTAAATTAATGTTACAAAAATGGTTAAAGTATAGTTAAAATAAAGTTAAAGTAACTAAAGTTTAGTTAAAATAACGTTAATGTTTAGTTAAGGTAAAGTTAAAATAAACTTTAAGTAACATAACAACATAGTTAAGGTAAAGTTAAAGTAACGTTAAAGTATAAATAAGTCAAGGTTAATGTAACGTTGCAGTAAAGTGACAAAAAATAATTAAGGTGAATTTAACTAAAGTTAAAGTAAAGTTAAGGTAATGTTAATGTAATTTTAAAGTGATATTAAAGTGAAGTTAAAGTAGAGTTAAAGTAACGTTAAAGTATAGTCAGGTTAAAGTTTAAGTAACTTTAAAGTATATTTAAAGTAAATTTAATTTAATGTAACGTTAAAGTTTAGTTCAGGTAAAGAACTCGTAATCTTAAACTATAGTTAAAGTGTAGCTAAGATAAAGTTAAAGTAACGTTAAAGTATGGTTAAGGTAAAGTTAAAATAATGTTAACGTTAAAGTTAATCTAAAATAAAGTTAAACGTTTTTGATAAGTCCGCATGATTTGAAATGTTTGGTTTCTATTCCTGCTAAGTGCTTTTGATTTTCCTTAAATCTCAAGGTAATAATAATAATAACATGTGAAGAATTTATAAATAAGAGGAATAGAGTAGACCAATCAATTGATTACAGACAGGAGAAGAGTTTTTTGCCAGTAAAAGGCTTTAGGTAAATTACTTTAATAATATTATACATAATGAATGTTTAGAAATGGTGGTAAAAATCATATTTTATTCAAGAAAAAAGAATCAAGCTAATTAATTAAAAATCTGAATTGTCGCATCAATACTCATCCTTTCTACTTCACAAAACTCGGAAAGTTAGGTTAGTCAACTTAAAATATCGATTACCTAACAATATGTCTCCTTTTTAGTTTCAGACTAGAATTGATCAAGTTAATTCTAAATCAGTTCTTAGTTTTCAATTTTTAGAATAGAATGAACTTGAATTAAACAACAACGAATGATCCGGAATATTTAAACTCCATCAGACCAACCGAAACGATCAATGTACTGTAGATTTTTGCAGTGCAAAAATAAATTCTCAAAAGATCATCGTGTTGAAAGAAATTCACACACTGAGAAAATAAGTTGACTAAATACAACCAATTTTTGATTAAATTTAGCAGTTAACTTATGCAGTTAACATATGCTCCGGTATCCTAGAAGTTTGATTGTCATCGCCGGTGTTTTGTTTGTTTTGTCCCGAGGAAACCTAACCTTGAAATAAAGCTGCTTGGCTAGAGGCTTATTTTCTCAGTGCAGTGTGTAGAATTTAGGAGAGAAACATTTTATTTGCCTGTTTCATCTTATTCTACAATAGGTAATAGTCAAATTGAATTGTTTCATATAATGTAAGTTGTTTTTCATTCGAAGTTACAAGCGGCAATTGAAGACAAATTGAAGCAACAACCATAATCTTCTCGAGATGAGACATAAAAAATTTACAAGATGGGACGTTCCTCCACCGACATTAGATATTCAAAATTGGAATAAATTTCACAAAGCTGTGAAGAAACGTCTATACCTTTAGAATAAACATCTTTACATAAGAAAAGTACAATCTTAGAAGAGAAGCATTTAATGAGTTCTGAGTCTGATGGAGGCTAGAGCTTGGAAAATGAAGTAAATTTAGAGTACAATGAGGATCCTAATTAAGACTAAGAAATTTATAAGGATCAACTTTATAAAGATTTCAAACAAACATCGGTATCATTCTCTTTGAGATCAACCTCTCCGAGGTCATCTTCTTCGGAATCATCCTCTTCAGGTTCATCCTTTTACCAACATCTTAACGTAAAAAATAAAGACAGTCAAAAAAAAGGATAGAAACTAAAAAAAAATAACATAAAGAATTATGATAAACTTCATGGCTTTATAATTCTATTCATCAAGATTCAAATTCAACGTAAAAACATTTTGAAAAATTCGTAAAACATACTGATTTTTCTAACCTTAGGCATACCCTTAACTATACATATAAATGTATAGTCAACTTTCCCATAAGATATTTTGAAATGAGGGGCGGGGGGGGGGGTATTAACTTGAGAGATATTTTCCGCGTAAGTAGAAATCGTTGTGCAGTTTCCTATTACTCATGGTGGTAAGTTTCAAAATATATAATGTTTAGAGGTATAAAGATGCTATGATAATCTATTTATGTCATCTATCTTGACACAATTATTCGCATGTCTAACGACTATATTTTTTCTTGAAGAGAGGGTAAAATTAATTATTGGTAAGTTAAGTTATGGGCGAGTCGTCTGTATTGGTTATTCCTTTTAGACTCAACGTATGAAAAACTAAAGCAACCAATACATAAGTTGAGCTTAAAAAACTGTAATTGTTAACTAATAATGTGAAAGTCAAAGTAATCTTACTGCACTTAGCTTGAAATTTATGTTGGTCAGCCTGTTGTAACACTACCCTGCAATAACACTAACCTGCAGTTGAGCATAAAATGGACACTTTTTAGCTATGGAATAGAAGTAAAGTAATAATTCTTATATTTCCACAGAAAAGACATATATATTATAACAGATTACTAGTACTTTACCTTAACTATACATTAACGTTACTTTAACCTTACCTTAACTTTACTTTAGCTCGAACTTAACAATCCTTTAACGTTACTATAACTTTACCTTAACTGTACTTTAACATTACTTTAACAACACTTTAACTATAATTTGTTACTTTAGCTTACTTTAACTTAAGGTTAAAGTTTAAATTACTTTAACTTCATTATAAAATTAATTTAACTTTAGCTTAACTTCTCTTAAACTCAACTATAACTTTACATCAACTATTTTCGTATTATTTTTTAAACTTTACCTTAACTATAATTTAACGTTACATTATCTTTATTTTAACTTTACCTCAAGTATACATTAAAGTTACTTAAACTTTACCTCAACTATACTTCAAAGTCACTTAAACTTTACTGTAACTTTACATGAACTATTTTTATAATAATTTTAAGTTATGGAAATTAAAAAGTTTTAAAACTATTCATAGTTTTTTAACAAATTTCCATAACTTTTTTTTGAACTCCTAAAGTGGGTTTTTTTAATTATACTAATTTTTTTGAACTCCTACAGTGTGTTTTTTTTTAATTATGCTAATTTTTTTACAGTTGCTACAGTGGTCTTTTTTTTTAATTTTCATAATTTTCTTGAGTTGTTAAGGGGGTCTCTTTTAATTATTATAATTTTTTATAGTTGCTACAGTGGTCTTTTTTTCATTTTCATAATTTTCTTGAAGTGCTACAGTGGTCTTATTTAATTTTCATAACTTTCTTGAATTGTTATAGTGGTCTTTTTTTATTTTCATAATTTTCTTCAATTGTTACAGTGGTCTTATTTAATTTTCATAACTTTCTTGAATTGCTATAGTAGGCTTTTTTTATTTTTTATAATTTTTTTTTGATTTACTATAATTGATCTTTTTAATTTAATATCCTCAATATATATAAATATATATATTTTTCCTATAAAAATATGTATTATACGTTAAAACTCTATTGGGTTGTACATGTAATATTTTTTATCTGTTTTTTCACTGTAGCCAGCACGCGACAAATACCTTCAAAATAGCAATTTAATTTTTAGATCGTTTGCTATATATTATAATATACTCAAAAAATGTCCTCCCCTCCACCCCCCCCAAACTAAAAGTGATAACAGGGCTTTTTTTTAATGAAAGTTGAAATATTAGAGTAAGTTTCCTGTATGAAAAGGTTTTCATAAATTGGAAATTAACGAAGTTACACAATGAAGAGTGCAAAATGACACAGCCAGACCTGGCCACCCCTGATTTTAAAGTAATGTTACAAAAATAGTTAAGGTAAAGTTAAACTAAAGTCCAAGTTACGTTAAACTGTAGTGAAGGTTATTGTAAAGTTAAACTTAAAATTATTATAAAAATAGTTCATGTAAAGTTACAGTAAAGTTTAAGTGACTTTGAAGTATAGTTGAGGTAAAGTTTAAGTAACTTTAATGTATACTTGAGGTAAAGTTAAAATAAAGATAATGTAACGTTAAATTATAGTTAAGGTAAAGTTTAAAAAATAATACGAAAATAGTTGATGTAAAGTTATAGTTGAGTTTAAGAGAAGTTAAGCTAAAGTTAAATTAATTTTATAATGAAGTTAAAGTAATTTAAACTTTAACCTTAAGTTAAAGTAAGCTAAAGTAACAAATTATAGTTAAAGTGTTGTTAAAGTAATGTTAAAGTACAGTTAAGGTAAAGTTATAGTAACGTTAAAGGATTGTTAAGTTCGAGCTAAAGTAAAGTTAAGGTAAGGTTAAAGTAACGTTAATGTATAGTTAAGGTAAAGTACTAGTAATCTGTTATAATATATATGTCTTTTCTGTGGAAATATAAGAATTATTACTTTACTTCTATTCCATAGCTAAAAAGTGTCCATTTTATGCTCAACTGCAGGTTAGTGTTATTGCAGGGTAGTGTTACAACAGGCTGACCAACATAAATTTCAAGCTAAGTGCAGTAAGATTACTTTGACTTTCACATTATTAGTTAACAATTACAGTTTTTTAAGCTCAACTTATGTATTGGTTGCTTTAGTTTTTCATACGTTGAGTCTAAAAGGAATAACCAATACAGACGACTCGCCCATAACTTAACTTACCAATAATTAATTTTACCCTCTCTTCAAGAAAAAATATAGTCGTTAGACATGCGAATAATTGTGTCAAGATAGATGACATAAATAGATTATCATAGCATCTTTATACCTCTAAACATTATATATTTTGAAACTTACCACCATGAGTAATAGGAAACTGCACAACGATTTCTACTTACGCGGAAAATATCTCTCAAGTTAATACCCCCCCCCCCGCCCCTCATTTCAAAATATCTTATGGGAAAGTTGACTATACATTTATATGTATAGTTAAGGGTATGCCTAAGGTTAGAAAAATCAGTATGTTTTACGAATTTTTCAAAATGTTTTTACGTTGAATTTGAATCTTGATGAATAGAATTATAAAGCCATGAAGTTTATCATAATTCTTTATGTTATTTTTTTTTAGTTTCTATCCTTTTTTTTGACTGTCTTTATTTTTTACGTTAAGATGTTGGTAAAAGGATGAACCTGAAGAGGATGATTCCGAAGAAGATGACCTCGGAGAGGTTGATCTCAAAGAGAATGATACCGATGTTTGTTTGAAATCTTTATAAAGTTGATCCTTATAAATTTCTTAGTCTTAATTAGGATCCTCATTGTACTCTAAATTTACTTCATTTTCCAAGCTCTAGCCTCCATCAGACTCAGAACTCATTAAATGCTTCTCTTCTAAGATTGTACTTTTCTTATGTAAAGATGTTTATTCTAAAGGTATAGACGTTTCTTCACAGCTTTGTGAAATTTATTCCAATTTTGAATATCTAATGTCGGTGGAGGAACGTCCCATCTTGTAAATTTTTTATGTCTCATCTCGAGAAGATTATGGTTGTTGCTTCAATTTGTCTTCAATTGCCGCTTGTAACTTCGAATGAAAAACAACTTACATTATATGAAACAATTCAATTTGACTATTACCTATTGTAGAATAAGATGAAACAGGCAAATAAAATGTTTCTCTCCTAAATTCTACACACTGCACTGAGAAAATAAGCCTCTAGCCAAGCAGCTTTATTTCAAGGTTAGGTTTCCTCGGGACAAAACAAACAAAACACCGGCGATGACAATCAAACTTCTAGGATACCGGAGCATATGTTAACTGCATAAGTTAACTGCTAAATTTAATCAAAAATTGGTTGTATTTAGTCAACTTATTTTCTCAGTGTGTGAATTTCTTTCAACACGATGATCTTTTGAGAATTTATTTTTGCACTGCAAAAATCTACAGTACATTGATCGTTTCGGTTGGTCTGATGGAGTTTAAATATTCCGGATCATTCGTTGTTGTTTAATTCAAGTTCATTCTATTCTAAAAATTGAAAACTAAGAACTGATTTAGAATTAACTTGATCAATTCTAGTCTGAAACTAAAAAGGAGACATATTGTTAGGTAATCGATATTTTAAGTTGACTAACCTAACTTTCCGAGTTTTGTGAAGTAGAAAGGATGAGTATTGATGCGACAATTCAGATTTTTAATTAATTAGCTTGATTCTTTTTTCTTGAATAAAATATGATTTTTACCACCATTTCTAAACATTCATTATGTATAATATTATTAAAGTAATTTACCTAAAGCCTTTTACTGGCAAAAAACTCTTCTCCTGTCTGTAATCAATTGATTGGTCTACTCTATTCCTCTTATTTATAAATTCTTCACATGTTATTATTATTATTACCTTGAGATTTAAGGAAAATCAAAAGCACTTAGCAGGAATAGAAACCAAACATTTCAAATCATGCGGACTTATCAAAAACGTTTAACTTTATTTTAGATTAACTTTAACGTTAACATTATTTTAACTTTACCTTAACCATACTTTAACGTTACTTTAACTTTATCTTAGCTACACTTTAACTATAGTTTAAGATTACGAGTTCTTTACCTGAACTAAACTTTAACGTTACATTAAATTAAATTTACTTTAAATATACTTTAAAGTTACTTAAACTTTAACCTGACTATACTTTAACGTTACTTTAACTCTACTTTAACTTCACTTTAATATCACTTTAAAATTACATTAACTTTACCTTAACTTTACTTTAACTTTAGTTAAATTCACCTTAATTATTTTTTGTCACTTTACTGCAACGTTACATTAACCTTGACTTATTTATACTTTAACTTTACTTTAACTTTACTTTAACTATGTTGTTATGTTACTTAAAGTTTATTTTAACTTTACCTTAACTAAACATTAACGTTATTTTAACTAAACTTTAGTTACTTTAACTTTATTTTAACTATACTTTAACCATTTTTGTAACATTAATTTAACGTTATTTTACCTTCTGTTTAATTTTATATTAATTATACTTTAACTTTACTTTAACTTCTCCTTAACTATACTTTGACATTACTCTGACGTTATTTTAACATTGCATTGACTTTAATTTAACGTTATTTTAACCTTATTTTGACTTTACCTTAACAATACTTTAACGCTACCTTAACTTTAGTTTGACTTTAACTCAATTATTCGTTAATGTTAGTTGAACTGTAGATTAACTATACTTTAACATTACTTTGATTTTTCATTAACTATACTTACACAGAAAATTGTTTTGGATTAAATTAATCTGGAACGCTCTTTTTTTTATATCAAATTGAATTTAAATAATCTAAAATTGGCTTAAAACAATCGCTCTGCAGATTATTTTAATAAATAAAAATTGTCAGTGTAAACGCGTCTTTAACGTTACTTTAACTTTATCTCAACTAAACTTTAACGTTACCTTGACTTTAATTTATATTTAGTTTAAGTATAGTTTAGCGTTACTTAATATTAAACTTAAGTATTATACCTTAACTTTACTTCAACTGTACATTAATTTTAGTTTTACATTACTTTAACTTCAATTAAACATTATTTTAACTTTACCTTAACTTTACTTTAATTTCAACTTAACTATTTTTGTAACGTTATACTTAAACCTTACCTTAACTATATTTAACGTTACTTTAACTTTACCTTAAGTATAGTATAACATATATTAAATTTATTTTAACTCTACCTTAACTAAACATTAACGTTATTTTAACTATACTGTATAGTCACCTTAAATTTACTCTAACTATACTTTAACTTCACCTTAACTATTTTTGTAATATTAGTTTAACGTTACTTCACTTTCTGCTCAATTTTATATTACTTATACTTTACCTTCACTTTAACTTCACATTAACTATACATTGACGTTATTCTAACGTTATTTTAACATTCCCTTAACTTTACTTTAACGTGATTTTAACTTTAGTTTGACTTTACCTTAACTATACTTTAATGTTACCTTAACTTTAGTCACATTACCTGACATAATCTTAATTATACGTTAATGTTAGTTTAACTTATGTTTAACTATACTTTAACATTATATTGACTTTTCATTGATTATATTGCAATGTTACTTGAACTTTATCTCAACTTAACTTTAACGTTACATTCACTTTAGCTTTAATTTAGTGTAAGTATACTTAAAAGTTACTTAATCTTTACCTTTAGTATACTTTAACGTTACTTCAACTGTACTTTAACTTTAGTTTAACGTTACTTTAACTTCAAATTAACATTATTTTAACTTTACCTGAACATTACTTTAACTTCACCTTCACTATTTTTGTAACGTTACTTTAACCTTACCTTAAGCATACTTTAATGTTACTTTAACTTCACTTTAATATCACTTTAAAATTACATTAACTTTACATTAACTCTGGTTTAACTTCACCTCAATTATTTTTTTTTGTGACTTTACTGCAACGTTACTTTAGCCATACCTTAACTATACTTTAACATTACTTTAACTTTACCTTAACTATGTTGTTCCGTCTCTTGAACTTTATTTTAACTTCACCTTAACTGGAGTGGTCCGATATTACTCAGGAAAAAAACAGCGTTTATGCACAAGATATGAAAATGGAACTTCACCTTAACTAAAAATTAATGTTATTTTAACTAAACTTTAGTCACTTTAGCTTTACTTTAACCATACTTTAACTTCACCTTAACTATATTTGTAATATTAATTTAATATTACTTTACTTTGTGTTTAATTTTATATTAATTATACTTTATCTTCTCATTAACTCTACTGTGACATTACTCTGACGTTATATTTTCACATTACATTAACTTTACTTTAACGTTATGTTGAAGTTATTTTGACTTTACCTTAACTCTACTTTAACGTTAGCTTAACTTTTGTTTGACTTAACTTCAATTATTCGTTAATGTTAGTTTAACTTTAATTTAACTATACTTTAACATTACTTTGATTTTTTCGTTAACTATACTTTAACTTTACTTTAACGTTACTTTTACTTTACCTCAACTAAACTTCAACGTTACGTTCACTTTAGTTTAAATTTAATTTAAGTATACTTTAACGTTACTTTATCTTTACCTTAAGTATTATACCTCAACTTTACTTCAACTGTACTTTAACTTAAGTTTAATGTTACTTGACCTTAAATTTAACATTATTTTAACTTTACCTTAACTTTACTTCTGAGTGGTGTAAAATATAAATAAAATCAAACTTAATAATCGACGCCTTCTATAGAACTTTTGATTCATTTGCTGTTTTGAGAAACTAATTGCTGAGCGACATTACATTGTTTACAGCACATTCTCTAGTTAGTGATTTGTGATATGCATATAAAAACAATGAGGTGTCAGTTTCAATAGTTTTACTTGCTGGACAGTCTATTTCTTTAACATTTTGTACATTTAACAAATATTTTTTTAACCATTCCTTTTTTTTGCACTACCTTTCATGTAGATAGTTTTTGCTGCTCGTAGTGTTTCTTCAAGAATGATAGGTAGCTTATCCAGTACCGAATTAACTCAAATTGAGACCCCGGGCACAACAATTTTTTGAGGCCCCCTCCCTCCTTTTTTGTAAAATTAAAGTACAATGTTAAAAACACAAACTTATGTATTATTTTATAATAATTTTATTTTAAAAGGTTAAAACATGAACTATCAAATACATAAAAAGTAACTTAAATTTAAATATTACCCATTCTTTTTCGTGACATTTATCCAAAATGGCAGCGGACTAGTTATCAGTTATAGCTCTTGATAAATGGAAAATAATCTATATTAATAAAATCAGAGTTTTGTCTGTACATTGCACAGAACTTGGAAATTTGTGTTTATTTTTTCGTTTCAAGTAGTAACAATTCCAAAAATGCTGTTTAAAAAAATTATGTATGTTTGTATGTATGTATGTATGTATGTATGCATGTATGTCCGCGATATTTTGTCCGGGCATCACTCAAAAACGGCTCCACGGAATGAAGTTAAATCTTGCAGTCTGTTAGGTATTCGCGTAACTTAAATTTACAGCCAAACCCGATTAAAAAATATTAAGTTTAACGGAAGTTATAACATTTTTACAAAAAAAAATCAAAAAACCAAGAAATTTAATATTTTTCATTTTTTTATTTTTTTTTTTATAACACTCTTAAACTCTATGTACATATAGCTTTTTATTTCGACAATAATTGATAAGGGATTAATAATTAAATAATAATTTCTAGCCAAACCCTATTAAAAAATATTTTTTTAAACTGAAATTATGGAACTTTTTCAAAAAAATAGAAAAATTAAGAATTACGATATTTATCATGTTTTGATGGATAACACCAACACTCTTTGTGCTTAGCTTTTTTATTATGATAAAAATAATTAAATTAATTCATATTTCAACATTAAAAATAAAATGGAAAAATAAATTTCAAATTTCTACAAAATTCAAAAATTGAGTATTGCATGTGATTTCGTCACATTTTAGCAGAATTTTGCAAAACTATTATTCTATAACTGAGATAAATTATAAATTGTTATCGGGATAAAAAAATAGAAAAAATTATAATTGTAACGAATTACTTTGAAGCATAATTGAGTGGTATTGTTGAGGTCTTTGATTAAGATTTTGATGTCGAAAGGATATATTTCAGAATAACAAATTCAAAATGTCAGATACAAATATTTGAGAGTTACTTAATAGTAAAATTAAGAAATACAATATTAAAATATTTAATTCAATTATTTAATGGACACAAATCAATACTTTAATAAAAAATTGTAATTAATTGAACTAAAATTTTAAATTGTGAGATACAACATATTTTTTAAAAATGTGCATTTTCAGATTTGTTTCTTTTATACAATGTTCCTTAATTGACAAAACTTTAAAAATATTTAAAAAGGGAGATTGAACAATTTTTCTAACAATCAAAAATATTCTAAATTTTATCATTATCTAATGTATGTACATGACTTCTAATATTTGTAACTAATATGAAATAAAAATTTTATTAAATAAAATTAATTTCATTTAATTTTAAAGTTGGAATTAAAAACAGATTTTCATAATATATATTATAAATACTCTTATGCTAAATATAACATAATGCACTGAGAGAAATAGATGGTAAGAACTTTACTATCTTTGATGGTAGAGAGGTTATGTTACACTCTACCATCAGAGATACTACACCGTACCATCTAGATGCTACATCGTACCATCCAGATGCTATCAGATGCTAACCCGTACCATACAGATGCTATCTCGTACCATCTAGATTCTTGTCCGTATATTTAAGATCAGATATGGTATCTGGTACCATCTAGATGGTATCCCGTAGTATCTATTTCTCTCAGTGTGTAAACAAAACAGTACAAAACTATTAATTTTCGTAAGATTTTTGCTTTTCTGGTCCTTTTTAAGTGAATTATACTTATGAATATAAATTATCCTTTAATATGAGACTATTCTTAAGAGATTTTTAAATTATTTTTAAAGATGAATGATTGCTTACTTTGACGTGACACATCTCAGAAACAATATCGTAGAAAATAAACAAAAACAGAATAAAATAAAACATTTATGAATTTTATAAATTATTGTAAAGAAGATTTTAAGCAATGTAAAGACAAAACTTGAAATGTATCAGTAGGAACTAAAACCCTTTGAAGACGGGTACAACAGCTAGTTTGTTAATAAACATAGGTTCCAACATTTGTTTTAAAAAGTTATTTTAAAAAACTGATTTCGTCATATTGACTATAATGCACTGTTTGTCTTCCAGCCAGTCGCTATTTTGAATAATACGCTAGCGGCTAAAATTGTGGAACCGCTTGCAAAAATGGTATTAAAAACATGTCCGCTTTAAAATGTTGATAATTTTCATTAATAGAAACGGAGATTGAAATTGAGAAAGACAGGTAAATTTTTCGTTTTTTTTCGTATTTTAATTGTTCAAGTTTGGTGGGCTGCATTTTCTAGAAAAGTAATGCGAAAAATTTAAAATTACACGGAGAAAAGTGGATAGAAAAGGCGACTTTAATAGTAAGACTTACTAAACAGCCGTTGTGTAGTTGTGATGTAAAAAGTAAAGTAACGGTTACTTCTAAACCATTCAAAAAGGGTATATATTAGTACTTATAAAATTAATACAGTCCCATTTGTTATTTTTGTCAATAATAAATATAACCTATTCTATGGATTGTATTTACTTTTTTGCAGATAAATCTGAATATATAAAAAAGCATTAAATTCTAAAGAAATTATTGTCATGAAATATTTGAATAAAAATTAATTTTCAAACTCTATTTGTAACTTTTGACAATAAATTGAGTAATTAAATAACAAATTTAGGTAAAAAACATTGACCTATTGACAATAATATAAATATAAATAAATAAATCATTAATACGCGCTACTTTACTATTTAATTAATATTAAAGGTAATAATAAAGAATTAATTTTAAAAAAAATACCTATATATATTTGTAAAATGTATCGAAATTTTTTTTAGAGTATCTTCTTGCCAAACGCCAGGTTAATAAGGTTACAAATTTCTAATCGTTTTGTCAACGCTTCAATAAAACTTTTAGTCAAGTCCGCGAAACGTACGATTTCTGACTGCGGTAACGAAATTTTTTTTTAGAATATCATCTTGATATCTCACTCTAAAAGAGTGAGATCTCAGCCTTATAGAGTGACTTTTTCACTCCAAGCAAAAAGTGAACTCTCACTCAAATTTTGGAGCGAATTTCCACTCAAATTGGAGTAAAAGTTCACTCTTGAAGAGTGGAAATTCACTCTTTTAAAGTGCGTCTTTCACTCTGCTTGGAGTGGCTCAATTTCCACTCTTAGTGAAAATTGCCGCCCTTGCCTTTCTCTTAAATGTAACCCCTCCACTATTTGAAACCTTCCTAACTCCGTTGCTGATTGGTCTATATTATACCATGTGATCTTATATGCGCTGACGCAATATACAGTGTCAACAGTACAAGCGTGTCAATATGTCCTAAATTAGTTTCAAATCTTCTCTACAGAAGGTAAACAAGTTTAGGCAAGTTAGTGCAAGATCGACCATGTCACTGCTAATAACGTAAAGCGTTAAAAAAAAGCTTAACTTTATATGTATAACTTAATTTTACATGTATTTCAGAAAAGTTCAAGGTAACTTTAGGAAAAGTTAAAGTCATTTTTTAGAAAAGTTCAGGGTGACTTATTTCCATATTTATTTTTAACTTAATGGTAAATAGCGTATTTTAATATTTAATAAACTAAAATGTATCGTAATATACAATAATCAGATTTATTTTAGTGAAATATAAGTGTTATTATTTTTAATTTCAAAGTAACCTAAAAAGCGTAACAGCAAGGCATATCTAAGTTTTATTTTTCGAAGGCTGGTAGCAGCGTTTGAGCATGCCTATACAGAAATTTATAAGTGGAATAATATTTAAATATTTATAAATAAATAATAATAGACAATCTGTAAGTGAATTGAAAAAACTTTAATATGAATGAATTTGAATTTAGCGCGCTTGAGAATTTTTTAGTATTTTTAACATTTTTGCTTTTAAATGATCGGTATGGTGACCAAAGTTTTTTGATTTATTAAACCTGAAAT
Source organism: Ganaspis brasiliensis (assembly GCA_037103525.1). NCBI lineage: Eukaryota > Metazoa > Arthropoda > Insecta > Hymenoptera > Figitidae > Ganaspis > Ganaspis brasiliensis. The sequence continues at coordinate 196,713 of JAZKLR010000428.1, forward strand.
ATTCATCTTTTAAATACAATTAGCCCAAGAAAATCTGGCATCGATATCTATTAGAAATTTACTTTCAAAGTACCTTGGTTACCGTTTCTTCATAAGAGACCATGATAAATAAATAATTTTTTTAACTTCTAAATTATTTAGCAAAAAATTTTCAAATTTTGCATGCTTTTTTGTTGTACCAAATAATATCATTTCTCAAAATTTAAAAAATTTCTGACATTTTTTAATGTTTGTCCGATTCCTCATTAACGTATATTACCTATGTAATTTACCTTTCTACATTTCTACATAATGTGGCATAGATCAGTTCAGGTACATTTAATCACGTTTAGTTACTTGCATTAAACTGGTACAGTGCCAGTATGTGCATAGGGGAGAGGAGGAAAGTAACAAAAATCAGTTTTTTGATGATAACATCAAAACTATTTGTCGGATAAGTTCTGTAAACATACTAATCGAAAGCTTGGACCTTCACCTATTAAATAAAATTGTAATTAAACATAAATAATAATTAGATAGTCAACAGCAGGTCTTTTTAATCAGCTCTTTGTTTGTTACTTTCCTCCTTACCCTTGAGATGGAAATCAACAGCACGAAGGAGGAAAGTAACACTTAAAATTAAGGCTAACATTTCAAATATAAAACTGCTGTTAATTAAAATTATTTTTATTATGAACATATAAAAAAGACAAAGTAATATTAACTACATTTTGTACATAATTGGCACATATTTTTACACTTTTTTGTAATCAAGCTTTTTAAAAAAATAAAGCATGGGGTGAGGAGAAAAGTAACAACGTGTTACTTTCCACCTCACCCCTCTTTTCCTTGGATCTCAGAAAACAAGTTTAAATTACACAAAAGTATTTTATATTTTTCAATTATACACAAGTACAACCTAAAGGTAGATAATTAAGCTTCAAAATTATGAAAAGCACGAAATATCTATAAAATCAACGAAATATGATATTTTAAAAATTTAGGCAAAAACTTACTTTTATCGTAATTTTTGCACAACATGTCAATATCAGACATACGGTTCCCAAACCAGCTCGCCCATGATATGGGGAAGGTAGAGGGGGTAACACTGAACAAAAAATTACTTTTGGGACCATGTCTCTTCGCTGATTGGTTTAGAAGTTATAAGCGTTGTTACTTTCCACCTCTGTTACTTTCCTCCTCGGTCTCCCCTACTCTTTTTTTTTCAACAGTATGATGTACTGGCCCTGTACTTGGATTATAATCTTACTATGTACTCAAATTTCCAAATTATTTTTCAAGATGCTAGATTAGTACGACTTTGGTATGACTCCATATTTATTTAGTACGCGTACTAACTGAAAATTTTAAAGTTTCTATGAATTACATACAAGTGTAATACTAGTACAATACAAGTACGTCATACAAATGTAATAAAAAGGTACATACATACTGGCACTATAACAGTTTAGAATCAGTACTTGAAAAATCAGTATCATTATACTCGTATAGTAGTAGTATAATGCAATGGTACGTATTGTACGCTGGTTATCTGGGTAGATATACATTATACATACATTTGACATGTAAATTGCCTAGCTTTCTACGTTTTCTACGTATATTACGTGAGAAATGCGCATTCCAAAGAAATTACAAACTGATAAAGGTAAAGAATTTTACAATTCGCAATTTGAAGAATTAATGAGAATTTATAAAATCAACCTATATTCAACCTATATAGTAATCACAAAGCATCCAATTGTTTAGAGATTTCTTTCGAAAAAGTTAAAGTTAACTTTTGGAAAAGTTAAAGTTAACTTTCGGAAAAGTTAAAGTTATCTTTTGAAAAAGTTAAATTGTGAAAAAGTTAAATGCAATTAACATGTAAATCCCATAAGAATGTAAGTTAACTTTTGAAAAAGTTAAAGTTAACTTTCGAAAAAGTTAAAGTTAACTTTCGGAAAAGTTAAAGTTAACTTTCGGAAAAGTTAAAGTTAACTTTTGGAAAAGTTAAATTGTGAAAAAGTTAAATGCAATTAACATGTTAATCCCATAAGAATTTAAGTCAACTTTCGAAAAAGTTAAAGTTAACTTTCAAAAAGGTTAAACTTAACTTTCGAAAAATTTAACGGTAACTTTTGGAAAAGTTAAAGTTGACTTTTGTAAAAGTTAAAGTTAACTTTCGGAAAAGTTATAGTTAACTATCCGAAAAGTATATGTTAGCTTTTGGAAAAGTTGAATACAATTATCATGTAAATCCCATATCGAGTGTTTTTGTGAACATTAATGAAGAGTTATCTTAAAAGGTTAGGTATTAGTTTTCCTGAAAAAAAAAACAATTTTTAATTTTATCCAAAGTAATTTATAATTATAAAATATAAATATTATATAATTTAAACATTTAGTAAAATAAAGAAACTTTTGGCTGTTACTATACACCAACTTAACAAAATAAAATAGTGCTATCTTAACCACAGTATTTTTTTCTTTAGAATAGATTTATTTATGAACAATAAATATAAAGTCATAAGAAATATTGTGGTATAAAAGGAAAAGAAACCTAAGTGTTTTTAATAAAATTCTTTTCGGATATGAATAATTAAAAAAAGGTGCTGCAACGCAGCATTTTATGTTTTTTGGTTGGCGAACCTGACTGCTCACAACATAAAGTACAGACATAAGTGCGATTGGTCAAAATACGCGCGTTGATTAGAAATGCTTTTAATAAATTAATTTTAAACATATTTAAAAAATGTATTTATACTTTATTTGTATAAAATATATTTCATGAAGTTTATTTTTTCTTAAAATAAAATTATTTAATCATAATAAATATGTTAAAAGATAGTAATATATTTCTAAAAATTTCAAATAAGGCGCGAATTATGAAAGCATGCGTACTTGCTTTTGACATTATAGCTCCAGGACGTATGTAAACAAATATGATGGCCGGATCTTTTAGGTTATGTCTAAAAGGTTAGCTTTGTACGCTTTATAATACCGATAATATCATTATATTATTACACTTATCATTATTTACAGCATATTTGATAATTCTTTTTTAATATAATTGTTGATATGAAATTTAGAAGATATAGACTGCTCAGCGCTTAGGAATGTTAAAAAAGACTCATTGTTAATTACATGTACAATCCATTGTATGTGATTCGATAAATGAGCTGTAAAGAATGTAGTAGCTCTTCGAAATTGTTTTCTAAATTTATATATTGAAACTGTAGAATGTATTCTAGGTGTTATTCAAATAAACCCTACTACTATCAATGTGTTTTTACTACTTTACCTAATCCTTTACTTTCTAATAAGAAATTTATAAATGAAATATTTATTTATCGGACCGAATATTTTCATCATAATACGTTAAAATTTACTATGTGTTACACAAAGCGATTTATTTTCATAGTGTCACAATACAAAATACAATTAAATTTTTACAGTTCCAATGCATTTTCTGTTGGTGGAGAGTAAATTATGTATTTTACAACTGTAAAATTTAGTACATTTGTACTGAAAGGAGAAGGTAAATTTTAAAACGATGTGACAATTGCATCCTCCTCCCCTTGTCCCTTTCTATTTCCTGCGTCATTAACAGCGATAGAGGAAGAGAAAAATAGCAAAACCCTTTGGCTTAAGCCCAAAGCACAACGAATACGGTTACGGGAGCAGGACATGAGATAATAAAGGACAGAGACTGTTTTTGTCCTTTTCTGTCTCATGCTCTGGTCCCGTAAGCGTATTTTTATCTGCTTAGGCCTTTAGGGGGATCGTGGACCTTTCTTCTTTAAGCTAGACCGAATATACATCGCTTGAGTATCCGTTCACATTGGCCACGCGCATCTCGTTGCGCACCATACGTCAAGTCAGGCCCAACGTGACCCACTCCCTAATCTACCCCCTAATCTACCCGCTAATCTCAATATTTGAAAATTTAAGTCCCAATACATTTTGGGTTTGGTAGGTGGGTGGTGTTGGGAATAGAATAGTTTCTGTCAAAACATATACTAAGTGGGTGGTGGGTTGGTGGTGGTGGGGGGGGGGGGTGTTAGGCATATGATACATACATTGAAAACATATACTAGGTGGACAGTGGGTGGTAGTACCAAAGACATGTAACTTATTTCTAAGATAAAAGTTAACAACAATTTATTGTTTATGCAAATTCTATAGATGGATGGGGTCATAAACACATGGAATTAGCCTTAAGGAAAAAGTTAACAACAATACACAGTTTATGCAAATTAGAAAGGTTAAGATTTTAAGTTAAACTTGGTGCGATTCGATTGCAGCGCCATCTATGGAGAAATCCCCCGCTTGAAAAACCTAAAGTAAAGGTAACTTTTAAATTCCCGCGCAAAAGTAAGGGTAAAAATTTAAAATGACGTAGGAGAATCCCCAAGAGAATGCCGACATATGGTAATACCGACTAAGGGTAACCGATTTCGGAAATCTACCTTACCGTCGAGCAAGCAAGTTATCTGCATTACCGACACAAGGTAACACGCGCGAAATCTGCATTACCGACCGACGGTAATTTATCAACAAAACTGCTAAAAATCCACTGCAGGTAACTGACTAGGGCGCCACCTGGTGGCGAAAATCGGAACTGTGCGCTGGTTCTCTCATAGCTATACTACTTTAAGGGAAGATTAAATTAAGCGAATACGACTTTTCAATAATCTATAAACCGGGAAAATGTAACGCAAATGCGGACGCTCTTTCAAGAAATCCTAATGATGTGAACATCTGTCAAATCAATTCCCCTGCGGCTCCCGTCAAGAAGGTAACAGTAGACAAGGCTTCTTACTACTTGCCAGTTGTCAAGGCGTCGAGGGGAAGGGAGATTCAAGTAGTGGACACTAAACATATAGAGAAAATAGTAGAAAGAGTATTTGTGAGTCATGGGTTTCCTTCACAGGCAAACTCGGAAAGGCCCTGTGTTAATTTTAAACGCTAATTAAATCGAAAATTTTCTGACAGTATATTAAATAATTATAACCCCCCCTCGGTACCCCTAGAAAATGGTTTCTTGAAGAATGAAAAATTGAAAAGATTCAGATCAAAATTTGTTACATTTTATAAATATTTTAAAGAAAAAAAAAATAAAATTATTAAAATTAAATACATTTTTAACGTTTTTATTAGTTTTTATATTCAATAATATAAATTTTTCTATTAAATTTCTTAAATTTCAATACTTAGATTAAATTTGAATATTCTTTTCTATTATTGGTCATTAATTACAATAATAATGGTAAAAAACAATTTTAACCAGTTTTTAAAATAAAGGTACCTTTGCGCATGTGCACTTACAATGATAAAGTGTTACGCATGCGCAATAATAAAACGGATTTCTATGGCGCACTTATAAAAAAAAGTATACTATATGTACTGAAAATTTAATTATCTGGAAGTGTACAGCACTGCGCATGCGTAATTTCTAAATTTAGTCAGAGCACATGTGTGACTATCACTGTGCATCATTGCGCATGTGTAACAGCAATACAAAACAACTGCGCATGTGAAATGTTTGTTTTGAGCTGCGCACGTTTACACAGTTGTGGTGCACTACTGCGCATGTGCAACAATATGTTGTGCATAAAAAAATGTTCAGTTTAACATGGTTGACAAGAATGGTGCCAGTGCGCATCGTTACAAATCGTAATAACATAATAAAATGAACATTTTTGTAAGTTGCCTATTGGAAAATGTAGGTGAACTTTGAAGTGTGTACGACGACGAACTAAGTTTTCTGGGTATCGTATTAACATAATAGAAGGTTACCATGTACGTTTTCATGAATTCTGGAAGAACTTTATAACTCTTTATTCTCAATAAATAAGTAAATTTTTAAAAAACTTTTTTAAACACTAATTAAATGGAAGATTTTCTGACAGTATATTAAATAATTATAACCCCCCCCCCCCCCCACGGTACCCCTAGAAAATGGTTTTTTAAAGAATGAAAAATTTCAGAACAAATTTTGTTACATTTTATAAATATTTAAAGAAAAAAAGAATAAAATTATTAAAATTAAATACATTTTTAACGTTTTTAATAGTTTTTATATTCAATAATATAAATTTTTCTATTAAATTTCTTTAATTTCAATACTTAGATAAAATTTGAATATTCTGTTCTATTATTGGTCATTAATTACAATAATAATGGTAAAAAACAATTTTAACCAATTTTTTGAATAAAAGTACCTTTGCGCATGTGCACTTACAATGATAAAGTGTTACGCATGCGCAATAATAAAACGGATTTCTATGGCGCACTTATAAAAAAAAGTATACTATATGTACTGAAAATTTAATTATCTGGTAAAGTACAGCACTGCGCATGCGTAATTTTCAAATTTAGTCAGAGCACATGTGTGACTATCAATGTGCATCATTGCGCATGTCTAACAGCAATACAAAACAACTGCGCTTGTGAAATGTTTGTTTTGAGATGCGCACGTTTACACAGTTGTGGTGCACTACTGCCCATGTGCAACAATATGTTGTGCATAAAAAAATGTTCAGTTTAACATGCTTGACAAGAATAGTGCCAGTGCGCATTGTTACAAATCGTAATAACATGATAAAATGAACATTTTTGTAAGCTGCCTATTGGAAAAAGTAGGTGAACTTTGAAGTGTGTACCACGACAAACAAAGTTTTCTCGGTATCGTATTAACCCTCCGCCTGACACCTGGGTCCAGCCAGACCTTTTTCGTTTTTAATAGTTAATTAAACATATTTCTTATTCAGTTAGGGACTTGTGTTTTCAAGTAGGTTTTTAAAATTTAATTGGCTTTCGATTTATGAAAAATAAAAAAGAGAAAAAAATACTTACACAGGATTATTTCAAGGATTTTAAAAATACACTTTCGGACCGACAGCCGGGTCTGGCTGGACCCCTCTGCACTATGCTTGAAAACGTTTAGAATTTGATACAATTTAATCATGCAAACGACCTTTCTTTACTTTTTCGATGTTTCAAATTGAGTCATTATGACTTTGATTTAACAGTTTTTTGAAAATTCTCATATAAACACAGGTTCTTAAATGTTATTTTATACAATAATAAAATTAAAATATTTTATGGTTCTAATTATTAAATATTTGATTTTTATGAATTATTTAAAGTGTTTATTATTTATTGCATTTATTATTTCAATTGATTAATGTTAAAATCTTTAATTTTTTGCTGTTGTTCGAAATAACATTTACTTGTGTTTATACAATATGACAATCTTTATGGTCAGTTCTATGGGTTTTGTGTCACCAAACAGGTTATGTTTACCTGTCAATAGTTCAGTTTATGTCAACACCACTGAGAAAGATATGAAATTAAAAATATATACTTGCTTGCTACAAAGATGAGTTTGAATATCTTCATCACTTTCTAAATCTGAATAAATTGGAATTTGACTAATTTTTTGCTTATCCATTCAGTGAATCAGTAACTAAAATATCACTTTAAATCGTAGTTCTTCTGTTAAATTTGATTAATTAAACAAGCAAGAAGTCAGTTAGTGAATAAAAATAGTAAAATTTTAAGTAGTTTAAATTTAATGAAAATATTTTTGCATACAAATAAACATAAATGTACAGGGGTCCAGCCAGACCCAGGTGTTGGTCCAAAGGGTACAGAATAGGTGTCAGACGGAGGGTTAATACAATAGAAGGTTACCATGTACAATTTCATGAATTCTGGGAAAACTTTAAAACTCTTTATTCTCAATAAATAAATTTTAAAAAAACTTTTTTAAACACTAATGAAATGGAAGATTTTCTAACAGTATGCTAAATAATTATAACCCCTCCCCCTCGGTACCCCTAGAAAATTGTTTTTTTAAGAATGAAAAATTAAAAAGTTTCAGAACAAAATTTGTTACATTTTATCAATATGTAAAAAAAAAAAGAATGAAATTATTAAAATTAAATACATTTTTAACGTTTTTATTAGTTTTTATATTCAATAATATAAATTTTTCTATTAAATTTCTTTAATTTCAATACTTAGATAAAATTTGAATATTCTGTTCTATTATTGGTCATTAATTACAATAATAATGGTAAAAAACAATTTTAACCAATTTTTTGAATAAAAGTACCTTTGCGCATGTGCACTTACAATGATAAAGTGTTACGCATGCGCAATAATAAAACGGATTTCTATGGCGCACTTATAAAAAAAAGTATACTATATGTACTGAAAATTTAATTATCTGGTAAAGTACAGCACTGCGCATGCATAATTTTTAAATTTAGACATAGCACATGTGTGACTATCACTGTGCATCATTGCGCATGTGTAACAGCAATACAAAACAACTGCGCATGTAAAATATTTGTTTTGTAGTGCGCACGTTTACACAGTTGTGGTGCACTACTGCGCATGTTCAGTTTAACATACTTGACAAGAATAGTGCCAGTGCGCATTGTTATAAATCGTAATGACATAATAAAATGAACATTTTTGTAAGTTGCCTATTGTAAAAAGTAGGTGAACTTTAAAGTGTGTACGACGACGAACTAAGTTTTCTGGGTATCGTATTAATATAATAGAAGATATTATATATATATATATATATATATATTACAAAATTGTTCATTTTATTATGTCATTACGATTTGTAACAATTGTCATTACGATTGTACTTATCTGGTAAAGTACGGCACTGCGCATGCGTAATTTTTAAATTTGGTCATATATATGACCAATATATATATGTTGTGTTTTTACTTTATATATTTCGACTTAGTTCACAAACAGTTTTGGTATGTGCTTCCTTGTACCAATACGTTCAACGCAAGCTTGCAGGCATGTAATTGGAAGATGAAATCACATGAAAACGTTAAACTTTGCATGTTTACAGTATTTCTCTCCGAAAGCACTTGGAGCTTAGGGGTGGTAAACCATACTTGGAAGATAAACGTATTCTATTTTTTCTTTAAAATTAATTAATCACAATTCAGTAAAATTTAATACAAGGTAAACTAATTTTAACAAATTTGTAAATATATGTAGTTAAAATTGAGTGGCCAAAATTGATTTCAAGTCAAAGTGTTTACATAACCTAAATTTTAAAAATTCTTTAAAATCGATTTAATTGTTTATGGAGTGAAATAAATTGATCCATAACAGATAAAGAATAAGAGGAACCTATTTATGCAAAATAATTGGTTATTTTTACATGTTCTTTGTTTATTTATATTGTTTGAAACAATTTAATTTATTTCTATTCCATCATTAAATAAAACATTGCTGTCAGTAGATGTTTATAGCCATAAAGTTTCAAAATTTTCTTTCATAATTAGTATAATCAAGGCATCATATATGTTTTTCTTTGCTCAATTCGCTCGGTCCTAGGAGACGAAAAACACATTTAGAGCTCAAAGATTGTTAGTTCACACCCCTGTTTTGGTAAAAACATACATTAAGCTTACGAAATCTAAAATTTCTTCACAATGTTCGCTTTTCAACCAATCACGGTTTTTAAAACTGCTTTGTAGCTAAAAGTTATGTTAAATAGAGGTTGTCTAATCCCTGAGCTCCAATCGCTCTCGGAGCGAAATACTGTAAACAAAATATCCTCAAATATTTTATAAAATTACTTTTATTGGATCGCATGTATTACTTCCAAAACCTAATTGACTGAACTTATAATTGACCGAACTTATAATTGCCTGAAATTTAATTATCCGAATTCGTAAATCTCTTAATTTGCATTTGTCAGAATTTGTAATTATCAGAACTTGCATTTGTCCTAACTTTTAGCTTTCAAAATTTGTATTTGTTATAATTTAAAAATTACTAAACTCGCATTTGTAATTTGCATTTTTTAAAATTTTCAACTTCTCGAAATCGTATTTTATTTATTTAATGAAGTTCCTGGGGCTAAAGTATTCGTTAGTACTTCTTAACTCCAAACTTGTGGTTGCCTGAACTTTGACATAACTGAAATTGCATTTTTTAATACATTCAATTACTAGAAATTGCATTTGCCCGAACACTTTTGCATTTTTTCCAATCTTTGAAATCACCGAACTCGTATTTAGCAAAATATTAAACTATACCCACATTTAGAAATGTTAGCACTTCTAAATGCCTAAATTTCGATTTGTCCGAACTTTAAAATAACCAAATCAATGTTTATCTGACATTTTATTACAATTTGATAGTTTTGTTTTGATTTTTACACCTAAAATAACTTAATTCGCAACATTCGCAAAAATGTTATATATTTTTTAAAACGAATAAATTGATTGAATAAATTAACTTGTATTAATAGACTTAAACAGAAAGAAATAACATTACATTTACTAATTTTTAAAATTTTAAATTCTGTGAAAAAATATAGGACATTTAACTCCGCCAGAACCTGAACCCGGGTCTTTCAATGGCCGGTTGTCTGCTCTAAACCAACTGAGCTACTGAGGTCCTTGAAGTTTCGATTCCTTCTTGATTTAAATATTGATAAAAACTTCTTGAATTGTCGAACTAAAGTCAATATAGTAGGATTTCGAGACACGACCCTATTGAAAAAACTCATATGAGATCTCATATGAGATCATATGTGGTTTCCTATATAGAAACTCATATGAAAACTCATGTTCATATAGGAATTCATGTGTGATCTTATATGAGATCGCATGTAAAATCGTATATGAAATTAAGACACGATTTGATATGTGAATTCATATGGGAAATAGTTATGTGTTTTTGACAAGAGATCTTAAATGAGATCTCACATGAGATCTCATATAAGATCCCACATGAGATCTCATATACGATCACATATGAGATCTCAAATAAGATCACATATGAGATCTCATATAAGATCACACATGAGATCTCACATGAGATTTCATACGAGATGACACATGAAATCTCATATGAGATCTCATATGAGATCACACATGAGATCTCATACAAGATCACACATGAGATCATACATGAGATTATACAAATGAATATGCGTTTCTATAAAGAAACTCATGTGGATTCCTATTTGATTTCGTATGTGAATTCTTATATCAAATCTTATATCAAATCTCATATCGAATTCCATATCAAATCTCAGAAACTCTTAATGAACAACAAATATTTAAATGTTTTCGTCTAATACTTATCTGACAAGTATTATTGCTCTGCAAAGAGTTTGTTTTTCCATGATTTGGGTCTCTATGTTCTCGTTCTTCTTATATATCTTTTCCTCTTCATGTCGATAGTGAGAGAGGTTGAACATACAGCCATCTTGTGACAGGTGTCTTAACTAAGACCTACATGAGAACTTATATGAGATCTCATGTGGAATCTCATGTAGGTCTTAGTTAAGACAATTGTCGCAAGGTGGCTGTATGTTTAACCTCTCTCACTATCGACATGAAGAGGAAAAGATATATAAGAAGAACTAGAACATAGAGACCCAAATCATGGAAAAAGAAACTCTTTGCAGAGGAATAATACTTGTCAGATAAGTATTAGATTAAAACATTTTAATATTTGTTGTTCATTAAGAGTTTCTGAGATTTGATAAGGAATTCGATATGAGCTTTGATATACGATTTGACTTAAGAATTCAGATATGAAATCGCATAAGAATCCACATGAGTTTCAATACAGAAAGTAGAATCTCATGTATGATCTCATGTGTGATCTTAAATGAGATCTCATGTGTGATCTTATATGAGATCTCATGTGTGATCTTATATGAGATCTCATGTGTGATCTTATATGAGATCTCATATATGATCTTATGTATGATCTCATGTGTGATCTTATATGAGATCTCATGTGTGATTTTATATGAAATCTCATGTGTGATCTTATATGAGATCTCATATGTGATCTTATATGAGATCTTATTTGAGATCTCTTGTCAAAAACACATAACTATTTCCCATATGAATTCACATATCAAATCGTGTCTCAATTTCATATACGATTTTACATGCGATCTCATATGAGATCACATATGAATTCCTATATGAACATGAGTTTTCATATGAGTTTCTATATAGGAAACCACATATGATCTCATATGAGATCTAATGAGTTTTTTCAATAGGAGAATTCTTGTCAGCCTATCTACTCATGATTGCCAAATATGTTTGACGTCACAATTCTTGGAAAATTTGAATTAATACATTTAAATATTTAACTTAAAATTAATTAAATTTAAATTGTAAGCTTCTTTCGTTTTTTCTTCTTTATTTTTATATTTAATCATTTTCACTATTCGCATTCAATGTTTTCATAAGATTGGTTTGCTTGATAAATGTATGTATGTGCATAAAACTATTTCTAATTGCAAAAAAATTTGATTTGAAAGTGATTTAGTTTAAAACCCTTTAAATAAGTGTAAATTAACTTATTTAAGGAACGCATTGCTCCTTTAAACAAAATTATTAATTCACTTTTTTAGATTGATTACCATACTCACTTTTGTTTAATAATAATAAAGGAAAAAGAAAGAAATAAAGAAGCTAGCAATTTAATTAATGTTTCATATGAATCCACGAATTTTTGTAAATTGAATCTTCTATATCAGGTCCGCCACGTTCAATTTCAAAAATGTCATATCATATTTAAAGTCAGAATGTGAAGAATATTACAGATCCTAAGCTTCGGATAAATTCTTTAACCTTATCATTTTAGGTCGCCATTTTGGAATAAACATTTAAAATTTTAAAGTTTAAATACAAAAATCACATTCTATTACTTAGAAACATGATAAATAATGGGTTTTATGATATTTTACAAATTTTTTCAGTGTGCACAATATTATTTTTAACGATTTTCTGTTAATTACTAGCTTTAGAAAATAATTTTTATATCAATATTTTTTTTAAATTGTTCTTAATCATTTTTCTCTATTCTACATTTATTTGCCTTTATTTTCGTCTAAGGATAATTCATTTTTGGTTTATTCCTTCGACAGATATTAGGTTATAGTCACAAAAATTAACAAAAGTTATCAGTGTGAGGTGTAGCGAGGGGAAGTGTGCGTAGACGATAACGTTTAGCACACTTGAATAAGATATATGCCACAACACTCTTTACCTTGTGTAACAGAGAAAACACTCATCACTGCTCTTTTCACACTTTTCAGAAAGTTTAATGTTTTTCAGTTAAAGGGGGTGCACTTTTATCACAAAAACTTAGTTTTTGAGTATTGTTTTACACAGTTTTTAGTATTTCATATATGGCTCGAAGAACGATTGTTTAGAATATTTAGTTCTCACTTTAAGTATTAACTAAATATGTAAATAGTGATGCCGTTTTTACTGTTTTTGATTAGAAGGAAGGAAAGTAAATGTTAACACACAATTTAATATTAACAATGAATAAATGAAATGTATTCTAAAGGTTTAGACTTAAAAGTAAAGTACAAAACTCAAACGCATCTCCCGACTTCACAAAGATAACTGGCGAAACATTGGCAGCGAGTATGTTCAAATTCCTTAAAAAGTTTTTTAATGTCATTAATCTATACTTCTCGTCTATTTACGAGAAAAAATAATATAAATAGAAATTAAAAGATTGAAGACTTTATATTTTGAAATATGAATTTCATTATTAAAGTGGAATTTAAGTATATAATTTTAAGCAAACTTCATTTTGACATTGTATTTCTTGAGCTCACTTTTGTGTACAACGACAAAATTGCTCAAGGTATTTTTAACGCTATTCGTACCGCATTATAATTTATATTTTTCAAAATTATATGATACTTTATTCTTTATATGTAAACAATGCTTTTTACAATAATTAATCAATACATTTTTATACGTATCTTGTTTTATTCATTTTTAATATTCCTAACCATTAAAACTTTTCTTCCATACACGTGACAGGAAAATTTACGATTAGGGGGTCACTTGCTATCTGGGTGATCTATTTGTTCAATCTTCCAAACGTTTTCTATTGAACACCTGTTCTTTGTCTCTCCGCCACAACCCCTCTCCTCGACCAAACTCCGTTCAGCCATTTTCAATTTCCCTAACAACTGTTTTTTTCTATTTATACCGCCATTGTGGTCCGCAAGCAATTACCCCACCCAAACACACCCACAAAAAACAAACAATCACAACACTGAACCCAAAGCCTTCGGCCATTCAGAATGACTAACCAAAAATTTCAACGCCCATTCCCCACTCTAGGTCAGGCCCCTCAACCAATCAGAATGGCTAATCAAAAGCCACAACGCCCACTCCCCACGCTTAGCCACGCCCCTCGACCGATCAGAATCGTGCACCAAAGCTGACCAATTTTACTAATATCACTGTAACATTACCTCGTAATATTACAATATGATATCACTGTGATATTCACGTAATATTACGTGCTACTTGGTGATTAATTCGCGCCTGGAAATAGTCACGGATATCAAGAATGTTCAGAAATTTCAGGAATTGTAAGAATGTTTAGAAATAATCACAGCCTTATAAATAGTGGGAGTTGAATTGGAGGGACTTAGTAACTAATGATTAGAAATGGTAAGACTCGTCACGAATGGTGAAAATGGTCAGGACTGTTCCAAACTATTGACCATTCCTGACGAATCCTGTCTTTTTTTTAGTAGGGTTGACACACTGACGTGTTAACAAAGAATTTAAGGTAATTATTTAGAATCGCGGCTATTGCGAATTTTTAAGTTTTTTAATCGGGGCCAAGCCTAAGTGGTGTATTTTAGCACCAAAGTAAATAATCCGATGGGGGAGGTTGAAAAAGTTTACCTGCTTTTTTTATTTTTACAAAAAACTTCAATTTTTTAACTGCACTAAGACAGGTAGTTACGCATCCTTTTAAAAGTGATCACTTACGTAAGGGTGAAGACCCATGCGAAGGAATAGATTATCAGAGGAATAGAATAGACCAATCAGAAAAAACTTTCCATTGTTACCAATTATCTGATTGGTCTATTGTAATCCACTGATACCCTACTCCGTCGTATGGAACTTCACCCTAAGGCCAGAGTTGTGTAGTGACGGAGCACTGGCGGCAACTGACTGGTGACCGTCATAGAACCGAAATAATATAACAATAATTATTATCAAAAAATACAGTGTTCCTATCGACCAGCTAGAAAAAAAGAGAGAGTGAGGAGGACAAGCTAGGAGGGGGTTGGGGTGCCACTAATACGTGAAGTTGGTGTATTTTATATCAGTCTGTTTAGTAGCACCCTTCCCCCCCCCCCCCTAGGACTGTCCTCCTCACTCTCTCTTTTTTTCAAGCTGGCCGATAGGAACACATTCCGCACGGCCGTGCGGTAATTACTGTATTTTTTGACAATAATTATTGTTATATTATTTCGGTTCTGTGACGGTCACCGGTTACTTGAGGTCAGGTGAAGACTCCCCACCTCTGTGTATCACTACAGTCTCCTATACAATATTTATTAAATTAATAAATCTAAAACTGATTTTAAAATGTTTAAAGTGATTTAAGCAAAGATAATTGGTTAAATCAGTAAAATTTGATCATATTAAAAAATTGAAGTTTTTTGTAAAAATAAAAAAAGCAGGTAAACTTTTTCAACCTCCCCCACCTGATTATTTAATTTGGTGCTGAAATACACCACTTAGGCTTGGTCCCGATAGTAGTAGAGCTATGCCAGTTGTAAAACAGTTACCTTATAGGAATCCACCTTACCGGCCGCGAGTAGAAATCTGTTTTACCGGCCGAGCGTAGGAATCTACTTTATCCTAGTTACCGACCAGATGGCGCTGTATGGGGGATTCCCCGCACCATTTTGGATTTTTACCCCCACTTGTGCGCGGAAATTTAAATTTTACTCCCACTTTTGAGCTGGAAGTTAAATTTTACCCCCACTCTCAGGATTTTCAAGCCCACCATTTTGAATTTTTACCCCCACTTTTGCGCGGCAAGTTTAAAATTACCCCCACTTTTAGGTATTTCAAGCGGGGATTTCCCTACTTTTGAGCGGGCTTTTAGTCTGTTGTTAGTGAGAGTTCTACGTTACCGATAGTGATTTTAGTGAGTTAGCACACCGGCCAGTACTGATAGACGGCGCTGCAATCGAATTGCGCCAAGTTGAACTGAAAATGCTAACCCTTTTAATTTGCATAAAGTGTTATGTATGAACTAATTTGCATATCATTAGCAGTCTCAAAAGTGAAAGGTGCGCAGCAAAGATGCGCCTGCGGTTAACGGGGTCCAGTGCGAGTGGATAGACTTAGGAAAGAGGAGTTGCGCGCGCAACAACAAAGTGGGGGTAAAAAGAGTGGGAAATTGGAAAAAGAGTGGGGTCCCAGAGATATAAGAAAGATTTGAAGCCAAGTGGAGACATATCTGTTACAGACTACATCAGCAGCTGAAGCAGCATCAAGAGCAGCTCCGAATCCTCTACTAGGTAAGCCCTCTTCCACCTTAAAGTCTATTTTTTGATTTTAGCTTAATAATATGTTTTGATCTAACAACTCTGTTTTGATTTGCTTACAGATATTCAAAACAATGGACGCCACCTTAAGCAAAATCAACTCTCTTGGACGTTTGCAGCATCTTCTACCCACGAAGCCGCTTGCTGAGTTGGATGTCAATGCCCTTTATACCGTAACTAGTATAAAGAGGATGTCAACCAAGTATGGATTCAAATTTGCAGTTGATTTGGATGGTGAATTCCGGACGTTCCTGCCAGCAAGGTTTACGAATCTGTTTGAGAAGGAGCCAGACTACTTTAAGGTGCTCGACGAAGCCGTGGAATCCAACAAGTTAAAATTAAAATATATTGGTGGAAAATATAATATTATAGAATTTGAATTTATCTAATAAATGTTGTAATAAAGAGAATTGTAATATACTGTAAATATTCAAAATACGTGTTTAAATAAAAGCAAAAATTTACTTATAAATTGTTTCTTTTTATTCTACCTTTATATTTTAGAAATATAAAAAAAAAAAGAGAAAAAATATAATGAAAAAAAATTAAAAAAAAATTAAAAAAAGAGCAAAAATATAATGAAAAAAAATAATAAAAAAAATTTTTAAAAAATAGAGAAAACAATAAAAAAGAAAAAAAACAGAAAATAGAGAAAACAATAAAAAAATATAAAAAAAACAGAGAAAACAATTTAAAAATATAAGGTAAAGCAATAAAGACACTTTGGTCTTTAGTGAAAGATTGAAGCAAACAAGCGTGTTCAAACAAGTCTCAAACTGCTTTTTAAACAGAACAAAGACATCGTCTAAGAATTGATTCATAAAGTCTTTCTATTATAATACTAAGGGTTTAGGTAAAGCAGTAACGACTTTTTGCCGGAACAAGCGTGTTCAAACAAGTCTTGACTTGATTTTTAAACAGAACACAGACATTGTCTAAGAATTAATTCATAAATCTTTTTATTATGAAACTAAGGTTTGGGTAAAGCAGTAAAGACACATTGATTTTTAAAACTATTCAATTCATTTATTAATATTAAATGTTCAAATTCATTTTTAGGGTTCCGTACCGTAAAACGGAACCCTATTAAAATCACTATGTGTGTCCGTTTTCGCACCCCTTCTAACTTCTAAACTATAGGAGCTAAAGTCTTCTAATTTAGTCCACATATGTAATTTCACCTTGGATTTACGAAAATGATATGGAAAACGCGATTCCAGCTCATGAACATGCCGAAATCCAGCAAAAACCACTTTTTTGCTCAAAAATTGAAATAAATGACCATGTCCCCCCCCCTAATCTTCTAAACTATTTGACTTAAAATGCTGAAATTTGGTACACATATGTAGATTCACGTGTAGATTACAGGAAAATTATAGAGAACTCTCGTAAAGACTGTCTTCATAGTGTTAACTAGCCAAAAAGTACGATTTTTTGAAAAAAATTCGAAAAAATGACCATGTCCCCCCCCCCCCCCCCTAATCTTCCAAACTACTTGACCTAGGATGCTGAAATTTGGTACACATATGTAGATTTACGTGTAGATTACAGGAAAATTATAGAAAACTTTCGTAAAGACTGTCTTCATAGTGTTTACTAGCCAAAAAGTACGATTTTTTGAAAAAAATTCAAAAAAATGACCATGTCCCCCCCCCCTAATCTTCGAAACTACTTGACCTAGGATGCTGAAATTTGGTACACATATGTAGATTTACGTGTAGATTACAGGAAAATTATAGAGAACTCTCGTAAAGACTGTCTTCATAGTGTTTACTAGCCAAAAAGTACGATTTTTTGAAAAAAATTCAAAAAAATGACCATGTCCCCCCCCCTAATCTTCTAAACTATTTGACTTAGGATGATGAAATTTGGTACACATATGTAGATTTACGTGTAGATTACAGGAAAATTATAGAGAACTCTCGTAAAGACGGTCTTCATAGTGTTTACTTGCCAAAAAGTACAATTTTTCGAAAAAAATTCAAAAAAATGACCATGTCCCCCCCCCCCCTAATCTTCTAAACTATTTGACTTAGGATGCTGAAATTTGGTACACATATGTAGATTTACGTGTAGATTACAGGAAAATTATAGAGAACTTTCGTAAAGTCTGTCTTCATAGTCTTTACTAACCAAAAAAAAACGATTTTTTGAAAAAAAAATCTTCCAAATCTTCCCCTAATCTTCCAAACTATATGACCTAGGATGCTGAAATTTGATACACATATGTAGATTTACGTGTAGATCACAGGAAATCATAGAGAACTTTTGTAAAAGCGGTTTTCACAATGTTTACTAGCCAAAACCTACGATTTTTTTAAAGAAAATTCGAAAAAATGACCGAGCCCCCCCCCTTTTAAATCGTTTGTAGTATTTGACTTGGGATCCCGGGAACAAGGGTTTATATATAATCAGATATATTTCAGATATCATCAGATATATTGTAGATATAATCAGATATATTTCAGATCTAATGATATATGATTTGATCTATTCAGATTTAATCAGATATAATCAGTTATTTAAACATATATCTGCGTATACATATTTAGATATAATCAGATCTAACTAGATATATTTAGATATAATCAGATCTAATATTATATATTTAGATATAATCAGATCTAATATTATATCTGTTTATATCTAGATAGATATCGCCTGATGTGAGGTCATATCTAACTAGATATATTTTAACATAGTCAAATCTGATATTATACCTTTCTATATCTAATTAGATATTGTCAGATATGAAGTCAGATATAATCATTTTGTTAACAGATTTAATCATACATAATATCAGATCAAACTATATCTGATAAAAAAATAATTTATTTATAATATATATAAATAATATAGTTTGGACTTTTTCAAATTTCAAAAATTTTTATTTTTTTATTAGATATAGTTTGATCTGATATTATGTATGATTAAATCTGTTAACAAAATGATTATATCTGACTTCATATCTGACAATATCTAATTAGATATAGAAAGGTATAATATCAGATTTGACTATGTTAAAATATATCTAGTTAGATATGACCTCACATCAGGCGATATCTATCTAGATATAAACAGATATAATATCAGATCTGATTATATCTAAATATATATAAGCAGATATATGTTTAAATAACTGATTATATCTGATTATATCTGAATAGATCAAATCATATATCATTAGATCTGAAATATATCTGATTATATCTACAATATATCTGATGATATCTGAAATATATCTGATTATATCTAAACCCTTTTTCCCGGGGATATAATCTACTTTTTATTTTATTAGTAATTTGCCGATTTCATTGAAATTAAATAAAAAATTCAATATAGTGCATTAAAATTTTGTTATTTGTTATAAGTTTTAAAATAATTTTAACTATATTAGTATATAAAGTTATAGAAAAATGACTTTGTTATTTGAAATATATATACAATTGCTATTGCATTTCAATCTCTATTTCATATAGTTAAAAAAATTATAGAGGTACGGAACCCTTCGACTTGGTACGAGTATAACTCGTACTTGCCCGATTTTTTTATACATATTCCCATTGCTCATAGTAAGATTTTAAACTATTAGACAGAGGATGTAATTCATCAGCACCTACTATAGATTCTATAGGTTCACACATTACATTTAGAAACCAATTTCGAAGAGCTATTACATTGTTTGCAGCACAATTTTCAGTTCTTATGCAATGGTATGTACTGTAATCTTAAAATTAATTTCAAATTTAAAATTTTATTTGGTTACCTTCGGCGTTGAGAATTGATAGTTTCCAAAGAAAATTAACTTATCAAAAGATAAATTATGAAAATTAATTATTTGTTGGGCGCCTTTTAATTAGGAATAAAAAAAATAGAAATTAATAATTCACGAACTCAATTAAACAACGACGGAAAAATCTCGGCTACTCAGAAGTTGTAATCCTCACGGCAGAGAGGGGTGATTCTTTGAAACTCAAAATTGAGATAAAATAAGATTCTTTTATGACTAATTGTAAATAAAAAAATTAGTTTATAAATTAATTTAAGCCAAAATCACAAATGAAAATTCTAAAATTTAGAAAACAATATTTAATTAAACAATATATAATTTATAACACAGTGTTGAATTTATAAACAATCTATAATAATTTAATAAAATACAAATTTTATCATAAGGATTATAATCAGAATCAAATTTACAATACAATTAATAAATTTTCTAATTTTATTTCTAAATTAAATCAGTGACTTTTCGTCACGATCTTCCAAGATTGTCTAAGAAATTGTTTCTTAAAATAATTACTATATTCGGGATGGGTCAAAACTACATTAAAAGGGTTTGGATTTAAATTGTTTCTTTAAAATAATCATTAATCCTGGGTTGGGTCAAAATTACATTAAATTGGGGTTGAAATATTAAATAAATTATAATTTTAAATATGGACAGATGAAAATATATAGGGAAGAAGTCAAAATTACATTAAATAATTATGCAATCAAATTGATAAGAAATTTTTAGTAATAAAGTTATAATTTACTAAATGAGAGAATCAAATAAATCAATTGAAAATTAAAAAGGAAAATTCAATAAAGGATTCTATATAAGAAAATTTCTTTAATTAAACAAAATGCCTTCAATGGCCATCAATTAACAAAACCTATTATCCTTTGCTGAATTTTTATTACAAATAAATCTCATACCAATAAAAAGGAAAATTCAGGAAAAGAACAGGAAACGGTTTGATATCCTCGGAAACAGGAATGGACACAAATTAAATGATTTAAAACAAAATAAAATTTATCTATGACACAATTAAATAAAACTATTTCTCAAGGATGTTGCTTCTTTGGAGTTTGCCGACGAAAAGTGACGATGCTTGAGATTTTGTTGACAACGTAACCATGGATTTTTAGGTTTTCAATTGTTTTTATAAAATTTTTAACTAAGTTAGTTATTTCCATAGTAACGATTCCAGGAGCGGAGAGTTCTGAACTGGGGCCCTCGGATATCCAATTTATTAATAAAATCCTTTAAGATTATAATATTTCTTCTATTGCTCATTCCAGATGGTAAGGATACATAATTTATGTAGGCTCTCCTCCATTATCCTCTAATATGTTCCTTTTGACAAAATTACACCACACACGAGTGAATTCATTGACATCAGGTCCGTATGATGATTTTAATGGGCTTTTCGCATCAGGAGCTTCCGTAGAGAAGACAGAAGGCTAGATAAATTCTTCCATGAATTTCCATAATTTTTCAATCTCCTAAAGAGAAATAATGTCGAAGGGCAAAACGCAGCAATCGCACATCAATAAATCCAAATAAAATTATAAAAGAATCCATGCGCGGGAATGGCAGAAATAACGAATTGGATCATGGAACGATGATAATAAATGGGCGGTAAATTCAAACGTTGATCTTATTTTTAAACCTCTTCTACTCAGGAAATTCTATTCTTCGTTGTCTCAGGAAACAGGATCAGGATTTTACATGTAATGAACGAAAAGCGATGTTCCTGAAAAGTTTGGGGAAGGGAGTGTGACGTCAGGACTCCCCTTTTCCGTGATCTTGGAATCGAAAAGAAGTCAGATTTTTCCTGGTCGGCCGACAGGATAGATGTCTAATTTAATTGAATAGACATCAAGATTTATATTATTTATTCTTATACCGTTATTTGATGTCAAATTTGGTAAACCATAGATTCATGTTTATGAGTCTTGTGATCGATATAAAACACGTGTGTAATTTGTAATACTGGTGCACCTGTGATAAATTGAGGAAATAAGATCTGGAGGATTTTGAGGATTTTCGACAAAGGCAAGCTGCTGTTCAAATAATTAAATCGCTCTCATTCCAAGTGTGAATTCTTCTGGACTATTTATCATCATTGAGATTCATTGAAGTGAGAACAGTTTGGTGTTTTTTCATGTTCTTTCTTGGACTTCATGTAAGAGACATTTATTACCGAATTTATTGTATGAAATTTTGATTCTTTTATATTTGTAAATTTTAAGCGTGAGAATTTCCTTTGAAAAGTATGAATGAATTTGAAGAATGTTAAATTATTGATCCCCTAAAATTTTAACTTATTCTTTAGATTGAATTTTGGTTTCGAAGTCGATTTTAAACGTATCTTGTATATGATCAGATTCAAATTTTAATACTTGTATATTGTTTATGAATTTATTAAATAAAATCTCCACAGTGTGAAATTGTAACCTTAAAAATATTAGCGTTCTTTTTTTCTATTCAAATATTTCTCATAATGTTCTCTTTTGGGAGTAAAAAGAATACCGGGTTATCACAAATGGCGCTCAACGAAAAAAAAGATAATAATGATAAATGTAATGATGATAGGATTGTGGATAACAGTGGAGATTCGATGAAAAAGAATTGTTTAAATTTAAATAATAAAAGTAGAAATGATCAAAGTGATGAAAGTAACAATCAATTTAAAGATTGTGTTATAAATCAAGGTCAGGATTTGGGAGCTGTTATGAAAGATTTGATACAAACAATGACTCAAGCTTTTGAAAATATCCAAACTAGTATGAATCAACAGAAAATGAATTATCAAAGTAATAGAATTAATGTAGATATTGAAGTACCTAAGTTTTGTGACGAATATAAAGATAATGCGATAGAATTTTTGGACGATTTGGAACAATATTTTCATATTAAAAAAGTAACAGACGAATGTGTACCAATGATTATTAAAATGTCTTTAAAAGAAAAATCGAAAATATGGTATATGGCAAATTGGAACAATTTTGAAAATTATGATGATTTTAGAAAAAAATTTTTAGACGAATTTCATTCTTTGGAAATTAGAGTAGAAAAGGGAAATCAATGGAGAAATAGAAAATATATAAGACAAGACGGAACTTTCGTTAATTATTTTCATGACCAGATGAGACAGTCGCAGTATCTTGAGCCCCCCTTATCAGAATACTTACGGAATTATTCTATTATTAGACAATTGCCAATTAGGATTCAAGAAAATTTAGCAACAGTAGATCTAAATGATACCCCGAAAGTAATTAAAGCAATAGCGTGGTTAGACAATAGTCAAAAAGATGAAAGATTAGGATTCAATTATAAAAATTCTTGGCAGAGCAGAAATAGATGGGGAAGTGGAGAAAATTTTGAAAAAGAAAATCAAAATGAAAATAGATTTAGGAGATATGAGGAAGAGAGGAAAGGGGAAAACAAGTATGAGCAGAGAGAAAGTAGTACAGGGTATAATAGAGAGAATCATAATGTAGAGAGAGAGAAATTTAGAAATAGTAGGGATGGATATAAGGGAGGTGGAAATGGTAGCCAGAACTGGAGACAGGAGAACAGAGATAGGGAAATGGGAGAAAACAGAGACAATCAGTTTCGGAAAAGAGTAGAGGGAAATAATAGGAAATATGATGATAGAAGGGGAAGTTTAAATGATTACAGAAAACGAGTTGCGACGATACAGGTTAACCACGATAAGAGTGATACAGAAAAGGACATATATAGTGAGGAAGACGAAATGCTTGAAAGAAATGATTTAAACTAGACACTGACAATAATGAAGGTCCAATTATTTGTCGGTGGATAGGAAGTATTTTAGAGGACCTATCATACGATGTTGAGGGCAACGTTGATGAGGAAAAATTGAAAATGGAAAAGTTAGTTAAATATAAATGTCCATTGATACAGGTTGAAATATCGAAAGAAAAATGTAAAGCGATTTTGGATACGGGTGCGCAAGTAGATTGTATTTCTGAAGAAAAACTAAAAAGTCTAGATTCTAGTGAAATAGCAATTTTACCGGTCAGTAATATAATCTTGTACAGTGCATTTAACGGAAAACCATATGTAGTCAAACAACAAGTTTTAATAAATTTAAATATTGGGAACCAACAATTTCCATCAATATTTTTAGTTGTCCCGAAGTTAAATTTTGAGATAATTTTAGGAACAAATTGGTGTGGTAAAAATAATGTAGATATTAAATATTCAGATAAAACAATAATAGTAAATAACAAAATTTTGAAATATCCGATAGTAACGTTCATAGAAAAAAAAGATTACAAAAAGCAACAAAAAATAAATGTCGACGAAACCGAGGTAGACATTGGAAATCCGGAAAAGAAGTTCGAAAAAGAAATAAAAAACACAGAAAAAATAAACGTAATTGTTACAAATGATAATAACATAAAATGTACAGCTACAGGTAATGAAGAAGAAACAAGTGTAGGTTTAAATGAAATAAAAGAAGCAATAAATAAAATAGATAATAGATCAGAAGATGAGAAACAAAAACTTTTAAATTTATTTATGAAATATAAACAAATTTTTTCAGACAAACCAGGTTGTATAAAAAATTTCGAACATAAAATTCGGGTAAAAAATTCAAAAACAATTATTAAGCGACATTATTCAGTTCCATTAAAAAAAAGAGATAAAGTTAGACAAGAATTAAAAAATTTATTAAAATTGAATATAATAAGAAAATCATCAAGTCAACACTGTAATCCTTTGAGAATTGTGGAGAAGTCTGATGGGAGTGTTAGAATATGCCTGGACGGGAGATTTGTAAACGATATTATCCTTGAAGAACATGATAGCCCCCCAGAGGTTGACGATATCCTCCAAAAATACTCGGGAACGACAGTTTTTTCTTCCACGGATATAACTAATGGGTATTGGCAGATTCCTTTGGAGGAGGAATCAAAACAATATACTGCATTCATTTTTGAGGGTAATGCATATGAATTCAATAGAGTCCCGTTTGGAATAAAGACAGCAAGTAACGGGTTTATAAGAGCAATGCATTTTATATTTGGGGATGAGTTTGCAGAATTCGTAACAATATACGTAGACGACATTCTCATAACATCAAAAAATTTTTATGAACATTTAGATCATTTAGAAAAAGTTTTTCAAAGAATTTTAGAATCAGGGATGACTTTAAAGTTTAAAAAATCAGATTGGTGTAAACCTGAAGTAAAGTTTTTGGGATTTAAATTGAATTCAGAATGCATAAAAATAGATGAGGAAAGACTTGAAGCAGTTTTAAAGATACCATCGCCAAAAAATAGAAAAGAATTACAAGGAGATTTAGGAACATTCGGATACTATAGTAGGTTTGTTGAAAAGCACGCGACCTATATTGATGCGTTTAGGGACATTTTAAGTCAAAATCACAAGTTTCTGTGGACTGAAAAACATGAACAAAGTTTTAAAGAGTTAAAGCGGAATTTTATCGACTCGGTGGCTCTGTTTCATTATAACTTGGACAGAAAATTCTATGTACAGACAGACGCTAGTAAAAAAGGAATTAGTGCCATTTTATTTCAGAAAGATGATGATGGACATGAGAGAATAATAGCTCTTAAAAGTAGATGTCTTACACAGTATGAAAAGAATTATACAATAACAGAATTGGAGCTGTTGGCAATTGTATATGCTCTGGTAAAGTGGCAAAAGTTCCTTTTGGGAAATACATTTAATATAATTACAGACCACCTAGCACTGATTTTTCTGTTGAAAACTCCCTTTTACAATTCAAGATTGTCAAGATGGACAATGATAATTCAAAATTTTTCCTTTTATATTAATCACTGTAAAGGAAAAAATAATGTGGTTGCAGATTTTTTCAGTAGGGTAGTGGACGGCAAATTAGAAAATGAAAATGAAGAAAAGTTTATAATTGCAAATTTGAATAGGAACTTAAACAAATTAATAAAAATAAATAATGATATTACCTTTACAATGAATGCAATAAAAAAATAGAATTAAATAATAAAGTTTTTAAAAATTTAAAAGAAATGCAAAGGGAAGACAGAAAAATCAGTGTGATATATGACAGATTTGAAAATAATAAAATTGTAGAAAATTTTTGCATAAACAAAAGCATTTTGTTTCATAAATCCCAGGATTTTAAAAAATGGCGTTTGGTTATTCCAGATAAAATTAAAAATCAAATAATTGATAGGGTGCATGAAGAAATAGGTCACTGTGGGGTGCAAAAAACAATTAAAATGTTGGAAGAAAACTTCTATTGGCGAGGTTTAAAAAAAGATGTAAAGGGAAGGCTCAGGACCTGTGATTTATGTCAACGAACTAAATGTTTAAATGTGACCATGGAAGGTGAATTTCGACCTATTTTGCCCAAAAACCCGAATGAAATAATATCAGTGGACTTTTATGGTCCACTGCCTAAAAGTAGATCGGGAACTAAATACATATTTGTGATCAAAGATGTTTTTACTAAATTAATAACGCTATATCCAATAAAAAACGCAAATACAAGAACTTGTTTGGCGAAGTTAACTGGCCAATATTTTCAGAAGATCGGAAAACCAAAAAAAATTTTATCTGATCATGGCACACAGTTTACTTCGCCAAAATGGAAAGAAAAGTTAAATGAATGTGGAGTGGAGATATGCTTTTCAAGTATAAGACACCCCCAGTCAAATCCAGTCGAAAGGACAATGAGGGAACTGGGGAGGTTTTTTAGGGCATATTGTTCCACTCAGCACACAAATTGGGCAAGATATGTCGAGAAAATTGAAAGATGGCTAAATGTAACGGTGAGCGAAAGTACGGGTTTCTCTCCATATAGGCTTCATTATGGGCAAGATCCAGAGAATGAGATTCGAAAATTAATAGAATTTCCTATAGAAGACAAAACACCGGAAAAAATAATCTTGGAAAAAGCAAGAAAAACAATGAAGGAAAAAGCAGAGTTGAGAAAGAAACAACAAAGTAAAATTTCCAAGATTGTTTTAAAATCTGGTGATTTGGTATTACTGAAAGTTCCACACATATCAAAAGCAGAAGATAGAAAAATTCATAAATTCTATCACATTTACTTTGGGCCTTATAAGATAAAATCAGAAGTTAATAAAAATGCATTTATATTAACAGAAAGAGATGACGAACGTATAGTCAAAGGTACTTATAATAGAACAAATTTAAGAAAATATTATGACAGAATAACCTAAATGTTGACCTTGATTAAAATTGACAAGTTGTATTAATGAATATTATGAAATTTGACTCCAAACGATTTTTGTATTATTGGTTTAATGTAGTAGATAGTATAAGAAATTAAAAAGTTTATTAACATAAATGATATAATAGAACGATTATCTGTGATATAAAAAGAGAACAAAATAATATAGTTGTTTTTTGAAATATAAAAATGTGCGTATATGTAAAATAGAGTAGGTTTATAAAGATAACTTTGATAATGCGTATGTAATGTTAATACAACATAAAACACTGGAGGCTGAGGTTCAGGACGACAAAGATTGTGATTAACGGATTGGAATGAGATGTGCGATTTTGATTCTGATGGAGACATTTTCCATGGACCAGATGGAGAAGCGTTGTAATAGTGGAAGATCCTGGATCGACCATGACAAGTTTGGATCATTTTCCTGCAATAATGTCAACTGATCCAAAGGGGGGCATATTGTAATGAACGAAAAGCGATGTTCCTGAAAAGTTTGGGGAAGGGAGTGTGACGTCAGGACTCCCCTTTTCCGTGATCTTGGAATCGAAAAGAAGTCAGATTTTTCCTGATCGGCCGACAGGATAGATGTCTAATTTAATTGAATAGACATCAAGATTTATATTATTTATTCTTATACCGTTATTTGATATCAAATTTGGTAAACCATAGATTCATGTTTATGAGTCTTGTGATCGATATAAAACACGTGTGTAATTTGTAATACTGGTGCACCTGTGATAAATTGAGGAAATAAGATGTGGAGGATTTTGAGGATTTTCGACAAAGGCAAGCTGCTGTTCAAATAATTAAATCGCTCTCATTCCAAGTGTGAATTCTTCTGGACTATTTATCATCATTGAGATTCATTGAAGTGAGAACAGTTTGGTGTTTTTTCATGTTCTTTCTTGGACTTCATGTAAGAGACATTTATTACCGAATTTATTGTATGAAATTTTGATTCTTTTATATTTGTAAATTTTAAGCGTGAGAATTTCCTTTGAAAAGTATGAATGAATTTGAAGAATGTTAAATTATTGATCCCCTAAAATTTTAACTTATTCTTTAGATTGAATTTTGGTTTCGAAGTCGATTTTAAACGTATCTTGTATATGATCAGATTCAAATTTTAATAATTGTATATTGTTTATGAATTTATTAAATAAAATCTCCACAGTGTGAAATTGTAACCTTAAAAATATTAGCGTTCTTTTTTTCTATTCAAATATTTCTCATAATGTTCTCTTTTGGGAGTAAAAAGAATACCGGGTTATCACATACATAAATAGAAAATTTAATACTAATTAATATTTTAATCTAAAATTATTTAAATGACAATCTTGGAATACCGCTGCAACCTCCAAAATTTGAATTGATTAAATTCAACAATAAAAAAAATTAATAAAAAAAAATTAATAGTTCAAAATTTATTTGATTTTTAATGAACGAAATATAAAAATGTGACTTGTGAAATTAATAAAATTTCACAGCGTCACAGTACATGTAGTTAACAATAAGTCTTTTCTTACATTCCTAAGCAGTGGACAATCTATATCTTCTAAATTTCGTACATTTAACAAATATTTTTCTAAGCACTCTTTCTTTTCAACACCTTTTGTATAGATAGTTTTCGCTCCTTGTAATGTTTTTCTTGAAAAATAGCTCGCAGTTCATCATAAGGTATTTCTCCTTTACCCCAATGGAGTCCATGGTAATTGAATGTCAACCATGTGTTCATACTTCTGCAACGTTTCGATAGTGAATCATAATGATAGGGTGGTTGAAAGAAATAAACTTGAGGTGTAGCTTCTGCTTCCAGTGGAAGAATAGCCAACTCCTTGACAATGAAATCGTTGCTGGACTGTTTAAACCCTTGAACGTCTACTATGAACTCCATCCTGTAATAGAAATAAAATTCTACCCCAAGAACACAACTTATATACCAGTTCAGTCACTCCCCCTCCACTTTTACAATTTCTTGACAATACCGCTGATTGGTTTATATTGCACAATGCGATCATGAATGACTAGACAGTATGCAGTTGTTGCATCGGGGATATTATCTGTGGACCCAAATTCCAAACGTACATCGACTGAGGTCTGCTTCAGGAACTCGTTTTGTTTTGAGCAGTCAATCACAATTAATGGAGCCAATGATTTAAAATTTGACATATTTAATATAGGTTCCGAATCTCTTCCATAGTAAGAGGATTGAAAGTTAGCATACATATCATATAATATAGAATACTGATTTTGATCAAAGTGGAGATTTAAATTGCCATAAGGATGAGATTGTGAATTTAAAAACAGTTTCACATTTGTGAGGTTACAGTGGTAAAAAAAACATGCAGTAACTCCCAATTTATCTTTTCTTTCAGTTTGAAATCCAACAATTACATATCTTGGTTTCCCTAATTGTGTTGAAGATTTAATTTGCCACATAACTCTTTTACTCCTGGGAACTAATGGATACTCATACATTTCTCAAGATCTAAAACTTATTGAAATTAATGGATCTTTTTCAATAAATTTTAATAATTTTATTTTATTATTGTCAGATGAACTCAGGGATACCAACTGGTCCATCATAAATAATAGAATTTTTATCGTTACGTGATCTTATTAAAATAAGTTCTTGTTTAGCATTCGTAACAATTTTCTTATAATCTTCAGCAAAACCGAAAATCATACTCAGTGGTATTGTTACATTAAAATATCCATTTGTCAAGGACATTCTTGAAGTTGATTCAAACTTCACAAATTCTGAATTTTCTGCACGGTTAACTTGAGAAGGTGTTAAAGATACTAAGTTTTTTATAGTTGTAGTGTGTCCAACATACTTGCATCGATCAATCTCAATACCATTTAATTCATAACGAATTTCATCAAACAAATAAGCTGTAGCATTATTTGTAAGATGGACATTTTCTGTAAGAGTGATTCCATCATCCTTAGTTTGCCTTCCAAATATATGTAATGCACTTTTACTTGGTAAAATAGACAAATCTTGATTTTGTACTACAATTCGGATTTCATCACTGTTATTATAAGATAACGATGCATATGGTTGATGACTATGAATTTCATAATTAGCAATGGATTCATCAAAATTCACTGCTGTTGGAATGCTCAGAATTTCTTCCATTTTTCTTAGAACAGCTGCACATAAAAAATAGGTAAAGTTGATCTCTTCTTTTCCTCTTTCTTTTTCTTATTTTTGAGGTTTGACTTGTAGACCGAGTTGCTTCAGGAATAGTTGATTCTGAGGTGTTAACACTCTCCGAGTCACATTCACACTGATCTTCTCTGCACATGTTGATTGACTTTTATAACTGCCATCAACCTTCTTTTTGTGATTGTACACGATACCCATTACATAGATTTTATATGTAAACGTATTGTTATTGTTTCCCCTCTGAAATTAACCAAGCTACCGTCCTGATCAATTAAACGAAGCTGAATATTATGTATTGTCTTCACGGTGATTGGAAGGTAAATGATTCGAGTTGGAACTTCCGTGATCTGATATCCAGGTGGAACAACAGGAAAAAATTCATGTATAGTATGCACTTTTTGATTATTTATATACGCTCCTGTTGTAATATTACACTCAACTCGTAGAGTATTCACTTTCAATATAGATACAGGTAAATCAGAATTATGAGTTTTAACGGCTTTCAGTTTACAAGGAGTAAATCCTAATAACTTACCAATTGAATCTTCATAATAAAAATCAATGTTACGATTAGATTTAGTTTTACAACCTAATGTATTGTTGTTAGGTGTGTAAGTAAATCAATGTTATTTGGTAACTTTGATTTAATATAAGATTTAATATCTTTAATTTCATAACTACCTGTAGGTATTTCAATTATGAAACCATCTATATACAACTTATTACAACCAATATCAATATTAGGAATTGAATTATATGTAAATAAATTAACAAGTCCAAGCGCATAATTTTTGTTTTATGAGAGTTCAATTGGTGGGAAGTATGCAGTTTCAAGAACTGAAGAGTTCCCCGTTAACGTTAAAGTGAATGAGCACACCTGTCCTGAATGAAAAAAAAGTTCTTCCCCGATGCCGAAAGAAAACTCTTGCATATTTTGAATCCTTTCGATTCAAAGAAACAAACTTTTAAAGGTACAAAATCGTATCTGATCCTTTTGACCGTTTTTTATAATTTTAATGTACATTTAGTGCAGTATAATGAAAAAATTTTAGGTTATGTTATGTTTAATATGATGTATGTTTACATGTTTCTTGTTTTATAAAAATTCACTTCACTTCATAGAGGCATATTTCATTTGTTAATAGGACCATATTCTATTTTGAGCATCGTTTTTGAACAATTAATTCGTATTTATAAACGATTAATTTTTAAATTATTATCTCTTTGTTCATATTAATAGTTGTTAATATTTCCTTTGGGACTGATTTAAACAAATTTTATTAATTATAATGCACTAAACGAACATCAAAAGTAATGAAAAACAGTCAGGAGGATCGGATATGATTTTATACCTTTAAAATTTTGTTTCTTTGAATCGAAAGGATTCAAAATACGTAATAGTTTTCTTTCGGCATCGGGAAAGAACTTTTTTTTCATTCAGGACAGGTGTGTGAGTCAGTCATGATTGACATCTATTTATATACTGATGCTCATAGTTAATTACACATGCTTATATATCTTAAAATTATTCTTAAGATTAAGTTGTCCACATAGAAACTTAGACATAAGTGTCCGCATATGAATGTATCAAAATTTTGATATCTCACATGATTATATTTTATACAGCTACCAACACCTTAGTAGACAATTAGATCTAATGGTGGTGAAAGATTTCCAAAACTATCAAAATATTCAGTTTCATTATTTATCTTTTTGTAAGCTACCCAATGGGTTCCAGGTCCTTCCTTGTCATCAAGATTAATTATTGCTGACTCATATTTCCGACGTCCTGCAGTGGGTAATTCATTTCGCATAAAAACTCCGCGAAAATGAGGTATTTTCATAATTTTTGCAAGTTTAAATAGATCAAAGTTCGTTAGCGCGCGGTGAGGTAGCTGCAATATTAGTTTTTTTGAATCCTTTTCTTATTCTTCAATCCTTTTCCTTGATACGGCTGGAGATAAAGACCAAGTCCTTGGCGATAAGGTTTTAGATGTAATCCTTTTCCTAAGGCAATAGCTTCCATTGTTTGATAATGTCGTTGGGCTTCAGAAAATTGTTTTTTGGCTGCATTAGCATCATTTACAGCTTTTACTATACCACCGATCCCTCCACTCAAAGCTCCTAGAGCACTAAGTCCCGCAAAGATTGGAATAAGTGGTAAAATACCACTAACTTTTGAGGGCACGGAAAGAATTCGAGGTGATGAAATTTTAGATTTACCTCCAAACTTCTTTATTGCTTTTTTTGCACCAATCATAGCAGTTCTAATAGTATCTGTTGAATTATTGTTAGGTTTCATACTCTTTTTAGCAGCATTTACAACCTTATTCAATGTGACACGTTTCTTATTCTTAGAAACTGTCTTTTTCTTCTTCTTCTTCATCTTCTTTTGCATCTTTTTCTTTGTCTTATCTTTAATTTTTAAACCCATGCCGAATTTAGATTTAACTTTCATTATGTTGGTTACCGCTAATGCAGCTGCTTTTTCACTAATGCTAGAGTCCTTGGAAAGAACTCGTTGCCACGCCTTTTCAGCTAGTATTTTGTCTGCAGAATTTCTCGCTGTTATGTTTTCCCGATCTTTCGAATATGCTATATCGTGCTCTTTGCAAGCTGCATCCAAAGAGTTTATACCTGGATCACCACGTGCCAAACGTTTTTTTAGCTTAGTACCAGGTCCACAATATTGATATCCAGGTAAATGCAGCTCAAACGGTAATTTATTAATTATATTATTAAGAAACCCTTTACCTCTGCAAGAAGTTTTCTTTTTCATTATATCATGAGTAATCATTCTTTACTCAACGGTGGTTTACAACGAACTGATGGAAGTAGAATATATAAATACGGTATTTATAGTTTTTTTCTCAGTCGATTGCAAGATGCAGTTTAAAGTACAAGCTGATCAGCTCCCAATTGTAAATGTCGATAACCTCATTCAAACCGAAGACAGTGGGGTTAAGCGTCATGGGAGTCTTTTTTCGAATAGTATTCGCGCAGCTTTTTGTGGACCCTCAAATTGTGGAAAAACGAATGCTCTTCTTTCTTTGATTATACATCCAAATGGTTTAAGCTTTGAAAATATTTATTTATACTCAAAGTCATTACAACAACCAAAATATAAATTTCTAGAAAAAGTATTGAGTAATTTTGATGGAATAAAGTACTTTCCATTCAGTGAACATGAGCAAGTGGTTTCACCTAAAGATGCTGAACCCAATTCTATCTTTATTTTCGATGATATTGCTTGTGAGAAGCAGGACAATGTCAGAGCATTCTTTTGTATGGGTAGACATGTTAACGTTGACAGTTTTTACTTGTGTCAAACCTATGCCCATATTCCTAAACATCTAGTTAGAGATAATGTCAACTTACTGGTTCTTTTCAAACAGGATGATAGAAATCTTAAGCATGTTTATAATGATCATGTAAACACGGATATGACATACACTCAATTTAGAGATTTATGTTCTACATGTTGGAATTCTGATAGATATGGGTTTGTGGTTATAGATAAAGATAGAAATTTAAATGAAGGTCGTTATAGAAAAGGTTTTGATTGCTTCATTCAGTTATAAATATCAAATGTTTCTAAACAACTACTTTAGTGCAATT
Organism: Ganaspis brasiliensis; assembly: GCA_037103525.1. NCBI lineage: Eukaryota > Metazoa > Arthropoda > Insecta > Hymenoptera > Figitidae > Ganaspis > Ganaspis brasiliensis. The sequence continues at coordinate 230,905 of JAZKLR010000428.1, forward strand.
TTAGACTTCAATATATAAACATGTTTCGAAAAGACGTGGAAAAACTTCATCAAATTGCAAAAGCAAGTGAAGCTATACGACGGAAACATCGCATACTTAAAGGTGGTAGAGAGGATGCAGAAAATATGTTAAGAGAAACTTTTCAACTATTGGTTACGCTATTAGAGAAATTAGTGAATATAACTCAAACACCTATCAAGATTGAAAATGTTAAGAAAAAAGAAGAAATAAAAGAAGAGGAAGATGATGATTTTGAAACAACTTTGAAAAGTGCTATTAGTGGAAATATACCATTCAATACATCCACTTATGATAACAGTATAGAGTTTTCGGATCCTTTTGCTCAAGAAGCAAATCTACTTAATATGCATAATGAAAATGTGATTAATGAATTAAAAAATGATGAGTTTCATAATGATTCTACAAATCAAGATTATAATAAATTGACAAATAAATTTATACAAATGCTACATAAAAATAGAAAACAGTATTTGGATATGGTTTATGGAGTACGTAAACTTCCTGATGGTACGTTTCTAATTGGTGAAACACAAATATATTTTGAGGGCCCATACATTAATCTAGTGGGAAAGAAAAAATATTCAAAAACAGATGGTCTGTTAGAACTTTTATTCAGATAAAAACCTGATGAAACTGCAATAAGTTCAAATGATTTAGAAAACTATAAAGAAATTCTCACTTCTACAAATGCACATAGAAAAAATTATAGTCCAACTAAACCTTTGCGTATGAGCACGAGTTTCAAATTCACTAAAATTATTGCAAAGCTTTTCCCAAAAACTGGAAATTCCTTAAAGAAAAAGAGTCTATTACCACAAGTTATGATAGTCAAGAGAAAGTCTTACCCAGACTACGTCTATTGGGATAATCCAAATGAACTTGTAGACCGTTAACGGTTGCTCATGGCTTCCCAACAAGCTGGTAATTCAAGTCATAACAATGAAATTATTTCGATTATTGAAGAATTACGTGAAGCTCAAATCATATATTAAGAAGGTGAAATAAAAATCAAGATCATTATCAAGTTAAACATTGATGTATTCCGATACATTAAAATTATTGAAAATGGCTGATAAAAAGTTAGTAGTAGTTACAGAATTACATAGACAAGCTAGGAGAAATTACCCACGTCGTAAAGTGAAAATGCGTGGAATAGATGAAACTTGGCAAGCAGATTTAGTTGAAATGCTACCATATTCTAAAGTTAATAAAGGTTTTAAATATATACTTACGGTTATAGATATCTTTTCCAAGTATGCATGGACTATACCTGTAAAAAGCAAAAATGGAAAAGATGTTTCAGCAGCAATGAAATCTATACTTGTGAATGGAAGGATTAAAAAAAAATTGCATACTGATAGAGGCAAAGAATGTTATAATTCTCAATTTGAGAGTTTAATGAAGTCATATAAAATCAAACTTTATTCAACCTTTAGTAACTTAAAAGCTCCAATTATTGAAAGAATTAACCGGACTCTGAAAATATGATGTGGCCACAATTCAACTTGCAAGGAAATTACAAATGGATACATATCTTACCATCACTTGTTTCGCAATATAATAATAAGATGCATCGTACTATTGGAATGAAACCAAAGGATGTCAGCAGAGAGGATGAGTCTGAACTATTGAAGCGCATATCCAAGCAAAGGGAAATTAAACCTAAGAAGACAAAATTCAAAGTCGGTGATCGAGTTCGAGTAAGCAACTACAAAAATGTTTTCAATAAAGGATACACACCCAACTGGACAACTGAAATATTTACCATTACTCAAGTAAAACGAACAAGCCCAGTAACATACAAGCTGAAGGATTATCAGAATCAACCCATCGAAGGCGGCTTCTATGAAGAAGAGATCTCCAAAGTGAAATATCCAGATGTTTACCTCGTAGAGAAAGTTCTTAAGCAGAATAGTGACAAAATCTATGTAAAGTGGCTTGGATTTGATAATTCACACAACAGTTGGATAAACAAATCTCAATTAATTAAATATTTATGTAGTATCTGTTATTAACCTTATCTCTTAGTTTCAAATAATAATTTTTAAGTAAAACAGAGTTGCAAAGCATGCATATAAAGGTTTTATTAAATGAAGTAGACAAAAATTAAAATAGATATAGTTTTCATTTATTGTCCTCTCGCTCTCTCTCTCCCCCTCTCATTTCTTTAAGTATTTACAAATATAAGTAATAATAAAATGTATAATAACAAAGATAATTTACAATAAATTTACAATAAATTTACAAACTGTTCGCTTAAACTAGTGTCATTTCTACATCATTATAATCTAAATTGTTTATATTATAATGCCCACAAGCGAGGGTGTCCGTGCTATTTTTTATTAAATATCTTTTATCATCAAACGGACTTAAAGCTATTTTTGTCTGTTTTAATGTGTGTACATTATGGAGTTTTGACCGGATACAATATTGTGTTCTAGCTAGCATTTCAACATTTTTTAAGCAGTAGACATAGTCATCAAAGGTAATTGGTTTCTTCACAACTACCTCCTTAACACCTTTAGCCTTTTTTATAAAGTCCTGATCCTCTAATCGAATGCTGTACATTTTACTCCGTAAGCCAACAAATTCTGTAATAACTCTCCCACTACACTCATCTTTCATGAGACCTAAAACTTTTTTATTGACTTGCGGCATTCCATGTATATTATCAACAGGATAATCAGAAGTATCAAATTTAGAAATATCTGCTTTCATATCAGAATAGATATTTTCACATTTAACGTAATAAACAAGACTATCGGTGTCAGTATAGAGCAATTTACAGTTATCAGTATACTTTTTTCGCATGTAATCGTAATGAAAATCATACATGAGTGTTTTGGAAATGTCTAAAACGCTAAGACCAATATAGATTGGTTTATTCATAAGCACTTCCGTTTTTCTAAGTTCCACCGCAACTAAATTTTCGCTAAAGATAGCTCGCGAGTGGAAGTTAGGTTTAGATATCAGAGCTTCAGCTCCATATCTACCCCCCCCCACTTTGTTACAAGTTTAACGTCAACTCGTTTCCGTACGTTTTCCATTGTCTTACCGTACACCGCATTATTCATTAGCTTAAATAGATTTTTTTCAAAATCATTTGTAGCGTTCGTTCGCATCATGGTATTAAAATCCACATAATTTTTCAACCAAGCAGATTGTTTGAATTGTAAAATTCTGTGAATATGTGTAAGTTTAATACCATGTGTCAAAGCTTGTTTCAGTGCACGGTAATGGAAAGCGTATTTTTGTTTCGGTAGAAGGGTAGTTAGTAACTTTGTCTCTTTTGATCCTGGCGGTTTTAAGTGTTCAGAACAGAATGGCAAATCACTGTGATTGATGTGTAATTTATCGGGATAGACTAAATCAACTTCTAAAATATAACCAATAGGTGCATCATCTTCAACATTAAAATTAAAATTATTATTTACATTTGGTACCCACTTAAAACCACCGTAGGGAAGTGCTTGTATCATAGCCTAACCATACAGGTTGTTCGCGTCCAAGTACATAATGTAAGTTGACTCTTCTTCTTCGTTATATTTTTCCATTTACTGATTATTAGCTCTGGCATATCTATTTGAACACTGGCTTACTCCACCTCTAATACCACGTTCAATAAACATAACCATATCTATATCAGTTAGAAGTTCCAATCTTACATTACTATACTTTAACATAGCATCCCAGCTCAACCCAGGTGTTGTGTAATAATGAGCTGGATCTAAACCATGCGCAATAATACACTGGTTTCTAAAATTTTCAAAAATATCTGCGAGTAGTAAAATGTCAGTTTTCATATACAAATATACATAATCACAGAGATTTTTGCAATTAAATGTATTCCAAACTTTTTGTGCATGTAAATAATCATCATTGCTCACATGCGAATCGTTTAATGTACTATAAAATTTTTCTATTGGAGGTAGTTGTGCCTCATTAAGTTTTGCCCTGCAATCCAAATACTCATATGGAAAAATTCCTTTTCGGGTTAACAGTTCTACATTATTATTCGAGTAGGTGGAAAATTGTGAATTTATTATATTATGTTGAGGAAGATAAGATGACAATTTATCCAAAGACGATGCCATAAATTTGAATGAATCAATGAATCGAAATTGGATAATACTCCCTTGAACATGTTTGGTAAAGCTAATATATTTTTCTTTGTTAATGGGGAGGAGGTCAACTTTACCCTTAAACTCAGTGGCAATGGATTTTATAATGAAATGTGCATCGTATCCACTTAAATTGTGGAATACTACAGGAATAGCTCTTGAATCCTGATAGTTGACATTACAATCTTGATGTGCTACCCCTCTGTACTTCCCAGTTATATGGCAATGATCTTTAACTTTTACAGCCCCTTGCGCGATAGACTTTTTACAGATATGACAAATGTTAATGCTTTGAAAAGCAGCTTGCTGACTTGCATTTAGTTTCTCTATTGGAATTTTGACCATAAATACAGTCTCAATATCCTCTGCCATCTGTTGTAAGTCTTTAGCAAACCACTTCGCAGGATCTTCTTCATCCTTAGGTGATGCTTTGTATACTGACAAAGTATCTTCATAACACTTTAAATAGTATCCAATGCTCAGAAGTTTATGGTTTTGAAATACTTCTGTGCAATCACATAAGGTTGAAGATTACGTTTCAGGAAGCAATAAGCTCTCGCAGTCTGCATATATGATAAATGGAGCACGCTCTTTATTATTGAAATTGTTGAATTGAATTACATTGTTATTAGACTGTGGTAAAATTACTTCAGTTTTATTCAATTTATTGCAATCTTCAGTGTGTTGAATAAGTCTTTCTTCTCTATGAAAATAATGCAAACAGCGATCGCAAATATACGTCTTGTGATCATGTTTAGACAATTGACTGTTTACAAGTCGCGACAAACTTTTAATCCAAACATAATGATAGTTTACTGAAAGAATTGATTTATCATCAGAAGCATCTTCCTCAACATTCAAACTTTCGTCTATGTAATGATCTTCAATGCGTAAAAGATTCACATGAGAATCTCTTTTCTCTGATGTAAGAAGTAACGTTGTTACACTAAAATCATTTTCACACTTTCGAAGACCATATACATTGACTGAAATTTTATTTAGTTTTCAAATTTTGCAACATCATTTAGAGCTACAGAAAATTTAATCCCGGTAAAATCTAAGTCACACTTAATGGTATCGTAATTAGATAAACGATTTGGATTATAAATAACAGGATGCAATGCTGATAGAGTTGACCACTTGAAGCATTGATTATCATGCTCATTAACAACATTGACGCAGGCATGCTTATTTTCAATAACTTTTGGCAGACGAATGTAAGAACTAGCGCGCAAGGGGCTGAATTTATTAATGTTAACGTCAAGTCTATGGATAGAGTCAAGAGTCCAATTGGATTCTTTTTCCTCAAATTCTTCCATTTTTCTAAGTGTTAACTGTATTACATTAACATTATAAAATTCATCTAACTGAGTTGAAGGTAAAATGTCGCTCGCTTTAACTGCAAAGTGTTTTAAGGAAAATTCTTCTAAACCGTCAGGTAGGGTTTTCTTAAATTTGGCATACAATGTTGTATACGTTTTTACCAGACCAAGCGTGTTCAAACAAGTCTGGACGCGATTTTTAAAGGGAACAAAGGCATCGTCTAAGAACTCATTCACATCTTTATGTGTTAAATTTACTATTGTTCCCGACTGTAATTGATTATTAAAGGCTTTATCCGTGTCAACCCACTGAATTGTTTCATTTGAGTTATTGAGCCCGGCGCCGCTCTTCTCTAATGAATTAAAATGACATTTCAAATATTGAACTCTATTTAATAAATTTAAGGTTTTTTGTCTTTGTTGAACCGTAAAGCTATATCTATTCAAGAATCTTTTTAAAATAGCGTATTGTCGTTTACATTTAAATTGCCATTCGAATACAGTAATAAGTTGAGAGTCACCCGGGTTGGACCTTGCAGAGCATAACTTTAATTCCGCAGTGTCAATGAAATTGGTGGAGCATTCACAAATTTCATCAACACTGTCAGCAGAGGCAAAACGTTTTTGTACAATATGTCTACAGGGAGGCATTTTGATAATTTATTTAAAAAAGAAATTTTTTTATAAAATCTGAAAAAGAAAACTGAAAAAAGTCTGACAAAAAATGCTGAAAGAATGCTGAAAAAGAAGGCTGAAAGAGAAGCTGAAAAAGGCAGAAGTGAAACGAGTTGCGTTGTCCTCGTTGGGCTGAAGATTATCAAGTTTTCACGCCACAGAAAATTAGGCTCAGACTAGAACTGTGTATCTAAAACAGAAGAAGAGAAAAGTGTTATAAACAATAAATTGTTATTTACTGTTAACTTCTCAAAATTATTAAAAATAGTATTACTTACCGATTTTAGTGCTGACGCCTAGAGTATTCGTGTATCCTATCAAGGTAGACAGTGTAACAAGTATACTTATAACAGAAGAAGAGGAGGGGGATGTTATTAACAAAAAATTGTTTTTTTATTTTTAAATAAACAAAAAATTGTTATTTTATTTGTAAATAAACAAAATCTTGAATTACTTACAGAGTTTATTATTGCCAACTGTGAACCTCCAAGAGAAGTAGGCAGAGACTATGCCTATATATCTGTAATATTAAAAAAATATATTTTAAACAACAAATTATTATTTTACTGGTAAAATGTTTAAAATTTGGAAAGCTAGAAATACTTACAGAGTTGCTCTTGGGAGTAAACCTGCTGCTACAAAATTCTGAAACGAAATAAGATTTCACCTCTTATGAAGGTCTATACATACCCAGTTCTCCCACCTGAGGATTCCCCACCAGAGATCCCCCCCACCAGAGGTTCTCCTACCAGAGGTTCTTAAAATGTTGTCGAAAAAAACTAATCCTCCACACTTACGTTTAGCTAGTGCATGTCTATCCACTCGCACTGGACCCCGTTAACCGCACGCGCACCTTTCACTTTTGCATTGCGTCAACCAGGCCTAGTTACCGCATGTACACAGCTTCTTTTAGGCTAGACCATACAGATCGCTTCAGTATCCGCTCAACAGCATACCATTTACAGATATTTTATCACTTGAGAATTAACCTGCGACTTCTTCCTTACCAACATGAGGTAATTTATCCTTGTGTAAAAAATTTCCGTTTTTTCTTATCCATATAAGAGATTTCATTTACCAGCAAGAGATAAATTATCTCTTAAGCAAAAAAATAACAAAACAGATTCAGTTACCATCAACAGATATTTTATCCTTGGTTGGTAAGAAAATTTACTTATTCTTTTTTTTGCTTTTATTTTTTGTTTTGTTTTTGTTTTGTTTATTTTTATTTTTTTATTTTTTTTTAGTTTTTGTATTTTTTTGTTGTTTTTTTGTTGTTTTTTTTTTGTTTTTTTGTTGTTTGTCTCTTTTTGTTGGGTCTTATTAGAAATAAAAGATATACATATAAGTTTTTAATTAATATTTATTTATTACTGCTTAAATCTATATTTACATTATAAATATAAAAAAAACAATAATTTATTTAATTCTAAAAATTGTTTGCTTCTAGTAATTTTTTTATAAATTTATTAGAAGCAAATATAAATATTTTTTTTTATTATTTTTTATAATTTCGTTTAATATTTGGTTTTACTGGATTCGTCCTCCTTCGAACCCAGGGTTCTGTTGAATATAAATTTCTTACTGTTAACGCGGCAGCGGCAGCCCTGGCTGCAGCCAACTCATGGCGAGATGGGCTTGGTGGAGGAGGCAGGGGTCTGCGTAGAGCGGGAGGTGCAAGTCTCTGGGGAGCCTCTGCTGGTAGGGCCTCTGCTGGTGGGCCCCAGCGCGTCCTTCTTGGCGCAGGCGTCCTCTCTACGATGATTGCAGCCTGCAAAACACAAATAAATGATAATATAAATATATATGTATTAAAAAATAATTAATGTTAAAAATGCGACTATTAGTAACTTATAATTAATTTGTAATGATAATTATTTTGTTATTTATTTGTATTTTAATAAATTTAAACATTTTTTATAAATTGTAATAAATTTATATAAAAAATTTATTTTAAATAATTATTTAGCTGAAAAAAATAAAAGGAAAAGGTTTGTACTTACATTTTCTTGCCAGTTCTCTGGCAAGCACCAATCCTTCGGGTGGACTCGTTTAAGAGTCATAACCCTATTACAGTTGTGAAATCTTGGGTCAACGTTGATATTGTTGATTTCTTGATTTTGTTGTCTTGCCATTTTTTTATAATTTTTTAAAACAATTTGGTATATCTAAACACGTTGACAATTTTTTTGGGACTGACGTCCCCTTAGAATGGTAATGCAAAATTGTATTTTTTAGCTTAGAAATAGAAAAGGAAAATCGAAGAAAATATAAGATCTTAGAGAAGGATGGAAAAAAGAATGCAGGAGTACAATTTGCAAGTTCGAACCTTATTTTATGAAAGGTTGTCAGGTCAGTTTCCGCAACCTAGGTAAGAATTGGCCAATTGCTAAGAAGATGAAAATTGTGAAAACTCTTGACTGAAGAGCTTGGAAAAAAAATTATTCACTTAAAATCTTTGCTTTCAAATTTTTAAAATATAACTATATGTTATAAACAAATAGAAATAATAGTAAAATATTATGAAAAATTTTTATTTTTTATTAATTAATTTATTTATTTTTTATTTACATTATTTTTTTATAATTCTTTTTTCATTACGTTTTTTCTTTGAGACGCGCCGGTAGGGCCCCTCGCCACCCACCTTCCAATCACCCCCCCCCCTACCTCACACGGAGTTGTGGGTGGTGGGAGGAATGCAAATAAGGTGGGTCGGTGCTGGGTGCTATGCTAACTCACTAAAATCACTGTCGGTAACGTAGAACTCTCACTTACAACAGACTAAAAGCCCGCTCAAAAGTAGGGAAATCCCCGCTTGAAATACCTAAAAGTGGGGGTAATTTTAAACTTGCCGCGCAAAAGTGGGGGTAAAAATTCAAAATGTCGGGCTTTAAAATCCTGAGAGTGGGGGTAAAATTTAACTTCCCGCTCAAAAGTGGGGGTAGCATTTAAATTCCCGCTCAAAAGTGGGGGTAAAAATCCAAAATGGCGCGGGGAATCCCCCATACAGCGCCATCTGGTCGGTAACTAGGGTAAAGTAGATTCCTACGCTCGGCCGGTAAAACAGATTTCTACTCGCGGCCGGTAAGGTAGATTTCTATAGGGTAACTGTTTTCGAACCGGCATAGCTCTACTACTCCCGATCAAAAAACTTGAAAATTCGCAAAAGCCGCGATTCTAAATAATTACCGAATTTAATTACTGAATCAACAACTTCTTTACATTTTATTTTAAATTTAGTGTGATATGTTTTTAATAATGATTGGATATAATGGAGATCTAGTATATTCATACTCACTTTACTTTTCAGGAAGAAAAAATGTCATATGAACAAGAAAATTTACCTTTCGGACGGGTGGTAACGGATTACTTATTCCATGATCCATACATAAGGAACTTAAGGATTCATTACTATGGCTATTACTTAATCTAGAAGAGCAGGCCAACGTTGGTGCAGGTGGTGGAGGATTTTTTGGTCTTTGTAGTGTTCCCGTGCTTGATTTCTCTACACCTTTAATAATAATAAAAATAAAAATTATATAAATACGTGTAAAACTGGAAGATTTATTATTTAGAAATTAATTTCTTGAGACGTACATTGCACAATTCTATAAAATTTGTATTGTCAACTGGTAATGGTGGGCTATATAATTTAATTTTTCTTGGAAATATGAGAAAAGAGTACGAGATGGTGGTAGGGAAAAATTCAGATGTAGTAGAAAAGTATTTTTAATGTATACGTCCTTCAGGATGTGGTGGGGGTAAAGTGATTTAAGACGCACATTGCACAATCCTTCGAATTTCGTTTTGAAACGTGTTTCATTATATTATAAATAAAATTAGAATTTTGTCTGTACATTCCTGCCGATAGTAAATACCTAAAAATTACTGGCTAAAATGACTAAATGAATTCAGTGATTTTTGAGGTACGGTTTGAATGATTCCGTGCTTAGAAAAAGTCCAACGAAAAATTCTAAACCCTGAAGAATTTTATTATGCTTTTACCCTCTCATAAAATGAAAGGTTCTTTTACAGTATTTTTTTCAATTCTAAATTATTTATATTATTTATTGCAAAATTATACTCGTTTTTCAATAATTTAGTTATTTATATGTTTATATGAATAAGACATATTCTCTTGAAACAAAATTAAAAAATGATATCAGAATTTTAATATCTTCTACTGTTAACGAGTTACGCTAGTATTCTTTTAATTATAAGGCTTTTACCGAATATTTTACATCTCTGTAATTGTCAGAAATTACAGATTCTAAATTTTAAAAAACCAAAATTTTAACTTAAAAATTAGAAAAATTTTATTTATTAAGAAATAAATATTTTTTACCAGTACATTTTTCGCATTTGAGATGTCGAAAAAGGGACGAGCTATGTCTTAGAATTTTCAAACATCTGGAATGGATTAAAAATCAGAAATAAAAATTTCTCCAATTTTGTAATTATAAAGGCCGTAGCCGGATAAGCATGCGTCTGCGGCCCCCACTCGGATTTTGTTCATATTCATGGTATTGAGTGCCCTCAATATGAAACTTCTTTTCGCCAAGTATTAACTTTTGAAAATTATTTTTTAAAAAGTTATGGCACTTTTTTGAAAAAAATTAAAATTTGATTTTTTCTTAAGTGACTAAATGGATTTAATCGGCAAAAAAATATGTTATAAGGGAAGCAAAAATGCATTTAAAAAAGTTGGCGATTAGTTTTGTGCAGGGTAAGGGGTATAAAAAAAACATTTTTACTTTCTATAATTTTTTTTTTCATAGTAGTTGGCTTGGAACAATTATCATATTTTTTTGTTACATTCTTTTTCATCTAAAAAGAAACAAATATTTTGGGCAGCTCGATCTGAAAGGTACTTGACTGTGAAAATTAAAAAAAAAATGATTTTTGGCCCCTAAAATAAATGATATATCATGGAAAGGAGGGGCCAACTAATTTTTTACTTAAGTTTTTACTTCCTGTCTCATCAATGAACATCCGAAAATAAATTATAAACATATGAGTCATATAATACACAGCCCCACAAAAAAAAAAAGTGTCATGTACTTTTGACCGGAATACCTTAGCCCTATGTATTTTGACGCGCTGAACACGAATCCGAAGTCCATTTTGCTCCATCACGTCAGGATTTTTTTCTAACCTCAAAAAACATGTCGGATTTTGAGAGGTAGGCGATTTTTTAAAAAAATTTATGGATTTACTTCAAACTTGGTATCTGGGGGTTTTTTGGGTCGCTGATTATGAATCTGAAGTTAGATTTTCAAAATTCAAAATGGCGGATCCAATATGGCGGACGAATTTTTAAAAAATTTGAAGATTTACTTCAAACTTGGTATCTGGGGGTTTTTTGGGTCGCTGATTACGAATCTGAAGTTAGATTTTCAAAATTCAAAATGGCGGATCCAATATGGCGGACGAATTTTGAAAAAAATCGAAGATTTACTTTAAACTTGGTATCTGGGGGTTTTTTGGGTCGCTGATTACGAATCCGAAGTTAAATTTTCTAAATTTAAAATGGCGGATACAATATGGCGGCCGAATTAAAAAACATATTAAGATTTACTTGGCGGCAAGAATATGGCTGATGAATTTTTTTAAAATATTAAAATTTACATAAAATTTGGTATCTAGTGGTTTGTGGGGTGACTGATTGCAAATCTGAAAACAGATTGTCAAAATTCAATATGTCAGTTCTGAAGTATATAATTTTCCTTTATTCCTTTTTATGGTAGCGCACTCTTTTGTTTGCGAAATATCTGTGTAGCAGTTTTCTCTTTAAGTTCACACTACCTGGTACAACATCCCTTTTCAGCATCCAGCAAAAGTCGGCCATCATATTTACGCCCCACCTTCCTTGATAACGACGTTCCATTTCTTTAAGGTCTTGATGAAATCTCTCTCCCTGTTCCTCACTGTAGTCTCCTAAATTTTCGGGGAAGTACTTTAGATGTGATTCTAAGAAATGTAGCTTCAAGCTCATCAAGCATCCTTGCTTTCCGAAGTTTGTTATCATATTATTTGCCATTTCTTCCCAATTCTCGCTTTTGTTATTCCCCAGAAAATTTTTTAACTATTAGTTTAAAACTAATCCATGCATTTTTCTCAGTTTTACTCATGTTTCTGACAAATTTCTCATCTTTTAATAATTTTTGAATTTGTGGGCCATCAAAAACTCCCTCATTTAGTTTGGCATCAGAGACCTCAGGGAATTTTTGTTCTAGGTATTTAAAACATTTTCCATTTTTATCTAAACTCTTAACAAACTGTTTTGCTGCTCCTAGTTTAATGTGAAATGATGGAAGCAATACCTTTGAGGGATGAATCAATGGCTTCTTAATGATATTTTTCGATCCTGGTTTAAAAGATTTTCTTTTTGGCCGTTCCTTTTTTTTGTAATGATTCTTTCTATCTCTACTATCCCACAGACACAAAAAACAGGGCGTTTTTGTGAAACCTGCTTGTTGTCCAAGCATAATACTTAAGATCTTAAAATCCCCACAAATTTGCCAGTTATGTTCTTGATATTTTATTTTATCTAAAACTAGTTTTACAGATTCATAGCTTTCTTTAAGTTCTGTAGAATGAGCCATAGGAATCGAACCATAAATATTAGTATTATGAAGTAATACTGCTTTTAAACTTCTTTTAGAAGAGTCTAGTAATAACCTCCAATCTTCATCTTTGTATACGCCAGGTTTTAATTGATCCATTAACCCATTAATGTCAGAACAATATACCAATGACTGCTTTTTGTCTTCTGTAAAATATTTTCTAAATTCCTTTTCCCTATCGCGATAAAAGGAAGGTGTAGTTCCTTTCGATAGCATTTTTTTCTTCTTAAGAACTGATGCAAGATATTCTGCAACATCTTTTGGTAGTTTTAAATCTGTGATGAGATTGCTGAGTTCTTCTTGTGTGAACTTTTCAAGTATTTCTTCTTCCTGTTCACCTGTTGGAATGTAATAGTCATCTTTGTCATCAATACTCATGTCGTCATCTATATCACTAAATACATCTTCTACTTTTGAACAGTCGATTACAAAATTTTTTGAAGAAGAAGGTGTATCACAAAAAATTTCTGGTTTTGTTACAGTTGTCACATCAACGTACAATATTTTTCCTTTATTCTTGTTATTATAACCTTCTACATTGGTCATGCAAAAGTAACAATCTTCTTGTTTCAATGGTTTTTTCCACAGCATTGGTTTTTTAAATTTAAAGTACTTATCCTCCTTAGTATTATTCCAACGAGTTAACATTATGTGACAGGATAAGCAAATTTTGTGTGGAACCCAATTTTCATTTTGATCGGCTATCTCTAAATCAAAGCAATCTTTGTAAATTTGTCTAATATTGTCATTGATTGGTTTACAATTCTTTGGAACATCGAACTGTCCACATATATAACAAAATGCATCTGCATTGCTATTGCATATGTGTTTTGATCTTAATGCTTTAAAATTAAATTTTGAAGCATTTGAAGTTTTTGTGTTGTTTTGATTTTGAAAAGCCATGATTTATTGAATAACCCGCACGTTAGGGATCCTGGTCCGATCGCAGGCGAGTCCACCGTCCTAGGGGTGATAACTCTCATACCTCCCCAGGCCTAAGTATGAGAGCTTTCCGACTTTGACGAGGACAATGTCAACTCGTCGTCGGACACACTACGGTATCATCCTCACACCCTAACGCCCACCTGCAAGGCAGCGCGCCTACGCTGGCTTCGTTACTTCGATAAACAGGAAGCGAATCATTCTACACATCCCCTTTCGGGGCAGTTGTCATCGCCTACTACATTTATCGAAGCAGCAGGATTTAAATTGTGACAAAGCTCAATAAGAACGTTAGACATAGAATGACAATGATATGTCAATCAGGAATAAGATGCAGAATGGAACAATGTACTTTCTTATTTGGCTTCTGCACCAAACATATCCAATCTGTTACCAAGGAATATTTTATGATAAAATTGTAATAGAAGTCATATTTGAAAATGTGAGAAACTCGCTTCGAAATCACACTCAGCAACTTAAAAACCTGAAGATACCAAATTTTATAAAAATTTCGAGAATATGACGTCAGATTCGCAATCAGCGACCCAAAAAAACCCCAGATACCAAGTTTGAAGTAAATCTTCAATTTTGTTCAAAATTCGTCCGCCATATTGGATCCGCCATTTTTAATTTTGAAAATCTAACTTCAGATTCGTAATCAGCGACCCAAAAAACCCCCAGATACCAAGTTTGAAGTAAATCCATAAATTTTTTTAAAAAATCGCCTACCTCTCAAAATTCGACATGTTTTTTGAGGTTAGAAAAAAATCCTAAAGTGATGGAGCAAAATGGACTTCGGATTCGTGTTCAGCGCGTCAAAATACATAGGGCTAGGGTATTCCGGTCAAAAGTACATGACACTTTTTTTTTTGTGGGGCTGTGTTATTAAAATTAGCTAATTATATTATATGTTTTCCTAAATAGTAATTGAGATCTTGTATTACACTGAAAGAAAGTCCTGTTAAAATTATCAGAGTCATGTTACATAGAGCTTTTGCTTATCCATAAACTACATTACCAACTTAGGAGTGGGAGGGGGTCGGGCTTAAACCTACGCTAAATGTTATAAATTTTAAAAATGCATGTAAAGTCGTCAATGGAGTGGGGGGAGGGGGCCTAAAAATCTGGAAAATTGGTAACGTAGTTTATGGACGAGCCGTTACTAGAGTTTCAGATTATTTTAACCTGAATTCTGGTAAAATTAACCGGACCGTTTTTTCAATGTAAATTTGAACAATTGCTGCTTTTTCTCGCTTCTGGAGACACATTTTGTTTATACCTATGTGTGCCTATATAGAAAGATGTGCAAATCATCTTTCTATTAAAGCATATCTGAGTTCGCTGTTAGATAGACAAACTGATGTTAGCAAAATATTTCTCCGGTGTTACCATATTATAATAATACAAAACGCAGAATTAAAAAAATTCTCACAGTTACAAGAAAAACAGTTTTTATTGATTTCTGAACAATTTCGATTTTTTGACCTTTTGCGGTTTCTGCACAAACTGCCTCAATTGTTATAGAACATATTTTGATTCTAATAAGAAGTTTAAAACTAATAAATCTATCAAATTTTTTGTGAGTGTGTTATTAAAGTTTTCATCTTATCAATTATTTAGAAGAAATATTAAACATAAATTACCGGTTTCTTTTTAATTCACTGACTAAACACTTTTTTGCAAAATATGAATTGGGGTCCATCTTAGTCGGATTTCCCCTATTTATTATAAAAAATCTATTAGTAGAACATAACAAATGATCATATCCTCAAAAAAATACTCAGGAAAAAAATATTAAAGGTAAGAAATATGGTAACACCGGACAAATATTTTGCTAACATCAGTTTGTCTATCCAACAGCGAACTCAGATATGCTTTAATAGAAAGATGATTTGCTTTATTAAGTAATAGTAGGGGAGAGCGGGGCAATCCGAACCGGCGGGTTATTCGGCTCATTAGCGATTTCACGCCTTAATTAGAATCTAGGAGGGAAAGGTCGCTATAGAATATAGGTCTCAACATTTTAGTTAGGTAAACGAAATTTAGTGTAATTCTATTGATTCCGCCTCGTGTCAGGTAGAGTATTATGTTTTTATGCGTCGCGCGTACACTTTTTACTTACAAACTTTTACGTTTTTAGTACATTAATTTACGAGCCTAATTTTTTTGGGTAAGTTTTTTTTATGCTCTCAGGTGTGCTCTTTCGATACACCTATGCTATTTTATTTATATGTATCAAATGTGACTTGTATTTGTTTTAAAGTGCCAAAAGTCAGGGTGGGGTAAATGGGCTCACGCGATGGTTAATCATCTTATCCAAAAATACTTTGTCTTGATCCGCCCCTGCTTAATTATGATAAGAATATGACTACTTTTAATAATTACCAATAATGAGTGTACTAACTTTTTTATTTTTTATAAAAAAATAAAAAAAAGTAAGGTCTAATGAATTTTCTTTAATTTTAGGGGCCCCAGTCCCCCCCCCCAAAATTTTGACCTTGATCCATCACTGCATAATTATAATAAGAATATAGGTACTTTTCATATTTACAAAATAAAGGTTATTGAACTTTTTTATTTTTCGTAAAAAATAAAAGTCGCCGAATTGCCCCACAGGGTGAGCCGATTTACCTGCCAAATTTGCAGTTTGAGAATTTGGTATATCTGCATTCAAAATTATCTAGAGCTAAAACTATAAAAGATAAATCAAAAAGTCCTTGCAAATTTGAAAGTGCAAATGATAGGCTACTAAATGATATATCCATGTTTGGATTTAAAAAATAATTTCCTAACTTTTTTCCTGTCTGACCAAAAGTGAGCCGAATAGCCCCGGTCTCCCCTACACATAGGTATAAAGAAAATGTGTCTCCAGAAGCGAGAAAAAGCGGCAATTGTTCAAATCTACAATGAAAAAACAGTTCTGTTAATTTTACCAGAATTCAGGTTAAAATAATCTGAAACTCTAGTAACGGCTCGTCTATAAACTACATTACCAATTTTCCAGATTTTTAGGCCCCTCCCCCCACTCCATTGACGACTTTACATGCATTTTTAAAATTTTTTACATTTAGCGTAAGTTTAACCCCAACCCCCTCTACCTCCTAAGTTGGTAACGTAGTTTATGGATAAGCAAAAGCTCTATGTAACATGACTCTGATAATTTTAACAGGACTTTCTTTCAGTGTAATGCAAAATCTCAATTACTATTTAGGAAAACATAAATTATAATTGGCTAATTTTAATAATATATGACTCGTATGTTTATAATTTATTTCCGGATGTTCATTTATGAGACAGGAAGTAAAAACTTAAGTAAAAAACTACTATGGAAAAAAAA
This sequence comes from Ganaspis brasiliensis, assembly GCA_037103525.1. Lineage (NCBI taxonomy): Eukaryota > Metazoa > Arthropoda > Insecta > Hymenoptera > Figitidae > Ganaspis > Ganaspis brasiliensis. The sequence goes on from JAZKLR010000428.1 coordinate 247,949, forward strand.
TTATAGAAAGTAAAAATGTTTTTTTCTACCCCTTACCCTGCACAAAATTAATCGCCAATTTTTTTTAAATGCATTTTTGCTTCCCTTATAACATATTTTTTTGCCGATTAAATCGATTTAGTCACTTAAGAAAAAATCAAATTTTAATTTTTTTCAAAAAGTGCCATAACTTTTTAAAAAATAAATTTCAAAAGTTAATACTTGGCGAAAAGAAGTTTCATATTGAGGGTACTCAATCCCATGAATATGAACAAAATCCGAGTGGGGGCCGCACAGTGGGACAAAATGCCAAAAACCTGGCCAACACTATAAAATGTCTTTCAATTTGCTTGAAATTGATTACTCGGGAGTTTTTGGGGTCGCTGACAACGAATCTGCTATTAGTTTTTAAAAATTCAAAATGGCGGATCCAATATGGCGGATGTCAAAATTAAAAATGAATCGTATTTGCTTGAAACTCGTTACTTGGGGGTTTTTGGGGTCGCTGATTACGAATCCGCTATTAGTTTTTAAAAATTCAAAATGGCCGATCCAATATGGCGGATGTCAAAATTAAAAAAGAATCGTATTTGCTTCAAACTCGTTACTTGGGGGTTTTTGGGGTCGCTGATTACGAATCCGCTATTAGTTTTTAAAAATTCAAAATGGCCGATCCAATATGGCGGATGTCAAAATTAAAAATGAATCGTATTTGCTTGAAACTCGTTACATGGGGGTTTTTGGGGTCGCTGATTACGAATCCGCTATTAGTTTTTAAAAATTCAAAATGGCCGATCCAATATGACGGATGTCAAATTTAAAAATGAATCGTATTTGCTTGAAACTCGTTACTTGGGGGTTTTTGGGGTCGCTGATTACGAATCCGCTATTAGTTTTTAAAAATTCAAAATGGCCGATCCAATATGGCGGATGTCAAAATTAAAAATGAATCGTATTTGCTTGAAACTCGTTACTTGGGGGTTTTTGGGGTCGCTGATTACGAATCCGCTATTAGTTTTTAAAAATTCAAAATGGCCGATCCAATATGACGGATGTCAAAATTAAAAATGAATCGTATTTGCTTGAAACTCGTTACTTGGGGGTTTTTGGGGTCGCTGATTACGAATCCGCTATTAGTTTTTAAAAATTGAAAATGGCGGATCCAATATGGCGGATGTCAAAATTAAAAATGAATCGTATTTGCTTGAAACTCGTTACTTGGGGGTTTTTGGGGTCGCTGATTACGAAACTGCTATTAGTTTTTAAAAATTCAAAATGGCGGATCCATTATGGCAGATGTCAAAATTAAAAATGAATCGTATTTGCTTGAAACTCGTTACTTGGGGGTTTTTGGGGTCGCTGATTACGAATCTGCTTTTAGTTTTTAAAAATTCAAAATGGCAGATCCAATATGGCGGATGTTAAAATTAAAAATGAATTGTATTTGCTTGTAACTCGTTACTCAGGGGTTTTTGGACTCGCTGATTACGAATCCGCTATTATTTTTTAAAAATTAAAATTGGCGGATCCAATATGGCGGATGTCAAAATTAAAAATGAATCGTATTTGCTTTAAACTCGTTACTCAGGGGTTTTTGGGGTCGCTGATTACCACACTGACTCATTTTATCGGCGCATCTAAAATACAATATAAATATTGATATAAATACAAATAAAAATAATTGTGAACCAATGTATGAATTATAATAATTACCTGATACGAATAAGACTCTAGACAATCAAGTTTCAGGTTATAAACATTTGAGATCCTATAAAGACACTCATCACGCAATTGTTTTTTACGCATCATGACAACTAAAATTCGGTATAAAAAAGCGCGAAAAATTTGAACTGTTACTTAAAATATACGCATATTTCATATAGAAAGGGACGTTAGTCGACATTTGTAATACTTGATCAATGTTATGAAGTACTCATCACAATTAAGTAATAGCTGGTTATAGTATTTCATTTCGCTCTAATTAAGCTCTTAAAACTTAAGCTCATTTCATATTAATGTACGTTTAATGTTATTGCCCATTGGCCTTAATCTTCTAGACTACAAAATCTTACAAAAGGACTTTAAATTAGAAATAGTTATATTTCTATAAGTATGATTGATTTATCACATTTATTTTAAAAAATATGTTGTAAACATATTCTTGATAAAGAACATCAAGTGCACTAACGCCTGAGTTTGTGTACAAAATATCAATCGAATCGAATTCGATAAATTTTTCATTTTTTGTCCACCATTTTAAATTTTTAAAAACTAATATCGGATTCGTAATCAGCGACCCCAAAAACCCCTGAGTAACAAGTGTCAAGCAAATACGATTCATTTTTAATTTTGACATCCGTCATATTGGATCCGCCATTTTTAATTTTTAAAAAATAATAGCGGATTCGTAATCAGCGAGTCCAAAAACCCCTGAGTAACGAGTTACAAGCAAATACAATTCATTTTTAATTTTGACATCCGCCATATTGGATCCGCCATTTTGAATTTTTAAAAACTAATAGCGGATTCGTAATCAGCGACCCCAAAAACCCCCAAGTAACGAGTTTCAAGTAAATACGATTCATTTTTAATTTTGACATCCGCCATATTGGATCGGCCATTTTGAATGTTTAAAAACTAATAGCGGACTCGTAATCAGCGACCCCAAAAACCCCCAAGTAACGAGTTTTAAGCAAATACGATTCATTTTGAATTTTGACATCCGCCATATTGGATCCGCCATTTTGAATTTTTAAAAACTAATATCGGATTCGTAATCAGCGACTCTAAAAATCCTTAAGTAATTATTTTTAAGCGAATTAATGCCGTTTACAGAATTTAAATATAAATTTAAAATCAATTATAATTTGTAATTTTTTGCATGAATTCATAAAAAGTGATATTAAAACCGCAGTGGCAGCTAAAGGCAGCCAAATCTTAATTTTTCTGAACAATGAATGTTCTAGGAACAAATCTGTATAAGTTTCACGGTGATCTTTTTTGACCATTTTTTTATATCTCTACATAAATATAATTTTTTTTCTTTCTTTAGAATGTTTTGCTGTAATTTTGTATTCTATACATTTTTTTTATAATAAGAAATTTTTAAATTTCAACATAGTATATGAATTTTACATACCTTTATTTACTTATTTCATTTTACAGAATTCATTTTTAAATAGATAACATTTTTTTATTCGCTTTTTAACAAGAACGTTTTATTCATGGCTATTGCGTGAGAAATTATTTCAAGCCAAGTATAAGGTTTGAAACGAACATAAGAGCAAAATGTCTTTGACTGCGCCCTTTATTTTATGAATTTCGATGCTCCTGGGGGTCCTCTACGAATGCACATAGAAATAATAGCATTTACAGAAACTTTTTTTTTCACTTTTGGCCAGGTTTTTGGCATTTTGTCCCACTGTGGGCCGCAGACACATGCTTATCCGGGTACGGCCTTTATTGCCCTATCTAGTGGTAATAAAACCCAAAAGAAATTTTTGACTTTTTTAAAAAATTAAAGGGGGTAGAGGGGGGTCAATTTGTCAAGTTTGCTTAATACCGTCTTCTTACTTAATTTTCTCTGTCTTGGCGAGTAATGAAAAAAATCTCTTCGAGTATGATTTTTAAAGGTTTTTTTATGCTCTTTTCATTGGTAAATTTTATTTTTTAATTTTTTAAAAATTTGACCCTAATTTTTTATAATTAATATTTAATTTGCTATTTTCACCAAAATCGATTCGTTTAATTTAAAAATAATGTATTAACTGAAATAAATGTTAATAACATTTCAAAATTAAAAAAAATTATTTTTGAAAAAGTGACTTCAAGGTCCTTCGATGTCAGAAACTTTATATACTTATATGGTCGATGCTTACGTAACTGCCCGATTTCAAGATAAGTTTTGGTAGAAAGAAAATTTTTTTTATTTAATGTTTCTCTGCCTTTACCCAATGGGAAATGCCTGTGTAATGCCGATGCTTACTATCGGCGATGTACAGATCTAGGGTTCATGCCATTATTCAGCTAAACTCTGACAAGTTAATGCTGGCGCGGTACTGAAAGCATCTTCAATTTAGACTTATGCCGATAGTAATAAAAAATATAATTTTTTAATTTAAAAAATTATATATTTTTTTTTTTGTAACGTTTTTAAAAAATTATTTAATAGTTTCGTCGCACCGATCACTTCTAAGACCGTCTAGACTTGGTAAAGACTTCTTTTGTTGGTTATGTTTACGAAAGATTATTTAACAGCCAAAACATTTAAGGATCTTCACTCGTATGACGTAAATAATAAATAAACTATATACATAGCCTACATATTCAATCATTATTTTAAATCGCTTCCCCAAATTACTTCTAGAGTGAATAACATGATCCTGGCACTTTTTGCTCACCACTTCACTGTCACCTAAAACTCCTAAAATTAATAGAAATACAAAATTTGCCTCGATTGACATTTCAATGTACACTCTGCGTTTTTTTTTTAAACGCAGTTGTTATCGACACGGAAGCCCGGAAATTCGATCTATTTTATTGAATAACTGATTATTGATTTTTTTGCGAGCAAGAGTAGCGCATGCGCATAGAACAAGAGCTACACCAGCGATGTACAGCTATCGCCAGATATGCTTTAACATTTTAACACGTAGGTTCAATGAAAATATGTTAAAGCATATCTGGCGATCAGTGTACATAATATTACACGCGAATATATAAAATACCAATAATTTTAAGTAAGAGAAATTATTTTGTAAACATAAATTATTTCAACATGGATAATTTCAGTTCATAATTTACTGATTTTATAAATCATTTACCCTATAAGTTTTTTTATTTAATTTACCTTTTAATTTATTCAATAAAAAAATTTAAAATAATAACCAAACAAGTGAAATAAAAAAAATTAAAATAAAACTTTTATTTTACAAAGACTACATTAATAAATATATAAGCAATATATATTTAGCTTTTTAATGTTAATATTTAAATAATAAATTCTTAAAACTAAGATGTGAAAAATTGATAATTTTCAATCACAATGTTATTTAGTTTTCCATAATACATAATTAATATTAAATATTTTTATTTTGCTAAATAATATATGCATAGAAAATCTGAATTGTGCCGAAGTCAATTTTTTTTTTTTGCGATATCCTGTGTGGCTGACAAATCTACCGACACAAGCTATAGGAACAAGCTTTACGAACATTGATTGATATAATACTATTTATAATAATAGTAATATAATAATAATAAGTTATAATAATATTTTTAAAATAATTTGAATAAAGAATATTAATAATAATAATAATATAATAATAATATTTCATTACTGTAATTTTTCCGTACGATTGTATGAAAAAAAAACAATCCTGTTTTCAGATTGTTATTTTTATAATTTAAGATTAATTGTACATTTAAACACTTAATTATTATAGACCTAAGACTAATTAACCATTTTAATACCTACATATAAACACTTAACCTATAAATTAAAATTTCGCACGCTCAAGGGGGGATCGAACCCATGGCCCTATAGACGAATTTGCTCGCGGTGATCGCACGCTAATACCACTCGGCTACGACGGGTAGTTGAGAGTCGAAAGAAATAACTTTGGGAGGTTCAGACCTGGATTATATGCTATTTACGTTTTAATAGTTCTGGAACATATTCATTATCAAAAATAAATAAATAGAATAGAATTTACTTATCCTTTGTATATACTGATATACAGTTTATACAATCCAATCTCCTAACTTTCCTAAATAAATATTCTCATACAATATTTGCAAAACATGTAAACAAAAATAACTAATAACTATTAATTATTATTTATAAATTTAGTTTAATATTATTATTTAAAAATAAAATATTATTTAAATAATTAATTTCAATAATATTTAATACAAAAGTAGATTGTACAAATTATTTACATATAATGTATTGAAAGGCATTTTGGTTTAATTAATAGAATTTATTCAATTTATATAATTAAAGTTTTTTAGAAATAAATAATTTTACAAAATTACGCAATCTTTAAACAATTCTTTATAATATTAAACGTCATAGAACTCAATTGTCACGTCATCGTGACCTAGTACACTTTCTTTATTATAAACATCAGTAATAATTTTATTGTAGATTCACTATTTTATAAATTGTACAAAAGCGAAGAAGAGAATGACAACCGTGGAAAGAAATATTGTAGTCAAGCGAAGAAGAGAATGACACTCGTAAAAAAAATATATTGTAATCAAGCGAAAAAGAGAATGACAACCGTGGATAGAAATATTGTAGTCGAGCAAAAAGGGAAAACTTAAAACTCAATGTACATTTTTGGAGGAAACAAGGGGAAGCTGCGTAATGTATAATACTGAGGAGTGAAAATTGAGGGATTTTACATAAATAGTGGCTGTGGACCACCACGAGCTCAGTGTGTGTTTTAGTTTTGTCTCTCAGTGTTGTTACGCAGTAGTTACCCAATAGTTAGTCAGTTGTTAGTTAGTTTGTCAGACGAAATCGAAGTCCGCATCAATTCCTTCCGAAAAATACAAATTATCAACTCATCGGCTTTCTTTCTACGAGCTCCGGATTCACGTCTCTCCGAGTCTCCAAATTTTTATCTAAGGTCTTGACCCCCATCGCCTGATAAAATCATCCACCGAGGACAAGGAAGTCAGCCTCTGCCAGCCTTCTAGCCTGACATTGCATAGCGCCTCCACTTGTACTGGTGTAAGATAACGCAGTGTAATCTTCCCGAACTGACCTGCGTCTCTAAATCACTGTTTCTCGTCTACAAGATCCACTACAATATACATATCAAGGTAAGACATGTAAAAAATTTTGTTGTTCCTATCCATTCGTATACCTTATTCCATTTTAACCAAACATTAATTGTTTCAGTGAATTACCAAATCCTCGAGGATAAATAAATTCTATTCTATTTATTTATTTTTGATAATGAATATGTTCCAGAACTATTAAAACGTAAATAGCATATAATCCAGGTCTGAACCTCCCAAAGTTATTTCTTTCGACTCTCAACTACCCGTCGTAGCCGAGTGGTATTAGCGTGCGATCACCGCGAGCGAATTCGTCTATAGGGCCGTGGGTTCGATCCCCCCTTGAGCGTGCGAAATTTTAATTTATAGGTTAAGTGTTTATATGTAGGTATTAAAATGGTTAATTAGTCTTAGGTCTATAATAATTAAGTGTTCGTAAAGCTTGTTCCTATAGCTTGTGTCGGTAGATTTGTCAGCCACACAGGATATCGCAAAAAAAAAATTGACTTCGGCACAATTCAGACTTTCTATGCAGCCAATATGCAGCCAGACCTTGCTGCCAGTACCGCGCCGACATTGCTAGTATTGGCGCAGTACTCAGCCGATGCTTAATTTCCTCTTGGGTATTTTACTGATTAGGGTATAATATAATTATATTTTAAACGATTGTACTACAACTGTATTTATACGAAAATAATAGCAAATTTTTGAAAATTGGCTGCCAAGTGCAGCTGAACCGCATCCTTTTATTGCAAATATATTGTACAAGATAAAAATTTCTTCTTGATATTTTGCTAAAACGAAAATAAATAATAAATTTATAAATTATTTTATATTCTAACAGTATTTTAGATATTACTTAACATATATAAAATTTTATAAAAGAATAGCAAATACAATATTTAATAATAAATATTTTGTTTTTTTTTTTTGATAATTTGAAATCCAGATCGAGCAGTGTAATCTAGCATTGCTAAACTACTTTATAGAATAATGTTTTAAAAAAACCACCACAGATAAAAAAGTTTCTCGGCATGAAGCACACTGAACACTTCATATAGGCCATGGAGCTGAAATTTTACGTGATACCATGGAGCTGAAATTTGACATTTATTCTAACGTCACTTCTACAATAGTGCAAAATAAATATATTCCTTTTGCAGATCGTTTGTTTCACATGAAAACTTAAAGAAAATGATAACAATACTAATAAATAGTTGTTATAGTAATATAATAGTAATGACATGGAACTGAACGCTTTTTTTGTACACCCCTGTCGATAGGAAATACCTAAAAAATGACTGGCTAAAATGACTAAATGAATTAAGTCATTTTTGAGGTACGATTTAAATGATTCCGTGCTTAGAAAATGTCCAACGAAAAAGGGATCAAAAGGTTAATTTATGGCTATTTATGACCGTAAATTCTAAACCCTGAAGAATTTTATTATGCTTTTACCCTCTCATAAAATGAAAGGTTCTTTTACAGTCCTTTTTTCAATTCTAAATTATTTATATTATTTATTGCAAAATTATACTCGTTTTTGAATAATTTAGTTATTTATATATTTATATGAATAAGATATATTCTTTGGAAACAAAATTCAAAAATGATATCAGATTTTTAATATCTTCTACTGTTTACGAGTTACGCTACTATTCTTTTAATTGTAAGGCTTTTACCGAAAATTTTACATCTCCGTAATTGTCAGAAATTACAGATTCTAAATTTAAAAGAACCAAAGTTCTAACTTAAAAATTAGAAAAAATTTATTTATTAAGAAATAAATATTTTTTACCAGTACATTTTTCGTATTTGAGATGTCGAAAAAGGGACGAGCTATGTCGTAAAACTTTCAGACATCTGGAATGGATTAAAAATCAGAAATAAAAATTTCTCTAATTTTGTAATTATAAATTAATAAATTGAGAATTTGCATTCTACGTCTTTCAACGATTATGTGCATCTAATTTTTTTCTCGATAATGTTATTTTTATAAAAAATAACAATATTTTTAATAATTGATTGTCATTTAACTTTATTAATTTTGGAAAAATTTTTAGATATTTATAATCGTGAAAAACCAGAGATTCATAATTTTTTAATATACAATTTCAAATTTGCAAATTGCAAAATTTTTGAGTCATAAAACTTTTGGGTTATCGAAGCCATAAATGAAAAAAATATCCTGGTAGGCATTCATATATTCCAGTTCAACGCATTTATGATCCTATTAAAACTTAAATAAGTACTTCCGAAATTTAAAGGGACTACCTACTCGGAGAAAAAAGTGGTACCTGGCATTGTTAGAGTAAAAATGACTAAAAAATGTCGTACCAGTCATATTTTGGATATATTTTAGGTATATCCCATCGGCAGGGACATGCGATTTTCACAAAAATAATTTTTTGTTAAGTAAAAATTTTTCTTTTTTAAAACTTTTTTCATATGTGATTTAGTGCTAATGGATCAAAATTAAGATTTAACTTATTACAAGACGTAATAACTATACACATGACACCTCAATTATAAGTCTACAGATTGCGTTCAAAAATTGGAAAAATTGAGGGACAAAATATTTTTACAGATTTTAAGTATGAAAAAGGTATTATGAAGTGCAATATAAACCTTAATTGTTCATAAATATAGACACTTTATGCTTGAAAAAGGCTGAGTTATAATAATGATATTTTCACCGAAAATTATTAAATTAAATTTAACATTTTGCAAAAGGGACAAGCCACGGAACTGAAATTTTAGCAGTTATAGTGCAATATAATAGAAGTTATAATATATATATTTATGTATAATTGGTTTTCAGTTACTCTCATATATACCTTTAAAATTCACTAATACACTTCAGAATATATTTTTAATTTAGGTGTATTTTTTTAACGCCGCCAAGTAGCCCAGTTACGTAAGAATCGCCCATATAAATACACACAAAACTTATCAGAAGTATTTTAAATGGTTCTTAGTAAATAATAATCAACAATTTTCAAATTGATATAACAATCTTAGTTAACAAATTAATAACTTTAAAAATATTCATTCCTCAGATTCCGTTTCTTCTGGGAAATTAATAAATTACTATTTACTTTACTTACGTTTCGTGTCTTTTGTAAAATTAATAACTATTGGCCTAGAATAATGAAAGAGTTAAAGAACGTTCACAAACATTTTTTGAATTGTTTAAACAATCTTAGTTAACAAATTAATAACTTTAAAAATATTCATTCCTCAGATTCCGTTTTTTTTGTGAAATTAATTAATTACTATTTATATCTTAATTTATAAAGTAGTTTAAATATTTACCAACTGCTTTAAATTGTTCCAAAAATTTTAGTTAATAAATAATAACTTCGAAAGATATCTTTATTTAGATTTCACTTCTTTAAGTAATTAAAATAATTATTTTCGGTTCAGAATTTAAAAATAGTTATGGTCCTTATAAAATATTTTAAATTTTGTTAAAAATATTAGTTAGCAAATAAATAATCTCGGAATTTTTATTTGCTTCGGTTTCGTACCTATTCTTAGATAAATTTTTTACCATTTCCTTAGAGTTTTTCAAGCAATCTAAACGAAAAAAATTTTATTTCATCTTTAAGATAAAAAAAAACAAAAGAAACGAAATATATGTGAAGAAAAATGGCGAAGATATTCAATTGTTAACTAAGATTGTTTAAACAATTTAATAGTTGTTAATAAACATCCAAAACTGCTATACATTACTCGGCCAATAGTAATTAATTAATTTTACAAAAAAAAAAACGGAATCTAAGGAAGGAAAACTTTTAAAGTTATTAATTTGTTAACTAAGATAGTTTAAACAATTTAAAAATGTTTGTAAACTTTCTTTAACTCTTTCATTATTCTAGGCCAATAGATATTAATTTTACAAAAGACACGAAACGTAAGTAAAGTAAATAGTAATTTATTAATTTCACAAAAGAAACGGAATCTGAGGAATGGATATTTTTAAAGTTATTAATTTGTTAACTAAGATTGTTTAATCAATTTGAAAATTGTTGATTATTATTAACTAAGAACCATTTAAAAATACTTTTGACAAGTTTTGTGTGTATTTATATAAGTATATAAAGTTTCTGACATCAAAGAACCTAGAAGTCACTTTTTCAAAAATAATTTTTTTCAATTTTTAAATGTTATTAACATTTATTTCATTTAATAAAAAAATCTTAATTTTTTAGCAGTTCAGAGTTGTAGGACAAACATTCTCGAGTATTTTAAAAAACAGAAAATTAAAATCGGATCATTTTTGAGTTGTCAGCAGATTTTTGTCCAAAAATAGTTCTTTTGGGAAGAGTGAGTAGCTGACGCTGGCCTGATGCGACGCGACGGTGTCGCAGCGCGCCGCGCGCCACAATCCGTTCTTTGAGGATTAATATCTTAAAAACATAAAAAAGGGCATTCTAAAAATTTCTATATCAATAGAAAAAACCATCAGCTTTCGTTTGCAATACTTTATTTTAAAATTAAACGAATCGATTTTGGTGAATATAGCAAATTAAATATTAATTATAAAAAATTAGGGTCAAATTTTTAAAATATTAAAAAATAAAATTTACCAATGAAAAGAGCATTAAAAAATCTTTAAAAATCATACTCGAAGAAATTTTTTTCATTACCGCCAAGACAGAGAAAATTAAGTAAGAAGACAGTATTAAGCAAACTTGACAAAATTGACCCCCATCTACACCCTTTAATTTTTCAAAAAAGTCAAAATTTTCTTTTGCGTTTTATTACCACTAGATAGGGCAATAAATTTTCTAAGTTTCAATTTTTTTGAAAGAAATAAATTTTGAGCTTGGAACATTACACGTAAAATGCCTATATTGTCTTTTAAACATCGTTTTTGAAGAATCTCTTATTATATTAAAACGAAACCTTTGTCGTCAACAGAAATTCTTCGTTCAGTCGTTCCCCTTCCACTTGGTTCACTGTTTTTCTTTATAAGCAACTTTTAAAATCAATTCACCTATAATCTTTTTGAACTTTTTGAACATTCATATAACTTAGGCACCTATACAATTAAGTGTAGTAGTGTGCCATGATAGTGAAGCATTGCGCAGTTGATCAAAATGGTCCATTTGTATGCGCAGTAAATCAATATCATTAATTCTTATGCGCACTTGATCATTGTGTTCATGAAGCATGCGCACTAGATGTTTATGGCAATTACACATTCGCAGTAATGCTCTATGACAATAACACATGTGCAGTAATGCTCTATGGCAACTACACATGCGCAGTCATGCTCTATGACAATAACACATTCGCAATTATGCAGTGTGGGATCTAACTAAGCTTAGTAGTTGTGACCTTCTTTTTACTTATGTGAGATAATTATCTCAACCCCTCCATCCCACTTATTTTGTAAAATTTATTTTTATACTTTTAAAACCCTTTTTCTTCGGGTACGCGGGGAGGTGGGTTAAAAATTAATCAACATACTATCAGAATATTATCATGTCTATTAAAAAGTAAAAAATTTTTACATTTCAAGGCGTATGTTTTTGATATACTTGACATAAAATCTATGATAACCTACCGTTTTTTTCATACTTTTAAAAACCTTTTTCTTGGGGTACGCGGGGGGGGGGGGGGGTGGGTTAAAAAGTAATCAACATACTATTAGGAAATTTCATGTTAATTGTAGTGTAAAAATATTTTACTAAAATATTCACTTATTAAATTAGAAAATAGGGTTTTTCAATTTTCGAGAATTTCTACGTAGTAATCTCTTATTATATTAAAACGAAACATTTGTCGTCAACAGAAATTCGTCGTTCAGTCGTTCTTCCCTTTCCACTTGGTTCACTACTTTTCTTTATAAGCAACTTTTAAAATCAATTCACCTATAATCTTTTTGAACTATTAACATTCATATAACTTACGCACTTATACAATTAAGTGTAGTAGTAAGCCATGATAGTGTCGCATGCGCAGTTAATCAAAATGGTTCATGTGTATGCGCAGTAAATCAATACAATTATTGATGCGCATACATGCGCAGTAATGCTTTATGACAATAACAAATGCGCAATAATGCAGTGTGGTTTCCGTTTACGTTTAAATTGTTAGAAATCCATTCTGTTTTGAGATTTTATTAACTGCGCATGTTTAAATTATTTTGAAACCTATTGCGCATCTGTAAAGCTTACAGAAACCTACTGCGCATGCACAACTACACGAAGAAAAATAACTTCTGAAATATGTATAAACTTTATTTCTGAATTTGAGGCAAAGAAGGAGTAGTAATTCAAACCTAAAGATTTTAGGTAAATAATTAACTAGTTCCTGAGAAATTCTGAAAGATTAAATGAAAAATAAAATTTATATTTTCAGTTCTTTAGGTCTTATTTGAAACATGTCAAATACCTCTACATTGGTGATTTAAATGAATTATTTTAAAATATAAAACAGAAAAATCCTACGCTAGAAGACTTGAACTTGCGACCCCTCTCTCTAAAGCCGGCCACTGTATCCACTAGGCCATTTACGCAGTTGGAAGTCTTTACAAATAGGTTATATACAAAATCTTTTAATTCTTAAAAAATACCCCAATACTTCGTTATAATTATATTATTTGTAAAGACACTTTAAAGTATAATAGAATTTTTTTACTTCTTGGAAGAATTGAAGAATACACTCATATTATTATTCAATATAATAGAAAATGCAAAACAACATATACATGAAAAATAAAACTTAAACTAATATTTTATAACTTTTTTTTAATGATTTCACAAAACAAAACAATAACTTCCTTTTAATGTTTCAAAACAAAAAACTATGCCTTAATTAAAAAAAATTGGTTTCATTTTCTTTAATAATACAAAATATATAATTTTTTTTAGAGTAAGAAAAATATAATTTATTGATAGTTTTTAAATGTACTAACCATATCACAGTAAATAATCAACCTTTAAAAATTAAATGGGATAATTATTGAAAGTATTTATTAATGAAGACATTAAAAAAATTATAATTAAAATATCGAAGGCAAAACTGACGAATTCGTCAAAGGTGCAGATAAGTTCTATTACGTAGAACGTAACCTGCACGTAGTGTTAATTTTTACAAATATTTATTTAACTTATAACCGTGCTTTTGATATTTGGAGCATAGTTTTACGAAGCACATTGTTTCACAATTTCAATACCAAAAGATTTATCCATATCTTTAAATGATAAGTATATGTTTTCGGAATTTATAAAATTATACTTTGGAAGGATGAATTTGACACTGATTTAATATTGATATTAATATAAAACTAATTTATTTAAAATTTCGTATAAATCATCGTAATATTATACCACTCCCTTATTAAAAACAATTTTAGTATATTATTGGTTTTAAACAAAATTATTAAACAATTTATTTTAATATTAATAATATTAATATTACTAATTAATAAAAATTTTTTAAAACAAAATTATAATCTTTATATATAATTTTCAAAAGATTGAAAAATAACAACAATAAAATAAATGAAAAGTTCATTATAGTTTTTAATATTTAAACTTAGATAAGCAATTTCTTTATCAATAAATATAATTGAGCGTGCGTTAGCGAGCGAATTAACATCGCTAGTTAATTCGTATTTATAAAGGATTAATTTTTAAATTATTATCTCTTTGTTCATATTAACAGTTGTTAATATATCCTTTTGGACTATTTCAAACAAATTTTATTAATTATAATGCACTAAATGAACATCAAAAGTAAAGAAAAACAGTCAGAAGTATCGGATATGATTTTGTACGTTTAAAATTTTGTTTCTTTGAATCGAAAGGATTTAAAATATGTAAGAGTTTTCTTTCGGCATCGGGGAAGAACTTTTTTTTCATTCAGGACAGGTGTGACGTGTAGAACTTCTTTGAGTAGGAACGACGCTTCTATGAACGAGAAAAACAATTTCTTATTTTCCCATTTCTATCTGAAACATTTTATTTATTTTATACATTTTCACCATGTCATTTGTGTTTTATGTTTAATATTATTCAATATTTATTGGATTTTAGTGCGTGCGGTGTTCTCCTCAATGAGTTTGTCAAGTTACCAGCCTTCGTCGGAAGTTAGAGTACTTTCGATCGAAGAGACTGTTAGACGCTTGGTTCATTAAGTACAGTGCCCTCCCTCCCCGAAGTTTCTTGTATTAAAAGTACAATCGCTCTTTTTTTCTTTTCTCGGGTAATTTCAAGACGCTGCCCAGACAGCGCCATAATTATCAACAAGTTAACGGGAAGTTAACGGCGCTAGTTAACAAATTTATCGAGTTTAACTTTAGGCTAACTTTCTGCTAATATATAAATGTCCGCCACATCTTTAGTTATCCAAGATAACTTCCCGTTGACTACAAATTTAAATTCAACGCAGATTATGAAATAAAATTTTCAGAAATGTTTAAGTGATAATTAAATTAAAATTTGCTTTTCATATTTCCTTAGAATTAGCCATGAAAATTAGCCTAAAGGAAGGCAATGAAATTTCTCGGAAAATAAAGTGTCAAGTTTCAGTGAAAATACTTAGACTATGTTTACTTAATTTATAGAAGCAATTTTGCTCAAAATGAATGAGGAAAATTTTCTTAAATATCGAAATTATAGTTTTAAAGAAATTTACTGAATATTTTTCACTAAAACTAGACAGGTAAACTAACTTAAAAAAAAATAGTGATATCCTGGAAAGTAGACTGGCAAGTTATTGACAAATAAACCCAGTGGGCACACATGTCCAAAAGACGTCCCTATGTCGGCTTTTATGTCTTTTATGTATTTCATGTCAAAAGACGTCCTTAAGACGCCTTTTGGTTTTTTTTGCTTACTGGGAAGTTTACGTAATTTAAATAAACTGTTTAGTTTAAAAAATTATAAACTATATATTAAAAAATGCAGGCAAAATTAAATTTTTTTTATAATTACACTCTTAGTTGCATAAGAAATAGTATATTAAGCAGTAAAAAATTAAACAGGGTGGCTACAAGATTCAGTTTATCAATTTCCCTGTCATTTCCCTGACATTTTACTGACTTTACAACGAAATTCCCTGGCAAAAATTTTTTATTCAGAGCAAAAACAAAAATCTGTCAACAACTCAAAACTGAGTGTAATAATTAAAAAAAAATTTTAATTCTGCCTGCATTTTTTTATTATGTAGTTTATAATTTTTTAAAGTAAACAGTTTTTTTAAATTACGTAAACTTTATTTGACAATAACTTGACAGTCTACTTTCCAGGATATCAGTCTATTTATTTTTAAGTTAGTTTACCTGTCTAATTTTAGTGAAAAATATTCAGTAAATTTCTTTAAAACTATAATTTCGATATTTAAGAAAATTTTCCTCATTCATTTTCAGCAAAATTGTTTCTATAAATTAAGTAAACATAGCCTAATTATTTTCACTAAAACTTGCCACTTTATTTTCCGAGAAATTTCATTGTCTTCCTTTAGGCTAATTTTCATGGCTAATTCTAAGGAAATATGAAAAGCAAATTTTAATTTAATTATCACTTAAACATTTCTGAAAATTTTATTTCATAATCTGCGTTGAATTTACATTTGTAGTTAACGGGAAGTTATCTTGGATAACTAAAGATGTGGCGGACATTTATATATTAGCAGGAAGTTAGCCTAAAGTTAAACTTGATAAATTTGTTAACTAGCGCCGTTAACTTCCCGTTAACTTGCCGATAATTATGGTGCTGTCTGGGGGGTTTAACAGATGACTCTCGAATGGCTAATCGCGATGGAGTAAACCCGGTAAACGGGGAGAAATAAAAGAAAATTAGAAAGTTGGAAATTTTGCTAGAAATACGGGAATACTCAATTATTTGGAATGCGTGATTTTTCCATTTTTAAAATATCCCTTCCCAGCAATAGAATTTCAGAAAAATGAATTTTTTTCTATTAGTAGGAAGATACGAGACATTGAAACTAATTCAGAATCTGAATTATTTTTAATGCGCGAATGTGTCACCGATACAAGTAACTGCAAAGAGTTCGAAATTAAACTTCAAAAAGTAGAAAATTGTATAGCTTTCAATTGACTACAGAAATTATGAAGAAGCGAATTGGAGGCCATTGAAAAAATGAAGAATGTGAATAGGAGATTTTAGTGACTATTAGTAATGACCACGAAAAATCGACAATTTCTATTGCTTTCAATTGACTACAAAAATTCTCAAGAAGCGAACTGAAGGCAATTGAAAAGTTGAATATGAGGGTCCAATGACTACCAGTAGAGACAACGAGAAATCGACAATTTCTATTGCTTTCAATTGTCTATAGAATTTTTCAAGAAGCGAATTGAAGGCAATTAAAAAGTTAGAGAATATGAAAATAATAAATGTTTGAATTTCTATTGCTTTCAATACGCGCGTGAAATTTCCTGAATATTTACAATAAGTTTAATAATTAAATAATAATTATTAATAATAATAATAAACAACTTAATTCATTCATTTCTTCAATCTGTCCACACCTGAAGTTCGGCACTATAGATGTTTTTTTTGTTTTTAATTAATAACTTTTGAAAAAATGTATTTTTAAATTAACTTTAAGATTTTTAATTTTACTTAATTAAACTTTATTTTAACTTTAAATCAATTAACAAATTTATATTTTATTTTTAATAATAGTGAATTAAAATATAAATCTACTTTATTGCTTTTAATAAAAATTTAAACAAAATATGTAAGTTAATGAAAAAATATGTATAAATAATACAATTTAATACCAAGACCTATTTCGAGATTTTAATAAGTGTTGTAAAGTACAACATAATAAAAATAAAAAATTTAATTAAATTAAAAAAATCGAGCACGTTTTCCAACATTTTTTAAGGTTTATGAATGTTTTCTTTATAATTTGTTCCTATTTTTAAAATAATTAAAAAATAACTAGAAGAATTGAAAAAAATTATTCGAAAAATGATGAAAATTGAAAACAAAATGAGAAAAATGACTAGATTAATAAACAGCTGTAAAAAATTATTAAAAAAAATTAAACAAGAAATATTAAATTATAGAAAAATAATTGGAAATTGAAAAATTAAGAAAATTATAGAAATAATTCTTGGAAATAATTGGAAAATGAACAATTGAATTGAAAATAAAAAAAGATTACTTGAAATTGAAGAAAATAATAATATAATTAAAAGCAGAGAAATATTGAATATAGAAGGAAATAATTGAAAATTGAAGAATGGAATTGAAATTAAAAGAGAATTATAATAAAATGAAGAACCAAATTAAAAATTTAAGAATTAAATTCAAATTTTAGAAAATAATTGATAAGTGTAAAAAGGCGAGAATTATTGAATATGAATGAAATAATTAAAAATTAAAGAATGGAATTTAAACTTGAAAAAAATAGTTCAAAAGTGAAAAATTAAAAACTAATATTACATTTTAAGAAAATAATTACAAATTAAAAATTTAAGAAAATTATAGAAAGAAATGTTGGAAATAATTGTACATTGAACGACTTTTGAAAATAAAAAAAAATCATTGAAATTGAAGAAAATAATTAAAAACTTGAAAAATTTAATTAAAATTTGAAAAAAATTTATTTTTACGAAAGTAAGTAACCAATTAAATTTAAAATTAAAGAAACTTATTGTGAATCGAAAAAAGTAATTGGAAAAAAAAGAAATTTTTTTAATACTAAAGACAATATATGAAAATTGACAAATGGAATTGAAATTAGTAGAAAATAATTGAGAATTGAAGAATGTAAATAAAAATTGAAGAAATAAAGTAAAGATTAAAGAATTAAATTGAAGTTGTAAGAAAATAATAGATAATTACAAAAAAATTTCTAAAATGACTAAAATAATTAAATATTACAGAAAATAATTTACAATTGAAAATAAATTTCGAAAACTGTCGAGAATATTTGACAATAGAACAAAATAATTAAAAAGGTTAATAATAATTATAAAATCGTCGGGTAAGAATTATACTGCGTCATGGCCATTTTTTGAAAATTTATTTTATAGTATTGCATATTTCACAGGTGTTGAACTTGATTTTTTATAAAGAGATATACTCAAAAACTGCTTTTAATTCATCATAATTATAAATTAAAAATTTTGTGTTATCAAAAGATTAGAATTATATGTCTACGATTTCGTGTGTTTTACGTGATAATGAAAACTTTAAGCAATAAAATTTATATGTAATTAATTTTTAATATAAACGTTGTGGTAATTTACGTGAATTTAATTAAAAAAGAAGCATCTTTTATAATCAATAAATACTTTTTCATTTTAAGAAAGCTTATAAATGAGTATGAAGTGAGTAAACTATGAACCTCTTTTTCTCGATTTCACAGAAAGTGGACATGGCACACTATAATTCTAAGCCGATGAAATGTTAAAAGAATAAACGAAAATTCAAGAAATTGTAGTAAATAATTGAAAATTAAAGAAAATGATTAAGAATTGAAAGAAATAATTGGTAAATAATGTAAATAATTGCAACATTGTAGAAAATATCTGAAAATTCCAAAAATGTTTGAAAATTAAGTAATTGAAAATTGAAAAATGGAATTAAAATTTGAAGAAAATAATTTAGTTGTAGAATTGAAGAAATGAATTAGAATTTTAAAACAATTATGTTTGCGAACAAACTAATTGAAAATTGGAGAAAATAATTAAAAATTGGAGAATTAAATTTAAGATTAACGAATTAAATTGTGGTTTTAAGATAATAATTGATAATTGAAGAAAAAATTACAATATGATGAAAATAACTGAATATTAAAGAAAATAATTGAGAAAAGAAAAGAAAATGGACAAATGACAATAAATTTGACAAATGTCGAGAACAATCAACAACAAAACAAACAAATTAAAGAATACTTATAAAATTTAAGAAAAACAATTTTATTTTAAAAATCGCTCCCTATTCATAACTTCAATCAATGAAATTTTGTTGAAAATCAGTTGGAAATGAATAAATTGTCAGAAAAATTACTGACAATTTAGTCACTGATAAAAATTTTTATTATTTTATTTATTTATTTATTTTATAAATTGTTTTTTCAATTTTTCACTGATTGATATAGATGGAAATAATTTTCAATTTCAGTAACAGCATTGAAAATTTCAGTTATTTTCTATTGATCAATCAGGTAAAAGTCATAACTGCTAATTCAGCAATTTTCAATTTATTTCAAATGAAAAGTCACTAATTAAAATCATAAAAAGACAAATTAATGTAATTAATTTTTTAAAACAATATTTTATAATATTCCCTGATTTTTAAGGGTTTTTCAGGTTTTTCCTGACTACAAAAAATTCAATAATACAAAAAAATTCTGATAACAATTAATTTAATCTAAATAAATTCGTAATTTATTTTTTGTATTTAAACTATATACTGGCCAATGAAAAAATGCAAGGGAGCATATATTTTGTTAGTAAATAAATAAAAGACAGGTTAGAAAACTAAATTTTAGCATTTTAAAATAAAAATGCAAATTCAAATATACAATTTTTTATGGGATCTTTAGGAAAAACGATATTCTTGAATATGAAATATGAAGGAACATTTTCATAAACTATTAAATAAGGGGTTGGGACAAGTCACACTGAGAATGTCTCCCCCGACACATGTCTTCCCAGAACAAGTCTACCCACAGACATCATTTCCCACAAGACAAGTCTCCCCAGAGACAACAATTCCCATAGGACAAGTCTCCCCAGGGACATCTCTTCCCACGAGACAAGTCTCCCCGGAGACAACACTTTCCACGACTAATATACTAACAGTAAGTAATGACTAACGTAGACAAGTCTTCCCAGGACAAGTCTTCCCGAGGACAAGTCTCCCCAGGGACATCTCTTCCCACGATGAAAAAATTATTACCACGCGAGGACAAGTCTCCCCAGGGACATCTCTTCCCACGTTGAAAAAATTATTGCCACGCGAGGACAAGTCTTCCCAGAAACAAGTCTCCCCGAGGACAAGTCTTCCCAAGGACAAGTCTCCCCGGGGACATCTCTTCCCACGATGAAAAAATTATTGCCACACGAAGACAAGTCTTCCCAGGGACAAGTCTCCCTGGGGACAAGTCTCCCCAGGGACATCTCTTCCCACTAAAAGAAATTAGTGACACGAGAGGACAAGTCTTCCCAGGACAAGTCTCCCCAAGGACAAGTCTCCCCAGGGACATTTCTTCTTACGATGAAAAAATTAATGCCACGCGAGGACAAGTCTTCCCATGGACAAGTCTCCCAAGGACAAGTCTCCCGGGAGACATCTCTTCCCACGTTGAAAAAATTATTGCCACGCGAGGACAAGTCTTCCCAGGGACAAGTCTCCCCGAGGACAAGTCTCCCCGGGGACATCTCTTCCCACGATGAAAAAATTATTGCCACACGAGGACAAGTCTTCCCAGGGACAAGTCTCCCCGAGGACAAGTCTCCCCAGGGACATCTCTTCCCACTAAAAAAAATTATTGCCACGCGAAGACAAGTCTTCCCAGGGACATCTCTTCCCACTGAAAAAAATTATTGCTACGCGAGGACAAGTCTCCCCGGGGACAAGTCTCCCCGGGGACAAGTCTCCCCAGGGACAAGTCACCCCAGCTACATCTCTTCCCACTAAAAAAAATTATTCACACGAGAGGAAAAGTCTTCCCAGGACAAGTCTCCCCGAGGGCATCTCTTCTTACGTTGAAAAAATTATTGCCACGCAAAGACAAGTCTTCCCAGGACAAGTCTCCCCGAGGACATCTCTTCCCACGTTGAAAAAATCATTGCCACGCGAGGACAAGTCTTTCCAGGGACAAGTCTCCCCGAGGACAAGTCTCCTAGGGGACATCTCTTCCCACGATAAAAAAATTATTGCTACGCGAGGACAAGTCTCCCTGAGGACATCTCTACCCACAATGAAAAAATTATTGCCACGCGAAGACAAGTCTTCCCGAGGACAAGTCTCCCCAGGGACATCTCTTCCCACGATGAAAAAATTATTGTTCCGCGAGGACAAGTCTTTCCAGGGACAAGTCTCCCCGAGGACAAGTCTCCCCGGGGACATCTCTTCCCACGATGAAAAAATTATTGCCACACGAGGACAAGTCTTCCCAGGGACAAGTCTCCCCGAGGACAAGTCTCCCCAGGGACATCTCTTCTCACTAAAAAAAATTATTGCCACGCGAAGACAAGTCTTCCCAGGGACAAGTCTCCCCGAGGACAAGTCTCCCCGAGGACAAGTCTCCCCAGGGTCATCTCTTTCCACTGAAAAAAATTATTGCTACGCGAGGACAAGTCTCCCCGGGGACAAGTCTCCCCAGGGACAAGTCTCCCCAGGGACATCTCTTCCCACTAAAAAAAATTATTGCCACGCGAAGACAAGTCTTCCCAGGGACAAGTCTCCCCGAGGACAAGTCTCACCAAAGACAAGTCTCCCCAGGGACATCTCTTCCCACTGAAAAAAATTATTGCTACGCGAGGACAAGTCTCCCCGGGGACAAGTCTCCCCAGGGACAAGTCTCCCCAGGAACATCTCTTCCCACTAAAAAAAATTATAGACACGAGAGGACAAGTCTTCCCGAGGACAAGTCTCCCCAGGGACATCTCTTCCCACGATGAAAAAATTATTGTTACGCGAGGACAAGTCTTCCCAGGGACAAGTCTCCCCGAGGACAAGTCTCCCAAGGGACATCTCTTTTCAATAAAAAAAATTATTGCTTCGCGAGGACAAGTCTCCCTGGGGACATCTCTTCCCACAATGAAAAAATTATTGCCACGCGAGGACAAGTCTCCCCGAGGACAAGTCTCCCCGGGGACATCTCTTCCCACGATGAAAAAATTATTGCCACACGAGGACAAGTCTTCCCAGGTACAAGTCTCCCCGAGGACAAGTCTCCTAGGGGACATCTCTTCCCACGATAAAAGAATTATTGCTACGCGAGGACAAGTCTCCCTAGGGACATCTCTTCTGAAAATGAAAAAATTATTGCCACGCGAGGACAAGTCTTCTCGAGGACAAGTCTCCCCAGGGACATCTCTTCCCACGATGAAAAAATTATTACCACGCGAGGACAAGTCTCCCCAGGGACATCTCTTCTGAAAATGAAAAAATTATTGCCACGCGAGGACAAGTCTTCTCGAGGACAAGTCTCCCCAGGGACATCTCTTCCCACGATGAAAAAATTATTACCACGCGAGGACAAGTCTCCCCAGGGACATCTCTTCCACGTTGAAAAAATTATTGCCACGCGAGGACAAGTCTTCCCAGAAACAAGTCTCCCCGAGGACAAGTCTTCCCAAGGACAAGTCTCCCCGGGGACATCTCTTCCCACGTTGAAAAAATCATTGCCACGCGAGGACAAGTCTTTCCAGGGACAAGTCTCCCCGAGGACAAGTCTCCTAGGGGACATCTCTTCCCACGATAAAAAAATTATTGCTACGCGAGGACAAGTCTCCCTGAGGACATCTCTACCCACAATGAAAAAATTATTGCCACGCGAAGACAAGTCTTCCCGAGGACAAGTCTCCCCAGGGACATCTCTTCCCACGATGAAAAAATTATTGTTCCGCGAGGACAAGTCTTTCCAGGGACAAGTCTCCCCGAGGACAAGTCTCCCCGGGGACATCTCTTCCCACGATGAAAAAATTATTGCCACACGAGGACAAGTCTTCCCAGGGACAAGTCTCCCCGAGGACAAGTCTCCCCAGGGACATCTCTTCTCACTAAAAAAAATTATTGCCACGCGAAGACAAGTCTTCCCAGGGACAAGTCTCCCCGAGGACAAGTCTCCCCGAGGACAAGTCTCCCCAGGGTCATCTCTTTCCACTGAAAAAAATTATTGCTACGCGAGGACAAGTCTCCCCGGGGACAAGTCTCCCCAGGGACAAGTCTCCCCAGGGACATCTCTTCCCACTAAAAAAAATTATTGCCACGCGAAGACAAGTCTTCCCAGGGACAAGTCTCCCCGAGGACAAGTCTCACCAAAGACAAGTCTCCCCAGGGACATCTCTTCCCACTGAAAAAAATTATTGCTACGCGAGGACAAGTCTCCCCGGGGACAAGTCTCCCCAGGGACAAGTCTCCCCAGGAACATCTCTTCCCACTAAAAAAAATTATAGACACGAGAGGACAAGTCTTCCCGAGGACAAGTCTCCCCAGGGACATCTCTTCCCACGATGAAAAAATTATTGTTACGCGAGGACAAGTCTTCCCAGGGACAAGTCTCCCCGAGGACAAGTCTCCCAAGGGACATCTCTTTTCAATAAAAAAAATTATTGCTTCGCGAGGACAAGTCTCCCTGGGGACATCTCTTCCCACAATGAAAAAATTATTGCCACGCGAGGACAAGTCTCCCCGAGGACAAGTCTCCCCGGGGACATCTCTTCCCACGATGAAAAAATTATTGCCACACGAGGACAAGTCTTCCCAGGTACAAGTCTCCCCGAGGACAAGTCTCCTAGGGGACATCTCTTCCCACGATAAAAGAATTATTGCTACGCGAGGACAAGTCTCCCTAGGGACATCTCTTCTGAAAATGAAAAAATTATTGCCACGCGAGGACAAGTCTTCTCGAGGACAAGTCTCCCCAGGGACATCTCTTCCCACGATGAAAAAATTATTACCACGCGAGGACAAGTCTCCCCAGGGACATCTCTTCCCACGTTGAAAAAATTATTGCCACGCGAGGACAAGTCTTCCCAGAAACAAGTCTCCCCGAGGACAAGTCTTCCCAAGGACAAGTCTCCCCGGGGACATCTCTTCCCACGATGAAAAAATTATTGCCACACGAAGACAAGTCTTCCCAGGGACAAGTCTCCCTGGGGACAAGTCTCCCCAGGGACATCTCTTCCCACTAAAAGAAATTAGTGACACGAGAGGACAAGTATTCCCAGGGACAAGTCTCCACGAGGACAAGGCTCCCCGGGGACATCTCTTCCCACGATGAAAAAATTATTGCCACACGAGGACAAGTCTTCCCATGGACAAGTCTCCCAAGGACAAGTCTCCCGGGAGACATCTCTTCCCACGTTGAAAAAATTATTGCCACGCGAGGACAAGTCTTCCCAGGGACAAGTCTCCCCGAGGACAAGTCTCCCCGGGGACATCTCTTCCCACGATGAAAAAATTATTGCCACACGAGGACAAGTCTTCCCAGGACAAGTCTCCCCAGGGACATCTCTTCCCACTAAAAAAAATTATTGTCACGCGAAGACAAGTCTTCCCAGGGACATCTCTTCCCACTGAAAAAAATTATTGCTACGCGAGGACAAGTCTCCCCGGGGAAAAGTCTCCCCAGGGACAAGTCACCCCAGCTACATCTCTTCCCACTAAAAAAAATTATTCACACGAGAGGACAAGTCTTCCCAGGACAAGTCTCCCCGAGGGCATCTCTTCTTACGTTGAAAAAATTATTGCCACGCAAGGACAAGCCTTCCCAGGACAAGTCTCCCCGAGGACATCTCTTCCCACGATGAAAAAATTATTGTTCCGCGAGGACAAGTCTTTCCAGGGACAAGTCTCCCCGAGGACAAGTCTCCCCGGGGACATCTCTTCCCACGATGAAAAAATTATTGCCACACGAGGACAAGTCTTCCCAGGGACAAGTCTCCCCGAGGACAAGTCTCCCCAGGGACATCTCTTCCCACGATGAAAAAATTATTGTTACGCGAGGACAAGTCTTCCCAGGGACAAGTCTCCCCGAGGACAAGTCTCCCCAGGGACATCTCTTTCCAATAAAAAAAATTATTGCTTCGCGAGGACAAGTCTCCCTGGGGACATCTCTTCCCACAATGAAAAAATTATTGCCACGCGAGGACAAGTCTCCCCGAGGACAAGTCTCCCCGGGGACATCTCTTCCCACGATGAAAAAATTATTGCCACACGAGGACAAGTCTTCCCAGGTACAAGTCTCCACGAGGACAAGTCTCCTAGGGGACATCTCTTTCCACGATAAAAAAATTATTGCTACGCGAGGACAAGTCTCCCTAGGGACATCTCTTCTGAAAATGAAAAAATTATTGCCACGCGAGGACAAGTCTTAGCGAGGACAAGTGTCCCCAGGGACATCTCTTCCCACGATGAAAAAATTATTGTTACACGAGGACAAGTATTCCCAGGGACAAGTCTCCACGAGGACAAGGCTCCCCGGGGACATCTCTTCCCACGATGAAAAAATTATTGCCACACGAGGGCAAGTCTTCCCAGGGACAAGTCTCCCCGAGGACAAGTCTCCCCAGGGACATCTCTTCCCACTAAAAAAAATTAATGCCACGCGAAGACAAGTCTTCCCAGGGACAAGTCTCCCCGAGGACAAGTCTCCCCAGGGACATCTCTTTCCAATAAAAATAATTATTGCTTCGCGAGGACAAGTCTCCCTGGGGACATCTCTTCCCACAATGAAAAAATTATTGCCACGCGAGGACAAGTCTCCCCGAGGACAAGTCTCCCCGGGGACATCTCTTCCCACGATGAAAAAATTATTGCCACACGAGGACAAGTCTTCCCAGGTACAAGTCTCCACGAGGACAAGTCTCCTAGGGGACATCTCTTTCCACGATAAAAAAATTATTGCTACGCGAGGACAAGTCTCCCTAGGGACATCTCTTCTGAAAATGAAAAAATTATTGCCACGCGAGGACAAGTCTTAGCGAGGACAAGTGTCCCCAGGGACATCTCTTCCCACGATGAAAAAATTATTGTTACACGAGGACAAGTATTCCCAGGGACAAGTCTCCACGAGGACAAGGCTCCCCGGGGACATCTCTTCCCACGATGAAAAAATTATTGCCACACGAGGACAAGTCTTCCCAGGGACAAGTCTCCCCGAGGACAAGTCTCCCCAGGGACATCTCTTCCCACGATGAAAAAATTATTGCCACGCGAGGACAAGTCTCCCCGAGGACAAGTCTCCCCAGGGACATCTCTTTCCACTAAAAAAAATTATTGCTTCGCGAGGACAAGTCTCCCTGGGGACATCTCTTCCCACCATGAAAAAATTATTGCCACGCGAGGACAAGTCTTTCCGAGGACAAGTCTCCCCAGGGACATCTCTTCCCACAATGAAAAAATTATTGCCACGCAAAGACAAGTCTTCACGAGGACAAGTCTCCCTAGGGATATCTCTTCCCACGATGAAAAAATTATTGTTACGCGAGGACAAGTCTTCCCAGGGACAAGTCTCCCCGAGGACAAGTCTCCCCAGGGACATCTCTTTCCAATAAAAAAAATTATTGCTTCGCGAGGACAAGTCTCCCTGGGGACATCTCTTCCCACAATAAAAAAATTATTGCCACGCGAGGACAAGTCTCCTCGAGGACAAGTCTCCCCGGGGACATCTCTTCCCACGATGAAAAAATTATTTCCACACGAGGACAAGTCTTCCCAGGACAAGTCTCCCTGAGGACATCTCTTCCCACGATAAAAAAATTATTGCCACGCGAAGACAAGTCTTCACGAGGACAAGTCTCCCTAGGGATATCTCTTCCCACGATGAAAAAATTATTGTTACGCGAGGACAAGTCTTCCCAGGGACAAGTCTCCCCGAGGACAAGTCTCCCCAGGGACATCTCTTCCCACTAAAAAAAAATTATTGCCACGCGAAGACAAGTCTTCCCAGGGACAAGTCTCCCCGAGGACAAGTCTCCCCAGGGACATCTCTTTCCAATAAAAAAAATTATTGCTTCTCGAGGACAAGTCTCCCTGGGGACATCTCTTCCCACAATGAAAAAATTATTGCCACGCGAGGACAAGTCTCCCCGAGGACAAGTCTCCCCGGGGACATCTCTTCCCACGATGAAAAAATTATTGCCACACGAGGAAAAGTCTTCCCAGGACAAGTCTCCCCGAGGACATCTCTTCCCACGATAAAAAAATTATTGCCACGCGAAGACAAGTCTTCCCAGGGACAAGTCTCCCCGAGGACAAGTCTCCCCGAGGACAAGTCTCCCCAGGGACATCTCTTCCCACGATGAAAAAATTATTGTTCCGCGAGGACAAGTCTTCCAAGGACATCTCTTCCCACAATGAAAAAATTATTGCCACGCGAGGACAAGTCTTCCCGAGGACAAGTCTCCCCAGGGACATCTCTTCCCACGATGAAAAAATTATTGTTACGCAAGGACAAGTCTTCCCAGGGACAAGTCTCCCCGAGGACAAGTCTCCCCGGGGACATCTCTTCCCATGATAAAAAAATTATTGCCACACGAGGACAAGTCTTCCCAGGGACAAGTCTCCCCGAGGACAAGTCTCCCCAGGGACATCTCTTCCCACTAAAAAAAAATTATTGCCACGCGAAGACAAGTCTTCCCAGGGACAAGTCTCCCCGAGGACAAGTCTCCCCAGGGACATCTCTTCCCACTGAAAAAAATTATTGCTACGCGAGGACAAGTCTCCCCGGGGACAAGTCTCCCCAGGCACAAGTCTCCCCGAGGACAAGTCTCCCCAGGGACATCTCTTCCCACTGAAAAAATTATTGCCACACGAGGACAAGTCTTCCCAGGGACAAGTCTCCCCGAGGACAAGTCTCCCCAGGGACATCTCTTCCCACTAAAAAAATTATTGCCACGCGAAGACAAGTCTTCCCAGGGACAAGTCTCCCCGAGGACAAGTCTCCCCGAGGACAAGTCTCCCCAGGGACATCTCTTCCCACTGAAAAAAAATATTGCTACGCGAGGACAAGTCTCCCCAGTGACATCTCTTCCCACTGAAAAAAATTATTGCCACACGAGGACAAGTCTTCCCAGGGACAAGTCTCCCCGAGGACAAGTCTCCCCAGGGACAGCTCTTCCCATTAAAAAAAATTATTGCCACGCGAAGACAAGTCTTCCCAGGGACAAGTCTCCCCGAGGACAAGTCTCCCCGAGGACATCTCTTCCCACGATAAAAAAATTATTGCTACGCGAGAATAAGTCTCCCTGGGGACATCTCTTCCCACAATGAAAAAATTATTGCCACGCGAGGACAAGTCTTCCCGAGGACAAGTCTTCCCAGGGACATCTCTTCCCACGATAAAAAAATTATTGTTACGCGAGGACAAGTCTTCCCAGGGACAAGTCTCCCCGAGGACAAGTCTCCCCGGTGACAAGTCTCCCCAGGGACATCTCTTTCCACTTAAAAAAATTATTGCTTCGCGAGGACAAGTCTTCCCAGGGACATCTCTTTCCACTAAAAAAAATTATTGCTTCGCGAGGACAAGTCTCCCTGGGGACATCTCTTCCCACAATAAAAAAATTATTGCCACGCAAGGACAAGTCTTCCCGAGGACAAGTCTTCCCAGGGACATCTCTTCCCACGATAAAAAAATTATTGTTACGCGAGGACAAGTCTTCCCAGGGACAAGTCTTCCCGAGGACAAGTCTCCCCAGGGACATCTCTTCCCACTAAAAAAAATTATTGCTTCGCGAGGACAAGTCTCCCTGGTGACATCTCTTCCCACAATGAAAAAATTATTGCCACGCGAGGACAAGTCTTCCTGAGGACAAGTCTCCCCAGGGACATCTCTTCCCACGATGAAAAAATTATTGACACGAGAGGACAAGTCTTCCCAGGACAAGTCTCCCCGAGGGCATCTCTTCTTACGTTGAAAAAATTATTGCCACGCGAGGACAAGTCTTCCCAGGACAAGTCTCCCCAAAGACATCTCATCCCACGTTGAAAAAATCATTGCCGCGCGAGGACAAGTCTTTCTAGGGACAAGTCTCCCCGAGGACAAGTCTCCTAGGGGACATCTCTTCCCACGATAAAAAAATTATTGCTACGCGAGGACAAGTCTCCCCGGGGACAAGTCTCCCCAGTGACAAGTCTCCCCAGGGACATCTCTTCCCACTAAAAAAAATTATTGCCACGCGAAGACAAGTCTTCCCAGGGACAAGTCTTCCCAGGGACATCTCTTCCCACGATGAAAAAATTATTGTTACGCGATGACAAGTCTTCCCAGGGACAAGTCTCCCCGAGGACAAGTCTCCCCAGGGACATCTCTTCCCACTGAAAAAAATTATTTCTACGCGAGGACAAGTCTCCCCGGGGACAAGTCTCCCCAGGGACAAGGCACCCCAGGGACATCTCTTCCCACTAAAAAAAATTATTGACACGAGAGGACAAGTCTTCCCAGGGACAAGTCTCCCCGAGGACAAGTCTCCCCGGGGACATCTCTTCCCACGATGAAAAAATTATTGCCACACGAGGACAAGTCTTCCCAGGGACAAGTCTCCCCGAGGACAAGTCTCCCCAGGGACATCTCTTCCCACTAAAAACAATTATTGCCACGCGAAGACAAGTCTTCCCAGGGACAAGTCTCCCCGAGGACAAGTCTCCCCGAGGACAAGTCTCCCCAGGGTCATCTCTTCCCACTGAAAAAAATTATTGCTACGCGAGGACAAGTCTCCCCGGGGACAAGTCTCCCCAGGGAGAAGTCTCCCCAGGGACATCTCTTCCCACTGAAAAAAATTATTGCTACGCGAGGACAAGTCTCCCCGGGGACAAGTCTCCCCAGGGACAAGTCTCCCCAGGAACATCTCTTCCCACTAAAAAAAATTATAGACACGAGAGGACAAGTCTTCCCGAGGACAAGTCTCCCCAGGGACATCTCTTCCCACGATGAAAAAATTATTGTTACGCGAGGACAAGTCTTCCCAGGGACAAGTCTCCCCGAGGACAAGTCTCCCCAGGGACATCTCTTTCCAATAAAAAAAATTATTGCTTCGCGAGGACAAGTCTCCCTGGGGACATCTCTTCCCACAATGAAAAAATTATTGCCACGCGAGGACAAGTCTCCCCGAGGACAAGTCTCCCCGGGGACATCTCTTCCCACGATGAAAAAATTATTGCCACACGAGGACAAGTCTTCCCAGGTACAAGTCTCCCCGAGGACAAGTCTCCTAGGGGACATCTCTTCCCACGATAAAAAAATTATTGCTACGCGAGGACAAGTCTCCCTAGGGACATCTCTTCTGAAAATGAAAAAATTATTGCCACGCGAGGACAAGTCTTCTCGAGGACAAGTCTCCCCAGGGACATCTCTTCCCACGATGAAAAAATTATTACCACGCGAGGACAAGTCTCCCCAGGGACATCTCTTCCACGTTGAAAAAATTATTGCCACGCGAGGACAAGTCTTCCCAGAAACAAGTCTCCCCGAGGACAAGTCTTCCCAAGGACAAGTCTCCCCGGGGACATCTCTTCCCACGATGAAAAAATTATTGCCACACGAAGACAAGTCTTCCCAGGGACAAGTCTCCCTGGGTACAAGTCTCCCCAGGGACATCTCTTCCCACTAAAAGAAATTAGTGACACGAGAGGACAAGTATTCCCAGGGACAAGTCTCCACGAGGACAAGGCTCCCCGGGGACATCTCTTCCCACGATGAAAAAATTATTGCCACACGAGGACAAGTATTCCCAGGGACAAGTCTCCCCGAGGACAAGTCTCCCCGGGGACATCTCTTCCCACGATGAAAAAATTATTGCCAGACGAGGACAAGTCTTCCCAGGACAAGTCTCCCCAGGGACATCTCTTCCCACTAAAAAAAATTATTGCCACGCGAAGACAAGTCTTCCCAGGGACATCTCTTCCCACTGAAAAAAATTATTGCTACGCGAGGACAAGTCTCCCCGGGGACAAGTCTCCCCAGGGACAAGTCACCCCAGCTACATCTCTTCCCACTAAAAAAAATTATTCACACGAGAGGACAAGTCTTCCCAGGACAAGTCTCCCCGAGGGCATCTCTTCTTACGTTGAAAAAATTATTGCCACGCAAGGACAAGCCTTCCCAGGACAAGTCTCCCCGAGGACATCTCTTCCCACGATGAAAAAATTATTGTTCCGCGAGGACAAGTCTTTCCAGGGACAAGTCTCCCCGAGGACAAGTCTGCCCGGGGACATCTCTTCCCACGATGAAAAAATTATTGCCACACGAGGACAAGTCTTCCCAGGGACAAGTCTCCCCGAGGACAAGTCTCCCCAGGGACATCTCTTTCCAATAAAAAAAATTATTGCTTCGCGAGGACAAGTCTCCCTGGGGACATCTCTTCCCACAATGAAAAAATTATTGCCACGCGAGGACAAGTCTCCCCGAGGACAAGTCTCCCCGGGGACATCTCTTCCCACGATGAAAAAATTATTGCCACACGAGGACAAGTCTTCCCGGGTACAAGTCTCCACGAGGACAAGTCTCCTAGGGGACATCTCTTTCCACGATAAAAAAATTATTGCTACGCGAGGACAAGTCTCCCTAGGGACATCTCTTCTGAAAATGAAAAAATTATTGCCACGCGAGGACAAGTCTTAGCGAGGACAAGTGTCCCCAGGGACATCTCTTCCCACGATGAAAAAATTATTGTTACACGAGGATAAGTATTCCCAGGGACAAGTCTCCTCGAGGACAAGGCTCCCCGGGGACATCTCTTCCCACGATGAAAAAATTATTGCCACACGAGGACAAGTCTTCCCAGGGACAAGTCTCCCCGAGGACAAGTCTCTCCAGGGACATCTCTTCCCACTAAAAAAAATTAATGCCACGCGAAGACAAGTCTTCCCAGGGACAAGTCTCCCCGAGGACAAGTCTCCCCAGGGACATCTCTTTCCAATAAAAAAAATTATTGCTTCGCGAGGACAAGTCTCCCTGGGGACATCTCTTCCCACAATGAAAAAATTATTGCCACGCGAGGACAAGTCTCCCCGAGGACAAGTCTCCCCAGGGACATCTCTTTCCAATAAAAAAAATTATTGCTTCGCGAGGACAAGTCTCCCTGGGGACATCTCTTCCCACAATGAAAAAATTATTGCCACTCGAGGACAAGTCTCCCCGAGGACAAGTCTCCCCGGGGACATCTCTTCCCACGATGAAAAAATTATTGCCACACGAGGAAAAGTCTTCCCAGGACAAGTCTCCCTGAGGACATCTCTTCCCACGATAAAAAAAATTTGCCACGCGAAGACAAGTCTCCCCGAGGACAAGTCTCCTAGGGGACATCTCTTCCCAAGATAAAAAAATTATTGCTACGCGAGGACAAGTCTCCCCGAGGACAAGTCTCCCCAGGGACATCTCTTTCCACTAAAAAAAATTATTGCTTCGCGAGGACAAGTCTCCCTGGGGACATCTCTTCCCACCATGAAAAAATTATTGCCACGCGAGGACAAGTCTTTCCGAGGACAAGTCTCCCCAGGGACATCTCTTCCCACAATGAAAAAATTATTGCCACGCAAAGACAAGTCTTCACGAGGACAAGTCTCCCTAGGGATATCTCTTCCCACGATGAAAAAATTATTGTTACGCGAGGACAAGTCTTCCCAGGGACAAGTCTCCCCGAGGACAAGTCTCCCCAGGGACATCTCTTTCCAATAAAAAAAATTATTGCTTCGCGAGGACAAGTCTCCCTGGGGACATCTCTTCCTACAATAAAAAAATTATTGCCACGCGAGGACAAGTCGCCCCGAGGACAAGTCTCCCCGGGGACATCTCTTCCCACGATAAAAAAATTATTTCCACACGAGGACAAGTCTTCCCAGGACAAGTCTCCCTGAGGACATCTCTTCCCACGATAAAAAAATTATTGCCACGCGAAGACAAGTCTTCCCAGGGACAAGTCTCCACGAGGACAAGTCTCCCCGAGGACAAGTCTCCCCAGGGACATCTCTTTCCACGATGAAATAATTATTGTTACGCGAGGACAAGTCTTCCCAGGGACATCTCTTCCCACAATGAAAAAATTATTGCCACGCGAGGACAAGTCTTCCCGAGGACAAGTCTCCCCAGGGACATCTCTTTCCACGATGAAAAAATTATTGTTACGCAAGGACAAGTCTTCCCAGGGACAAGTCTCCCCGAGGACAAGTCTCCCCGGGGACATCTCTTCCCACGATGAAAAAATTATTGCCACACGAGGACAAGTCTTCCCAAGGACAAGTCTCCCCGAGGACAAGTCTCCCCAGGGACATCTCTTTCCAATAAAAAAAATTATTGCTTTGCGAGGACAAGTCTCCCTGGGGACATCTCTTCCCACAATAAAAAAATTATTGCCACGCGAGGACAAGTCTCCCCGAGGACAAGTCTCCCCGGGGACATCTCTTCCCACGATAAAAAAATTATTTCCACACGAGGACAAGTCTTCCCAGGACAAGTCTCCCTGAGGACATCTCTTCCCACGATAAAAAAATTATTGCCACGCGAAGACAAGTCTTCCCAGGGACAAGTCTCCACGAGGACAAGTCTCCCCGAGGACAAGTCTCCCCAGGGACATCTCTTTCCACGATGAAATAATTATTGTTACGCGAGGACAAGTCTTCCCAGGGACATCTCTTCCCACAATGAAAAAATTATTGCCACGCGAGGACAAGTCTTCCCGAGGACAAGTCTCCCCAGGGACATCTCTTTCCACGATGAAAAAATTATTGTTACGCGAGGACAAGTCTTCCCAGGGACAAGTCTCCCCGAGGACAAGTCTCCCCGGGGACATCTCTTCCCACGATGAAAAAATTATTGCCACACGAGGACAAGTCTTCCCAGGGACAAGTCTCCCCGAGGACAAGTCTCCCCAGGGACATCTCTTCCCACTAAAAAAAAATTATTGCCACGCGAAGACAAGTCTTCCCAGGGACAAGTCTCCCCGAGGACAAGTCTCCCCAGGGACATCGCTTCCCACTGAAAAAAATTATTGCTATGCGAGGACAAGTCTCCCCGGGGACAAGTCTCCCCACGATGAAAAAATTATTGCCACACGAGGACAAGTCTTCCTAGGGACAAGTCTCCCCAAAGACAAGTCTCCCCACGATGAAAAAATTATTGCCACACGAGGACAAGTCTTCCCAGGGACAAGTCACCCCGAGGACAAGTCTCCCCAGGGACATCTCTTTCCAATAAAAAAAATTATTGCTTCGCGAGGACAAGTCTCCCTGGGGACATCTCTTCCCACAATGAAAAAATTATTGCCACTCGAGGACAAGTCTCCCCGAGGACAAGTCTCCCCGGGGACATCTCTTCCCACGATGAAAAAATTATTGCCACACGAGGAAAAGTCTTCCCAGGACAAGTCTCCAAGAGGACATCTCTTCCCACGAAAAAAAAATTATTGCCACGCGAAGACAAGTCTTCCCAGGGACAAGTCTCCCCGAGGACAAGTCTCCCCGAGGACAAGTCTCCCCAGGGACATCTCTTCCCACGATGAAAAAATTATTGTTCCACGAGGACAAGTCTTCCCAGGACATCTCTTCCCACAATGAAAAAATTATTGCCACGCGAGGACAAGTCTTCCCGAGGACAAGTCTTCCCAGGGACATCTCTTCCCACGATAAAAAAATTATTGTTACGCGAGGACAAGTCTTCCCAGGGACAAGTCTCCCCGAGGACAAGTCTCCCCGGTGACAAGTCTCCCCAGGGACATCTCTTTCCACTTAAAAAAATTATTGCTTCGCGAGGACAAGTCTTCCCAGGGACATCTCTTCCCACAATAAAAAAATTATTGCCACGCAAGGACAAGTCTTCCCGAGGACAAGTCTTCCCAGGGACATCTCTTCCCACGATAAAAAAATTATTGTTACGCGAGGACAAGTCTTCCCAGGGACAAGTCTCCCCGAGGACAAGTCTCCTAGGGGACATCTCTTCCTACGATAAAAAAATTATTGCTACGCGAGGACAAGTCTCCCCAGTGACAAGTCTCCCCAGGGACATCTCTTCCCACTAAAAAAAAATTATTGCCACGCGAAGACAAGTCTTCCCAGGGACAAGTCTCCCCAGGGACATCTCTTCCTACGATGAAAAAATTATTGTTACGCGATGACAAGTCTTCCCAGGGACAAGTCTCCCCGAGGACAAGTCTCCCCAGGGACATCTCTTCCCACTGAAAAAAATTATTTCTACGCGAGGACAAGTCTCCCCGGGGACAAGTCTCCCCGGGGACAAGTCTCCCCAGGGACAAGGCACCCCAGGGACATCTCTTCCCACTAAAAAAAATTATTGACACGAGAGGACAAGTCTTCCCAGGACAAGTCTCCACGAGGGCATCTCTTCTTACGTTGAAAAAATTTTTGCGACGCAAGGACAAGTCACCACAGGGACATCTCTTTACACTAAAAAAAATTATTGCTTCGCGAGGACAAGTCTCCCTGGGGACATCTCTTCACACAATGAAAAAATTATTGCCACGCGAGGACAAGTCTTCCCGAGGACAAGTCTTCCCAGGGACATCTCTTCCCACGATAAAAAAATTATGGATACGCGAGGACAAGTCTTTCCAGGGACAAGTCTCCCAGAGGACAAGTCTCCCCGGTGACAAGTCTCCCCAGGGACATCTCTTTCCACGTTGAAAAAATCATTGCCACGCGAGGACAAGTCTTTCCAGGGACAAGTCTCCCCGAGGACAAATCTCCTAGGGGACATCTCTTCCCACGATAAAAAAATTTTTGCTACGCGAGGACAAGTCTCTCTGGGGACATCTCTTCCCACAATGAAAAAATTATTGCCACGCGAGGACAAGTCTTCC
This sequence comes from Ganaspis brasiliensis, assembly GCA_037103525.1. Lineage (NCBI taxonomy): Eukaryota > Metazoa > Arthropoda > Insecta > Hymenoptera > Figitidae > Ganaspis > Ganaspis brasiliensis. The sequence continues at coordinate 284,199 of JAZKLR010000428.1, forward strand.
CAGGACAAGTCTCCCCGAGGACATCTCCTCCCACGATGAAAAAATCATTGCCACGCGAGGACAAGTCTTTCCAGGGAAAAGTCTCCCCGAGGACAAATCTCCCCAGGGACATCTCTTCCCACTAAAAAAAATTATTGTTACGCGAGGACAAGTCTTCCCAGGGACAAGTCTCCCCGAGGACAAGTCTCCCCAGGGACATCTCTTCCCACTAAAAAAAATTATTGCTACGCGAAGACAAGTCTTCCCAGGGACAAGTCTCCCCGAGGAGAAGTCTCCCCAGGGACATCTCTTCTCACTAAAAAAAATTATTGTTACGCGAGGACAAGTCTTCCCAGGGACAAGTCTCCCCGAAAACAAGTCTCCCCAGGGACATCTCTTCCCACTGAAAAAAATTATTGCTACGCGAGGACAAGTCTCCCCGGGGACAAGTCTCCCCAGGGACAAGTCTCCCCAGGGGCATCTCTTCCCACTAAAAAAAATTATTGCCACGCGAAGACAAGTCTTCCCAGGGACAAGTCTCCCCAGGGACATCTCTTCCCACTAAAAAAAATTATTGTTACGCGAGGACAAGTCTTCCCAGGGACAAGTCTCCCCGAGGACAAGTCTCCCCAGGGACATCTCTTCCCACTTAAAAAAATTATTGCCACGCGAAGACGAGTCTTCCCAGGGACAAGTCTCCCCGAGGAGAAGTCTCCCCAGGGACATCTCTTCTCACTAAAAAAAATTATTGTTACGCGAGGACAAGTCTTCCCAGGGACAAGTCTCCCCGAAAACAAGTCTCCGCAGGGATATCTCTTCCCACTGAAAAAAATTATTGCTGCGCGAGGACAAGTCTCCCCGGGGACAAGTCTCCCCAGGGACAAGTCTCCCCAGGGGCATCTCTTCCCACTAAAAAAAATTCTTGCCACGCGAAGACAAGTCTTCCCAGGGACAAGTCTCCCCGAGGACACGTCTCCCCAGGGACATCTCTTTCCACTAAAAAAAATTATTGCTTCGCGAGGACAAGTCTCCCTGGTGACATCTCTTCCCACAATGAAAAAATTATTGCCACGCGAGGACAAGTCTTCCCGAGGACAAGTCTCCCCAGGGACATCTCTTCCCACGATGAAAAAATTATTGTTACGCGAGGACAAGTCTTCCCAGGGACAAGTCTCCCCGAAGACCAGTCTCCCCAGGGACATCTCTTCCCACTTAGAAAATTTATTGCTACGCGAGGACAAGTCTCCCCAAGAACATCTCTTCTCACTAAAAAAAATTATTGACACGAGAGGACAAGTCTTCCCAGGACAAGTCTCCCCGCGGGCATCTCTTCTTACGTTGAAAAAATTATTGCCACGCGAGGACAAGTCTTCCCAGGACAAGTCTTCCCGAGGACATCTCATCCTACGTTGAAAAAATCATTGCCACGCGAGGACAAGTCTTTCTAGGGACAAGTCTCCCCGAGGACAAGTCTCCTAGGGGACATCTCTTCCCACGATAAAAAAAATTATTGCTTTGCGAGAACAAGTCTCCCCGGGGACAAGTCTCTCCAGGGACAAGTCTCCCCAGGGACATCTCTTTTCACTAAAAGAAATTATTGCTTCGCGAGGACAAGTCTCCCTGGGGACTTCTCTTCCCACAATGAAAAAATTATTGCCACGCAAGGACAAGTCTTCCCGAGGACAAGTCTCCCCAGGGACATCTCTTCCCACGATGAAAAAATTATTTTTACGCGAGGACAAGTCTTGCCAGGGACAAGTCTCCCCGAAGAAAAGTCTCCCCGGGGACATCTCTTCCCACGATGAAAAAATAATTGCCACACGAGGACAAGTCTTCCCAGGGACAAGTCTCACCGAGGACAAGTCTCCCCAGGGACATCTCTTCCCACTGAAAAAAATTATTGCTACGCGAGGACAAGTCTCCCCGGGGACAAGTCACCCCAGGGACATCTCTTCCCACTAAAAAACATTATTGACACGAGAGGACAAGTCTTCCCAGGACAAGTCTCCCCGAGGACATCGCTTCCCACGTTGAAAAAGTAATTGCCACGCGAGTACAAGTCTTTCCAGGGACGAGTCTCCCCGAGGACAAGTCTCCTAGGGGACATCTCTTCCCACGATAAAAAAATTATTGCTACGCGAGGACAAGTCTCCCCAGGGACATCTCTTCCCGCGATGAAAAAATTATTGTTACGCGAGGACAAGTCTTCATAAGGACAAGTCTCCCCGAGGACACTTCTCCCCAGGGACATATCTTTCCACTAAAAAAAATTATTGTTTCGCGAGGACAAGTCTCCCTAGTGACATCTCTTCCCACAATGAAAAAATTATTGCCACGCGAGGACAAGTCTTCCCGAGGACAAGTCTCCCCAGGGACATCTCTTCCCACGATGAAAATATTATTGTTACGCGAGGATAAGTCTTCCCAGGGACAAGTCTCCCCGAGGACAAGTCTCCCCAGGGACATCTCTTCCCACTGGAAAAAATTATTGCTACGCGAGGACAAGTCTCCCCGGGGACAAGTCCCCTCGGGGACATCTCTTCCCACGATGAAAAAATTATTGCCACACGAGAACAAGTCTTCCCAGGACAAGTCTCCCCGAGGACATCTCATCCCACGTTGAAAAAATCATTGCCACGCGAAGACAAGTCTTCCCAGGGACAAGTCTCACCAGGGACATCTCTTCCCACGATGAAAAAATTATTGTTACGCGAGGACAAGTCTTCCCAGGGACAAGTCTCCTCGAGGACAAGTCTCCCCGGGGACATCTCTTCCCACGATGAAAAAATTATTGCCACACGAGGACAAGTCTTCCCAGGGACAAGTCTCCCCGAGGACAAGTCTCCCCAGGGACATCTCTCCTTACTGAAAAAAATTATTGCTACGCAAGGACAAGTCTCCCCGGGGACAAGTCTCCCCAGGGACAAGTCTCCCCAGGGACAAGTCTCCCCAGGAACATCTCTTCCCACTAAAAGAAATTATTGACACGAGAGGACAAGTCTTCCCAGGACAAGTCTCCCCGAGGGCATCTCTTCTTACGTTAAAAAAATTTTTGCCACGCGAGGACAAGTCTTCCCAGGACAAGTCTCCCCGAGAACATCTCCTCCCCGGTTGAAAAAATCATTGCCACGCGAGGACAAGTCTTTCCAGGGACAAGTCTCCCCGAGGACAAGTCTCCTAGGGGACATCTCTTTCCACGATAAAAAAAATTTTGCTACGCGAGGACAAGTCTCCCTGGGGACATCTCTTCCCACAATGAAAAAATTATTGCCACGCGAGGACAAGTCTTCCCGAGGAAAAGTCTCCCCAGGGACATCTCTTCCCACCATGAAAAAATTATTGTTACGCGAGGACAAGTCTTCCCAGGGACAAGTCTCCCCCAGAACAAGTCTCCCCAGGGACATCTCTTTCCAATAAAAAAAATTATTGCTTCGCGACGACAAGTCTCCCTGGGGACATCTCTTCCCACAATGAAAAAATTATTGCCACACGAGGACAAGTCTTCCCGAGGATAAGTCTCCCCAGGGACATCTCTTCCCACGATGAAAAAATTATTGTTACGCGAGGACAAGTCTTCCCAGGGACAAGTCTCCCCGAGGACAAGTCTCCCCAGGGACATCTCTTTCCAATAAAAAAAATTTTTGCTTCGCGAGGACAAGTCTCCCTGGGGACATCTCTTCCCACAATGAAAAAATTATTGCCACGCGAGGACAAGTCTCCCCGAGGACAAGTCTCCCCGGGGACATCTCTTCCCACGATGAAAAAATTATTGCCACGCGAGGACAAGTCTCCCCGAGGATAAGTCTCCCCAGGGACATCTCTTCCCACTAAAAAAAATTATAGCCACCTCAGGACAAGTCTTTCCAGGACAAGTCTGCCCGAGGACAAGTCTCCCCAGGGACATCTCTTCTCAATAAAAAAAATTATTGCCACGCGAGGACAAGTCTTCCCAGGGACAAGTCTCCCCGGGGACAAGTCTCCCCAGGGACATCTCTTCCCACTAAAAAAAATTATTGCCACAAGAAGACAAGTCTTCCCAGGGACAAGTCTCCCCGAGGACAAGTCTCCCCGAGGACAAGTCTCCCCAGGGACATCTCTTCCCACTGAAAAAAATTATTGCTACGCGAGGACAAGTCTCCCCGGGGACAAGTCTCCCCAGGGACAAGGCACCCCAGGGACATCTCTTTCCACTAAAAAAAATTATTGACACGAGAGGACAAGTCTTCCCAGGACAAGTCTCCCCGAGGGCATCTCTTCTTACGTTGAAAAAATTATTGCGACGCGAGGACAAGTCACCCTAGGGACATATCTTTACACTAAAAAAAATTATTGCTTCGCGAGGACAAGTCTCCCTGGGGACATCTCTGCCCACGATAAAAAAATTTTTGCTACGCGAGGACAAGTCTCCCTGGGGACATCTCTTCCCACAATGAAAAAATTATTGCCACGCGAGGACAAGTCTTCCCGAGGACAAGTCTCTCCAGGGACATCTCTTCCCACTAAAAAAAATTATTGTTACGCGAGGACAAGTCTTCCCAGGGACAAGTCTCCCCGAGGACAAGTCTCCGCAGGGACATCTCTTCCCACTAAAAAAAATTATTGCCACGCGAAGACAAGTCTTCCCAGGGACAAGTCTCCCCGAGGACAAGTCTCCCCGAGGACAAGTCTCCCCAGGGACATCTCTTCCCACTGAAAAAAATTATTGCTACGCGAGGACAAGTCTCCCCGGGGACAAGTCTTCCCAGGGACATCTCTTCCCACGATAAAAAAGTTATTGTTACGCGAGGACAAGTCTTCCCAGGGACAAGTCTCCCCGAGGACAAGTCTCCCCGGTGACAAGTCTCCCCAGGGACATCTCTTTCCACTAAAAAAAATTATTGCTTCGCGAGGACAAGTCTTCCCAGGGACATCTCTTTCCACTAAAAAAAATTATTGCTTCGCGAGGACAAGTCTCCCTGGGGACATCTCTTCCCACAATGAAAAAATTATTGCCACGCGAGGACAAGTCTTCCCTAGGACAAGTCTTCCCAGGGACATCTCTTCCCACTGGAAAAAATTATTGCTACGCGAGGACAAGTCTCCCCAGGGACAAGTCTCCCCAGGGACAAGTCTCCCCAAGAACATCTCTTCTCACTAAAAAAAATTATTGACACGAGAGGACAAGTCTTCCCAGGACAAGTCTCCCCGAGAACATCTCTTCTTACGTTGAAAAAATTATTGCTACGCGAGGACAAGTCTTCCCAGGACAAGTCTCCCCGAGGACATCTCATCTAACGTTGAAAATCATTGCCACGCGAGGACAAGTCTTTCTAGGGACAAGTCTCCCCGAGGACAAGTCTCCTAGGGGACATCTCTTCCCACGATAAAAAAATTATTGCTACGCGAGGACAAGTCTCCCCGGGGACAAGTCTCCCCAGGGACAAGTCTCCCCAGGGGCATCTCTTCCCACTAAAAAAAATTATTGCCACGCGAAGACAAGTCTTCCTAGGGACAAGTCTCCCTAGGGACATCTCTTCCCACGATGAAAAAATTATTGTTACGCGAGGACAAGTATTCCCAGGGACAAGTCTCCCCGAGGACATCTCTTCCCACGTTGAAAAAGTCATTGCCACGCGAGTACAAGTCTTTCCAGGGACGAGTCTCCCCGAGGACAAGTCTCCTAGGGGACATCTCTTCCCACGATAAAAAAATTATTGCTACGCGAGGACAAGTCTCCCCAGGGACATCTCTTCCCACTAAAAAAAATTATTGCCACAAGAAGACAAGTCTTCCCAGGGACAAGTCTCCCCGAGGACAAGTCTCCACGAGGACAAGTCTCCCCAGGGACATCTCTTCCCACTGAAAAAAATTATTGCTACGCGAGGACAAGTCTCCCCGGGGACAAGTCTCCCCAGGGACAAGGCACCCCAGGGACATCTCTTTCCACTAAAAAAAATTATTGACACGAGAGGACAAGTCTTCCCAGGACAAGTCTCCCCGAGGGCATCTCTTCTTACGTTGAAAAAATTATTGCGACGCGAGGACAAGTCACCCTAGGGACATCTCTTTACACTAAAAAAAATTATTGCTTCGCGAGGACAAGTCTCCCTGGGGACATCTCTTCCCACGATAAAAAAATTTTTGCTACGCGAGGACAAGTCTCCCTGGGGACATCTCTTCCCACAATGAAAAAATTATTGCCACGCGAGGACAAGTCTTCCCGAGGACAAGTCTCTCCAGGGACATCTCTTCCCACTAAAAAAAATTATTGTTACGCGAGGACAAGTCTTCCCAGGGACAAGTCTCCCCGAGGACAAGTCTCCCCAGGGACATCTCTTCCCACTAAAAAAAATTATTGCCACGCGAAGACAAGTCTTCCCAGGGACAAGTCTCCCCGAGGACAAGTCTCCCCGAGGACAAGTCTCCCCAGGGACATCTCTTCCCACTGAAAAAAATTATTGCTACGCGAGGACAAGTCTCCCCGGGGACAAGTCTTCCCAGGGACATCTCTTCCCACGATAAAAAAATTATTGTTACGCGAGGACAAGTCTTCCCAGGGACAAGTCTCCCCGAGGACAAGTCTCCCCGGTGACAAGTCTCCCCAGGGACATCTCTTTCCACTAAAAAAAATTATTGCTTCGCGAGGACAAGTCTTCCCAGGGACATCTCTTTCCACTAAAAAAAATTATTGCTTCGCGAGGACAAGTCTCCCTGGGGACATCTCTTCCCACAATGAAAAAATTATTGCCACGCAAGGACAAGTCTTCCCGAGGACAAGTCTTCCCAGGGACATCTCTTCCCACGATAAAAAAATTATTGCTACGCGAGGACAAGTCTCCCCAGGGACATCTCTTCCCACTAAAAAAAATTATTGTTACGCGAGGACAAGTCTTCCCAGGGACAAGTCTTCCCGAGGACAAGTCTCCCCAGGGACATCTCTTCCCACTAAAAAAAATTATTACCACGCGAAGACAAGTCTTCCCAGGGACAAGCCTCCCCGAGGACAAGTCTCCCCGAGGACAAGTCTCCCCAGGGACATCTCTTCCCACTGAAAAAAATTATTGCTACGCGAGGACAAGTCTTTCCGGGGACAAGTCTTCCCAGGGACATCTCTTCCCACGATAAAAAAATTATTGTTACGCGAGGACAAGTCTACCCAGGGACAAGTCTCCCCGAGGACAAGTCTCCCCAGGGACATCTCTTTCCAATAAAAAAAATTTTTGCTTCGCGAGGACAAGTCTCCCTGGGGACATCTCTTCCCACAATGAAAAAATTATTGCCACGCGAGGACAAGTCTCCCCGAGGACAAGTCTCCCCGGGGACATCTCTTCCCACGATGAAAAAATTATTGCCACGCGAGGACAAGTCTCCCCGAGGATAAGTCTCCCCAGGGACATCTCTTCCCACTAAAAAAAATTATAGCCACCTCAGGACAAGTCTTTCCAGGACAAGTCTGCCCGAGGACAAGTCTCCCCAGGGACATCTCTTCTCAATAAAAAAAATTATTGCCACGCGAGGACAAGTCTTCCCAGGGACAAGTCTCCCCGGGGACAAGTCTCCCCAGGGACATCTCTTCCCACTAAAAAAAATTATTGCCACAAGAAGACAAGTCTTCCCAGGGACAAGTCTCCCCGAGGACAAGTCTCCCCGAGGACAAGTCTCCCCAGGGACATCTCTTCCCACTGAAAAAAATTATTGCTACGCGAGGACAAGTCTCCCCGGGGACAAGTCTCCCCAGGGACAAGGCACCCCAGGGACATCTCTTTCCACTAAAAAAAATTATTGACACGAGAGGACAAGTCTTCCCAGGACAAGTCTCCCCGAGGGCATCTCTTCTTACGTTGAAAAAATTATTGCGACGCGAGGACAAGTCACCCTAGGGACATATCTTTACACTAAAAAAAATTATTGCTTCGCGAGGACAAGTCTCCCTGGGGACATCTCTGCCCACGATAAAAAAATTTTTGCTACGCGAGGACAAGTCTCCCTGGGGACATCTCTTCCCACAATGAAAAAATTATTGCCACGCGAGGACAAGTCTTCCCGAGGACAAGTCTCTCCAGGGACATCTCTTCCCACTAAAAAAAATTATTGTTACGCGAGGACAAGTCTTCCCAGGGACAAGTCTCCCCGAGGACAAGTCTCCGCAGGGACATCTCTTCCCACTAAAAAAAATTATTGCCACGCGAAGACAAGTCTTCCCAGGGACAAGTCTCCCCGAGGACAAGTCTCCCCGAGGACAAGTCTCCCCAGGGACATCTCTTCCCACTGAAAAAAATTATTGCTACGCGAGGACAAGTCTCCCCGGGGACAAGTCTTCCCAGGGACATCTCTTCCCACGATAAAAAAATTATTGTTACGCGAGGACAAGTCTTCCCAGGGACAAGTCTCCCCGAGGACAAGTCTCCCCGGTGACAAGTCTCCCCAGGGACATCTCTTTCCACTAAAAAAAATTATTGCTTCGCGAGGACAAGTCTTCCCAGGGACATCTCTTTCCACTAAAAAAAATTATTGCTTCGCGAGGACAAGTCTCCCTGGGGACATCTCTTCCCACAATGAAAAAATTATTGCCACGCGAGGACAAGTCTTCCCTAGGACAAGTCTTCCCAGGGACATCTCTTCCCACTGGAAAAAATTATTGCTACGCGAGGACAAGTCTCCCCAGGGACAAGTCTCCCCAGGGACAAGTCTCCCCAAGAACATCTCTTCTCACTAAAAAAAATTATTGACACGAGAGGACAAGTCTTCCCAGGACAAGTCTCCCCGAGAACATCTCTTCTTACGTTGAAAAAATTATTGCTACGCGAGGACAAGTCTTCCCAGGACAAGTCTCCCCGAGGACATCTCATCCAACGTTGAAAATCATTGCCACGCGAGGACAAGTCTTTCTAGGGACAAGTCTCCCCGAGGACAAGTCTCCTAGGGGACATCTCTTCCCACGATAAAAAAATTATTGCTACGCGAGGACAAGTCTCCCCGGGGACAAGTCTCCCCAGGGACAAGTCTCCCCAGGGGCATCTCTTCCCACTAAAAAAAATTATTGCCACGCGAAGACAAGTCTTCCTAGGGACAAGTCTCCCTAGGGACATCTCTTCCCACGATGAAAAAATTATTGTTACGCGAGGACAAGTATTCCCAGGGACAAGTCTCCCCGAGGACATCTCTTCCCACGTTGAAAAAGTCATTGCCACGCGAGTACAAGTCTTTCCAGGGACGAGTCTCCCCGAGGACAAGTCTCCTAGGGGACATCTCTTCCCACGATAAAAAAATTATTGCTACGCGAGGACAAGTCTCCCCAGGGACATCTCTTCCCACTAAAAAAAATTATTGCCACAAGAAGACAAGTCTTCCCAGGGACAAGTCTCCCCGAGGACAAGTCTCCACGAGGACAAGTCTCCCCAGGGACATCTCTTCCCACTGAAAAAAATTATTGCTACGCGAGGACAAGTCTCCCCGGGGACAAGTCTCCCCAGGGACAAGGCACCCCAGGGACATCTCTTTCCACTAAAAAAAATTATTGACACGAGAGGACAAGTCTTCCCAGGACAAGTCTCCCCGAGGGCATCTCTTCTTACGTTGAAAAAATTATTGCGACGCGAGGACAAGTCACCCTAGGGACATCTCTTTACACTAAAAAAAATTATTGCTTCGCGAGGACAAGTCTCCCTGGGGACATCTCTTCCCACGATAAAAAAATTTTTGCTACGCGAGGACAAGTCTCCCTGGGGACATCTCTTCCCACAATGAAAAAATTATTGCCACGCGAGGACAAGTCTTCCCGAGGACAAGTCTCTCCAGGGACATCTCTTCCCACTAAAAAAAATTATTGTTACGCGAGGACAAGTCTTCCCAGGGACAAGTCTCCCCGAGGACAAGTCTCCCCAGGGACATCTCTTCCCACTAAAAAAAATTATTGCCACGCGAAGACAAGTCTTCCCAGGGACAAGTCTCCCCGAGGACAAGTCTCCCCGAGGACAAGTCTCCCCAGGGACATCTCTTCCCACTGAAAAAAATTATTGCTACGCGAGGACAAGTCTCCCCGGGGACAAGTCTTCCCAGGGACATCTCTTCCCACGATAAAAAAATTATTGTTACGCGAGGACAAGTCTTCCCAGGGACAAGTCTCCCCGAGGACAAGTCTCCCCGGTGACAAGTCTCCCCAGGGACATCTCTTTCCACTAAAAAAAATTATTGCTTCGCGAGGACAAGTCTTCCCAGGGACATCTCTTTCCACTAAAAAAAATTATTGCTTCGCGAGGACAAGTCTCCCTGGGGACATCTCTTCCCACAATGAAAAAATTATTGCCACGCAAGGACAAGTCTTCCCGAGGACAAGTCTTCCCAGGGACATCTCTTCCCACGATAAAAAAATTATTGCTACGCGAGGACAAGTCTCCCCAGGGACATCTCTTCCCACTAAAAAAAATTATTGTTACGCGAGGACAAGTCTTCCCAGGGACAAGTCTTCCCGAGGACAAGTCTCCCCAGGGACATCTCTTCCCACTAAAATAAATTATTACCACGCGAAGACAAGTCTTCCCAGGGACAAGCCTCCCCGAGGACAAGTCTCCCCGAGGACAAGTCTCCCCAGGGACATCTCTTCCCACTGAAAAAAATTATTGCTACGCGAGGACAAGTCTCCCCGGGGACAAGTCTTCCCAGGGACATCTCTTCCCACGATAAAAAAATTATTGTTACGCGAGGACAAGTCTTCCCAGGGACAAGTCTCCCCGAGGACAAGTCTCCCCGGTGACAAGTCTCCCCAGGGACATCTCTTTCCACTAAAAAAAATTATTGCTTCGCGAGGACAAGTCTTCCCAGGGACATCTCTTTCCACTAAAAAAAATTATTGCTTTGCGAGGACAAGTCTCCCTGGGGACATCTCTTCCCACAATGAAAAAATTATTGCCACGCGAGGACAAGTCTTCCCGAGGACAAGTCTCCCCGAGGACATCTCTTCCCACGTTGAAAAAGTCATTGCCACGCGAGTACAAGTCTTTCCAGGGACGAGTCTCCCCGAGGACAAGTCTCCTAGGGGACATCTCTTCCCACGATAAAAAAATTATTGCTACGCGAGGACAAGTCTCCCCAGGGACATCTCTTCCCACTAAAAAAAATTATTGCCACAAGAAGACAAGTCTTCTTAGGGACAAGTCTCCCCGAGGACAAGTCTCCACGAGGACAAGTCTCCCCAGGGACATCTCTTCCCACTGAAAAAAATTATTGCTACGCGAGGACAAGTCTCCCCGGGGAAAAGTCTCCCCAGGGACAAGGCACCCCAGGGACATCTCTTTACACTAAAAAAAATTATTGCTTCGCGAGGACAAGTCTCCCTGGGGACATCTCTTCCCACGATAAAAAAATTTTTGCTACGCGAGGACAAGTCTCCCTGGGGACATCTCTTCCCACAATGAAAAAATTATTGCCACGCGAGGACAAGTCTTCCCGAGGACAAGTCTCTCCAGGGACATCTCTTCCCACTAAAAAAAATTATTGCTACGCGAGGACAAGTCTCCCCGGGGACAAGTCTCCCCGAGGACAAGTCTCCCCAGGGACATCTCTTCCCACTAAAAAAAATTATTGCCACGCGAAGACAAGTCTTCCCAGGGACAAGTCTCCCCGAGGACAAGTCTCCCCGAGGACAAGTCTCCCCAGGGACATCTCTTCCCACTAAAAAAAATTATTTCTACGCGAGGACAAGTCTCCCCGGGGACAAGTCTTCCCAGGGACATCTCTTCCCACGATAAAAAAATTATTGTTACGCGAGGACAAGTCTTCCCAGGGACAAGTCTCCCCGAGGACAAGTCTCCCCGGTGACAAGTCTCCCCAGGGACATCTCTTTCCACTAAAAAAAATTATTGCTTCGCGAGGACAAGTCTTCCCAGGGACATCTCTTTCCACTAAAAAAAATTATTGCTTCGCGAGGACAAGTCTCCCTGGGGACATCTCTTCCCACAATGAAAAAATTATTGCCACGCAAGGACAAGTCTTCCCGAGGACAAGTCTTCCCAGGGACATCTCTTCCCACGATAAAAAAATTATTGCCACGCGAGGACAAGTCTCCCCAGGGACATCTCTTCCCACTGAAAAAAATTATTGCTACGCGAGGACAAGTCTCCCCGGGGACAAGTCTCCCCGAGGACACGTCTCCCCAGGGACATCTCTTTCCACTAAAAAAAATTATTGCTTCGCGAGGACAAGTCTCCCTGGTGACATCTCTTCCCACAATGAAAAAATTATTGCCACGCGAGGACAAGTCTTCCCGAGGACAAGTCTCCCCAGGGACATCTCTTCCCACGATGAAAAAATTATTGTTACGCGAGGACAAGTCTTCCCAAAGACAAGTCTCCCCGAGGACAAGTCTCCCCGGTGACAAGTCTCCCTAGGGACATCTCTTTCCACTAAAAAAAATTATTGCTTCGCGAGGACAAGTCTTCCCAGGGACATCTCTTTCCACTAAAAAAAATTATTGCTTCGCGAGGACAAGTCTCCCTGGTGACATCTCTTCCCACAATGAAAAAATTATTGCCACGCGAGGACAAGTCTTCCCGAGGACAAGTCTCCCCAGGGACATCTCTTCCCTCAATGAAAAAATTATTGCCACGCAAGGACAAGTCTTCCCGAGGACAAGTCTCCCCAGGGACATCTCTTCCCACGATGAAAAAATTATTGTTACGCGAGGACAAGTCTTCCCAGGGACAAGTCTCCCCGAGGACAAGTCTCCCCGGTGACAAGTCTCCCTAGGGACATCTCTTTCCACTAAAAAAAATTATTGCTTCGCGAGGACAAGTCTTCCCAGGGACATCTCTTTCCACTAAAAAAAATTATTGCTTCGCGAGGACAAGTCTCCCTGGGGACATCTCTTCCCACAATGAAAAAATTATTGCCACGCAAGGACAAGTCTTCCCGAGGACAAGTCTTCCCAGGGACATCTCTTCCCACGATAAAAAAATTATTGCTACGCGAGGACAAGTCTGCCCAGGGACATCTCTTCCCACGATGAAAAAATTATTGTTACGCGAGGACAAGTCTTCCCAGGGACATCTCTTTCCACTAAAAAAAATTATTGCTTCGCGAGGACACGTCTCCCCAGGGACATCTCTTTCCACTAAAAAAAATTATTGCTTCGCGAGGACAAGTCTCCCTGGTGACATCTCTTCCCACAATGAAAAAATTATTGCCACGCGAGGACAAGTCTTCCCGAGGACAAGTCTCCCCAGGGACATCTCTTACCACGATGAAAAAATTATTGTTACGCGAGGACAAGTCTTCCCAGGGACAAGTCTCCCCGAGGACAAGTCTCCCCAGGGACATCTCTTCCCACTTAAAAAAATTATTGCTACGCGAGGACAAGTCTCCCCGGGGACAAGTCTCCCCAGAGACAAGTCTCCCCAAGAACATCTCTTCTCACTAAAAAAAATTATTGACACGAGAGGACAAGTCTTCCCAGGACAAGTCTCCCCGAGGGCATCTCTTCTTACGTTGAAAAAATTATTGCCACGCGAGGACAAGTCTTCCCAGGACAAGTCTCCCCAGGGACATCTCTTCCCACTGAAAAAAATTATTGCTACGCGAGGACAAGTCTCCCCGGGGACAAGTCTCCCCGAGGACACGTCTCCCCAGGGACATCTCTTTCCACTAAAAAAAATTATTGCTTCGCGAGGACAAGTCTCCCTGGTGACATCTCTTCCCACAATGAAAAAATTATTGCCACGCGAGGACAAGTCTTCCCGAGGACAAGTCTCCCCAGGGACATCTCTTCCCACGATGAAAAAATTATTGTTACGCGAGGACAAGTCTTCCCAAAGACAAGTCTCCCCGAGGACAAGTCTCCCCGGTGACAAGTCTCCCTAGGGACATCTCTTTCCACTAAAAAAAATTATTGCTTCGCGAGGACAAGTCTTCCCAGGGACATCTCTTTCCACTAAAAAAAATTATTGCTTCGCGAGGACAAGTCTCCCTGGTGACATCTCTTCCCACAATGAAAAAATTATTGCCACGCGAGGACAAGTCTTCCCGAGGACAAGTCTCCCCAGGGACATCTCTTCCCACAATGAAAAAATTATTGCCACGCAAGGACAAGTCTTCCTGAGGACAAGTATCCCCAGGGACATCTCTTCCTACGATGAAAAAATTATTGTTACGCGAGGACAAGTCTTCCCAGGGACAAGTCTCCCCGAGGACAAGTCTCCCCGGTGACAAGTCTCCCTAGGGACATCTCTTTCCACTAAAAAAAATTATTGCTTCGCGAGGACAAGTCTTCCCAGGGACATCTCTTTCCACTAAAAAAAATTATTGCTTCGCGAGTACAAGTCTCCCTGGGGACATCTCTTCCCACAATGAAAAAATTATTGCCACGCAAGGACAAGTCTTCCCGAGGACAAGTCTTCCCAGGGACATCTCTTCCCACGATAAAAAAATTATTGCTACGCGAGGACAAGTCTGCCCAGGGACATCTCTTCCCACGATGAAAAAATTATTGTTACGCGAGGACAAGTCTTCATAGGGACAAGTCTCCCCGAGGACACGTCTCCCCAGGGACATCTCTTTCCACTAAAAAAAATTATTGCTTCGCGAGGACAAGTCTCCCTGGTGACATCTCTTCCCACAATGAAAAAATTATTGCCACGCGAGGACAAGTCTTCCCGAGGACAAGTCTCCCCAGGGACATCTCTTACCACGATGAAAAAATTATTGTTACGCGAGGACAAGTCTTCCCAGGGACAAGTCTCCCCGAGGACAAGTGTCCCCAGGGACATCTCTTCCCACTTAAAAAAATTATTGCTACGCGAGGACAAGTCTCCCCGGGGACAAGTCTCCCCAAGAACATCTATTCTCACTAAAAAAAATTATTGACACGAGAGGACAAGTCTTCCCAGGACAAGTCTCCTAGGGGACATCTCTTCCCACGATAAAAAAATTATTGCTACGCGAGGACAAGTCTCCCCAGGGACATCTCTTCCCGCGATGAAAAAATTATTGTTACGCGAGGACAAGTCTTCATAAGGACAAGTCTCCCCGAGGACACGTCTCCCCAGGGACATCTCTTTCCACTAAAAAAAATTATTGCTTCGCGAGGAAAGGTCTCCCTAGGGACATCTCTTCCCACAATGAAAAAATTATTGCCACGCGAGGACAAGTCTTCCCAGGGACAAGTCTCCCCGAGGACAAGTCTCCCCGGTGACAAGTCTCCCCGAGGACAAGTCTCCCCGGTGACAAGTCTCCCCAGGGACATCTCTTTCCACTAAAAAAAATTATTGCTTCGCGAGGACAAGTCTTCCCAGGGACATCTCTTTCCACTAAAAAAAATTATTGCTTCGCGAGGACAAGTCTCCCTGGGGACATCTCTTCCCACAATGAAAAAATTATTGCCACGCAAGGACAAGTCTTCCCGAGGACAAGTCTTCCCAGGGACATCTCTTCCCACGATAAAAAAATTATTGCCACGCGAGGACAAGTCTCCCCAGGGACATCTCTTCCCACTGAAAAAAATTATTGCTACGCGAGGACAAGTCTCCCCGGGGACAAGTCTCCCCGAGGACACGTCTCCCCAGGGACATCTCTTTCCACTAAAAAAAATTATTGCTTCGCGAGGACAAGTCTCCCCAGGGACATCTCTTACCACGATGAAAAAATTATTGTTACGCGAGGACAAGTCTTCCCAGGGACAAGTCTCCCCGAGAACAAGTCTCCCCAGGGACATCTCTTCCCACTTAAAAAAATTATTGCTACGCGAGGACAAGTCTCCCCGGGGACAAGTCTCCCCAGAGACAAGTCTCCCCAAGAACATCTCTTCTCACTAAAAAAAATTATTGACACGAGAGGACAAGTCTTCCCAGGACAAGTCTCCCCGAGGGCATCTCTTCTTACGTTGAAAAAATTATTGCCACGCGAGGACAAGTCTTCCCAGGACAAGTCTCCCCAGGGACATCTCTTCCCACTGAAAAAAATTATTGCTACGCGAGGACAAGTCTCCCCGGGGACAAGTCTCCCCGAGGACACGTCTCCCCAGGGACATCTCTTTCCACTAAAAAAAATTATTGCTTCGCGAGGACAAGTCTCCCTGGTGACATCTCTTCCCACAATGAAAAAATTATTGCCACGCGAGGACAAGTCTTCCCGAGGACAAGTCTCCCCAGGGACATCTCTTCCCACGATGAAAAAATTATTGTTACGCGAGGACAAGTCTTCCCAAAGACAAGTCTCCCCGAGGACAAGTCTCCCCGGTGACAAGTCTCCCTAGGGACATCTCTTTCCACTAAAAAAAATTATTGCTTCGCGAGGACAAGTCTTCCCAGGGACATCTCTTTCCACTAAAAAAAATTATTGCTTCGCGAGGACAAGTCTCCCTGGTGACATCTCTTCCCACAATGAAAAAATTATTGCCACGCGAGGACAAGTCTTCCCGAGGACAAGTCTCCCCAGGGACATCTCTTCCCACAATGAAAAAATTATTGCCACGCAAGGACAAGTCTTCCCGAGGACAAGTATCCCCAGGGACATCTCTTCCTACGATGAAAAAATTATTGTTACGCGAGGACAAGTCTTCCCAGGGACAAGTCTCCCCGAGGACAAGTCTCCCCGGTGACAAGTCTCCCTAGGGACATCTCTTTCCACTAAAAAAAATTATTGCTTCGCGAGGACAAGTCTTCCCAGGGACATCTCTTTCCACTAAAAAAAATTATTGCTTCGCGAGTACAAGTCTCCCTGGGGACATCTCTTCCCACAATGAAAAAATTATTGCCACGCAAGGACAAGTCTTCCCGAGGACAAGTCTTCCCAGGGACATCTCTTCCCACGATAAAAAAATTATTGCTACGCGAGGACAAGTCTGCCCAGGGACATCTCTTCCCACGATGAAAAAATTATTGTTACGCGAGGACAAGTCTTCATAGGGACAAGTCTCCCCGAGGACACGTCTCCCCAGGGACATCTCTTTCCACTAAAAAAAATTATTGCTTCGCGAGGACAAGTCTCCCTGGTGACATCTCTTCCCACAATGAAAAAATTATTGCCACGCGAGGACAAGTCTTCCCGAGGACAAGTCTCCCCAGGGACATCTCTTACCACGATGAAAAAATTATTGTTACGCGAGGACAAGTCTTCCCAGGGACAAGTCTCCCCGAGGACAAGTGTCCCCAGGGACATCTCTTCCCACTTAAAAAAATTATTGCTACGCGAGGACAAGTCTCCCCGGGGACAAGTCTCCCCAAGAACATCTATTCTCACTAAAAAAAATTATTGACACGAGAGGACAAGTCTTCCCAGGACAAGTCTCCCCGAGGACATCTCATCCTACGTTGAAAAAATCATTGCCACGCGAGGACAAGTCTTTTTAGGGACAAGTCTCCCCGAGGACAAGTCTCCTAGGGGACATCTCTTCCCACGATAAAAAAATTATTGCTTTGCGAGGACAAGTCTCCCCGGGGACAAGTCTCCCCAGGGACAAGTCTCCCCAGGGACATATCTTCCCACTAAAAAAAATTATTGCCACGCGAAGACAAGTCTTCCCAGGGACAAGTCTCCGCAGGGACATCTCTTCCCACGATGAAAAAATTATTGTTACGCGAGGACAAGTCTTCCCAGGGACAAGTCTCCCCGAGGACACGTCTCCCCAGGGACATCTCTTTCCACTAAAAAAAATTATTGCTTCGCGAGGACAAGTCTCCCTGGGGACTTCTCTTCCCACAATGAAAAAATTATTGCCACGCAAGGACAAGTCTTCCCGAGGACAAGTCTCCCCAGGGACATCTCTTCCCACGATGAAAAAATTATTTTTACGCGAGGACAAGTCTTCCCAGGGACAAGTCTCCCCGAAGAAAAGTCTTCCCGGGGACATCTCTTCCCACGATAAAAAAATTATTGCCACACGAGGACAAGTCTTCCCAGGGACAAGTCTCCCCGAGGACAAGTCTCCCCAGGGACATCTCTTCCCACTGAAAAAAATTATTGATACGCGAGGACAAGTCTCCCCGGGGACAAGTCACCCCAGGGACATCTCTTCCCACTAAAAAACATTATTGACACGAGAGGACAAGTCTTCCCAGGTCAAGTCTCCCCGAGAACATCGCTTCCCACGTTGAAAAAGTCATTGCCACGCGAGTACAAGTCTTTCCAGGGACGAGTCTCCCCGAGGACAAGTCTCCTAGGGGACATCTCTCCCACGATGAAAAAATTATTTTTACGCGAGGACAAGTCTTCCCAGGGACAAGTCTCCCCGAAGAAAAGTCTTCCCGGGGACATCTCTTCCCACGATAAAAAAATTATTGCCACACGAGGACAAGTCTTCCCAGGGACAAGTCTCCCCGAGGACAAGTCTCCCCAGGGACATCTCTTCCCACTGAAAAAAATTATTGCTACGCGAGGACAAGTCTCCCCGGTGACAAGTCTCCCCAGGGACATCTCTTTCCACTAAAAAAAATTATTGCTTCGCGAGGACAAGTCTTCCCAGGGACATCTCTTTCCACTAAAAAAAATTATTGCTTCGCGAGGACAAGTCTCCCTGGGGACATCTCTTCCCACAATGAAAAAATTATTGCCACGCAAGGACAAGTCTTCCCGAGGACAAGTCTTCCCAGGGACATCTCTTCCCACGATAAAAAAATTATTGCCACGCGAGGACAAGTCTCCCCAGGGACATCTCTTCCCACTGAAAAAAATTATTGCTACGCGAGGACAAGTCTCCCCGGGGACAAGTCTCCCCGAGGACACGTCTCCCCAGGGACATCTCTTTCCACTAAAAAAAATTATTGCTTCGCGAGGACAAGTCTCCCTGGTGACATCTCTTCCCACAATGAAAAAATTATTGCCACGCGAGGACAAGTCTTCCCGAGGACAAGTCTCCCCAGGGACATCTCTTCCCACGATGAAAAAATTATTGTTATGCGAGGACAAGTCTTCCCAAAGACAAGTCTCCCCGAGGACAAGTCTCCCCGGTGACAAGTCTCCCTAGGGACATCTCTTTCCACTAAAAAAAATTATTGCTTCGCGAGGACAAGTCTTCCCAGGGACATCTCTTTCCACTAAAAAAAATTATTGCTTCGCGAGGACAAGTCTCCCTGGTGACATCTCTTCCCACAATGAAAAAATTATTGCCACGCGAGGACAAGTCTTCCCGAGGACAAGTCTCCCCAGGGACATCTCTTCCCACAATGAAAAAATTATTGCCACGAAAGGACAAGTCTTCCCGAGGACAAGTCTCCCCAGGGACATCTCTTCCCACGATGAAAAAATTATTGTTACGCGAGGACAAGTCTTCCCAGGGACAAGTCTCCCCGAGGACAAGTCTCCCCGGTGACAAGTCTCCCTAGGGACATCTCTTTCCACTAAAAAAAATTATTGCTTCGCGAGGACAAGTCTTCCCAGGGACATCTCTTTCCACTAAAAAAAATTATTGCTTCGCGAGGACAAGTCTCCCTGGGGACATCTCTTCCCACAATGAAAAAATTATTGCCACGCAAGGACAAGTCTTCCCGAGGACAAGTCTTCCCAGGGACATCTCTTCCCACGATAAAAAAATTATTGCTACGCGAGGACAAGTCTGCCCAGGGACATCTCTTCCCACGATGAAAAAATTATTGTTACGCGAGGACAAGTCTTCATAGGGACAAGTCTCCCCGAGGACACGTCTCCCCAGGGACATCTCTTTCCACTAAAAAAAATTATTGCTTCGCGAGGACAAGTCTCCCTGGTGACATCTCTTCCCACAATGAAAAAATTATTGCCACGCGAGGACAAGTCTTCCCGAGGACAAGTCTCCCCAGGGACATCTCTTACCACGATGAAAAAATTATTGTTACGCGAGGACAAGTCTTCCCAGGGACAAGTCTCCCCGAGGACAAGTCTCCCCAGGGACATCTCTTCTTACTTAAAAAAATTATTGCTACGCGAGGACAAGTCTCCCCGGGGACAAGTCTCCCCAGAGACAAGTCTCCCCAAGAACATCTCTTCTCACTAAAAAAAATTATTGACACGAGAGGACAAGTCTTCCCAGGACAAGTCTCCCCGAGGGCATCTCTTCTTACGTTGAAAAAATTATTGCCACGCGAGGACAAGTCTTCCCAGGACAAGTCTCCCCAGGGACATCTCTTCCCACTGAAAAAAATTATTGCTACGCGAGGACAAGTCTCCCCGGGGACAAGTCTCCCCGAGGACACGTCTCCCCAGGGACATCTCTTTCCACTAAAAAAAATTATTGCTTCGCGAGGACAAGTCTCCCTGGTGACATCTCTTCCCACAATGAAAAAATTATTGCCACGCGAGGACAAGTCTTCCCGAGGACAAGTCTCCCCAGGGACATCTCTTCCCACGATGAAAAAATTATTGTTACGCGAGGACAAGTCTTCCCAAAGACAAGTCTCCCCGAGGACAAGTCTCCCCGGTGACAAGTCTCCCTAGGGACATCTCTTTCCACTAAAAAAAATTATTGCTTCGCGAGGACAAGTCTTCCCAGGGACATCTCTTTCCACTAAAAAAAATTATTGCTTCGCGAGTACAAGTCTCCCTGGGGACATCTCTTCCCACAATGAAAAAATTATTGCCACGCAAGGACAAGTCTTCCCGAGGACAAGTCTTCCCAGGGACATCTCTTCCCACGATAAAAAAATTATTGCTACGCGAGGACAAGTCTGCCCAGGGACATCTCTTCCCACGATGAAAAAATTATTGTTACGCGAGGACAAGTCTTCATAGGGACAAGTCTCCCCGAGGACACGTCTCCCCAGGGACATCTCTTTCCACTAAAAAAAATTATTGCTTCGCGAGGACAAGTCTCCCTGGTGACATCTCTTCCCACAATGAAAAAATTATTGCCACGCGAGGACAAGTCTTCCCGAGGACAAGTCTCCCCAAGAACATCTCTTACCACGATGAAAAAATTATTGTTACGCGAGGACAAGTCTTCCCAGGACAAGTCTCCCCGAAAACATCTCATCCTACGTTGAAAAAATCATTGCCACGCGAGGACAAGTCTTTCTAGGGACAAGTCTCCCCGAGGACAAGTCTCCTAGGGGACATCTCTTCCCACGATAAAAAAATTATTGCTTTGCGAGGACAAGTCTCCCCGGGGACAAGTCTCCCCAGGGACAAGTCTCCCCAGGGACATATCTTCCCACTTAAAAAAATTATTGCCACGCGAAGACAAGTCTTCCCAGGGACAAGTCTCCCCAGGGACATCTCTTCCCACGATGAAAAAATTATTGGTACGCGAGGACAAGTCTTCCCAGGGACAAGTCTCCCCGAGGACACGTCTCCCCAGGGACATCTCTTTCCACTAAAAAAAATTATTGCTTCGCGAGGACAAGTCTCCCTGGGGACTTCTCTTCCCACAATGAAAAAATTATTGCCACGCAAGGACAAGTCTTCCCGAGGACAAGTCTCCCCAGGGACATCTCTTCCCACGATGAAAAAATTATTTTTACGCGAGGACAAGTCTTCCCAGGGACAAGTCTCTCCGAAGAAAAGTCTCCCCGGGGACATCTCTTCCCACGATAAAAAAATTATTGCCACACGAGGACAAGTCTTCCCAGGGACAAGTCTCCCCGAGGACAAGTCTCCCCAGGGACATCTCTTCCCACTGAAAAAAATTATTGCTACGCGAGGACAAGTCTCCCCGGGGACAAGTCACCCCAGGGACATCTCTTCCCACTAAAAAACATTATTGACACGAGAGGACAAGTCTTCCCAGGTCAAGTCTCCCCGAGGACATCGCTTCCCACGTTGAAAAAGTCATTGCCACGCGAGTACAAGTCTTTCCAGGGACGAGTCTCCCCGAGGACAAGTCTCCTAGGGGACATCTCTTCCCACGATAAAAAAATTATTGCTACGCGAGGACAAGTCTCCCCAGGGACATCTCTTCCCGCGATGAAAAAATTATTGTTACGCGAGGACAAGTCTTCATAAGGACAAGTCTCCCCGAGGACACGTCTCCCCAGGGACATCTCTTTCCACTAAAAAAAATTATTGCTTCGCGAGGACAAGTCTCCCTGGGGACATCTCTTCCCACAATGAAAAAATTATTGCCACGCGAGGACAAGTCTTCCCGAGGACAAGTCTCCCCGAGGACATCTCTTCCCACGTTGAAAAAGTCATTGCCACGCGAGTACAAGTCTTTCCAGGGACAAGTCTCCCCGAGGACAAGTCTCCTAGGGGACATCTCTTCCCACGATAAAAAAATTATTGCTACGCGAGGACAAGTCTCCCCAGGGACATCTCTTCCCACGATGAAAAAATTATTGTTACGCGAGGACAAGTCTTCATAGGGACAAGTCTCCCCGAGGACACGTCTCCCCAGGGACATCTCTTTCCACTAAAAAAAATTATTGCTTCGCGAGGACAAGTCTCCCTAGTGACATCTCTTCCCACAATGAAAAAATTATTGCCACGCGAGGACAAGTCTTCCCGAGGACAAGTCTCCCCAGGGACATCTCTTCCCACGATGAAAATATTATTGTTACGCGAGGATAAGTCTTTCCAGGGACAAGTCTCCCCGAGGACAAGTCTCCCCAGGGACATCTCTTCCCACTGGAAAAAATTATTGCTACGCGAGGACAAGTCTCCCCGGGGACAAGTCTCCCCGGGGACAAGTCTCCCCGGGGACAAGTCTCCCCGAGGACACGTCTCCCCAGGGACATCTCTTTCCACTAAAAAAAATTATTGCTTCGCGAGGACAAGTCTCCCTGGTGACATCTCTTCCCACAATGAAAAAATTATTGCCACGCGAGGACAAGTCTTCCCGAGGACAAGTCTCCCCAGGGACATCTCTTCCCACGATGAAAAAATTATTGTTACGCGAGGACAAGTCTTCCCAAAGACAAGTCTCCCCGAGGACAAGTCTCCCCGGTGACAAGTCTCCCTAGGGACATCTCTTTCCACTAAAAAAAATTATTGCTTCGCGAGGACAAGTCTTCCCAGGGACATCTCTTTCCACTAAAAAAAATTATTGCTTCGCGAGGACAAGTCTCCCTGGTGACATCTCTTCCCACAATGAAAAAATTATTGCCACGCGAGGACAAGTCTTCCCGAGGACAAGTCTCCCCAGGGACATCTCTTCCCACAATGAAAAAATTATTGCCACGCAAGGACAAGTCTTCCCGAGGACAAGTATCCCCAGGGACATCTCTTCCTACGATGAAAAAATTATTGTTACGCGAGGACAAGTCTTCCCAGGGACAAGTCTCCCCGAGGACAAGTCTCCCCGGTGACAAGTCTCCCTAGGGACATCTCTTTCCACTAAAAAAAATTATTGCTTCGCGAGGACAAGTCTTCCCAGGGACATCTCTTTCCACTAAAAAAAATTATTGCTTCGCGAGTACAAGTCTCCCTGGGGACATCTCTTCCCACAATGAAAAAATTATTGCCACGCAAGGACAAGTCTTCCCGAGGACAAGTCTTCCCAGGGACATCTCTTCCCACGATAAAAAAATTATTGCTACGCGAGGACAAGTCTGCCCAGGGACATCTCTTCCCACGATGAAAAAATTATTGTTACGCGAGGACAAGTCTTCATAGGGACAAGTCTCCCCGAGGACACGTCTCCCCAGGGACATCTCTTTCCACTAAAAAAAATTATTGCTTCGCGAGGACAAGTCTCCCTGGTGACATCTCTTCCCACAATGAAAAAATTATTGCCACGCGAGGACAAGTCTTCCCGAGGACAAGTCTCCCCAGGGACATCTCTTACCACGATGAAAAAATTATTGTTACGCGAGGACAAGTCTTCCCAGGGACAAGTCTCCCCGAGGACAAGTGTCCCCAGGGACATCTCTTCCCACTTAAAAAAATTATTGCTACGCGAGGACAAGTCTCCCCGGGGACAAGTCTCCCCAAGAACATCTATTCTCACTAAAAAAAATTATTGACACGAGAGGACAAGTCTTCCCAGGAAAGTCTCCCCGAGGACATCTCATCCTACGTTGAAAAAATCATTGCCACGCGAGGACAAGTCTTTTTAGGGACAAGTCTCCCCGAGGACAAGTCTCCTAGGGGACATCTCTTCCCACGATAAAAAAATTATTGCTTTGCGAGGACAAGTCTCCCCGGGGACAAGTCTCCCCAGGGACAAGTCTCCCCAGGGACATATCTTCCCACTAAAAAAAATTATTGCCACGCGAAGACAAGTCTTCCCAGGGACAAGTCTCCGCAGGGACATCTCTTCCCACGATGAAAAAATTATTGTTACGCGAGGACAAGTCTTCCCAGGGACAAGTCTCCCCGAGGACACGTCTCCCCAGGGACATCTCTTTCCACTAAAAAAAATTATTGCTTCGCGAGGACAAGTCTCCCTGGGGACTTCTCTTCCCACAATGAAAAAATTATTGCCACGCAAGGACAAGTCTTCCCGAGGACAAGTCTCCCCAGGGACATCTCTTCCCACGATGAAAAAATTATTTTTACGCGAGGACAAGTCTTCCCAGGGACAAGTCTCCCCGAAGAAAAGTCTTCCCGGGGACATCTCTTCCCACGATAAAAAAATTATTGCCACACGAGGACAAGTCTTCCCAGGGACAAGTCTCCCCGAGGACAAGTCTCCCCAGGGACATCTCTTCCCACTGAAAAAAATTATTGCTACGCGAGGACAAGTCTCCCCGGGGACAAGTCACCCCAGGGACATCTCTTCCCACTAAAAAACATTATTGACACGAGAGGACAAGTCTTCCCAGGTCAAGTCTCCCCGAGAACATCGCTTCCCACGTTGAAAAAGTCATTGCCACGCGAGTACAAGTCTTTCCAGGGACGAGTCTCCCCGAGGACAAGTCTCCTAGGGGACATCTCTTCCCACGATAAAAAAATTATTGCTACGCGAGGACAAGTCTCCCCAGGGACATCTCTTCCCGCGATGAAAAAATTATTGTTACGCGAGGACAAGTCTTCATAAGGACAAGTCTCCCCGAGGACACGTCTCCCCAGGGACATCTCTTTCCACTAAAAAAAATTATTGCTTCGCGAGGAAAGGTCTCCCTAGGGACATCTCTTCCCACAATGAAAAAATTATTGCCACGCGAGGACAAGTCTTCCCAGGGACAAGTCTCCCCGAGGACAAGTCTCCCCGGTGACAAGTCTCCCCAGGGACATCTCTTTCCACTAAAAAAAATTATTGCTTCGCGAGGACAAGTCTTCCCAGGGACATCTCTTTCCACTAAAAAAAATTATTGCTTCGCGAGGACAAGTCTCCCTGGGGACATCTCTTCCCACAATGAAAAAATTATTGCCACGCAAGGACAAGTCTTCCCGAGGACAAGTCTTCCCAGGGACATCTCTTCCCACGATAAAAAAATTATTGCCACGCGAGGACAAGTCTCCCCAGGGACATCTCTTCCCACTGAAAAAAATTATTGCTACGCGAGGACAAGTCTCCCCGGGGACAAGTCTCCCCGAGGACACGTCTCCCCAGGGACATCTCTTTCCACTAAAAAAAATTATTGCTTCGCGAGGACAAGTCTCCCTGGTGACATCTCTTCCCACAATGAAAAAATTATTGCCACGCGAGGACAAGTCTTCCCGAGGACAAGTCTCCCCAGGGACATCTCTTCCCACGATGAAAAAATTATTGTTATGCGAGGACAAGTCTTCCCAAAGACAAGTCTCCCCGAGGACAAGTCTCCCCGGTGACAAGTCTCCCTAGGGACATCTCTTTCCACTAAAAAAAATTATTGCTTCGCGAGGACAAGTCTTCCCAGGGACATCTCTTTCCACTAAAAAAAATTATTGCTTCGCGAGGACAAGTCTCCCTGGTGACATCTCTTCCCACAATGAAAAAATTATTGCCACGCGAGGACAAGTCTTCCCGAGGACAAGTCTCCCCAGGGACATCTCTTCCCACAATGAAAAAATTATTGCCACGAAAGGACAAGTCTTCCCGAGGACAAGTCTCCCCAGGGACATCTCTTCCCACGATGAAAAAATTATTGTTACGCGAGGACAAGTCTTCCCAGGGACAAGTCTCCCCGAGGACAAGTCTCCCCGGTGACAAGTCTCCCTAGGGACATCTCTTTCCACTAAAAAAAATTATTGCTTCGCGAGGACAAGTCTCCCTGGGGACATCTCTTCCCACAATGAAAAAATTATTGCCACGCAAGGACAAGTCTTCCCGAGGACAAGTCTTCCCAGGGACATCTCTTCCCACGATAAAAAAATTATTGCTACGCGAGGACAAGTCTGCCCAGGGACATCTCTTCCCACGATGAAAAAATTATTGTTACGCGAGGACAAGTCTTCATAGGGACAAGTCTCCCCGAGGACACGTCTCCCCAGGGACATCTCTTTCCACTAAAAAAAATTATTGCTTCGCGAGGACAAGTCTCCCTGGTGACATCTCTTCCCACAATGAAAAAATTATTGCCACGCGAGGACAAGTCTTCCCGAGGACAAGTCTCCCCAGGGACATCTCTTACCACGATGAAAAAATTATTGTTACGCGAGGACAAGTCTTCCCAGGGACAAGTCTCCCCGAGGACAAGTCTCCCCAGGGACATCTCTTCTTACTTAAAAAAATTATTGCTACGCGAGGACAAGTCTCCCCGGGGACAAGTCTCCCCAGAGACAAGTCTCCCCAAGAACATCTCTTCTCACTAAAAAAAATTATTGACACGAGAGGACAAGTCTTCCCAGGACAAGTCTCCCCGAGGGCATCTCTTCTTACGTTGAAAAAATTATTGCCACGCGAGGACAAGTCTTCCCAGGACAAGTCTCCCCAGGGACATCTCTTCCCACTGAAAAAAATTATTGCTACGCGAGGACAAGTCTCCCCGGGGACAAGTCTCCCCGAGGACACGTCTCCCCAGGGACATCTCTTTCCACTAAAAAAAATTATTGCTTCGCGAGGACAAGTCTCCCTGGTGACATCTCTTCCCACAATGAAAAAATTATTGCCACGCGAGGACAAGTCTTCCCGAGGACAAGTCTCCCCAGGGACATCTCTTCCCACGATGAAAAAATTATTGTTACGCGAGGACAAGTCTTCCCAAAGACAAGTCTCCCCGAGGACAAGTCTCCCCGGTGACAAGTCTCCCTAGGGACATCTCTTTCCACTAAAAAAAATTATTGCTTCGCGAGGACAAGTCTTCCCAGGGACATCTCTTTCCACTAAAAAAAATTATTGCTTCGCGAGTACAAGTCTCCCTGGGGACATCTCTTCCCACAATGAAAAAATTATTGCCACGCAAGGACAAGTCTTCCCGAGGACAAGTCTTCCCAGGGACATCTCTTCCCACGATAAAAAAATTATTGCTACGCGAGGACAAGTCTGCCCAGGGACATCTCTTCCCACGATGAAAAAATTATTGTTACGCGAGGACAAGTCTTCATAGGGACAAGTCTCCCCGAGGACACGTCTCCCCAGGGACATCTCTTTCCACTAAAAAAAATTATTGCTTCGCGAGGACAAGTCTCCCTGGTGACATCTCTTCCCACAATGAAAAAATTATTGCCACGCGAGGACAAGTCTTCCCGAGGACAAGTCTCCCCAGGGACATCTCTTACCACGATGAAAAAATTATTGTTACGCGAGGACAAGTCTTCCCAGGGACAAGTCTCCCCGAGGACAAGTCTCCCCAGGGACATCTCTTCCCACTTAAAAAAATTATTGCTACGCGAGGACAAGTCTCCCCGGGGACAAGTCTCCCCAAGAACATCTCTTCTCACTAAAAAAAATTATTGACACGAGAGGACAAGTCTTCCCAGGACAAGTCTCCCCGAGGACATCTCATCCTACGTTGAAAAAATCATTGCCACGCGAGGACAAGTCTTTCTAGGGACAAGTCTCCCCGAGGACAAGTCTCCTAGGGGACATCTCTTCCCACGATAAAAAAATTATTGCTTTGCGAGGACAAGTCTCCCCGGGGACAAGTCTCCCCAGGGACAAGTCTCCCCAGGGACATATCTTCCCACTTAAAAAAATTATTGCCACGCGAAGACAAGTCTTCCCAGGGACAAGTCTCCCCAGGGACATCTCTTCCCACGATGAAAAAATTATTGGTACGCGAGGACAAGTCTTCCCAGGGACAAGTCTCCCCGAGGACACGTCTCCCCAGGGACATCTCTTTCCACTAAAAAAAATTATTGCTTCGCGAGGACAAGTCTCCCTGGGGACTTCTCTTCCCACAATGAAAAAATTATTGCCACGCAAGGACAAGTCTTCCCGAGGACAAGTCTCCCCAGGGACATCTCTTCCCACGATGAAAAAATTATTTTTACGCGAGGACAAGTCTTCCCAGGGACAAGTCTCTCCGAAGAAAAGTCTCCCCGGGGACATCTCTTCCCACGATAAAAAAATTATTGCCACACGAGGACAAGTCTTCCCAGGGACAAGTCTCCCCGAGGACAAGTCTCCCCAGGGACATCTCTTCCCACTGAAAAAAATTATTGCTACGCGAGGACAAGTCTCCCCGGGGACAAGTCACCCCAGGGACATCTCTTCCCACTAAAAAACATTATTGACACGAGAGGACAAGTCTTCCCAGGTCAAGTCTCCCCGAGGACATCGCTTCCCACGTTGAAAAAGTCATTGCCACGCGAGTACAAGTCTTTCCAGGGACGAGTCTCCCCGAGGACAAGTCTCCTAGGGGACATCTCTTCCCACGATAAAAAAATTATTGCTACGCGAGGACAAGTCTCCCCAGGGACATCTCTTCCCGCGATGAAAAAATTATTGTTACGCGAGGACAAGTCTTCATAAGGACAAGTCTCCCCGAGGACACGTCTCCCCAGGGACATCTCTTTCCACTAAAAAAAATTATTGCTTCGCGAGGAAAGGTCTCCCTAGGGACATCTCTTCCCACAATGAAAAAATTATTGCCACGCGAGGACAAGTCTTCCCGAGGACAAGTCTCCCCAGGGACATCTCTTCCCACGATGAAAAAATTATTGTTACGCGAGGACAAGTCTTCCCAGGGACAAGTCTCCCCGAGGACAAGTCTCCCCAGGGACATCTCTTCCCACTGGAAAAAATTATTGCTACGCGAGGACAAGTCTCCCCGGGGACAAGTCTCCCCAGGGACAAGTCTCCCCAAGAACATCTCTTCTCACTAAAAAAAATTATTGACACGAGAGGACAAGTCTTCCCAGGACAAGTCTCCCCGAGAACATCTCTTCTTACGTTGAAAAAATTATTGCTACGCGAGGACAAGTCTTCCCAGGACAAGTCTCCCCGAGCACATCTCATCCAACGTTGAAAAAATCATTGCCACGCGAGGACAAGTCTTTCTAGGGACAAGTCTCCCCGAGGACAAGTCTCCTAGGGGACATCTCTTCCCACGATAAAAAAATTATTGCTACGCGAGGACAAGTCTCCCCGGGGACAAGTCTCCCCAGGGACAAGTCTCCCCAGGGGCATCTCTTCCCACTAAAAAAAATTATTGCCACGCGAAGACAAGTCTTCCTAGGGACAAGTCTCCCCAGGGACATCTCTTCCCACGTTGAAAAAATTATTGTTACGCGAGGACAAGTATTCCCAGGGACAAGTCTCCCCGAGGACACGTCTCCCCAGGGACATCTCTTTCCACTAAAAAAAATTATTGCTTCGCGAGGACAAGTCTCCCTGGGGACATCTCTTCCCACAATGAAAAAATTATTGCCACGCGAGGACAAGTCTTCCCGAGGACAAGTCTCCCCGAGGACATCTCTTCCCACGTTGAAAAAGTCATTGCCACGCGAGTACAAGTCTTTCCAGGGACAAGTCTCCCCGAGGACAAGTCTCCTAGGGGACATCTCTTCCCACGATAAAAAAATTATTGCTACGCGAGGACAAGTCTCCCCAGGGACATCTCTTCCCACGATGAAAAAATTATTGTTACGCGAGGACAAGTCTTCATAGGGACAAGTCTCCCCGAGGACACGTCTCCCCAGGGACATCTCTTTCCACTAAAAAAAATTATTGCTTCGCGAGGACAAGTCTCCCTAGTGACATCTCTTCCCACAATGAAAAAATTATTGCCACGCGAGGACAAGTCTTCCCGAGGACAAGTCTCCCCAGGGACATCTCTTCCCACGATGAAAATATTATTGTTACGCGAGGATAAGTCTTTCCAGGGACAAGTCTCCCCGAGGACAAGTCTCCCCAGGGACATCTCTTCCCACTGGAAAAAATTATTGCTACGCGAGGACAAGTCTCCCCGGGGACAAGTCTCCCCGGGGACAAGTCTCCCCGGGGACAAGTCTCCCCAGGGACAAGTCTCCCCAAGAACATCTCTTCTCACTAAAAAAAATTATTGACACGAGAGGACAAGTCTTCCCAGGACAAGTCTCCCCGAAGGCATCTCTTCTTACGTTGAAAAAATTATTGCTACGCGAGGACAAGTCTTCCCAGGACAAGTCTTCCCGAGGACATCTCATCCCACGTTGAAAAAATCATTGCCACGCGAAGACAAGTCTTCCCAGGGACAAGTCTCACCAGGGACATCTCTTCCCACGATGAAAAAATTATTGTTACACGAGGACAAGTCTTTCCAGGGACAAGTCTCCCCGAGGACAAGTCTCCTAGGGGACATCTCTTCTTACGTTGAAAAAATTATTGCTACGCGAGGACAAGTCTTCCCAGGACAAGTCTCCCCGAGGACATCTCTTCCCACAATGAAAAAATTATTGCCACGCGAGGACAAGTCTTCCCGAGGAAAAGTCTCCCCAGGGACATCTCTTCCCACCATGAAAAAATTATTGTTACGCGAGGACAAGTCTTCCCAGGGACAAGTCTCCCCCAGAACAAGTCTCCCCAGGGACATCTCTTTCCAATAAAAAAAATTATTGCTTCGCGAGGACAAGTCTCCCTGGGGACATCTCTTCCCACAATGAAAAAATTATTGCCACGCGAGGACAAGTCTCCCTGAGGACAAGTCTCCCCGGGGACATCTCTTCCCACGATGAAAAAATTATTGCCACGCGAGGACAAGTCTCCCCGAGGATAAGTCTCCCCAGGGACAAGTCTCCCCACTGAAAAAAATTATTGCTACGCGAGGACAAGTCTCCCCGGGGACAAGTCTCCCCGAGGACACGTCTCCCCAGGGACATCTCTTTCCACTAAAAAAAATTATTGCTTCGCGAGGACAAGTCTCCCTGGTGACATCTCTTCCCACAATGAAAAAATTATTGCCACGCGAGGACAAGTCTTCCCGAGGACAAGTCTCCCCAGGGACATCTCTTCCCACGATGAAAAAATTATTGTTACGCGAGGACAAGTCTTCCCAAAGACAAGTCTCCCCGAGGACAAGTCTCCCCGGTGACAAGTCTCCCTAGGGACATCTCTTTCCACTAAAAAAAATTATTGCTTCGCGAGGACAAGTCTTCCCAGGGACATCTCTTTCCACTAAAAAAAATTATTGCTTCGCGAGGACAAGTCTCCCTGGTGACATCTCTTCCCACAATGAAAAAATTATTGCCACGCGAGGACAAGTCTTCCCGAGGACAAGTCTCCCCAGGGACATCTCTTCCCACAATGAAAAAATTATTGCCACGCAAGGACAAGTCTTCCCGAGGACAAGTATCCCCAGGGACATCTCTTCCTACGATGAAAAAATTATTGTTACGCGAGGACAAGTCTTCCCAGGGACAAGTCTCCCCGAGGACAAGTCTCCCCGGTGACAAGTCTCCCTAGGGACATCTCTTTCCACTAAAAAAAATTATTGCTTCGCGAGGACAAGTCTTCCCAGGGACATCTCTTTCCACTAAAAAAAATTATTGCTTCGCGAGTACAAGTCTCCCTGGGGACATCTCTTCCCACAATGAAAAAATTATTGCCACGCAAGGACAAGTCTTCCCGAGGACAAGTCTTCCCAGGGACATCTCTTCCCACGATAAAAAAATTATTGCTACGCGAGGACAAGTCTGCCCAGGGACATCTCTTCCCACGATGAAAAAATTATTGTTACGCGAGGACAAGTCTTCATAGGGACAAGTCTCCCCGAGGACACGTCTCCCCAGGGACATCTCTTTCCACTAAAAAAAATTATTGCTTCGCGAGGACAAGTCTCCCTGGTGACATCTCTTCCCACAATGAAAAAATTATTGCCACGCGAGGACAAGTCTTCCCGAGGACAAGTCTCCCCAGGGACATCTCTTACCACGATGAAAAAATTATTGTTACGCGAGGACAAGTCTTCCCAGGGACAAGTCTCCCCGAGGACAAGTCTCCCCAGGGACATCTCTTCCCACTTAAAAAAATTATTGCTACGCGAGGACAAGTCTCCCCGGGGACAAGTCTCCCCAAGAACATCTCTTCTCACTAAAAAAAATTATTGACACGAGAGGACAAGTCTTCCCAGGACAAGTCTCCCCGAGGACATCTCATCCTACGTTGAAAAAATCATTGCCACGCGAGGACAAGTCTTTCTAGGGACAAGTCTCCCCGAGGACAAGTCTCCTAGGGGACATCTCTTCCCACGATAAAAAAATTATTGCTTTGCGAGGACAAGTCTCCCCGGGGACAAGTCTCCCCAGGGACAAGTCTCCCCAGGGACATATCTTCCCACTAAAAAAAATTATTGCCACGCGAAGACAAGTCTTCCCAGGGACAAGTCTCCCCAGGGACATCTCTTCCCACGATGAAAAAATTATTGTTACGCGAGGACAAGTCTTCCCAGGGACAAGTCTCCCCGAGGACACGTCTCCCCAGGGACATCTCTTTCCACTAAAAAAAATTATTGCTTCGCGAGGACAAGTCTTCCCAGGGACATCTCTTTCCACTAAAAAAAATTATTGCTTCGCGAGGACAAGTCTCCCTGGGGACATCTCTTCCCACAATGAAAAAATTATTGCCACGCAAGGACAAGTCTTCCCGAGGACAAGTCTTCCCAGGGACATCTCTTCCCACGATAAAAAAATTATTGCCACGCGAGGACAAGTCTCCCCAGGGACATCTCTTCCCACTGAAAAAAATTATTGCTACGCGAGGACAAGTCTCCCCGGGGACAAGTCTCCCCGAGGACACGTCTCCCCAATGACATCTCTTTCCACTAAAAAAAATTATTGCTTCGCGAGGACAAGTCTCCCTGGTGACATCTCTTCCCACAATGAAAAAATTATTGCCACGCGAGGACAAGTCTTCCCGAGGACAAGTCTCCCCAGGGACATCTCTTCCCACGATGAAAAAATTATTGCCACGCGAGGACAATTCTTCCCGAGGACAAGTCTCCCCAGGGACATCTCTTCCCACAATGAAAAAATTATTGCCACGCAAGGACAAGTCTTCCCAGGGACATCTCTTTCCACTAAAAAAAATTATTGCTTCGCGAGGACAAGTCTCCCTGGTGACATCTCTTCCCACAATGAAAAAATTATTGCCACGCGAGGACAAGTCTTCCCGAGGACAAGTCTCCCCAGGGACATCTCTTCCCACAATGAAAAAATTATTGCCACGCAAGGACAAGTCTTCCCGAGGACAAGTCTCCCCGAGGACAAGTCTCCCCGGTGACAAGTCTCCCCAGGGACATCTCTTTCCACTAAAAAAAATTATTGCTTCGCGAGGACAAGTCTTCCCAGGGACATCTCTTTCCACTAAAAAAAATTATTGCTTCGCGAGGACAAGTCTCCCTGGGGACATCTCTTCCCACAATGAAAAAATTATTGCCACGCAAGGACAAGTCTTCCCGAGGACAAGTCTTCCCAGGGACATCTCTTCCCACGATAAAAAAATTATTGCCACGCGAGGACAAGTCTCCCCAGGGACATCTCTTCCCACTGAAAAAAATTATTGCTACGCGAGGACAAGTCTCCCCGGGGACAAGTCTCCCCGAGGACACGTCTCCCCAATGACATCTCTTTCCACTAAAAAAAATTATTGCTTCGCGAGGACAAGTCTCCCTGGTGACATCTCTTCCCACAATGAAAAAATTATTGCCACGCGAGGACAAGTCTTCCCGAGGACAAGTCTCCCCAGGGACATCTCTTCCCACGATGAAAAAATTATTGCCACGCGAGGACAATTCTTCCCGAGGACAAGTCTCCCCAGGGACATCTCTTCCCACAATGAAAAAATTATTGCCACGCAAGGACAAGTCTTCCCAGGGACATCTCTTTCCACTAAAAAAAATTATTGCTTCGCGAGGACAAGTCTCCCTGGTGACATCTCTTCCCACAATGAAAAAATTATTGCCACGCGAGGACAAGTCTTCCCGAGGACAAGTCTCCCCAGGGACATCTCTTCCCACAATGAAAAAATTATTGCCACGCAAGGACAAGTCTTCCCGAGGACAAGTCTCCCCAGGGACATCTCTTCCCACGATGAAAAAATTATTGTTACGCGAGGACAAGTCTTCCCAGGGACAAGTCTCCCCGAGGACAAGTCTCCCCGGTGACAAGTCTCCCTAGGGACATCTCTTTCCACTAAAAAAAATTATTGCTTCGCGAGGACAAGTCTTCCCAGGGACATCTCTTTCCACTAAAAAAAATTATTGCTTCGCGAGGACAAGTCTCCCTGGGGACATCTCTTCCCACAATGAAAAAATTATTGCCACGCAAGGACAAGTCTTCCCGAGGACAAGTCTTCCCAGGGACATCTCTTCCCACGATAAAAAAATTATTGCTACGCGAGGACAAGTCTGCCCAGGGACATCTCTTCCCACGATGAAAAAATTATTGTTACGCGAGGACAAGTCTTCATAGGGACAAGTCTCCCCGAGGACACGTCTCCCCAGGGACATCTCTTTCCATTAAAAAAAATTATTGCTTCGCGAGGACAAGTCTCCCTGGTGACATCTCTTCCCACAATGAAAAAATTATTGCCACGCAAGGACAAGTCTTCCCGAGGACAAGTCTCCCCAGGGACATCTCTTCCCACGATGAAAAAATTATTTTTACGCGAGGACAAGTCTTCCCAGGGACAAGTCTCCCCGAAGAAAAGTCTCCCCGGGGACATCTCTTCCCACGATAAAAAAATTATTGCCACACGAGGACAAGTCTTCCCAGGGACAAGTCTCCCCGAGGACAAGTCTCCCCAGGGACATCTCTTCCCACTGAAAAAAATTATTGCTACGCGAGGACAAGTCTCCCCGGGGACAAGTCACCCCAGGGACATCTCTTCCCACTAAAAAACATTATTGACACGAGAGGACAAGTCTTCCCAGGTCAAGTCTCCCCGAGGACATCGCTTCCCACGTTGAAAAAGTCATTGCCACGCGAGTACAAGTCTTTCCAGGGACGAGTCTCCCCGAGGACAAGTCTCCTAGGGGACATCTCTTCCCACGATAAAAAAATTATTGCTACGCGAGGACAAGTCTCCCCAGGGACATCTCTTCCCGCGATGAAAAAATTATTGTTACGCGAGGACAAGTCTTCATAAGGACAAGTCTCCCCGAGGACACGTCTCCCCAGGGACATCTCTTTCCACATAAAAAAAAATTATTGCTTCGCGAGGAAAGGTCTCCCTAGGGACATCTCTTCCCACAATGAAAAAATTATTGCCACGCGAGGACAAGTCTTCCCAGGGACAAGTCTCCCCGAGGACAAGTCTCCCCGGTGACAAGTCTCCCCAGGGACATCTCTTTCCACTAAAAAAAATTATTGCTTCGCGAGGACAAGTCTTCCCAGGGACATCTCTTTCCACTAAAAAAAATTATTGCTTCGCGAGGACAAGTCTCCCTGGGGACATCTCTTCCCACAATGAAAAAATTATTGCCACGCAAGGACAAGTCTTCCCGAGGACAAGTCTTCCCAGGGACATCTCTTCCCACGATAAAAAAATTATTGCCACGCGAGGACAAGTCTCCCCAGGGACATCTCTTCCCACTGAAAAAAATTATTGTTACGCGAGGACAAGTCTTCCCAAAGACAAGTCTCCCCGAGGACAAGTCTCCCCGGTGACAAGTCTCCCTAGGGACATCTCTTTCCACTAAAAAAAATTATTGCTTCGCGAGGACAAGTCTTCCCAGGGACATCTCTTTCCACTAAAAAAAATTATTGCTTCGCGAGGACAAGTCTCCCTGGTGACATCTCTTCCCACAATGAAAAAATTATTGCCACGCGAGGACAAGTCTTCCCGAGGACAAGTCTCCCCAGGGACATCTCTTCCCACAATGAAAAAATTATTGCGACGCAAGGACAAGTCTTCCCGAGGACAAGTCTCCCCAGGGACATCTCTTCCCACGATGAAAAAATTATTGTTACGCGAGGACAAGTCTTCCCAGGGACAAGTCTCCCCGAGGACAAGTCTCCCCGGTGACAAGTCTCCCTAGGGACATCTCTTTCCACTAAAAAAAATTATTGCTTCGCGAGGACAAGTCTTCCCAGGGACATCTCTTTCCACTAAAAAAAATTATTGCTTCGCGAGGACAAGTCTCCCTGGGGACATCTCTTCCCACAATGAAAAAATTATTGCCACGCAAGGACAAGTCTTCCCGAGGACAAGTCTTCCCAGGGACATCTCTTCCCACGATAAAAAAATTATTGCTACGCGAGGACAAGTCTGCCCAGGGACATCTCTTCCCACGATGAAAAAATTATTGTTACGCGAGGACAAGTCTTCATAGGGACAAGTCTCCCCGAGGACACGTCTCCCCAGGGACATCTCTTTCCATTAAAAAAAATTATTGCTTCGCGAGGACAAGTCTCCCTGGTGACATCTCTTCCCACAATGAAAAAATTATTGCCACGCGAGGACAAGTCTTCCCGAGGACAAGTCTCCCCAGGGACATCTCTTACCACGATGAAAAAATTATTGTTACGCGAGGACAAGTCTTCCCAGGGACAAGTCTCCCCGAGGACAAGTCTCCCCAGGGACATCTCTTCCCACTTAAAAAAATTATTGCTACGCGAGGACAAGTCTCCCCGGGGACAAGTCTCCCCAGAGACAAGTCTCCCCAAGAACATCTCTTCTCACTAAAAAAAATTATTGACACGAGAGGACAAGTCTTCCCAGGACAAGTCTCCCCGAGGGCATCTCTTCTTACGTTGAAAAAATTATTGCCACGCGAGGACAAGTCTTCCCAGGACAAGTCTCCCCAGGGACATCTCTTCCCACTGAAAAAAATTATTGCTACGCGAGGACAAGTCTCCCCGGGGACAAGTCTCCCCGAGGACACGTCTCCCCAGGGACATCTCTTTCCACTAAAAAAAATTATTGCTTCGCGAGGACAAGTCTCCCTGGTGACATCTCTTCCCACAATGAAAAAATTATTGCCACGCGAGGACAAGTCTTCCCGAGGACAAGTCTCCCCAGGGACATCTCTTCCCACGATGAAAAAATTATTGTTACGCGAGGACAAGTCTTCCCAAAGACAAGTCTCCCCGAGGACAAGTCTCCCCGGTGACAAGTCTCCCTAGGGACATCTCTTTCCACTAAAAAAAATTATTGCTTCGCGAGGACAAGTCTTCCCAGGGACATCTCTTTCCACTAAAAAAAATTATTGCTTCGCGAGGACAAGTCTCCCTGGTGACATCTCTTCCCACAATGAAAAAATTATTGCCACGCGAGGACAAGTCTTCCCGAGGACAAGTCTCCCCAGGGACATCTCTTCCCACAATGAAAAAATTATTGCCACGCAAGGACAAGTCTTCCCGAGGACAAGTATCCCCAGGGACATCTCTTCCTACGATGAAAAAATTATTGTTACGCGAGGACAAGTCTTCCCAGGGACAAGTCTCCCCGAGGACAAGTCTCCCCGGTGACAAGTCTCCCTAGGGACATCTCTTTCCACTAAAAAAAATTATTGCTTCGCGAGGACAAGTCTTCCCAGGGACATCTCTTTCCACTAAAAAAAATTATTGCTTCGCGAGTACAAGTCTCCCTGGGGACATCTCTTCCCACAATGAAAAAATTATTGCCACGCAAGGACAAGTCTTCCCGAGGACAAGTCTTCCCAGGGACATCTCTTCCCACGATAAAAAAATTATTGCTACGCGAGGACAAGTCTGCCCAGGGACATCTCTTCCCACGATGAAAAAATTATTGTTACGCGAGGACAAGTCTTCATAGGGACAAGTCTCCCCGAGGACACGTCTCCCCAGGGACATCTCTTTCCACTAAAAAAAATTATTGCTTCGCGAGGACAAGTCTCCCTGGTGACATCTCTTCCCACAATGAAAAAATTATTGCCACGCGAGGACAAGTCTTCCCGAGGACAAGTCTCCCCAGGGACATCTCTTACCACGATGAAAAAATTATTGTTACGCGAGGACAAGTCTTCCCAGGGACAAGTCTCCCCGAGGACAAGTCTCCCCAGGGACATCTCTTCCCACTTAAAAAAATTATTGCTACGCGAGGACAAGTCTCCCCGGGGACAAGTCTCCCCAAGAACATCTCTTCTCACTAAAAAAAATTATTGACACGAGAGGACAAGTCTTCCCAGGACAAGTCTCCCCGAGGACATCTCATCCTACGTTGAAAAAATCATTGCCACGCGAGGACAAGTCTTTCTAGGGACAAGTCTCCCCGAGGACAAGTCTCCTAGGGGACATCTCTTCCCACGATAAAAAAATTATTGCTTTGCGAGGACAAGTCTCCCCGGGGACAAGTCTCCCCAGGGACAAGTCTCCCCAGGGACATATCTTCCCACTAAAAAAAATTATTGCCACGCGAAGACAAGTCTTCCCAGGGACAAGTCTCCCCAGGGACATCTCTTCCCACGATGAAAAAATTATTGTTACGCGAGGACAAGTCTTCCCAGGGACAAGTCTCCCCGAGGACACGTCTCCCCAGGGACATCTCTTTCCACTAAAAAAAATTATTGCTTCGCGAGGACAAGTCTCCCTGGGGACTTCTCTTCCCACAATGAAAAAATTATTGCCACGCAAGGACAAGTCTTCCCGAGGACAAGTCTCCCCAGGGACATCTCTTCCCACGATGAAAAAATTATTTTTACGCGAGGACAAGTCTTCCCAGGGACAAGTCTCCCCGAAGAAAAGTCTCCCCGGGGACATCTCTTCCCACGATAAAAAAATTATTGCCACACGAGGACAAGTCTTCCCAGGGACAAGTCTCCCCGAGGACAAGTCTCCCCAGGGACATCTCTTCCCACTGAAAAAAATTATTGCTACGCGAGGACAAGTCTCCCCGGGGACAAGTCACCCCAGGGACATCTCTTCCCACTAAAAAACATTATTGACACGAGAGGACAAGTCTTCCCAGGTCAAGTCTCCCCGAGGACATCGCTTCCCACGTTGAAAAAGTCATTGCCACGCGAGTACAAGTCTTTCCAGGGACGAGTCTCCCCGAGGACAAGTCTCCTAGGGGACATCTCTTCCCACGATAAAAAAATTATTGCTACGCGAGGACAAGCCTCCCCAGGGACATCTCTTCCCGCGATGAAAAAATTATTGTTACGCGAGGACAAGTCTTCATAAGGACAAGTCTCCCCGAGGACACGTCTCCCCAGGGACATCTCTTTCCACTAAAAAAAATTATTGCTTCGCGAGGAAAGGTCTCCCTAGGGACATCTCTTCCCACAATGAAAAAATTATTGCCACGCGAGGACAAGTCTTCCCGAGGACAAGTCTCCCCAGGGACATCTCTTCCCACGATGAAAAAATTATTGTTACGCGAGGACAAGTCTTCCCAGGGACAAGTCTCCCCGAGGACAAGTCTCCCCAGGGACATCTCTTCCCACTGGAAAAAATTATTGCTACGCGAGGACAAGTCTCCCCGGGGACAAGTCTCCCCAGGGACAAGTCTCCCCAAGAACATCTCTTCTCAGTAAAAAAAATTATTGACACGAGAGGACAAGTCTTCCCAGGACAAGTCTCCCCGAGAACATCTCTTCTTACGTTGAAAAAATTATTGCTACGCGAGGACAAGTCTTCCCAGGACAAGTCTCCCCGAGCACATCTCATCCAACGTTGAAAAAATCATTGCCACGCGAGGACAAGTCTTTCTAGGGACAAGTCTCCCGAGGACAAGTCTCCTAGGGGACATCTCTTCCCACGATAAAAAAATTATTGCTACGCGAGGACAAGTCTCCCCGGGGACAAGTCTCCCCAGGGACAAGTCTCCCCAGGGGCATCTCTTCCCACTAAAAAAAATTATTGCCACGCGAAGACAAGTCTTCCTAGGGACAAGTCTCCCCAGGGACATCTCTTCCCACGTTGAAAAAATTATTGTTACGCGAGGACAAGTATTCCCAGGGACAAGTCTCCCCGAGGACACGTCTCCCCAGGGACATCTCTTTCCACTAAAAAAAATTATTGCTTCGCGAGGACAAGTCTCCCTGGGGACATCTCTTCCCACAATGAAAAAATTATTGCCACGCGAGGACAAGTCTTCCCGAGGACAAGTCTCCCCGAGGACATCTCTTCCCACGTTGAAAAAGTCATTGCCACGCGAGTACAAGTCTTTCCAGGGACAAGTCTCCCCGAGGACAAGTCTCCTAGGGGACATCTCTTCCCACGATAAAAAAATTATTGCTACGCGAGGACAAGTCTCCCCAGGGACATCTCTTCCCACGATGAAAAAATTATTGTTACGCGAGGACAAGTCTTCATAGGGACAAGTCTCCCCGAGGACACGTCTCCCCAGGGACATCTCTTTCCACTAAAAAAAATTATTGCTTCGCGAGGACAAGTCTCCCTAGTGACATCTCTTCCCACAATGAAAAAATTATTGCCACGCGAGGACAAGTCTTCCCGAGGACAAGTCTCCCCAGGGACATCTCTTCCCACGATGAAAATATTATTGTTACGCGAGGATAAGTCTTCCCAGGGACAAGTCTCCCCGAGGACAAGTCTCCCCAGGGACATCTCTTCCCACTGGAAAAAATTATTGCTACGCGAGGACAAGTCGCCCCGGGGACAAGTCTCCCCGGGGACAAGTCTCCCCGGGGACAAGTCTCCCCAGGGACATATCTTCCCACTAAAAAAAATTATTGCCACGCGAAGACAAGTCTTCCCAGGGACAAGTCTCCCCAGGGACATCTCTTCCCACGATGAAAAAATTATTGTTACGCGAGGACAAGTCTTCCCAGGGACAAGTCTCCCCGAGGACACGTCTCCCCAGGGACATCTCTTTCCACTAAAAAAAATTATTGCTTCGCGAGGACAAGTCTCCCTGGGGACTTCTCTTCCCACAATGAAAAAATTATTGCCACGCAAGGACAAGTCTTCCCGAGGACAAGTCTCCCCAGGGACATCTCTTCCCACGATGAAAAAATTATTTTTACGCGAGGACAAGTCTTCCCAGGGACAAGTCTCCCCGAAGAAAAGTCTCCCCGGGGACATCTCTTCCCACGATAAAAAAATTATTGCCACACGAGGACAAGTCTTCCCAGGGACAAGTCTCCCCGAGGACAAGTCTCCCCAGGGACATCTCTTCCCACTGAAAAAAATTATTGCTACGCGAGGACAAGTCTCCCCGGGGACAAGTCACCCCAGGGACATCTCTTCCCACTAAAAAACATTATTGACACGAGAGGACAAGTCTTCCCAGGTCAAGTCTCCCCGAGGACATCGCTTCCCACGTTGAAAAAGTCATTGCCACGCGAGTACAAGTCTTTCCAGGGACGAGTCTCCCCGAGGACAAGTCTCCTAGGGGACATCTCTTCCCACGATAAAAAAATTATTGCTACGCGAGGACAAGCCTCCCCAGGGACATCTCTTCCCGCGATGAAAAAATTATTGTTACGCGAGGACAAGTCTTCATAAGGACAAGTCTCCCCGAGG
This sequence comes from Ganaspis brasiliensis, assembly GCA_037103525.1. Classification (NCBI taxonomy): domain Eukaryota; kingdom Metazoa; phylum Arthropoda; class Insecta; order Hymenoptera; family Figitidae; genus Ganaspis; species Ganaspis brasiliensis. Next base: position 325,725 of record JAZKLR010000428.1, read on the forward strand.
ACACGTCTCCCCAGGGACATCTCTTTCCACTAAAAAAAATTATTGCTTCGCGAGGAAAGGTCTCCCTAGGGACATCTCTTCCCACAATGAAAAAATTATTGCCACGCGAGGACAAGTCTTCCCGAGGACAAGTCTCCCCAGGGACATCTCTTCCCACGATGAAAAAATTATTGTTACGCGAGGACAAGTCTTCCCAGGGACAAGTCTCCCCGAGGACAAGTCTCCCCAGGGACATCTCTTCCCACTGGAAAAAATTATTGCTACGCGAGGACAAGTCTCCCCGGGGACAAGTCTCCCCAGGGACAAGTCTCCCCAAGAACATCTCTTCTCAGTAAAAAAAATTATTGACACGAGAGGACAAGTCTTCCCAGGACAAGTCTCCCCGAGAACATCTCTTCTTACGTTGAAAAAATTATTGCTACGCGAGGACAAGTCTTCCCAGGACAAGTCTCCCCGAGCACATCTCATCCAACGTTGAAAAAATCATTGCCACGCGAGGACAAGTCTTTCTAGGGACAAGTCTCCCCGAGGACAAGTCTCCTAGGGGACATCTCTTCCCACGATAAAAAAATTATTGCTACGCGAGGACAAGTCTCCCCGGGGACAAGTCTCCCCAGGGACAAGTCTCCCCAGGGGCATCTCTTCCCACTAAAAAAAATTATTGCCACGCGAAGACAAGTCTTCCTAGGGACAAGTCTCCCCAGGGACATCTCTTCCCACGTTGAAAAAATTATTGTTACGCGAGGACAAGTATTCCCAGGGACAAGTCTCCCCGAGGACACGTCTCCCCAGGGACATCTCTTTCCACTAAAAAAAATTATTGCTTCGCGAGGACAAGTCTCCCTGGGGACATCTCTTCCCACAATGAAAAAATTATTGCCACGCGAGGACAAGTCTTCCCGAGGACAAGTCTCCCCGAGGACATCTCTTCCCACGTTGAAAAAGTCATTGCCACGCGAGTACAAGTCTTTCCAGGGACAAGTCTCCCCGAGGACAAGTCTCCTAGGGGACATCTCTTCCCACGATAAAAAAATTATTGCTACGCGAGGACAAGTCTCCCCAGGGACATCTCTTCCCACGATGAAAAAATTATTGTTACGCGAGGACAAGTCTTCATAGGGACAAGTCTCCCCGAGGACACGTCTCCCCAGGGACATCTCTTTCCACTAAAAAAAATTATTGCTTCGCGAGGACAAGTCTCCCTAGTGACATCTCTTCCCACAATGAAAAAATTATTGCCACGCGAGGACAAGTCTTCCCGAGGACAAGTCTCCCCAGGGACATCTCTTCCCACGATGAAAATATTATTGTTACGCGAGGATAAGTCTTCCCAGGGACAAGTCTCCCCGAGGACAAGTCTCCCCAGGGACATCTCTTCCCACTGGAAAAAATTATTGCTACGCGAGGACAAGTCGCCCCGGGGACAAGTCTCCCCGGGGACAAGTCTCCCCGGGGACAAGTCTCCCCGGGGACAAGTCTCCCCGGGGACAAGTCTCCCCGGGGACAAGTCTCCCCGGGGACAAGTCTCCCCAGGGACAAGTCTCCCCAAGAACATCTCTTCTCACTAAAAAAAATTATTGACACGAGAGGACAAGTCTTCCCAGGACAAGTCTCCCCGAAGGCATCTCTTCTTACGTTGAAAAAATTATTGCTACGCGAGGACAAGTCTTCCCAGGACAAGTCTTCCCGAGGACATCTCATCCCACGTTGAAAAAATCATTGCCACGCGAAGACAAGTCTTCCCAGGGACAAGTCTCACCAGGGACATCTCTTCCCACGATGAAAAAATTATTGTTACACGAGGACAAGTCTTTCCAGGGACAAGTCTCCCCGAGGACAAGTCTCCTAGGGGACATCTCTTCTTACGTTGAAAAAATTATTGCTACGCGAGGACAAGTCTTCCCAGGACAAGTCTCCCCGAGGACATCTCTTCCCACAATGAAAAAATTATTGCCACGCGAGGACAAGTCTTCCCGAGGAAAAGTCTCCCCAGGGACATCTCTTCCCACCATGAAAAAATTATTGTTACGCGAGGACAAGTCTTCCCAGGGACAAGTCTCCCCCAGAACAAGTCTCCCCAGGGACATCTCTTTCCAATAAAAAAAATTATTGCTTCGCGAGGGCAAGTCTCCCTGGGGACATCTCTTCCCACGATGAAAAAATTATTGCCACGCGAGGACAAGTCTCCCCGAGGATAAGTCTCCCCAGGGACATCTCTTCCCACTAAAAAAAATTATAGCCACGAGAGGACAAGTCTTTCCAGGACAAGTCTGCCCGAGGACAAGTCTCCCCAGGGATATCTCTTCTCAATAAAAAAAATTATTGCCACGCGAGGACAAGTCTTTCCAGGGACAAGTCTCCCCGAGGACAAGTTTCCTAGGGGACATCTCTTCTCACGATAAAAAAATTATTGCTACGCGAGGACATGTCTCCCCAGGGACATCTCTTCCCACGATGAAAAAATTATTGTTACGCGAGGACAAGTCTTCCCAGGGACAAGTCTCCCCGAGGACAAGTCTCCCCAGGGACATCTCTTTCCAATAAAAAAAATTATTGCTTCGCGAGGACAAGTCTCCTAGGGGACATCTCTTCCCACGATAAAAAAATTATTGCTTTGCGAGGACAAGTCTCCCCGGGGACAAGTCTCCCCAGGGACAAGTCTCCCCAGGGACATATCTTCCCACTAAAAAAAATTATTGCCACGCGAAGACAAGTCTTCCCAGGGACAAGTCTCCCCAGGGACATCTCTTCCCACGATGAAAAAATTATTGTTACGCGAGGACAAGTCTTCCCAGGGACAAGTCTCCCCGAGGACACGTCTCCCCAGGGACATCTCTTTCCACTAAAAAAAATTATTGCTTCGCGAGGACAAGTCTCCCTGGGGACTTCTCTTCCCACAATGAAAAAATTATTGCCACGCAAGGACAAGTCTTCCCGAGGACAAGTCTCCCCAGGGACATCTCTTCCCACTGGAAAAAATTATTGCTACGCGAGGACAAGTCTCCCCGGGGACAAGTCTCCCCAGGGACAAGTCTCCCCAAGAACATCTCTTCTCACTAAAAAAAATTATTGACACGAGAGGACAAGTCTTCCCAGGACAAGTCTCCCCGAGAACATCTCTTCTTACGTTGAAAAAATTATTGCTACGCGAGGACAAGTCTTCCCAGGACAAGTCTCCCCGAGCACATCTCATCCAACGTTGAAAAAATCATTGCCACGCGAGGACAAGTCTTTCTAGGGACAAGTCTCCCCGAGGACAAGTCTCCTAGGGGACATCTCTTCCCACGATAAAAAAATTATTGCTACGCGAGGACAAGTCTCCCCGGGGACAAGTCTCCCCAGGGACAAGTCTCCCCAGGGGCATCTCTTCCCACTAAAAAAAATTATTGCCACGCGAAGACAAGTCTTCCTAGGGACAAGTCTCCCCGAGGACACGTCTCCCCAGGGACATCTCTTTCCACTAAAAAAAATTATTGCTTCGCGAGGACAAGTCTCCCTGGGGACATCTCTTCCCACAATGAAAAAATTATTGCCACGCGAGGACAAGTCTTCCCGAGAACAAGTCTCCCCGAGGACATCTCTTCCCACGTTGAAAAAGTCATTGCCACGCGAGTACAAGTCTTTCCAGGGACGAGTCTCCCCGAGGACAAGTCTCCTAGGGGACATCTCTTCCCACGATGAAAAAATTATTGTTACGCGAGGACAAGTCTTTCCAGGGACAAGTCTCCCCGAGGACAAGTCTCCTAGGGGACATCTCTTCTTACGTTGAAAAAATTATTGCTACGCGAGGACAAGTCTTCCCAGGACAAGTCTCCCCGAGGACATCTCTTCCCACAATGAAAAAATTATTGCCACGCGAGGACAAGTCTTCCCGAGGAAAAGTCTCCCCAGGGACATCTCTTCCCACCATGAAAAAATTATTGTTACGCGAGGACAAGTCTTCCCAGGGACAAGTCTCCCCCAGAACAAGTCTCCCCAGGGACATCTCTTTCCAATAAAAAAAATTATTGCTTCGCGAGGGCAAGTCTCCCTGGGGACATCTCTTCCCACGATGAAAAAATTATTGCCACGCGAGGACAAGTCTCCCCGAGGATAAGTCTCCCCAGGGACATCTCTTCCCACTAAAAAAAATTATAGCCACGAGAGGACAAGTCTTTCCAGGACAAGTCTGCCCGAGGACAAGTCTCCCCAGGGATATCTCTTCTCAATAAAAAAAATTATTGCCACGCGAGGACAAGTCTTTCCAGGGACAAGTCTCCCCGAGGACAAGTTTCCTAGGGGACATCTCTTCTCACGATAAAAAAATTATTGCTACGCGAGGACATGTCTCCCCAGGGACATCTCTTCCCACGATGAAAAAATTATTGTTACGCGAGGACAAGTCTTCCCAGGGACAAGTCTCCCCGAGGACAAGTCTCCCCAGGGACATCTCTTTCCAATAAAAAAAATTATTGCTTCGCGAGGACAAGTCTCCTAGGGGACATCTCTTCCCACGATAAAAAAATTATTGCTTTGCGAGGACAAGTCTCCCCGGGGACAAGTCTCCCCAGGGACAAGTCTCCCCAGGGACATATCTTCCCACTAAAAAAAATTATTGCCACGCGAAGACAAGTCTTCCCAGGGACAAGTCTCCCCAGGGACATCTCTTCCCACGATGAAAAAATTATTGTTACGCGAGGACAAGTCTTCCCAGGGACAAGTCTCCCCGAGGACACGTCTCCCCAGGGACATCTCTTTCCACTAAAAAAAATTATTGCTTCGCGAGGACAAGTCTCCCTGGGGACTTCTCTTCCCACAATGAAAAAATTATTGCCACGCAAGGACAAGTCTTCCCGAGGACAAGTCTCCCCAGGGACATCTCTTCCCACTGGAAAAAATTATTGCTACGCGAGGACAAGTCTCCCCGGGGACAAGTCTCCCCAGGGACAAGTCTCCCCAAGAACATCTCTTCTCACTAAAAAAAATTATTGACACGAGAGGACAAGTCTTCCCAGGACAAGTCTCCCCGAGAACATCTCTTCTTACGTTGAAAAAATTATTGCTACGCGAGGACAAGTCTTCCCAGGACAAGTCTCCCCGAGCACATCTCATCCAACGTTGAAAAAATCATTGCCACGCGAGGACAAGTCTTTCTAGGGACAAGTCTCCCCGAGGACAAGTCTCCTAGGGGACATCTCTTCCCACGATAAAAAAATTATTGCTACGCGAGGACAAGTCTCCCCGGGGACAAGTCTCCCCAGGGACAAGTCTCCCCAGGGGCATCTCTTCCCACTAAAAAAAATTATTGCCACGCGAAGACAAGTCTTCCTAGGGACAAGTCTCCCCGAGGACACGTCTCCCCAGGGACATCTCTTTCCACTAAAAAAAATTATTGCTTCGCGAGGACAAGTCTCCCTGGGGACATCTCTTCCCACAATGAAAAAATTATTGCCACGCGAGGACAAGTCTTCCCGAGAACAAGTCTCCCCGAGGACATCTCTTCCCACGTTGAAAAAGTCATTGCCACGCGAGTACAAGTCTTTCCAGGGACGAGTCTCCCCGAGGACAAGTCTCCTAGGGGACATCTCTTCCCACGATGAAAAAATTATTGTTACGCGAGGACAAGTATTCCCAGGGACAAGTCTCCCCGAGGACACGTCTCCCCAGGGACATCTCTTTCCACTAAAAAAAATTATTGCTTCGCGAGGACAAGTCTCCCTGGGGACATCTCTTCCCACAATGAAAAAATTATTGCCACGCGAGGACAAGTCTTCCCGAGGACAAGTCTCCCCGAGGACATCTCTTCCCACGTTGAAAAAGTCATTGCCACGCGAGTACAAGTCTTTCCAGGGACGAGTCTCCCCGAGGACAAGTCTCCTAGGGGACATCTCTTCCCACGATAAAAAAATTATTGCTACGCGAGGACAAGTCTCCCCAGGGACATCTCTGCCCACGATTAAAAAATTATTGTTACGCGAGGACAAGTCTTCCCAGGGACAAGTCTCCCCGAGGACAAGTCTCCCCAGGGACATCTCTTTCCAATAAAAAAAATTATTGCTTCGCGAGGACAAGTCTCCTAGGGGACATCTCTTCCCACGATAAAAAAATTATTGCTTTGCGAGGACAAGTCTCCCCGGGGACAAGTCTCCCCAGGGACAAGTCTCCCCAGGGACATATCTTCCCACTAAAAAAAATTATTGCCACGCGAAGACAAGTCTTCCCAGGGACAAGTCTCCCCAGGGACATCTCTTCCCACGATGAAAAAATTATTGTTACGCGAGGACAAGTCTTCCCAGGGACAAGTCTCCCCGAGGACACGTCTCCCCAGGGACATCTCTTTCCACTAAAAAAAATTATTGCTTCGCGAGGACAAGTCTCCCTGGGGACTTCTCTTCCCACAATGAAAAAATTATTGCCACGCAAGGACAAGTCTTCCCGAGGACAAGTCTCCCCAGGGACATCTCTTCCCACTGGAAAAAATTATTGCTACGCGAGGACAAGTCTCCCCGGGGACAAGTCTCCCCAGGGACAAGTCTCCCCAAGAACATCTCTTCTCACTAAAAAAAATTATTGACACGAGAGGACAAGTCTTCCCAGGACAAGTCTCCCCGAGAACATCTCTTCTTACGTTGAAAAAATTATTGCTACGCGAGGACAAGTCTTCCCAGGACAAGTCTCCCCGAGCACATCTCATCCAACGTTGAAAAAATCATTGCCACGCGAGGACAAGTCTTTCTAGGGACAAGTCTCCCCGAGGACAAGTCTCCTAGGGGACATCTCTTCCCACGATAAAAAAATTATTGCTACGCGAGGACAAGTCTCCCCGGGGACAAGTCTCCCCAGGGACAAGTCTCCCCAGGGGCATCTCTTCCCACTAAAAAAAATTATTGCTACGCGAAGACAAGTCTTCCTAGGGACAAGTCTCCCCAGGGACATCTCTTCCCACGATAAAAAAATTATTGTTACGCGAGGACAAGTATTCCCAGGGACAAGTCTCCCCGAGGACACGTCTCCCCAGGGACATCTCTTTCCACTAAAAAAAATTATTGCTTCGCGAGGACAAGTCTCCCTGGGGACATCTCTTCCCACAATGAAAAAATTATTGCCACGCGAGGACAAGTCTTCCCGAGGACAAGTCTCCCCGAGGACATCTCTTCCCACGTTGAAAAAGTCATTGCCACGCGAGTACAAGTCTTTCCAGGGACGAGTCTCCCCGAGGACACGTCTCCCCAGGGACATCTCTGCCCACGATTAAAAAATTATTGTTACGCGAGGACAAGTCTTCATAGGGACAAGTCTCCCCGAGGACACGTCTCCCCAGGGACATCTCTTTCCACTAAAAAAAATTATTGCTTCGCGAGGACAAGTCTCCCTAGTGACATCTCTTCCCACAATGAAAAAATTATTGCCACGCGAGGACAAGTCTTCCCGAGGACAAGTCTCCCCAGGGACATCTCTTCCCACGATGAAAATATTATTGTTACGCGAGGATAAGTCTTCCCAGGGACAAGTCTCCCCGAGGACAAGTCTCCCCAGGGACATCTCTTCCCACTGGAAAAAATTATTGCTACGCGAGGACAAGTCTCCCCGGGGACAAGTCTCCCCAGGGACAAGTCTCCCCAAGAACATCTCTTCTCACTAAAAAAAATTATTGACACGAGAGGACAAGTCTTCCCAGGACAAGTCTCCCCGAAGGCATCTCTTCTTACGTTGAAAAAATTATTGCTACGCGAGGACAAGTCTTCCCAGGACAAGTCTCCCCGAGGACATCTCATCCCACGTTGAAAAAATCATTGCCACGCGAAGACAAGTCTTCCCAGGGACAAGTCTCACCAGGGACATCTCTTCCCACGATGAAAAAATTATTGTTACGCGAGGACAAGTCTTTCCAGGGAGAAGTCTCCCCGAGGACAAGTCTCCTAGGGGACATCTCTTCTTACGTTGAAAAAATAATTGCTACGCGAGGACAAGTCTTCCCAGGACAAGTCTCCCCGAGGACATCTCTTCCCACAATGAAAAAATTATTGCCACGCGAGGACAAGTCTTCCCGAGGAAAAGTCTCCCCAGGGACATCTCTTCCCACCATGAAAAAATTATTGTTACGCGAGGACAAGTCTTCCCAGGGACAAGTCTCCCCCAGAACAAGTCTCCCCAGGGACATCTCTTTCCAATAAAAAAATTTATTGCTTTGCGAGGACAAGTCTCCCTGGGGACATCTCTTCCCACAATGAAAAAATTATTGCCACGCGAGGACAAGTCTTCCCGAGAACAAGTCTCCCCGAGGACATCTCTTCCCACGTTGAAAAAGTCATTGCCACGCGAGTACAAGTCTTTCCAGGGACGAGTCTCCCCGAGGACAAGTCTCCTAGGGGACATCTCTTCCCACGATGAAAAAATTATTGTTACGCGAGGACAAGTATTCCCAGGGACAAGTCTCCCCGAGGACACGTCTCCCCAGGGACATCTCTTTCCACTAAAAAAAATTATTGCTTCGCGAGGACAAGTCTCCCTGGGGACATCTCTTCCCACAATGAAAAAATTATTGCCACGCGAGGACAAGTCTTCCCGAGGACAAGTCTCCCCGAGGACATCTCTTCCCACGTTGAAAAAGTCATTGCCACGCGAGTACAAGTCTTTCCAGGGACGAGTCTCCCCGAGGACAAGTCTCCTAGGGGACATCTCTTCCCACGATAAAAAAATTATTGCTACGCGAGGACAAGTCTCCCCAGGGACATCTCTGCCCACGATTAAAAAATTATTGTTACGCGAGGACAAGTCTTCCCAGGGACAAGTCTCCCCGAGGACAAGTCTCCCCAGGGACATCTCTTTCCAATAAAAAAAATTATTGCTTCGCGAGGACAAGTCTCCTAGGGGACATCTCTTCCCACGATAAAAAAATTATTGCTTTGCGAGGACAAGTCTCCCCGGGGACAAGTCTCCCCAGGGACAAGTCTCCCCAGGGACATATCTTCCCACTAAAAAAAATTATTGCCACGCGAAGACAAGTCTTCCCAGGGACAAGTCTCCCCAGGGACATCTCTTCCCACGATGAAAAAATTATTGTTACGCGAGGACAAGTCTTCCCAGGGACAAGTCTCCCCGAGGACACGTCTCCCCAGGGACATCTCTTTCCACTAAAAAAAATTATTGCTTCGCGAGGACAAGTCTCCCTGGGGACTTCTCTTCCCACAATGAAAAAATTATTGCCACGCAAGGACAAGTCTTCCCGAGGACAAGTCTCCCCAGGGACATCTCTTCCCACTGGAAAAAATTATTGCTACGCGAGGACAAGTCTCCCCGGGGACAAGTCTCCCCAGGGACAAGTCTCCCCAAGAACATCTCTTCTCACTAAAAAAAATTATTGACACGAGAGGACAAGTCTTCCCAGGACAAGTCTCCCCGAGAACATCTCTTCTTACGTTGAAAAAATTATTGCTACGCGAAGACAAGTCTTCCCAGGACAAGTCTCCCCGAGCACATCTCATCCAACGTTGAAAAAATCATTGCCACGCGAGGACAAGTCTTTCTAGGGACAAGTCTCCCCGAGGACAAGTCTCCTAGGGGACATCTCTTCCCACGATAAAAAAATTATTGCTACGCGAGGACAAGTCTCCCCGGGGACAAGTCTCCCCAGGGACAAGTCTCCCCAGGGGCATCTCTTCCCACTAAAAAAAATTATTGCTACGCGAAGACAAGTCTTCCTAGGGACAAGTCTCCCCAGGGACATCTCTTCCCACGATAAAAAAATTATTGTTACGCGAGGACAAGTATTCCCAGGGACAAGTCTCCCCGAGGACACGTCTCCCCAGGGACATCTCTTTCCACTAAAAAAAATTATTGCTTCGCGAGGACAAGTCTCCCTGGGGACATCTCTTCCCACAATGAAAAAATTATTGCCACGCGAGGACAAGTCTTCCCGAGGACAAGTCTCCCCGAGGACATCTCTTCCCACGTTGAAAAAGTCATTGCCACGCGAGTACAAGTCTTTCCAGGGACGAGTCTCCCCGAGGACACGTCTCCCCAGGGACATCTCTGCCCACGATTAAAAAATTATTGTTACGCGAGGACAAGTCTTCATAGGGACAAGTCTCCCCGAGGACACGTCTCCCCAGGGACATCTCTTTCCACTAAAAAAAATTATTGCTTCGCGAGGACAAGTCTCCCTAGTGACATCTCTTCCCACAATGAAAAAATTATTGCCACGCGAGGACAAGTCTTCCCGAGGACAAGTCTCCCCAGGGACATCTCTTCCCACGATGAAAATATTATTGTTACGCGAGGATAAGTCTTCCCAGGGACAAGTCTCCCCGAGGACAAGTCTCCCCAGGGACATCTCTTCCCACCATGAAAAAATTATTGTTACGCGAGGACAAGTCTTCCCAGGGACAAGTCTCCCCCAGAACAAGTCTCCCCAGGGACATCTCTTTCCAATAAAAAAAATTATTGCTTCGCGACGACAAGTCTCCCTGGGGACATCTCTTCCCACAATGAAAAAATTATTGCCACACGAGGACAAGTCTTCCCGAGGATAAGTCTCCCCAGGGACATCTCTTCCCACGATGAAAAAATTATTGTTACGCGAGGGCAAGTCTTCCCAGGGACAAGTCTCCCCGAGGACAAGTCTCCCCAGGGACATCTCTTTCCAATAAAAAAAATTATTGCTTCGCGAGGACAAGTCTCCCTGGGGACATCTCTTCCCACAATGAAAAAATTATTGCCACGCGAGGACAAGTCTCCCCGAGGACAAGTCTCCCCGGGGACATCTCTTCCCACGATGAAAAAATTATTGCCACGCGAGGACAAGTCTCCCCGAGGATAAGTCTCCCCAGGGACATCTCTTCCCACTAAAAAAAATTATAGCCACGAGAGGACAAGTCTTTCCAGGACAAGTCTGCCCGGTGACAAGTCTCCCCAGGGACATCTCTTTCCACTAAAAAAAATTATTGCTTCGCGAGGACAAGTCTTCCCAGGGACATCTCTTCCCACGATGAAAAAATTTTTGCCACGCGAGGACAAGTCTCCCCGAGGACAAGTCTCCCTAGGGACATCTCTTCCCACTAAAAAAAATTATAGCCACGAGAGGACAAGTCTTACCAGGACAAGTCTGCCCGAGGGCATCTCTTCTTACGTTGAAAAAATTATTGCTACGCGAGGACAAGTCTTTCCAGGACAAGTCTCCCCGAGGACATCTCATCCCACGTTGAAAAAATCATTGCCACGCGAGGACAAGTCTTTCTAGGGACAAGTCTCCCCGAGGACAAGTCTCCTAGGGGACATCTCTTCCCACGATAAAAAAATTATTGCTACGCGAGGACAAGTCTCCCCGGGGACAAGTCTCCCAGGGACAAGTCTCCCCAGGGGCATCTCTTCCCACTAAAAAAAATTATTGCCACGCGAAGACAAGTCTTCCCAGGGACAAGTCTCCCCAGGGACATCTCTTCCCACGATGAAAAAATTATTGCTACGCGAGGACAAGTATTCCCAGGGACAAGTCTCCCCGAGGACACGTCTCCCCAGGGACATCTCTTCCCACTAAAAAAAATTATTGCCACGCAAAGACAAGTCTTCCCAGGACAAGTCTCCCCGAGGACATCTCATCCCACGTTGAAAAAATCACTGCCACGCGAGGACAAGTCTTTCTAGGGACAAGTCTCCCCGAGGACAAGTCTCCTAGGGGACATCTCTTCCTACGATAAAAAAATTATTGCTACGCGAGGACAAGTCTCCCCGGGGACAAGTCTCCCCAGGGACAAGTCTCCCCGAGGACAAGTCTACCCAGGGACATCTCTTTTCAATAAAAAAAATTATTGCTTCGCGAGGACAAGTCTCCCTGGGGACATCTCTTCCCACAATGAAAAAATTATTGCCACGCGAGGACAAGTCTTCCCGAGGACAAGTCTCCCCAGGGACATCTCTTCCCACGATGAAAAAATTATTGTTACGCGAGGACAAGTCTTCCCAGGGACAAGTCTCCCCGAGGACAAGTCTCCTAGGGGACATCTCTTCCCACTAAAAAAAATTATTGCCACGCGAAGACAAGTCTTCCTAGGGACAAGTCTCCCCAGGGACATCTCTTCCCACGATGAAAAAATTATTGTTACGCGAGGACAAGTATTCCCAGGGACATGTCTCCCCGAGGACACGTCTCCCCAGGGACATCTCTTTCCACAATGAAAAAATTATTGCCACGCGAGGACAAGTCTTCCCGAGGACAAGTCTCCCCGAGGACATCTCTTCCCACGTTGAAAAAGTCATTGCCACGCGAGTACAAGTATTTCCAGGGACGAGTCTCCCCGAGGACAAGTCTCCTAGGGGACATCTCTTCCCACTGGAAAAAATTATTGCTACGCGAGGACAAGTCTCCCCGGGGACAAGTCTCCCCAAGAACATCTCTTCTCACTAAAAAAAATTATTGACACGAGAGGACAAGTCTTCCCAGGACAAGTCTCCCCGAAGGCATCTCCTCTTACGTTCAAAAAATTATTGCTACGCGAGGACAAGTCTTCCCAGGACAAGTCTCCCCGAGGACATCTCATCCCACGTTGAAAAAATCATTGCCACGCGAAGACAAGTCTTCCCAGGGACAAGTCTCCCCAGGGACATCTCTTCCCACGATGAAAAAATTATTGTTACGCGAGGACAAGTCTCCCTGGGGACATCTCTTCCCACAATGAAAAAATTATTGCCACGCGAGGACAAGTCTTCCCGAGGACAAGTCTCCCCAGGGACATCTCTTCCCACGATGAAAAAATTATTGTTACGCGAGGACAAGTCTTCCCAGGGACAAGTCTCCTCGAGGACAAGTCTCTCCGGGGACATCTCTTCCCACGATGAAAAAATTATTGCCACACGAGGACAAGTCTTCCCAGGGACAAGTCTCCCCAAGGACAAGTCTCCCCAGGGACATCTCTCCCCACTGAAAAAAATTATTGCTACGCAAGGACAAGTCTCCCCGGGGACAAGTCTCCTAGGGGACATCTCTTCCCACGATAAAAAAAATTTTGCTACGCGAGGACAAGTCTCCCTGGGGACATCTCTTCCCACAATGAAAAAATTATTGCCACGCGAGGACAAGTCTTCCCGAGGAAAAGTCTCCCCAGGGACATCTCTTCCCACCATGAAAAAATTATTGTTACGCGAGGACAAGTCTTCCCAGGGACAAGTCTCCCCCAGAACAAGTCTCCCCAGGGACATCTCTTTCCAATAAAAAAAATTATTGCTTCGCGACGACAAGTCTCCCTGGGGACATCTCTTCCCACAATGAAAAAATTATTGCCACACGAGGACAAGTCTTCCCGAGGATAAGTCTCCCCAGGGACATCTCTTCCCACGATGAAAAAATTATTGTTACGCGAGGGCAAGTCTTCCCAGGGACAAGTCTCCCCGAGGACAAGTCTCCCCAGGGACATCTCTTTCCAATAAAAAAAATTATTGCTTCGCGAGGACAAGTCTCCCTGGGGACATCTCTTCCCACAATGAAAAAATTATTGCCACGCGAGGACAAGTCTCCCCGAGGACAAGTCTCCCCGGGGACATCTCTTCCCACGATGAAAAAATTATTGCCACGCGAGGACAAGTCTCCCCGAGGATAAGTCTCCCCAGGGACATCTCTTCCCACTAAAAAAAATTATAGCCACGAGAGGACAAGTCTTTCCAGGACAAGTCTGCCCGGTGACAAGTCTCCCCAGGGACATCTCTTTCCACTAAAAAAAATTATTGCTTCGCGAGGACAAGTCTTCCCAGGGACATCTCTTCCCACGATGAAAAAATTTTTGCCACGCGAGGACAAGTCTCCCCGAGGACAAGTCTCCCTAGGGACATCTCTTCCCACTAAAAAAAATTATAGCCACGAGAGGACAAGTCTTACCAGGACAAGTCTGCCCGAGGGCATCTCTTCTTACGTTGAAAAAATTATTGCTACGCGAGGACAAGTCTTTCCAGGACAAGTCTCCCCGAGGACATCTCATCCCACGTTGAAAAAATCATTGCCACGCGAGGACAAGTCTTTCTAGGGACAAGTCTCCCCGAGGACAAGTCTCCTAGGGGACATCTCTTCCCACGATAAAAAAATTATTGCTACGCGAGGACAAGTCTCCCCGGGGACAAGTCTCCCAGGGACAAGTCTCCCCAGGGGCATCTCTTCCCACTAAAAAAAATTATTGCCACGCGAAGACAAGTCTTCCCAGGGACAAGTCTCCCCAGGGACATCTCTTCCCACGATGAAAAAATTATTGCTACGCGAGGACAAGTATTCCCAGGGACAAGTCTCCCCGAGGACACGTCTCCCCAGGGACATCTCTTCCCACTAAAAAAAATTATTGCCACGCAAAGACAAGTCTTCCCAGGACAAGTCTCCCCGAGGACATCTCATCCCACGTTGAAAAAATCACTGCCACGCGAGGACAAGTCTTTCTAGGGACAAGTCTCCCCGAGGACAAGTCTCCTAGGGGACATCTCTTCCTACGATAAAAAAATTATTGCTACGCGAGGACAAGTCTCCCCGGGGACAAGTCTCCCCAGGGACAAGTCTCCCCGAGGACAAGTCTACCCAGGGACATCTCTTTTCAATAAAAAAAATTATTGCTTCGCGAGGACAAGTCTCCCTGGGGACATCTCTTCCCACAATGAAAAAATTATTGCCACGCGAGGACAAGTCTTCCCGAGGACAAGTCTCCCCAGGGACATCTCTTCCCACGATGAAAAAATTATTGTTACGCGAGGACAAGTCTTCCCAGGGACAAGTCTCCTCGAGGACAAGTCTCTCCGGGGACATCTCTTCCCACGATGAAAAAATTATTGCCACACGAGGACAAGTCTTCCCAGGGACAAGTCTCCCCGAGGACAAGTCTCCCCAGGGACATCTCTCCCCACTGAAAAAAATTATTGCTACGCAAGGACAAGTCTCCCCGGGGACAAGTCTCCCCGAGGACAAGTCTCCTAGGGGACATCTCTTCCCACGATAAAAAAAATTTTGCTACGCGAGGACAAGTCTCCCTGGGGACATCTCTTCCCACAATGAAAAAATTATTGCCACGCGAGGACAAGTCTTCCCGAGGAAAAGTCTCCCCAGGGACATCTCTTCCCACCATGAAAAAATTATTGTTACGCGAGGACAAGTCTTCCCAGGGACAAGTCTCCCCCAGAACAAGTCTCCCCAGGGACATCTCTTTCCAATAAAAAAAATTATTGCTTCGCGACGACAAGTCTCCCTGGGGACATCTCTTCCCACAATGAAAAAATTATTGCCACACGAGGACAAGTCTTCCCGAGGATTAGTCTCCCCAGGGACATCTCTTCCCACGATGAAAAAATTATTGTTACGCGAGGACAAGTCTTCCCAGGGACAAGTCTCCCCGAGGACAAGTCTCCCCAGGGACATCTCTTTCCAATAATAAAAATTATTGCTTCGCGAGGACAAGTCTCCCTGGGGACATCTCTTCCCACAATGAAAAAATTATTGCCACGCGAGGACAAGTCTCCCCGAGGACAAGTCTCCCCGGGGACATCTCTTCCCACGATGAAAAAATTATTGCCACGCGAGGACAAGTCTCCCCGAGGATAAGTCTCCCCAGGGACATCTCTTCCCACTAAAAAAAATTATAGCCACGAGAGGACAAGTCTTTCCAGGACAAGTCTGCCCGGTGACAAGTCTCCCCAGGGACATCTCTTTCCACTAAAAAAAATTATTGCTTCGCGAGGACAAGTCTTCCCAGGGACATCTCTTCCCACGATGAAAAAATTTTTGCCACGCGAGGACAAGTCTCCCCGAGGACAAGTCTCCCTAGGGACATCTCTTCCCACTAAAAAAAATTATAGCCACGAGAGGACAAGTCTTCCCAGGACAAGTCTGCCCGAGGGCATCTCTTCTTACGTTGAAAAAATTATTGCTACGCGAGGACAAGTCTTTCCAGGACAAGTCTCCCCGAGGACATCTCATCCCACGTTGAAAAAATCATTGCCACGCGAGGACAAGTCTGTCTAGGGACAAGTCTCCCCGAGGACAAGTCTCCTAGGGGACATCTCTTCCCACGATAAAAAAATTATTGCTACGCGAGGACAAGTCTCCCCGGGGACAAGTCTCCCAGGGACAAGTCTCCCCAGGGGCATCTCTTCCCACTAAAAAAAATTATTGCCACGCGAAGACAAGTCTTCCCAGGGACAAGTCTCCCCAGGGACATCTCTTCCCACGATGAAAAAATTATTGCTACGCGAGGACAAGTATTCCCAGGGACAAGTCTCCCCGAGGACACGTCTCCCCAGGGACATCTCTTCCCACTAAAAAAAATTATTGCCACGCGAAGACAAGTCTTCCCAGGACAAGTCTCCCCGAGGACATCTCATCCCACGTTGAAAAAATCACTGCCACGCGAGGACAAGTCTTTCTAGGGACAAGTCTCCCCGAGGACAAGTCTCCTAGGGGACATCTCTTCCTACGATAAAAAAATTATTGCTACGCGAGGACAAGTCTCCCCGGGGACAAGTCTCCCCAGGGACAAGTCTCCCCGAGGACAAGTCTCCCCAGGGACATCTTTTTTCAATAAAAAAAATTATTGCTTCGCGAGGACAAGTCTCCCTGGGGACATCTCTTCCCACGATGAAAAAATTATTGTTACGCGAGGACAAGTCTTCCCAGGGACAAGTCTCCTCGAGGACAAGTCTCTCCGGGGACATCTCTTCCCACGATGAAAAAATTATTGCCACACGAGGACAAGTCTTCCCAGGGACAAGACTCCCCGAGGACAAGTCTCCCCAGGGACATCTCTCCCCACTGAAAAAAATTATTGCTACGCAAGGACAAGTCTCCCCGGGGACATCTCATCCCACGTTGAAAAAATCACTGCCACGCGAGGACAAGTCTTTCTAGGGACAAGTCTCCCCGAGGACAAGTCTCCTAGGGGACATCTCTTCCTACGATAAAAAAATTATTGCTACGCGAGGACAAGTCTCCCCGGGGACAAGTCTCCCCAGGGACAAGTCTCCCCGAGGACAAGTCTCCCCAGGGACATCTTTTTTCAATAAAAAAAATTATTGCTTCGCGAGGACAAGTCTCCCTGGGGACATCTCTTCCCACAATGAAAAAATTATTGCCACGCGAGGACAAGTCTTCCCGAGGAAAAGTCTCCCCAGGGACATCTCTTCCCACCATGAAAAAATTATTGTTACGCGAGGACAAGTCTTCCCAGGGACAAGTCTCCCCCAGAACAAGTCTCCCCAGGGACATCTCTTTCCAATAAAAAAAATTATTGCTTCGCGACGACAAGTCTCCCTGGGGACATCTCTTCCCACAATGAAAAAATTATTGCCACGCGAGGACAAGTCTCCCCGAGGACAAGTCTCCCCGGGGACATCTCTTCCCACGATGAAAAAATTATTGCCACGCGAGGACAAGTCTCCCCGAGGATAAGTCTCCCCAGGGACATCTCTTCCCACTAAAAAAAATTATTGCTTCGCGAGGACAAGTCTCCCTGGGGACATCTCTTCCCACAACGAAAAAATTATTGCCACGCGAGGACAAGTCTCCCCGAGGACAAGTCTCCCCGGGGACATCTCTTCCCACGATGAAAAAATTATTGCCACGCGAGGACAAGTCTCGCCGAGGATAAGTCTCCCCAGGGACATCTCTTCCCACTAAAAAAAATTATAGCCACGAGAGGACAAGTCTTTCCAGGACAAGTCTGCCCGGTGACAAGTCTCCCCAGGGACATCTCTTTCCACTAAAAAAAATTATTGCTTCGCGAGGACAAGTCTTCCCAGGGACATCTCTTCCCACGATGAAAAAATTTTTGCCACGCGAGGACAAGTCTCCCCGAGGACAAGTCTCCCTAGGGACATCTCTTCCCACTAAAAAAAATTATAGCCACGAGAGGACAAGTCTTACCAGGACAAGTCTGCCCGAGGGCATCTCTTCTTACGTTGAAAAAATTATTGCTACGCGAGGACAAGTCTTTCCAGGACAAGTCTCCCCGAGGACATCTCATCCCACGTTGAAAAAATCATTGCCACGCGAGGACAAGTCTTTCTAGGGACAAGTCTCCCCGAGGACAAGTCTCCTAGGGGACATCTCTTCCCACGATAAAAAAATTATTGCTACGCGAGGACAAGTCTCCCCGGGGACAAGTCTCCCAGGGACAAGTCTCCCCAGGGGCATCTCTTCCCACTAAAAAAAATTATTGCCACGCGAAGACAAGTCTTCCCAGGGACAAGTCTCCCCAGGGACATCTCTTCCCACGATGAAAAAATTATTGCTACGCGAGGACAAGTATTCCCAGGGACAAGTCTCCCCGAGGACACGTCTCCCCAGGGACATCTCTTCCCACTAAAAAAAATTATTGCCACGCGAAGACAAGTCTTCCCAGGACAAGTCTCCCCGAGGACATCTCATCCCACGTTGAAAAAATCACTGCCACGCGAGGACAAGTCTTTCTAGGGACAAGTCTCCCCGAGGACAAGTCTCCTAGGGGACATCTCTTCCTACGATAAAAAAATTATTGCTACGCGAGGACAAGTCTCCCCGGGGACAAGTCTCCCCAGGGACAAGTCTCCCCGAGGACAAGTCTACCCAGGGACATCTCTTTTCAATAAAAAAAATTATTGCTTCGCGAGGACAAGTCTCCCTGGGGACATCTCTTCCCACAATGAAAAAATTATTGCCACGCGAGGACAAGTCTTCCCGAGGACAAGTCTCCCCAGGGACATCTCTTCCCACGATGAAAAAATTATTGTTACGCGAGGACAAGTCTTCCCAGGGACAAGTCTCCTCGAGGACAAGTCTCTCCGGGGACATCTCTTCCCACGATGAAAAAATTATTGCCACACGAGGACAAGTCTTCCCAGGGACAAGTCTCCCCGAGGACAAGTCTCCCCAGGGACATCTCTCCCCACTGAAAAAAATTATTGCTACGCAAGGACAAGTCTCCCCGGGGACAAGTCTCCCCGAGGACAAGTCTCCTAGGGGACATCTCTTCCCACGATAAAAAAAATTTTGCTACGCGAGGACAAGTCTCCCTGGGGACATCTCTTCCCACAATGAAAAAATTATTGCCACGCGAGGACAAGTCTTCCCGAGGAAAAGTCTCCCCAGGGACATCTCTTCCCACCATGAAAAAATTATTGTTACGCGAGGACAAGTCTTCCCAGGGACAAGTCTCCCCCAGAACAAGTCTCCCCAGGGACATCTCTTTCCAATAAAAAAAATTATTGCTTCGCGACGACAAGTCTCCCTGGGGACATCTCTTCCCACAATGAAAAAATTATTGCCACGCGAGGACAAGTCTCCCCGAGGACAAGTCTCCCCGGGGACATCTCTTCCCACGATGAAAAAATTATTGCCACGCGAGGACAAGTCTCCCCGAGGATAAGTCTCCCCAGGGACATCTCTTCCCACTAAAAAAAATTATTGCTTCGCGAGGACAAGTCTCCCTGGGGACATCTCTTCCCACAATGAAAAAATTATTGCCACGCGAGGACAAGTCTCCCCGAGGACAAGTCTCCCCGGGGACATCTCTTCCCACGATGAAAAAATTATTGCCACGCGAGGACAAGTCTCGCCGAGGATAAGTCTCCCCAGGGACATCTCTTCCCACTAAAAAAAATTATAGCCACGAGAGGACAAGTCTTTCCAGGACAAGTCTGCCCGGTGACAAGTCTCCCCAGGGACATCTCTTTCCACTAAAAAAAATTATTGCTTCGCGAGGACAAGTCTTCCCAGGGACATCTCTTCCCACGATGAAAAAATTTTTGCCACGCGAGGACAAGTCTCCCCGAGGACAAGTCTCCCTAGGGACATCTCTTCCCACTAAAAAAAATTATAGCCACGAGAGGACAAGTCTTACCAGGACAAGTCTGCCCGAGGGCATCTCTTCTTACGTTGAAAAAATTATTGCTACGCGAGGACAAGTCTTTCCAGGACAAGTCTCCCCGAGGACATCTCATCCCACGTTGAAAAAATCATTGCCACGCGAGGACAAGTCTTTCTAGGGACAAGTCTCCCCGAGGACAAGTCTCCTAGGGGACATCTCTTCCCACGATAAAAAAATTATTGCTACGCGAGGACAAGTCTCCCCGGGGACAAGTCTCCCAGGGACAAGTCTCCCCAGGGGCATCTCTTCCCACTAAAAAAAATTATTGCCACGCGAAGACAAGTCTTCCCAGGGACAAGTCTCCCCAGGGACATCTCTTCCCACGATGAAAAAATTATTGCTACGCGAGGACAAGTATTCCCAGGGACAAGTCTCCCCGAGGACACGTCTCCCCAGGGACATCTCTTCCCACTAAAAAAAATTATTGCCACGCGAAGACAAGTCTTCCCAGGACAAGTCTCCCCGAGGACATCTCATCCCACGTTGAAAAAATCACTGCCACGCGAGGACAAGTCTTTCTAGGGACAAGTCTCCCCGAGGACAAGTCTCCTAGGGGACATCTCTTCCTACGATAAAAAAATTATTGCTACGCGAGGACAAGTCTCCCCGGGGACAAGTCTCCCCAGGGACAAGTCTCCCCGAGGACAAGTCTCCCCAGGGACATCTTTTTTCAATAAAAAAAATTATTGCTTCGCGAGGACAAGTCTCCCTGGGGACATCTCTTCCCACGATGAAAAAATTATTGTTACGCGAGGACAAGTCTTCCCAGGGACAAGTCTCCTCGAGGACAAGTCTCTCCGGGGACATCTCTTCCCACGATGAAAAAATTATTGCCACACGAGGACAAGTCTTCCCAGGGACAAGACTCCCCGAGGACAAGTCTCCCCAGGGACATCTCTCCCCACTGAAAAAAATTATTGCTACGCAAGGACAAGTCTCCCCGGGGACAAGTCTCCCCGAGGACAAGTCTTCTAGGGGACATCTCTTCCCACGATAAAAAAAATTTTGCTACGCGAGGACAAGTCTCCCTGGGGACATCTCTTCCCACAATGAAAAAATTATTGCCACGCGAGGACAAGTCTTCCCGAGGAAAAGTCTCCCCAGGGACATCTCTTCCCACCATGAAAAAATTATTGTTACGCGAGGACAAGTCTTCCCAGGGACAAGTCTCCCCCAGAACAAGTCTCCCCAGGGACATCTCTTTCCAATAAAAAAAATTATTGCTTCGCGACGACAAGTCTCCCTGGGGACATCTCTTCCCACAATGAAAAAATTATTGCCACACGAGGACAAGTCTTCCCGAGGATAAGTCTCCCCAGGGACATCTCTTCCCACGATGAAAAAATTATTGTTACGCGAGGACAAGTCTTCCCAGGGACAAGTCTCCCCGAGGACAAGTCTCCCCAGGGACATCTCTTTCCAATAAAAAAAATTATTGCTTCGCGAGGACAAGTCTCCCTGGGGACATCTCTTCCCACAATGAAAAAATTATTGCCACGCGAGGACAAGTCTCCCCGAGGACAAGTCTCCCCGGGGACATCTCTTCCCACGATGAAAAAATTATTGCCACGCGAGGACAAGTCTCCCCGAGGATAAGTCTCCCCAGGGACATCTCTTCCCACTAAAAAAAATTATTGCTTCGCGAGGACAAGTCTCCCTGGGGACATCTCTTCCCACAATGAAAAAATTATTGCCACGCGAGGACAAGTCTCCCCGAGGACAAGTCTCCCCGGGGACATCTCTTCCCACGATAAAAAAATTATTGCCACGCGAGGACAAGTCTCCCCGAGGATAAGTCTCCCCAGGGACATCTCTTCCCACTAAAAAAAATTATAGCCACGAGAGGACAAGTCTTTCCAGGACAAGTCTGCCCGGTGACAAGTCTCCCCAGGGACATCTCTTTCCACTAAAAAAAATTATTGCTTCGCGAGGACAAGTCTTCCCAGGGACATCTCTTCCCACGATGAAAAAATTTTTGCCACGCGAGGACAAGTCTCCCCGAGGACAAGTCTCCCCAAGAACATCTCTTCTCACTAAAAAAAATTATTGCTTCGCGAGGACAAGTCTCCCTGGGGACATCTCTTCCTACGATGAAAAAATTATTGTTACGCAGGGACAAGTCTTCCCAGGGACAAGTCTTCCCAAGGACAAGTCTCCCCGAGGACAAGTCTCCCCAGGGACATCTCTTCCCACTAAAAAAAATTATTGCTTCGCAAGGAAAAGTCTCCCTAGGGACATCTCTTCCCACAATGAAAAAATTATTGCCACGCGAGGACAAGTCTTCCCGAGGACAAGTCTCCCCAGGGACATCTCTTCCCACGATGAAAATATTATTGTTACGCGAGGACAAGTCTTCCCAGGGACAAGTCTCCCCGAGGACAAGTCTCCCCAGGGACATCTCTTTCCACTAAAAAAAATTATTGCTTCGCGAGGAAAAGTCTCCCTAGGGACATCTCTTCCCACAATGAAAAAATTATTGCCACGCGAGGACAAGTCTTCCCGAGGACAAGTCTCCCCAGGGACATCTCTTCCCACGATGAAAAAATTATTGTTACGCGAGGACAAGTCTTCCCAGGGACAAGTCTCCCCGAGGACAAGTCTCCTAGGGGACATCTCTTCCCACTAAAAAAAATTATTGCCACGCGAAGACAAGTCTTCCTAGGGACAAGTCTCCCCAGGGACATCTCTTCCCACGATGAAAAAATTATTGTTACGCGAGGACAAGTATTCCCAGGGACATGTCTCCCCGAGGACACGTCTCCCCAGGGACATCTCTTTCCACAATGAAAAAATTATTGCCACGCGAGGACAAGTCTTCCCGAGGACAAGTCTCCCCGAGGACATCTCTTCCCACGTTGAAAAAGTCATTGCCACGCGAGTACAAGTATTTCCAGGGACGAGTCTCCCCGAGGACAAGTCTCCTAGGGGACATCTCTTCCCACTGGAAAAAATTATTGCTACGCGAGGACAAGTCTCCCCGGGGACAAGTCTCCCCAAGAACATCTCTTCTCACTAAAAAAAATTATTGACACGAGAGGACAAGTCTTCCCAGGACAAGTCTCCCCGAAGGCATCTCCTCTTACGTTCAAAAAATTATTGCTACGCGAGGACAAGTCTTCCCAGGACAAGTCTCCCCGAGGACATCTCATCCCACGTTGAAAAAATCATTGCCACGCGAAGACAAGTCTTCCCAGGGACAAGTCTCCCCAGGGACATCTCTTCCCACGATGAAAAAATTATTGTTACGCGAGGACAAGTCTCCCCAGGGACATCTCTTCCCACGATGAAAAAATTATTGTTACGCGAGGACAAGTCTTCCCAGGGACAAGTCTCCCCGAGGACAAGTCTCCTAGGGGACATCTCTTCCTACGATAAAAAAATTATTGCTACGCGAGGACAAGTCTCCCCGGGGACAAGTCTCCCCAGGGACAAGTCTCCCCGAGGACAAGTCTCCCCAGGGACATCTTTTTTCAATAAAAAAAATTATTGCTTCGCGAGGACAAGTCTCCCTGGGGACATCTCTTCCTACGATGAAAAAATTATTGTTACGCAGGGACAAGTCTTCCCAGGGACAAGTCTTCCCAAGGACAAGTCTCCCCGAGGACAAGTCTCCCCAGGGACATCTCTTCCCACTGAAAAAAATTATTGCTACGCGAGGACAAGTCTCCCCGGGGACAAGTCACCCCAGGGACATCTCTTCCCACTAAAAAAAATTATTGACACGAGAGGACAAGTCTTCCCAGGACAAGTCTCCCCGAGGACATCTCATCCAACGTTGAAAAAATCATTGCCACGCGAGGACAAGTCTTTCTAGGGACAAGTCTCCCCGAAGACAAGTCTCCTAGGGGACATCTCTTCCCACGATAAAAAAATTATTGCTACGCGAGGACAAGTCTCCCCGGGGACAAGTCTCCCCAGGGACAAGTCTCCCCAGGGGCATCTCTTCCCACTAAAAAAAATTATTGCCACGCGAAGACAAGTCTTCCTAGGGACAAGTCTCCCCAGGGACATCTCTTCCCACGATGAAAAAATTATTGTTACGCGAGGACAAGTATTCCCAGGGACAAGTCTCCCCGAGGACACGTCTCCCCAGGGACATCTCTTTCCACTAAAAAAAATTATTGCTTCGCGAGGACAAGTCTCCCTGGGGACATCTCTTCCCACAATGAAAAAATTATTGCCACGCGAGGACAAGTCTCCCCGGGGACAAGTCTCCCCGGGGACAAGTCTCCCCAGGGACAAGTCTCCCCAAGAACATCTCTTCCCACGATGAAAAAATTATTGCTACGCGAGGACAAGTATTCCCAGGGACAAGTCTCCCCGAGGACACGTCTCCCCAGGGACATCTCTTCCCACTAAAAAAAGTTATTGCCACGCGAAGACAAGTCTTCCCAGGACAAGTCTCCCCGAGGACATCTCATCCCACGTTGAAAAAATCATTGCCACGCGAGGACAAGTCTTTCTAGGGACAAGTCTCCCCGAGGACAAGTCTCCTAGGGGACATCTCTTCCCACGATAAAAAAATTATTGCTACGCGAG
The DNA here is from genome assembly GCA_037103525.1 of Ganaspis brasiliensis. Taxonomy (NCBI): domain Eukaryota; kingdom Metazoa; phylum Arthropoda; class Insecta; order Hymenoptera; family Figitidae; genus Ganaspis; species Ganaspis brasiliensis. The sequence continues at coordinate 350,102 of JAZKLR010000428.1, forward strand.
GACAAGTCTCCCCGGGGACAAGTCTCCCCAGGAACAAGTCTCCCCGAGGACACGTCTCCCCAGGGACATCTCTTTCCAATAAAAAAAATTATTGCTTCGCGAGGACAAGTCTTCCTGGGGACATCTCTTCCCACAATGAAAAAATTATTGCCACGCGAGGACAAGTCTCCCCGAGGACAAGTCTCCCCGGGGACATCTCTTCCTACGATGAAAAAATTATTGCCACGCGAGGACAAGTCTCCCCGAGGATAAGTCTCCCCAGGGACATCTCTTCCCACTAAAAAAAATTATAGCCACGAGAGGACAAGTCTTTCCAGGACAAGTCTGCCCGAGGACAAGTCTCCCCAGGGACATCTCTTCCCACAATGAAAAAATTATTGACATGAGAGGACAAGTCTTCCCAGGACAAGTCTCCCCGAGGGAATCTCTTCTTACGTTGAAATAATTAAAGCCACGCGAGAACAAGTCTTCCCAGGACAAGTCTCCCCGAGGACATCGCATCCCACGTTGAAAAAATCATTGCCACGCGAGGACAAGTCTTTCTAGGGACAAGTCTCTTCGAGGACAAGTCTCCTAGGGGACATTTCTTCCCACGATAAAAAAATTATTGCTACGCGAGGACAAGTCTCCCCTGGGACAAGTCTCCCCAGGGACATCTCTTCCCACTAAAAAAAATTATTGCTACGCGAAGACAAGTCTTCCCAGGGACAAGTCTCCCCAGGGACATCTCTTCCCACGATAAAAAAATTATTGTTACGCGAGGACAAGTCTTCCCAGGGACAAGTCTCCCCGAGGACACGTCTCCCCAGGGACATCTCTTTCCACTAAAAAAAATTATTGCTTCGCGAGGACAAGTCTCCCTGGGGACTTCTCTTCCCACAATGAAAAAATTATTGCCACGCAAGGACAAGTCTTCCCTAGGACAAGTCTCCCCAGGGACATCTCTTCCCACAATGAAAAAATTATTGCCACGCAAGGACAAGTCTTCCCGAGGACAAGTCTCCCCAGGGACATCTCTTCCCACGATGAAAAAATTATTGTTACGCGAAGACAAGTCTTCCCAGGGACAAGTCTCCCCAGGGACATCTCTTCCCACGATGAAAAAATTATTGTTACGCGAGGACAAGTCTTCCCAGGGACAAGTCTTCCCGAGGACACGTCTCCCCAGGGACATCTCTTTCCACTAAAAAAAATTATTGCTTCGCAAAACAAGTCTCCCTGGGGACTTCTCTTCCCACAATTAAAAAAATTATTGCCACGCAAGGACAAGTCTTCCCGAGGACAAGTCTCCCCAGGGACATCTCTTCCCACTAAAAAAAATTATTGCCACGCGAAGACAAGTCTTCCCAGGGACAAGTCTCCCCAGGGACATCTCTTCCCACGATGAAAAAATTATTGTTACGCGAGGACAAGTCTTCCCAGGGACAAGTCTCCCCGAAGAAAAGTCTCCCCGGGGACATCTCTTCCCACGATGAAAAAATTATTGCCACACGAGAACAAGTCTTCCCAGGGACAAGTCTCCCCGAGGACAAGTCTCCCCAGGGACATCGCTTCCCACTGAAAAAAATTATTGCTACGCGAGGACAAGTCTCCCCGGGGACAAGTCACCCCAGGGACATCTCTTCCCACTAAAAAACATTATTGACACGAGAGGACAAGTCTTCCTAGGACAAGTCTCCCCGAGGACATCTCTTCCCACGTTGAAAAAGTCATTGCCACGCGAGTACAAGTCTTTCCAGGGACGAGTCTCCCCGAGGACAAGTCTCCTAGGGGACATCTCCTCCCACGATAAAAAAATTATTGCTACGCGAGGACAAGTCTCCCCAGGGACATCTCTTCCCACGATGAAAAAATTATTGTTACGCGAGGACAAGTCTTCATAGGGACAAGTCTTCCCGAGGACACGTCTCCCCAGGGACATCTCTTTCCACTAAAAAAAATTATTGCTTCGCGAGGACAAGTCTCCCTAGGGACATCTCTTCCCACAATGAAAAAATTATTGCCACGCGAGGACAAGTCTTCCCGAGGACAAGTCTCCCCGAGGACAAGTCTCCCCGATGACAAGTCTCCCCAGGGACATCTCTTTCCACTAAAAAAAATTATTGCTTCGCGAGGACAAGTCTTCCCAGGGACATCTCTTCCCACGATGAAAAAATTTTTGCCACGCGAGGACAAGTCTCCCCGAGGACAAGTCTCCCTAGGGACATCTCTTCCCACTAAAAAAAATTATAGCCACGAGAGGACAAGTCTTCCCAGGACAAGTCTGCCCGAGGGCATCTCTTCTTACGTTGAAAAAAATATTGCTACGCGAGGACAAGTCTTCCCAGGACAAGTCTCCCCGAGGACATCTCATCCCACGTTGAAAAAATCATTGCCACGCGAGGACAAGTCTTTCTAGGGACAAGTCTCCCCGAGGACAAGTCTCCTAGGGGACATCTCTTCCCACGATAAAAAAATTATTGCTACGCGAGGACAAGTCTCCCCGGGGACAAGTCTCCCAGGGACAAGTCTCCCCAGGGGCATCTCTTCCCACGATAAAAAAATTATTGCTACGCGAGGACAAGTCTCCCCGAGGACACGTCTCCCCAGGGACATCTCTTCCCACTAAAAAAAATTATTGCCACGCGAAGACAAGTCTTCCCAGGACAAGTCTCCCCGAGGACATCTCATCCCACGTTGAAAAAATCATTGCCACGCGAGGACAAGTCTTTCTAGGGACAAGTCTCCCCGAGGACAAGTCTCCTAGGGGACATCTCTTCCCACGATAAAAAAATTATTGCTACGCGAATACAAGTCTCCCCGGGGACAAGTCTCCCCAGGGACAAGTCTCCCCGAGGACACGTCTCCCCAGGGACATCTCTTTCCACTAAAAAAAATTATTGCTTTGCGAGGACAAGTCTCCCTGGGGACATCTCTTCCCACAATGAAAAAATTATTGCCACGCGAGGACAAGTCTTCCCGAGGACAAGTCTCCCCAGGGACATCTCTTCCCACCATGAAAAAATTATTGTTACGCGAGGACAAGTCTTCCCAGGGACAAGTCTCCCCCAGGACCAGTCTCCCCAGGGACATCTCTCTCCAATAAAAAAAATTATTGCTTCGCGACGACAAGTCTCCCTGGGGACATCTCTTCCCACAATGAAAAAATTATTGCCACACGAGGACAAGTCTTCCCGAGGATAAGTCTCCCCAGGGACATCTCTTCCCACGATGAAAAAATTATTGTTACGCGAGGACAAGTCTTCCCAGGGACAAGTCTCCCCGAGGACAAGTCTCCCCAGGGACATCTCTTTCCAATAAAAAAGATTATTGCTTCGCGAGGACAAGTCTCCCTAGGGACATCTCTTCCCACAATGAAAAAATTATTGCCACGCGAGGACAAGTCTCCCCGAGGACAAGTCTCCCCGGGGACATCTCTTCCCACGATGAAAAAGTTATTGCCACGCGAGGACAAGTCTCCCCGAGGATAAGTCTCCCCAGGGACATCTCTTCCCACTAAAAAAAACTATAGCCACGAGAGGACAAGTCTTTCCAGGACAAGTCTGCCCGAGGACAAGTCTCCCCAGGGACATCTCTTCCTACAATGAAAAAATTATTGACACGAGAGGACAAGTCTTCCCAGGACAAGTCTCCCCGAGGGCATCTCTTCTTACGTTGAAAAAATTATTGCCACGCGAGGACAAGTCTTCCCAGGACAAGTCTCCCCGAGGACATCGCATCCCACGTTGAAAAAATCATTGCCACGCGAGGACAAGTCTTTCTAGGGACAAGTCTCCCCGAAGACAAGTCTCCTAGGGGACATCTCTTCCCACGATAAAAAAATTATTGCTACGCGAGGACAAGTCTCCCCGGGGACAAGTCTCCCCAGGGACAAGTCTCCCCAGGGACATCTCTTCCCACTAAAAAAAATTATTGCTACGCGAAGACAAGTCTTCCCAGGGACAAGTCTCCCCAGGGACATCTCTTCCCACGATGAAAAAATTATTGTTACGCGAGGACAAGTCTTCCCAGGGACAAGTCTCCCCGAGGACACGTCTCCCCGAGGACAAGTTTCCTAGGGGACATCTCTTCTCACGATAAAAAAATTATTGCTACGCGAGGACAAGTCTCCCCAGGGACATCTCTTCCCACGATGAAAAAATTATTGTTACGCGAGGACAAGTCTTCCCAGGAACAAGTCTCCCCGAGGACAAGTCTCCCCAGGGACATCTCTTTCCAATAAAAAAAATTATTGCTTCGCGAGGACAAGTCTCCCTGGGGACATCTCTTCCTACGATGAAAAAATTATTGTTACGCAGGGACAAGTCTTCCCAGGGACAAGTCTCCCCGAGGACATCGCATCCCACGTTGAAAAAATCATTGCCACGCGAGGACAAGTCTTTCTAGGGACAAGTCTCCCCGAAGACAAGTCTCCTAGGGGACATCTCTTCCCACGATAAAAAAATTATTGCTACGCGAGGACAAGTCTCCCCGGGGACAAGTCTCCCCAGGGACAAGTCTCCCCAGGGACATCTCTTCCCACTAAAAAAAATTATTGCTACGCGAAGACAAGTCTTCCCAGGGACAAGTCTCCCCAGGGACATCTCTTCCCACGATGAAAAAATTATTGTTACGCGAGGACAAGTCTTCCCAGGGACAAGTCTCCCCGAGGACACGTCTCCCCAGGGACATCTCTTTCCACTAAAAAAAATTATTGCTTCGCGAGAACAAGTCTCCCTGGGGACTTCTCTTCCCACAATGAAAAAATTATTGCCACGCAAGGACAAGTCTTCCCGAGGACAAGTCTCCCCAGGGACATCTCTTCCCACGATGAAAAAATTATTGTTACGCGAGGACAAGTCTTCCCAGGGACAAGTCTCCCCGAAGAAAAGTCTCCCCGGGGACATCTCTTCCCACGATGAAAAAATTATTGCCACACGAGGACAAGTCTTCCCAGGGACAAGTCTCCCCGAGGACAAGTCTCTCCAGGGACATCTCTTCCCACTGAAAAAAATTATTGCTACGCGAGGACAAGTCTCCCCGGGGACAAGTCACCCCAGGGACATCTCTTCCCACTAAAAAACATTATTGACACGAGAGGACAAGTCTTCCTAGGACAAGTCTCCCCGAGGACATCTCTTCCCACGTTGAAAAAGTCATTGCCACGCGAGTACAAGTCTTTCCAGGGACGAGTCTCCCCGAGGACAAGTCTCCTAGGGGACATCTCCTCCCACGATAAAAAAATTATTGCTACGCGAGGACAAGTCTCCCCAGGGACATCTCTTCCCACGATGAAAAAATTATTGTTACGCGAGGACAAGTCTTCATAGGGACAAGTCTTCCCGAGGACACGTCTCCCCAGGGACATCTCTTTCCACTAAAAAAAATTATTGCTTCGCGAGGACAAGTCTCCCTAGGGACATCTCTTCCCACAATGAAAAAATTATTGCCACGCGAGGACAAGTCTTCCCGAGGACAAGTCTCCCCGAGGACAAGTCTCCCCGAGGACAAGTCTCCCCAGGGACATCTCTTTCCACTAAAAAAAATTATTGCTTCGCGAGGACAAGTCTTCCCAGGGACATCTCTTCCCACGATGAAAAAATTTTTGCCACGCGAGGACAAGTCTCCCCGAGGACAAGTCTCCCTAGGGACATCTCTTCCCACTAAAAAAAATTATAGCCACGAGAGGACAAGTCTTCCCAGGACAAGTCTGCCCGAGGGCATCTCTTCTTACGTTGAAAAAATTATTGCTACGCGAGGACAAGTCTTCCCAGGACAAGTCTCCCCGAGGACATCTCATCCCACGTTGAAAAAATCATTGCCACGCGAGGACAAGTCTTTCTAGGGACAAGTCTCCCCGAGGACAAGTCTCCTAGGGGACATCTCTTCCCACGATAAAAAAATTATTGCTACGCGAGGACAAGTCTCCCCGGGGACAAGTCTCCCAGGGACAAGTCTCCCCAGGGGCATCTCTTCCCACGATAAAAAAATTATTGCTACGCGAGGACAAGTCTCCCCGAGGACACGTCTCCCCAGGGACATCTCTTCCCACTAAAAAAAATTATTGCCACGCGAAGACAAGTCTTCTCAGGACAAGTCTCCCCGAGGACATCTCATCCCACGTTGAAAAAATCATTGCCACGCGAGGACAAGTCTTTCTAGGGACAAGTCTCCCCGAGGACAAGTCTCCTAGGGGACATCTCTTCCCACGATAAAAAATATATTGCTACGCGAGGACAAGTCTCCCCGGGGACAAGTCTCCCCAGGGACAACTCTCCCCGAGGACACGTCTCCCCAGGGACATCTCTTTCCACTAAAAAAAATTATTGCTTTGCGAGGACAAGTCTCCCTGGGGACATCTCTTCCCACAATGAAAAAATTATTGCCACGCGAGGACAAGTCTTCCCGAGGACAAGTCTCCCCAGGGACATCTCTTCCCACGATGAAAAAATTATTGTTACGCGAGGACAAGTCTTCCCAGGACAAGTCTCCCCGAGGACATCTCCTCCCCGGTTGAAAAAATCATTGCCACGCGAGGACAAGTCTTTCCAGGGACAAGTCTCCCCGAGGACAAGTCTCCTAGGGGACATCTCTTCTCACGATAAAAAAATTTTTGCTACGCGAGGACAAGTCTCCCTGGGGACATCTCTTCCCACAATGAAAAAATTATTGCCACGCGAGGACAAGTCTTCCCGAGGACAAGTCTCCCCAGGGACATCTCTTCCCACGATGCAAAAATTATTGTTACGCGAGGACAAGTCTTCCCAGGGACAAGTCTCCCCGAGGACAAGTCTCCCCAGGGACATCTCTTTCCAATAAAAAAAATTATTGCTTCGCGAGGACAAGTCTCCCTGGGGACATCTCTTCCCACAATGAAAAAATTATTGCTACGCGAGGACAAGTCTCCCCGAGGACAAGTCTTCCCGGGGACATCTCTTCCCACAATGAAAAAATTATTGCCACGCGAGGACAAGTCTCCCCGAGGATAAGTCTCCCCAGGGACATCTCTTCCCACTAAAAAAAATTATAGCCACGAGAGGACAAGTCTTTCCAGGACAAGTCTGCCCGAGGACAAGTCTCCCCAGGGACATCTCTTCTCAATAAAAAAAATTATTGCCGCGCGAGGACAAGTCTTTCCAGGGACAAGTCTCCCTGAGGACAAGTTTCCTAGGGGACATCTCTTCTCACGATAAAAAAATTATTGCTACGCGAGGACAAGTCTCCCAAGGTACATCTCTTCCCACGATGAAAAAATTATTTTTACGCGAGGACAAGTCTTCCCAGGGACAAGTCTTCCCAAGGACAAGTCTCCCCGAGGACAAGTCTCCCCAGGGACATCTCTTCCCACTGAAAAAAATTATTGCTACGCGAGGACAAGTCTCCCCGGGGACAAGTCACCCCAGGGACATCTCTTCCCACTAAAAAAAATTATTGACACGAGAGGACAAGTCTTCCCAGGACAAGTCTCCCCGAAGGCATCTCTTCTTACGTTGAAAAAATTATTGCCACGCGAGGACAAGTCTTCCCAGGACAAGTCTCCCCGAGGACATCTCTTCCCACGTTGAAAAAGTCATTGCCACGCGAGTACAAGTCTTTCCAGGGACGAGTCTCTCCGAGGACAAGTCTCCTAGGGGACATCTCTTCCTACGATAAAAAAATTATTGCTACGCGAGGACAAGTCTCCCCAGGGACATCTCTTCCCACGATGAAAAAATTATTGTTACGCGAGGACAAGTCTTCATAGGGAAAAGTCTCCCCGAGGACACGTCTCCCCAGGGACATCTCTTTCCACTAAAAAAAATTATTGCTTCGCGAGGACAAGTCTCCCTGGTGACATCTCTTCCACAATGAAAAAATTATTGCCACGCGAGGACAAGTCTTCCCGAGGACAAGTCTCCCCAGGGACATCTCTTCCCACGATGAAAAAATTATTGTTACGCGAGGACAAGTCTTCCCAGGGACAATTCTCCCCGAGGACAAGTCTCCCCAGGGACATCTCTTCCCACTGAAAAAAATTATTGCTACGCGAGGACAAGTCTCCCCTTGGAAAAGTCTCCCCAGGGACAAGTCTCCCCAAGAACATCTCTTCTCACTAAAAAAAATTATTGACACGAGAGGACAAGTCTTCCCAGGACAAGTCTCCCCGAGGACATCGCATCCCACGTTGAAAAAATCATTGCCACGCGAGGACAAGTCTTTCTAGGGACAAGTCTCCCCGAGGACAAGTCTCCTAGGGGACATCTCTTCCCACGATAAAAAAATTATTGCTACGCGAGGACAAGTCTCCCCGGGGACAAGTCTCCCCAGGGACAAGTCTCCCCAGGGACATCTCTTCCCACTAAAAAAAATTATTGCTACGCGAAGACAAGTCTTCCCAGGGACAAGTCTCCCCAGGGACATCTCTTCCCACGATCAAATAATTATTGTTACGCGAGGACAAGTCTTCCCAGGGACAAGTCTCCCCGAGGACACGTCTCCCCAGGGACATCTCTTTCCACTAAAAAAAATTATTGCTTCGCGAGGACAAGTCTCCCTGGGGACTTCTCTTCCCACAATGAAAAAATTATTGCCACGCAAGGACAAGTCTTCCCTAGGACAAGTCTCCCCAGGGACATCTCTTCCCACAATGAAAAAATTATTGCCACGCAAGGACAAGTCTTCCCGAGGACAAGTCTCCCCAGGGACATCTCTTCCCACGATGAAAAAATTATTGTTACGCGAAGACAAGTCTTCCCAGGGACAAGTCTCCCCAGGGACATCTCTTCCCACGATGAAAAAATTATTGTTACGCGAGGACAAGTCTTCCCAGGGACAAGTCTCCCCGAGGACACGTCTCCCCAGGGACATCTCTTTCCACTAAAAAAAATTATTGCTTCGCAAAACAAGTCTCCCTGGGGACTTCTCTTCCCACAATGAAAAAATTATTGCCACGCAAGGACAAGTCTTCCCGAGGACAAGTCTCCCCAGGGACATCTCTTCCCACTAAAAAAAATTATTGCCACGCGAAGACAAGTCTTCCCAGGGACAAGTCTCCCCAGGGACATCTCTTCCCACGATGAAAAAATTATTGTTACGCGAGGACAAGTCTTCCCAGGGACAAGTCTCCCCGAGGAAACGTCTCCCCAGGGACATCTCTTTCCACTAAAAAAAATTATTGCTTCGCGAGAACAAGTCTCCCTGGGGACTTCTCTTCCCACAATGAAAAAATTATTGCCACGCAAGGACAAGTCTTCCCGAGGACAAGTCTCCCCAGGGACATCTCTTCCCACGATGAAAAAATTATTGTTACGCGAGGACAAGTCTTCCCAGGGACAAGTCTCCCCGAAGAAAAGTCTCCCCGGGGACATCTCTTCCCACGATGAAAAAATTATTGCCACACGAGGACAAGTCTTCCCAGGGACAAGTCTCCCCGAGGACAAGTCTCTCCAGGGACATCTCTTCCCACTGAAAAAAATTATTGCTACGCGAGGACAAGTCTCCCCGGGGACAAGTCACCCCAGGGACATCTCTTCCCACTAAAAAACATTATTGACACGAGAGGACAAGTCTTCCTAGGACAAGTCTCCCCGAGGACATCTCTTCCCACGTTGAAAAAGTCATTGCCACGCGAGTACAAGTCTTTCCAGGGACGAGTCTCCCCGAGGACAAGTCTCCTAGGGGACATCTCTTCCCACGATAAAAAAATTATTGCTACGCGAGGACAAGTCTCCCCGGGGACAAGTCTCCCAGGGACAAGTCTCCCCAGGGGCATCTCTTCCCACTAAAAAAAATTATTGCCACGCGAAGACAAGTCTTCTCAGGACAAGTCTCCCCGAGGACATCTCATCCCACGTTGAAAAAATCATTGCCACGCGAGGACAAGTCTTTCTAGGGACAAGTCTCCCCGAGGACAAGTCTCCTAGGGGACATCTCTTCCCACGATAAAAAATATATTGCTACGCGAGGACAAGTCTCCCCGGGGACAAGTCTCCCCAGGGACAAGTCTCCCCGAGGACACGTCTCCCCAGGGACATCTCTTTCCACTAAAAAAAATTATTGCTTTGCGAGGACAAGTCTCCCTGGGGACATCTCTTCCCACAATGAAAAAATTATTGCCACGCGAGGACAAGTCTTCCCGAGGACAAGTCTCCCCAGGGACATCTCTTCCCACGATGAAAAAATTATTGTTACGCAAGGACAAGTCTTCCCAGGACAAGTCTCCCCGAGGACATCTCCTCCCCGGTTGAAAAAATCATTGCCACGCGAGGACAAGTCTTTCCAGGGACAAGTCTCCCCGAGGACAAGTCTCCTAGGGGACATCTCTTCTCACGATAAAAAAATTTTTGCTACGCGAGGACAAGTCTCCCTGGGGACATCTCTTCCCACAATGAAAAAATTATTGCCACGCGAGGACAAGTCTTCCCGAGGACAAGTCTCCCCAGGGACATCTCTTCCCACCATGAAAAAATTATTGTTACGCGAGGACAAGTCTTCCCAGGGACAAGTCTCCCCCAGGACCAGTCTCCCCAGGGACATCTCTTTCCAATAAAAAAAATTATTGCTTCGCGACGACAAGTCTCCCTGGGGACATCTCTTCCCACAATGAAAAAATTATTGCCACACGAGGACATGTCTTCCCGAGGATAAGTCTCCCCAGGGACATCTCTTCCCACAATGAAAAATTTATTGTTACGCGAGGACAAGTCTTCCCAGGGACAAGTCTCCCCGAGGACAAGTCTCCCCAGGGACATCTCTTTCCAATAAAAAAAATTATTGCTTCGCGAGGACAAGTCTCCCTGGGGACATCTCTTCCCACAATGAAAAAATTATTGCCACGCGAGGACAAGTCTCCCCGAGGACAAGTCTCCCCGGGGACATCTCTTCCCACGATGAAAAAATTATTGCCACGCGAGGACAAGTCTCCCCGAGGATAAGTCTCCCCAGGGACATCTCTTCCCACTAAAAAAAATTATAGCCACGAGAGGACAAGTCTTTCCAGGACAAGTCTGCCCGAGTACAAGTCTCCCCAGGGACATCTCTTCCCACAATGAAAAAATTTTTGCCACGCGAGGACAAGTCTCCCCGAGGACAAGTCTCCCTAGGGACATCTCTTCCCACTAAAAAAAATTATAGCCACGAGAGGACAAGTCTTCCCAGGACAAGTCTGCCCGAGGGCATCTCTTCTTACGTTGAAAAAATTATTGCTACGCGAGGACAAGTCTTCCCAGGACAAGTCTCCCCGAGGACATCTCATCCCACGTTGAAAAAATCATTGCCACGCGAGGACAAGTCTTTCTAGGGACAAGTCTCCCCGAGGACAAGTCTCCTAGGGGACATCTCTTCCCACGATAAAAAAATTATTGCTACGCGAGGACAAGTCTCCCCGGGGACAAGTCTCCCAGGGACAAGTCTCCCCAGGGGCATCTCTTCCCACGATAAAAAAATTATTGCTACGCGAGGACAAGTCTCCCCGAGGACACGTCTCCCCAGGGACATCTCTTCCCACTAAAAAAAATTATTGCCACGCGAAGACAAGTCTTCCCAGGACAAGTCTCCCCGAGGACATCTCATCCCACGTTGAAAAAATCATTGCCACGCGAGGACAAGTCTTTCTAGGGACAAGTCTCCCCGAGGACAAGTCTCCTAGGGGACATCTCTTCCCACGATAAAAAAATTATTGCTACGCGAGGACAAGTCTCCCCGGGGACAAGTCTCCCCAGGGACAAGTCTCCCCGAGGACACGTCTCCCCAGGGACATCTCTTTCCACTAAAAAAAATTATTGCTTTGCGAGGACAAGTCTCCCTGGGGACATCTCTTCCCACAATGAAAAAATTATTGCCACGCGAGGACAAGTCTTCCCGAGGACAAGTCTCCCCAGGGACATCTCTTCCCACGATGAAAAAATTATTGTTACGCGAGGACAAGTCTTCCCAGGACAAGTCTCCCCGAGGACATCTCCTTCCCGGTTGAAAAAATCATTGCCACGCGAGGACAAGTCTTTCCAGGGACAAGTCTCCCCGAGGACAAGTCTCCTAGGGGACATCTCTTCTCACGATAAAAAAATTTTTGCTACGCGAGGACAAGTCTCCCTGGGGACATCTCTTCCCACAATGAAAAAATTATTGCCACGCGAGGACAAGTCTTCCCGAGGACAAGTCTCCCCAGGGACATCTCTTCCCACCATGAAAAAATTATTGTTACACGAGGACAAGTCTTCCCAGGGACAAGTCTCCCCCAGGACCAGTCTCCCCAGGGACATCTCTTTCCAATAAAAAAAATTATTGCTTCGCGACGACAAGTCTCCCTGGGGACATCTCTTCCCACAATGAAAAAATTATTGCCACACGAGGACAAGTCTTCCCGAGGATAAGTCTCCCCAGGGACATCTCTTCCCACTAAAAAAAATTATAGCCACGAGAGGACAAGTCTTTCCAGGACAAGTCTGCCCGAGTACAAGTCTCCCCAGGGACATCTCTTCCCACAATGAAAAAATTATTGACACGAGAGGACAAGTCTTCCCAGGACAAGTCTCCCCGAGGGCATCTCTTCTTACGTTGAAAAAATTATTGCCACGCGAGGACAAGTCTTCCCAGGACAAGTCTCCCCGAGGACATCGCATCCCACGTTGAAAAAATCATTGCCACGCGAGGACAAGTCTTTCTAGGGACAAGTCTCCCCGAGGACAAGTCTCCTAGGGGACATCTCTTCCCACGATAAAAAAATTATTGCTACGCGAGGACAAGTCTCCCCGGGGACAAGTCTCCCCAGGGACAAGTCTCCCCAGGGACATCTCTTCCCACTAAAAAAAATTATTGCTACGCGAAGACAAGTCTTCCCAGGGACAAGTCTCCCCAGGGACATCTCTTCCCACGATGAAAAAATTATTGTTACGCGAGGACAAGTCTTCCCAGGGACAAGTCTCTCCGAGGACACGTCTCCCCAGGGACATCTCTTTCCACTAAAAAAAATTATTGCTTCGCGAGGACAAGTCTCCCTGGGGACTTCTCTTCCCACAATGAAAAAATTATTGCCACGCAAGGACAAGTCTTCCCTAGGACAAGTCTCCTAGGGGACATCTCTTCTCACGATAAAAAAATTTTTGCTACGCGAGGACAAGTCTCCCTGGGGACATCTCTTCCCACAATGAAAAAATTATTGCCACGCGAGGACAAGTCTTCCCGAGGACAAGTATCCCCAGGGACATCTCTTCCCACGATGAAAAAATTATTGTTACGCGAGAACAAGTCTTCCCAGGGACAAGTCTCCCCGAGGACACGTCTCCCCAGGGACATCTCTTTCCACTAAAAAAAATTATTGCTTCGCGAGAACAAGTCTCCCTGGGGACTTCTCTTCCAACAATGAAAAAATTATTGCCACGCAAGGACAAGTCTTCCCGAGGACAAGTCTCCCCAGGGACATCTCTTCCCACGATGAAAAAATTATTGTTACGCGAGGACAAGTCTTCCCAGGGACAAGTCTCCCCGAAGAAAAGTCTCCCCGGGGACATCTCTTCCCACGATGAAAAAATTCTTGCCACACGAGGACAAGTCTTCCCAGGGACAAGTCTCCCCGAGGACAAGTCTCCCCAGGGACATCGCTTCCCACTGAAAAAAATTATTGCTACGCGAGGACAAGTCTCCCCGGGGACAAGTCACCCCAGGGACATCTCTTCCCACTAAAAAACATTATTGACACGAGAGGACAAGTCTTCCTAGGACAAGTCTCCCCGAGGACATCTCTTCCCACGTTGAAAAAGTCATTGCCACGCGAGTACAAGTCTTTCCAGGGACGAGTCTCCCCGAGCACAAGTCTCCTAGGGGACATCTCCTCCCACGATAAAAAAATTATTGCTACGCGAGGACAAGTCTCCCCAGGGACATTTCTTCCCACGATGAAAAAATTATTGTTACGCGAGGACAAGTCTTCATAGGGACAAGTCTCCCCGAGGACACGTCTCCCCAGGGACATCTCTTTCCACTAAAGAAAATTATTGCTTCGCGAGGACAAGTCTCCCTAGGGACATCTCTTCCCACAAAGAAAAAATTATTGCCACGCGAGGACAACTCTTCCCGAGGACAAGTCTCCCCAGGGACATCTCTTCCCACGATGAAAAAATTATTGTTACGCGAGGACAAGTCTTCCCAGGGACAAGTCTCCCCGAGGACAAGTCTCCCCGAGGACAAGTCTCCCCGGTGACAAGTCTCCCTAGGGACATCTCTTCCCACAAAGAAAAAATTATTGCCACGCGAGGACAACTCTTCCCGAGGACAAGTCTCCCCAGGGACATCTCTTCCCACGATGAAAAAATTATTGTTACGCGAAGACAAGTCTTCCCAGGGACAAGTCTCCCCGAGGACACGTCTCCCCAGGGACATCTCTTTCCACTAAAAAAAATTATTGCTTCGCGAGGACAAGTCTCCCTGGGGACTTCTCTTCCCACAATGAAAAAATTATTGCCACGCAAGGACAAGTCTTCCCTAGGACAAGTCTCCCCAGGGACATCTCTTCCCACAATGAAAAAATTATTGCCACGCAAGGACAAGTCTTCCCGAGGACAAGTCTCCCCAGGGACATCTCTTCCCACGATGAAAAAATTATTGTTACGCGAAGACAAGTCTTCCCAGGGACAAGTCTCCCCCAGGACCAGTCTCCCCAGGGACATCTCTTTCCAATAAAAAAAATTATTGCTTCGCGACGACAAGTCTCCCTGGGGACATCTCTTCCCACAATGAAAAAATTATTGCCACACGAGGACAAGTCTTCCCGAGGATAAGTCTCCCCAGGGACATCTCTTCCCACGATGAAAAAATTATTGTTACGCGAGGAGAAGTCTTCCCAGGGACAAGTCTCCCCGAGGACAAGTCTCCCCAGGGACATCTCTTTCCAATAAAAAAAATTATTGCTTCGCGAGGACAAGTCTCCCTGGGGACATCTCTTCCCACGATGAAAAAATTATTGCCACGCGAGGACAAGTCTCCCCGAGGACAAGTCTCCCCGGGGACATCTCTTCCCACGATGAAAAAATTATTGCCACGCGAGGACAAGTCTCCCCGAGGATAAGTCTCCCCAGGGACATCTCTTCCCACTAAAAAAAATTATAGCCACGAGAGGACAAGTCTTTCCAGGACAAGTCTGCCCGAGTACAAGTCTCCCCAGGGACATCTCTTCCCACAATGAAAAAATTATTGACACGAGAGGACAAGTCTTCCCAGGACAAGTCTCCCCGAGGGCATCTCTTCTTACGTTGAAAAAATTATTGCCACGCGAGGACAAGTCTTCCCAGGACAAGTCTCCCCGAGGACATCGCATCCCACGTTGAAAAAATCATTGCCACGCGAGGACAAGTCTTTCTAGGGACAAGTCTCCCCGAGGACAAGTCTCCTAGGGGACATCTCTTCCACGATAAAAAAATTATTGCTACGCGAGGACAAGTCTCCCCGGGGACAAGTCTCCCCAGGGACAAGTCTCCCCAGGGACATCTCTTCCCACTAAAAAAAATTATTGCTACGCGAAGACAAGTCTTCCCAGGGACAAGTCTCCCCAGGGACATCTCTTCCCACGATGAAAAAATTATTGTTACGCGAGGACAAGTCTTCCCAGGGACAAGTCTCTCCGAGGACACGTCTCCCCAGGGACATCTCTTTCCACTAAAAAAAATTATTGCTTCGCGAGGACAAGTCTCCCTGGAGACTTCTCTTCCCACAATGAAAAAATTATTGCCACGCAAGGACAAGTCTTCCCTAGGACAAGTCTCCTAGGGGACATCTCTTCTCACGATAAAAAAATTTTTGCTACGCGAGGACAAGTCTCCCTGGGGACATCTCTTCCCACAATGAAAAAATTATTGCCACGCGAGGACAAGTCTTCCCGAGGACAAGTATCCCCAGGGACATCTCTTCCCACGATGAAAAAATTATTGTTACGCGAGAACAAGTCTTCCCAGGGACAAGTCTCCCCGAGGACACGTCTCCCCAGGGACATCTCTTTCCACTAAAAAAAATTATTGCTTCGCGAGAACAAGTCTCCCTGGGGACTTCTCTTCCAACAATGAAAAAATTATTGCCACGCAAGGACAAGTCTTCCCGAGGACAAGTCTCCCCAGGGACATCTCTTCCCACGATGAAAAAATTATTGTTACGCGAGTACAAGTCTTCCCAGGGACAAGTCTCCCCGAAGAAAAGTCTCCCCGGGGACATCTCTTCCCACGATGAAAAAATTCTTGCCACACGAGGACAAGTCTTCCCAGGGACAAGTCTCCCCGAGGACAAGTCTCCCCAGGGACATCGCTTCCCACTGAAAAAAATTATTGCTACGCGAGGACAAGTCTCCCCGGGGACAAGTATCCCCAGGGACATCTCTTCCCACGATGAAAAAATTATTGTTACGCGAAGACAAGTCTTCCCAGGGACAAGTCTCCCCGAGGACACGTCTCCCCAGGGACATCTCTTTCCACTAAAAAAAATTATTGCTTCGCGAGGACAAGTCTCCCTGGGGACATCTCTTCCCACAATGAAAAAATTATTGCCACGCGAGGACAAGTCTTCCCGAGGACAAGTATCCCCAGGGACATCTCTTCCCACGATGAAAAAATTATTGTTACGCGAAGACAAGTCTTCCCAGGGACAAGTCTCCCCGAGGACACGTCTCCCCAGGGACATCTCTTTCCACTAAAAAAAATTATTGCTTCGCGAGGACAAGTCTCCCTGGGGACTTCTCTTCCCACAATGAAAAAATTATTGCCACGCAAGGACAAGTCTTCCCTAGGACAAGTCTCCCCAGGGACATCTCTTCCCACAATGAAAAAATTATTGCCACGCAAGGACAAGTCTTCCCGAGGACAAGTCTCCCCAGGGACATCTCTTCCCACGATGAAAAAATTATTGTTACGCGAAGACAAGTCTTCCCAGGGACAAGTCTCCCCAGGGACATCTCTTCCCACGATGAAAAAATTATTGTTACGCGAGGACAAGTCTTTCCAGGGACAAGTCTCCCCGAGGACACGTCTCCCCAGGGACATCTCTTTCCACTAAAAAAGATTATTGCTTCGCAAAACAAGTCTCCCTGGGGACTTCTCTTCCCACAATGAAAAAAGTTATTGCCACGCAAGGACAAGTCTTCCCGAGGACAAGTCTCTCCAGGGACATCTCTTCCCACTAAAAAAAATTATTGCCACGCGAAGACAAGGCTTCCCAGGGACAAGTCTCCCCAGGGACATCTCTTCCCACGATGAAAAAATTATTGTTACGCGAGGACAAGTCTTCCCAGGGACAAGTCTCCCCGAGGACAAGTCTCCCCAGGGACATCTCTTTCCAATAAAAAAAATTATTGCTTCGCGAGGACAAGTCTCCCTGGGGACATCTCTTCCCACAATGAAAAAATTATTGCCACGCGAGGACAAGTCTCCCCGAGGATAAGTCTCCCCGGGGACATCTCTTCCCACGATGAAAAAATTATTGCCACGCGAGGACAAGTCTCCCCGAGGATAAGTCTCCCCAGGGACATCTCTTCCCACTAAAAAAAGTTATAGCCACGAGAGGACAAGTCTTTCCAGGACAAGTCTGCCCGAGGACAAGTCTCCCCAGGGACATCTCTTCTCAATAAAAAAAATTATTGCCGCGCGAGGACAAGTCTTTCCAGGGACAAGTCTCCCCGAGGACAAGTTTCCTAGGGGACATCTCTTCTCACGATAAAAAAATTATTGCTACGCGAGGACAAGTCTCCCCAGGTACATCTCTTCCCACGATGAAAAAATTATTGTTACGCGAGGACAAGTCTTCCCAGGGACAAGTCTTCCCAAGGACAAGTCTCCCCGAGGACAAGTCTCCCCAGGGACATCTCTTCCCACTGAAAAAAATTATTGCTACGCGAGGACAAGTCTCCCCGGGGACAAGTCACCCCAGGGACATCTCTTCCCACTAAAAAAAATTATTGACACGAGAGGACAAGTCTTCCCAGGACAAGTCTCCCCGAGGGCATCTCTTCTTACGTTGAAAAAATTATTGCCACGCGAGGACAAGTCTTCCCAGGACAAGTCTCCCCGAGGACAAGTCTCCTAGGGGACATCTCTTCCCACGATAAAAAAATTATTGCTACGCGAGGACAAGTCTTCCCGGGGACAAGTCTCCCCAGGGACAAGTCTCCCCAGGGACATCTCTTCCCACTAAAAAAAATTATTGCCACGCGAAGACAAGTCTTCCCAGGGACAAGTCTCCCCAGGGACACGTCTCCCCAGGGACATCTCTTTCCACTAAAAAAAATTATTGCTTCGCGAGAACAAGTCTCCCTGGGGACTTCTCTTTCCACAATGAAAAAATTATTGCCACGCAAGGACAAGTCTTCCCGAGGACAAGTCTCCCCAGGGACATCTCTTCCCACGATGAAAAAATTATTGTTACGCGAGGAGAAGTCTTCCCAGGGACAAGTCTCCCCGAAGAAAAGTCTCCCCAGGGACATCTCTTCCCACGATGAAAAAATTCTTGCCACACGAGGACAAGTCTTCCCAGGGACAAGTCTCCCCGAGGACAAGTCTCCCCAGGGACATCGCTTCCCACTGAAAAAAATTATTGCTACGCGAGGACAAGTCTCCCCGGGGACAAGTCACCCCAGGGACATCTCTTCCCACTAAAAAACATTATTGACACGAGAGGACAAGTCTTCCTAGGACAAGTCTCCCCGAGGACATCTCTTCCCACGTTGAAAAAGTCATTGCCACGCGAGTACAAGTCTTTCCAGGGACGAGTCTCCCCGAGGACAAGTCTCCTAGGGGACATCTCCTCCCACGATAAAAAAATTATTGCTACGCGAGGACAAGTCTCCCCAGGGACATCTCTTCCCACGATGAAAAAATTATTGTTACGCGAGGACAAGTCTTCATAGGGACAAGTCTCCCCGAGGACACGTCTCCCCAGGGACATCTCTTTTCACTAAAAAAAATTATTGCTTCGCGAGGACAAGTCTCCCTAGGGACATCTCTTCCCACAATGAAAAAATTATTGCCACGCGAGGACAACTCTTCCCGAGGACAAGTCTCCCCAGGGACATCTCTTCCCACGATGAAAAAATTATTGTTACGCGAGGACAAGTCTTCCCAGGGACAAGTCTCCCCGAGGACAAGTCTCCCCGAGGACAAGTCTCCCCGGTGACAAGTCTCCCCAGGGACATCTCTTTCCACTAAAAAAAATTATTGCTTCGCGAGGACAAGTCTGCCCAGGGACAAGTCTCCCCAGGGACATCTCTTCCCACAATGAAAAAATTATTGCCACGCAAGGACAAGTCTTCCCGAGGACAAGTCTCCCCAGGGACATCTCTTCCCACGATGAAAAAATTATTGTTACGCGAAGACAAGTCTTCCCAGGGACAAGTCTCCCCAGGGACATCTCTTCCCACGATGAAAAAATTATTGTTACGCGAGGACAAGTCTTCCCAGGGACAAGTCTCCCAGAGGACAAGTCTCCCCAGGGACATCTCTTTCCAATAAAAAAAATTATTGCTTCGCGAGGACAAGTCTCCCTGGGGACATCTCTTCCCACAATGAAAAAATTATTGCCACGCGAGGACAAGTCTCCCCGAGGATAAGTCTCCCCGGGGACATCTCTTCCCACGATGAAAAAATTATTGCCACGCGAGGACAAGTCTCCCCGAGGATAAGTCTCCCCAGGGACATCTCTTCCCACTAAAAAAAATTATAGCCACGAGAGGACAAGTCTTTCCAGGACAAGTCTGCCCGAGGACAAGTCTCCTCAGGGACATCTCTTCTCAATAAAAAAAATTATTGCCGCGCGAGGACAAGTCTTTCCAGGGACAAGTCTCCCCGAGGACAAGTTTCCTAGGGGACATCTCTTCTCACGATAAAAAAATTATTGCTACGCGAGGACAAGTCTCCCCAGGTACATCTCTTCCCACGATGAAAAAATTATTGTTACGCGAGGACAAGTCTTCCCAGGGACAAGTCTTCCCAAGGACAAGTCTCCCCGAGGACAAGTCTCCCTAGGGACATCTCTTCCCACTGAAAAAAATTATTGCTACGCGAGGACAAGTCTCCCCGGGGACAAGTCACCCCAGGGACATCTCTTCCCACTAAAAAAAATTATTGACACGAGAGGACAAGTCTTCCCAGGACAAGTCTCCCCGAGGGCATCTCTTCTTACGTTGAAAAAATTATTGCCACGCGAGGACAAGTCTTCCCAGGACAAGTCTCCCCGAGGACAAGTCTCCTAGGGGACATCTCTTCCCACGATAAAAAAATTATTGCTACGCGAGGACAAGTCTCCCCGGGGACAAGTCTCCCCAGGGACAAGTCTTCCCAGGGACATCTCTTCCCACTAAAAAAAATTATTGCCACGCGAAGACAAGTCTTCCCAGGGACAAGTCTCCCCAGGGACATCTCTTCCCACGATGAAAAAATTATTGTTACGCGAGGACAAGTCTTCCCAGGGACAAGTCTCCCCGAAGAAAAGTCTCCCCGGGGACATCTCTTCCCACGATGAAAAAATTATTGCCACACGAGGACAAGTCTTCCCAGGGACAAGTCTCCCCGAGGACAAGTCTCCCCAGGGACATCTCTTCCCACTGAAAAAAATTATTGCTACGCGAGGACAAGTCTCCCCGGGGACAAGTCACCCCAGGGACATCTCTTCCCACTAAAAAACATTATTGACACGAGAGGACAAGACTTCCTAGGACAAGTCTCCCCAGGGACATTTCTTCCCACGATGAAAAAATTATTGTTACGCGAGGACAAGTCTTCATAGCGACAAGTCTCCCCGAGGACACGTCTCCCCAGGGACATCTCTTTCCACTAAAGAAAATTATTGCTTCGCGAGGACAAGTCTCCCTAGGGACATCTCTTCCCACAAAGAAAAAATTATTGCCACGCGAGGACAACTCTTCCCGAGGACAAGTCTCCCCAGGGACATCTCTTCCCACGATGAAAAAATTATTGTTACGCGAGGACAAGTCTTCCCAGGGACAAGTCTCCCCGAGGACAAGTCTCCCCGAGGACAAGTCTCCCCGGTGACAAGTCTCCCTAGGGACATCTCTTCCCACAAAGAAAAAATTATTGCCACGCGAGGACAACTCTTCCCGAGGACAAGTCTCCCCAGGGACATCTCTTCCCACGATGAAAAAATTATTGTTACGCGAAGACAAGTCTTCCCAGGGACAAGTCTCCCCGAGGACACGTCTCCCCAGGGACATCTCTTTCCACTAAAAAAAATTATTGCTTCGCGAGGACAAGTCTCCCTAGGGACTTCTCTTCCCACAATGAAAAAATTATTGCCACGCAAGGACAAGTCTTCCCTAGGACAAGTCTCCCCAGGGACATCTCTTCCCACAATGAAAAAATTATTGCCACGCAAGGACAAGTCTTCCCGAGGACAAGTCTCCCCAGGGACATCTCTTCCCACGATGAAAAAATTATTGTTACGCGAAGACAAGTCTTCCCAGGGACAAGTCTCCCCAGGGACATCTCTTCCCACGATGAAAAAATTATTGTTACGCGAGGACAAGTCTTTCCAGGGACAAGTCTCCCCGAGGACACGTCTCCCCAGGGACATCTCTTTCCACTAAAAAAAATTATTGCTTCGCAAAACAAGTCTCCCTGGGGACTTCTCTTCCCACAATGAAAAAAGTTATTGCCACGCAAGGACAAGTCTTCCCGAGGACAAGTCTCTCCAGGGACATCTCTTCCCACTAAAAAAAATTATTGCCACGCGAAGACAAGTCTTCCCAGGGACAAGTCTCCCCAGGGACATCTCTTCCCACGATGAAAAAATTATTGTTACGCGAGGACAAGTCTTCCCAGGGACAAGTCTCCCCGAGGACAAGTCTCCCCAGGGACATCTCTTTCCAATAAAAAAAATTATTGCTTCGCGAGGACAAGTCTCCCTGGGGACATCTCTTCCCACAATGAAAAAATTATTGCCACGCGAGGACAAGTCTCCCCGAGGATAAGTCTCCCCGGGGACATCTCTTCCCACGATGAAAAAATTATTGCCACGCGAGGACAAGTCTCCCCGAGGATAAGTCTCCCTAGGGACATCTCTTCCCACTAAAAAAAGTTATAGCCACGAGAGGACAAGTCTTTCCAGGACAAGTCTGCCCGAGGACAAGTCTCCCCAGGGACATCTCTTCTCAATAAAAAAAATTATTGCCGCGCGAGGACAAGTCTTTCCAGGGACAAGTCTCCCCGAGGACAAGTTTCCTAGGGGACATCTCTTCTCACGATAAAAAAATTATTGCTACGCGAGGACAAGTCTCCCCAGGTACATCTCTTCCCACGATGAAAAAATTATTGTTACGCGAGGACAAGTCTTCCCAGGGACAAGTCTTCCCAAGGACAAGTCTCCCCGAGGACAAGTCTCCCCAGGGACATCTCTTCCCACTGAAAAAAATTATTGCTACGCGAGGACAAGTCTCCCCGGGGACAAGTCACCCCAGGGACATCTCTTCCCACTAAAAAAAATTATTGACACGAGAGGACAAGTCTTCCCAGGACAAGTCTCCCCGAGGGCATCTCTTCTTACGTTGAAAAAATTATTGCCACGCGAGGACAAGTCTTCCCAGGACAAGTCTCCCCGAGGACAAGTCTCCTAGGGGACATCTCTTCCCACGATAAAAAAATTATTGCTACGCGAGGACAAGTCTTCCCGGGGACAAGTCTCCCCAGGGACAAGTCTCCCCAGGGACATCTCTTCCCACTAAAAAAAATTATTGCCACGCGAAGACAAGTCTTCCCAGGGACAAGTCTCCCCAGGGACACGTCTCCCCAGGGACATCTCTTTCCACTAAAAAAAATTATTGCTTCGCGAGAACAAGTCTCCCTGGGGACTTCTCTTTCCACAATGAAAAAATTATTGCCACGCAAGGACAAGTCTTCCCGAGGACAAGTCTCCCCAGGGACATCTCTTCCCACGATAAAAAAATTATTGTTACGCGAGGAGAAGTCTTCCCAGGGACAAGTCTCCCCGAAGAAAAGTCTCCCCAGGGACATCTCTTCCCACGATGAAAAAATTCTTGCCACACGAGGACAAGTCTTCCCAGGGACAAGTCTCCCCGAGGACAAGTCTCCCCAGGGACATCGCTTCCCACTGAAAAAAATTATTGCTACGCGAGGACAAGTCTCCCCGGGGACAAGTCACCCCAGGGACATCTCTTCCCACTAAAAAACATTATTGACACGAGAGGAAAAGTCTTCCTAGGACAAGTCTCCCCGAGGACATCTCTTCCCACGTTGAAAAAGTCATTGCCACGCGAGTACAAGTCTTTCCAGGGACGAGTCTCCCCGAGGACAAGTCTCCTAGGGGACATCTCCTCCCACGATAAAAAAATTATTGCTACGCGAGGACAAGTCTCCCCAGGGACATCTCTTCCCACGATGAAAAAATTATTGTTACGCGAGGACAAGTCTTCATAGGGACAAGTCTCCCCGAGGACACGTCTCCCCAGGGACATCTCTTTTCACTAAAAAAAATTATTGCTTCGCGAGGACAAGTCTCCCTAGGGACATCTCTTCCCACAATGAAAAAATTATTGCCACGCGAGGACAACTCTTCCCGAGGACAAGTCTCCCCAGGGACATCTCTTCCCACGATGAAAAAATTATTGTTACGCGAGGACAAGTCTTCCCAGGGACAAGTCTCCCCGAGGACAAGTCTCCCCGAGGACAAGTCTCCCCGGTGACAAGTCTCCCCAGGGACATCTCTTCCCACAATGAAAAAATTATTGCCACGCAAGGACAAGTCTTCCCGAGGACAAGTCTCCCCAGGGACATCTCTTCCCACGATGAAAAAATTATTGTTACGCGAAGACAAGTCTTCCCAGGGACAAGTCTCCCCAGGGACATCTCTTCCCACGATGAAAAAATTATTGTTACGCGAGGACCAGTCTTCCCAGGGACAAGTCTCCCCGAGGACACGTCTCCCCAGGGACATCTCTTTCCACTAAAAAAAATTATTGCTTCGCAAAACAAGTCTCCCTGGGGACTTCTCTTCCCACAATGAAAAAATTATTGCCACGCAAGGACAAGTCTTCCCGAGGACAAGTCTCCCCAGAAACATCTCTTCCCACTAAAAAAAATTATTGCCACGCGAAGACAAGTCTTCCCAGGGACAAGTCTCCCCAGGGACATCTCTTCCCACGATGAAAAAATTATTGTTACGCGAGGACAAGTCTTCCCAGGGACAAGTCTCCCCGAGGACAAGTCTCCCCAGGGACATCTCTTTCCAATAAAAAAAATTATTGCTTCGCGAGGACAAGTCTCCCTGGGGACATCTCTTCCCACAATGAAAAAATTATTGCCACGCGAGGACAAGTCTCCCCGAGGATAAGTCTCCCCGGGGACATCTCTTCCCACGATGAAAAAATTATTGCCACGCGAGGACAAGTCTCCCCGAGGATAAGTCTCCCCAGGGACATCTCTTCCCACTAAAAAAAATTATAGCCACGAGAGGACAAGTCTTTCCAGGACAAGTCTGCCCGAGGACAAGTCTCCTCAGGGACATCTCTTCTCAATAAAAAAAATTATTGCCGCGCGAGGACAAGTCTTTCCAGGGACAAGTCTCCCCGAGGACAAGTTTCCTAGGGGACATCTCTTCTCACGATAAAAAAATTATTGCTACGCGAGGACAAGTCTCCCCAGGTACATCTCTTCCCACGATGAAAAAATTATTGTTACGCGAGGACAAGTCTTCCCAGGGACAAGTCTTCCCAAGGACAAGTCTCCCCGAGGACAAGTCTCCCTAGGGACATCTCTTCCCACTGAAAAAAATTATTGCTACGCGAGGACAAGTCTCCCCGGGGACAAGTCACCCCAGGGACATCTCTTCCCACTAAAAAAAATTATTGACACGAGAGGACAAGTCTTCCCAGGACAAGTCTCCCCGAGGGCATCTCTTCTTACGTTGAAAAAATTATTGCCACGCGAGGACAAGTCTTCCCAGGACAAGTCTCCCCGAGGACAAGTCTCCTAGGGGACATCTCTTCCCACGATAAAAAAATTATTGCTACGCGAGGACAAGTCTCCCCGGGGACAAGTCTCCCCAGGGACAAGTCTCCCCAGGGACATCTCTTCCCACTAAAAAAAATTATTGCCACGCGAAGACAAGTCTTCCCAGGGACAAGTCTCCCCAGGGACATCTCTTCCCACGATGAAAAAATTATTGTTACGCGAGGACAAGTCTTCCCAGGGACAAGTCTCCCCGAGGACACGTCTCCCCAGGGACATCTCTTTCCACTAAAAAAAATTATTGCTTCGCGAGAACAAGTCTCCCTGGGGACTTCTCTTCCCACAATGAAAAAATTATTGCCACGCAAGGACAAGTCTTCCCGAGGACAAGTCTCCCCAGGGACATCTCTTCCCACGATGAAAAAATTATTGTTACGCGAGGACAAGTCTTCCCAGGGACAAGTCTCCCCGAAGAAAAGTCTCCCCGGGGACATCTCTTCCCACGATGAAAAAATTATTGCCACACGAGGACAAGTCTTCCCAGGGACAAGTCTCCCCGAGGACAAGTCTCCCCAGGGACATCTCTTCCCACTGAAAAAAATTATTGCTACGCGAGGACAAGTCTCCCCGGGGACAAGTCACCCCAGGGACATCTCTTCCCACTAAAAAACATTATTGACACGAGAGGACAAGACTTCCTAGGACAAGTCTCCCCGAGGACATCTCTTCCCACGTTGAAAAAGTCATTGCCACGCGAGTACAAGTCTTTCCAGGGACGAGTCTCCCCGAGGACAAGTCTCCTAGGGGACATCTCCTCCCACGATAAAAAAATTATTGCTACGCGAGGACAAGTCTCCCCAGGTACATCTCTTCCCACGATGAAAAAATTATTGCCACGCGAGGACAAGTCTCCCCGAGGATAAGTCTCCCCAGGGACATCTCTTCCCACTAAAAAAAATTATAGCCACGAGAGGACAAGTCTTTCCAGGACAAGTCTGCCCGAGGACAAGTCTCCTCAGGGACATCTCTTCTCAATAAAAAAAATTATTGCCGCGCGAGGACAAGTCTTTCCAGGGACAAGTCTCCCCGAGGACAAGTTTCCTAGGGGACATCTCTTCTCACGATAAAAAAATTATTGCTACGCGAGGACAAGTCTCCCCAGGTACATCTCTTCCCACGATGAAAAAATTATTGTTACGCGAGGACAAGTCTTCCCAGGGACAAGTCTTCCCAAGGACAAGTCTCCCCGAGGACAAGTCTCCCTAGGGACATCTCTTCCCACTGAAAAAAATTATTGCTACGCGAGGACAAGTCTCCCCGGGGACAAGTCACCCCAGGGACATCTCTTCCCACTAAAAAAAATTATTGACACGAGAGGACAAGTCTTCCCAGGACAAGTCTCCCCGAGGGCATCTCTTCTTACGTTGAAAAAATTATTGCCACGCGAGGACAAGTCTTCCCAGGACAAGTCTCCCCGAGGACAAGTCTCCTAGGGGACATCTCTTCCCACGATAAAAAAATTATTGCTACGCGAGGACAAGTCTCCCCGGGGACAAGTCTCCCCAGGGACAAGTCTCCCCAGGGACATCTCTTCCCACTAAAAAAAATTATTGCCACGCGAAGACAAGTCTTCCCAGGGACAACTCTCCCCAGGGACATCTCTTCCCACGATGAAAAAATTATTGTTACGCGAGGACAAGTCTTCCCAGGGACAAGTCTCCCCGAGGACACGTCTCCCCAGGGACATCTCTTTCCACTAAAAAAAATTATTGCTTCGCGAGAACAAGTCTCCCTGGGGACTTCTCTTCCCACAATGAAAAAATTATTGCCACGCAAGGACAAGTCTTCCCGAGGACAAGTCTCCCCAGGGACATCTCTTCCCACGATGAAAAAATTATTGTTACGCGAGGACAAGTCTTCCCAGGGACAAGTCTCCCCGAAGAAAAGTCTCCCCGGGGACATCTCTTCCCACGATGAAAAAATTATTGCCACACGAGGACAAGTCTTCCCAGGGACAAGTCTCCCCGAGGACAAGTCTCCCCAGGGACATCTCTTCCCACTGAAAAAAATTATTGCTACGCGAGGACAAGTCTCCCCGGGGACAAGTCACCCCAGGGACATCTCTTCCCACTAAAAAACATTATTGACACGAGAGGACAAGACTTCCTAGGACAAGTCTCCCCGAGGACATCTCTTCCCACGTTGAAAAAGTCATTGCCACGCGAGTACAAGTCTTTCCAGGGACGAGTCTCCCCGAGGACAAGTCTCCTAGGGGACATCTCCTCCCACGATAAAAAAATTATTGCTACGCGAGGACAAGTCTCCCCAGGGACATCTCTTCCCACGATGAAAAAATTATTGTTACGCGAGGACAAGTCTTCATAGGGACAAGTCTTCCCGAGGACACGTCTCCCCAGGGACATCTCTTTCCACTAAAAAAAATTATTGCTTCGCGAGGACAAGTCTCCCTAGGGACATCTCTTCCCACAATGAAAAAATTATTGCCACGCGAGGACAAGTCTTCCCGAGGACAAGTCTCCCCGAGGACAACTCTCCCCGGTGACAAGTCTCCCCAGGGACATCTCTTTCCACTAAAAAAAATTATTGCTTCGCGAGGGCAAGTCTTCCCAGGGACATCTCTTCCCACGATGAAAAAATTTTTGCCACGCGAGGACAAGTCTCCCCGAGGACAAGTCTCCCTAGGGACATCTCTTCCCACTAAAAAAAATTATAGCCACGAGAGGACAAGTCTTCCCAGGACAAGTCTGCCCGAGGGCATCTCTTCTTACGTTGAAAAAATTATTGCTACGCGAGGACAAGTCTTCCCAGGACAAGTCTCCCCGAGGACATCTCATCCCACGTTGAAAAAATCATTGCCACGCGAGGACAAGTCTTTCTAGGGACAAGTCTCCCCGAGGACAAGTCTCCTAGGGGACATCTCTTCCCACGATAAAAAAATTATTGCTACGCGAGGACAAGTCTCCCCAGGGACAAGTCTCCCAGGGACAAGTCTCCCCAGGGGCATCTCTTCCCACGATAAAAAAATTATTGCTACGCGAGGACAAGTCTCCCCGAGGACATCTCATCCCACGTTGAAAAAATCATTGCCACGCGAGGACAAGTCTTTCTAGGGACAAGTCTCCCCGAGGACAAGTCTCCCAGGGGACATCTCTTCCCACGATAAAAAAATTATTGCTACGCGAGGAGAAGTCTCCCCGGGGACAAGTCTCCCCAGGACAAGTCTCCCCGAGGACATCTCATCCCACGTTGAAAAAATCATTGCCACGCGAGGACAAGTCTTTCTAGGGACAAGTCTCCCCGAGGACAAGTCTCCTAGGGGACATCTCTTCCCACGATAAAAAAATTATTGCTACGCGAGGACAAGTCTCCCCAGGGACAAGTCTCCCAGGGACAAGTCTCCCCAGGGGCATCTCTTCCCACGATAAAAAAATTATTGCTACGCGAGGACAAGTCTCCCCGAGGACATCTCATCCCACGTTGAAAAAATCATTGCCACGCGAGGACAAGTCTTTCTAGGGACAAGTCTCCCCGAGGACAAGTCTCCCAGGGGACATCTCTTCCCACGATAAAAAAATTATTGCTACGCGAGGAGAAGTCTCCCCGGGGACAAGTCTCCCCAGGGACAAGTCTCCCCGAGGACACGTCTCCCCAGGGACATCTCTTTCCACTAAAAAAAATTATTGCTTTGCGAGGACAAGTCTCCCTGGGGACATCTCTTCCCACAATGAAAAAATTATTGCCACGCGAGGACAAGTCTTCCCGAGGACAAGTCTCCCCAGGGACATCTCTTCCCACGATGAAAAAATTATTGTTACGCGAGGACAAGTCTTCCCAGGGACAAGTCTCCCCGAGGACAAGTCTCCCCGGGGACATCTCTTCCCACGATGAAAAAATTATTGCCACACAAGGACAAGTCTTCCCAGGAACAAGTCTCCCCGAGGACAAGTCTCCCCAGGGACATCTCTTCCCACTGAAAAAAATTATTGCTACGCAAGGACAAGACTCCCCAGGGACAACTCTTCCCACGATGAAAAAATTATTGTTACGCGAGGACAAGTCTTCCCAGGGACAAGTCTCCCCGAAGAAAAGTCTCCCCGGGGACATCTCTTCCCACGATGAAAAAATTCTTGCCACACGAGGACAAGTCTTCCCAGGGACAAGTCTCCCCGAGGACAAGTCTCCCCAGGGACATCGCTTCCCACTGAAAAAAATTATTGCTACGCGAGGACAAGTCTCCCCGGGGACAAGTCACCCCAGGGACATCTCTTCCCACTAAAAAACATTATTGACACGAGAGGACAAGTCTTCCTAGGACAAGTCTCCCCGAGGACATCTCTTCCCACGTTGAAAAAGTCATTGCCACGCGAGTTAAAGTCTTTCCAGGGACGAGTCTCCCCGAGGACAAGTCTCCTAGGGGACATCTCCTCCCACGATAAAAAAATGATTGCTACGCGAGGACAAGTCTCCCCAGGGACATCTCTTCCCACGATGAAAAAATTATTGTTACGCGAGGACAAGTCTTCATAGGGACAAGTCTCCCCGAGAACACGTCTCCCCAGGGACATCTCTTTCCACTAAAAAAAATTATTGCTTCGCAAAACAAGTCTCCCTGGGGACTTCTCTTCCCACAATGAAAAAATTATTGCCACGCAAGGACAAGTCTTCCCGAGGACAAGTCTCCCCAGGGACATCTCTTCCCATTAAAAAAAATTATTGCCACGCGAAGACAAGTCTTCCCAGGGACAAGTCTCCCCTGGGACATCTCTTCCCACGATGAAAAAATTATTGTTACGCGAGGACAAGTCTTCCCAGGGACAAGTCTCCCCGAGGACACGTCTCCCCAGGGACATCTCTTTCCACTAAAAAAAATTATTGCTATGCGAGAACAAGTCTCCCTGGGGACTTCTCTTCCCACAATGAAAAAATTATTGCCACGCAAGGACAAGTCTTCCCGAGGACAAGTCTCCCCAGGGACATCTCTTCCCACGATGAAAAAATTATTGTTACGCGAGGACAAGTCTTCCCAGGGACAAGTCTCCCCGAAGAAAAGTCTCCCCGGGGACATCTCTTCCCACGATAAAAAAATTCTTGCCACACGAGGACAAGTCTTCCCAGGGACAAGTCTCCCCGAGGACAAGTCTCCCCAGGGACATCTCTTTCCACTAAAAAAAATTATTGCTTCGCGAGGACAAGTCTTCCCAGGGACATCTCTTCCCACGATGAAAAAATTTTTGCCACGCGAGGACAAGTCTCCCCGAGGACAAGTCTCCCTAGGGACATCTCTTCCCACTAAAAAAAATTATAGCCACGAGAGGACAAGTCTTCCCAGGACAAGTCTGCCCGAGGGCATCTCTTCTTACGTTGAAAAAATTATTGCTACGCGAGGACAAGTCTTCCCAGGACAAGTCTCCCCGAGGACATCTCATCCCACGTTGAAAAAATCATTGCCACGCGAGGACAAGTCTTTCTAGGGACAAGTCTCCCCGAGGACAAGTCTCCTAGGGGACATCTCTTCCCACTAAAAAAAATTATTGCCACGCGAAGACAAGTCTTCCCAGGGACAAGTCTCCCCAGGGACATCTCTTCCCACGATGAAAAAATTATTGCCACGCGAAGACAAGTCTTCCCAGGGACAAGTCTCCCCAGGGACATCTCTTCCCACGATGAAAAAATTATTGCTACGCGAGGACAAGTATTCCCAGGGACAAGTCTCCCCGAGGACACGTCTCCCCAGGGACATCTCTTCCCACTAAAAAAAATTATTGCCACGCGAAGACAAGTCTTCCCAGGACAAGTCTCCCCGAGGACATCTCATCCCACGTTGAAAAAATCATTGCCACGCGAGGACAACTCTTTCTAGGGACAAGTCTCCCCGAGGACAAGTCTCCTAGGGGACATCTCTTCTTACGATAAAAAAATTATTGCTACGCGAGGACAAGTCTCCCCGGGGACAAGTCTCCCCAGGGACAAGTCTCCCCGAGGACACGTCTCCCCAGGGACATCTCTTTCCACTAAAAAAAATTATTGCTTTGCGAGGACAAGTCTCCCTGGGGACATCTCTTCCCACAATGAAAAAATTATTGCCACGCGAGGACAAGTCTTCCCGAGGACAAGTCTCCCCAGGGACATCTCTTCCCACGATGAAAAAATTATTGTTACGCGAGGACAAGTCTTCCCAGGGACAAGTCTCCCCGAGGACAAGTCTCCCCGGGGACATCTCTTCCCACGATGAAAAAATTATTGCCACACGAGGACAAGTCTTCCCAGGGACAAGTCTCCCCGAGGACAAGTCTTCCCAGGGACATCTCTTCCCACTGAAAAAAATTATTGCTACGCAAGGACAAGACTCCCCAGGGACATCTCTTCCCGCGATGAAAAAATTATTGTTACGCGAGTACAAGTCTTCATAGGGACAAGTCTCCCCGAGGACAAGTCTCCCTAGGGACATCTCTTTCCACAATGAAAAAATTATTGCCACGCGAGGACAAGTCTTCCCGAGGACAAGTCTCCCCAGGGACATCTCTTCCCACGATCAAAAAATTATTGTTACGCGAGGACAAGTCTTCCCAGGACAAGTCTCCCCGAGGACATCTCCTCCCCGGTTGAAAAAATCATTGCCACGCGAGGACAAGTCTTTCCAGGGACAAGTCTCCCCGAGGACAAGTCTCCTAGGGGACATCTCTTCTCACGATAAAAAAATTTTTGCTACGCGAGGACAAGTCTCCCTGGGGACATCTCTTCCCACAATGAAAAAATTATTGCCACGCGAGGACAAGTCTTCCCGAGGACAAGTCTCCCCAGGGACATCTCTTCCCACCATGAAAAAATTATTGTTGCGCGAGGACAAGTCTTCCCAGGGACAAGTCTCCCCCAGGACAAGTCTCCCCAGGGACATCTCTTTCCAATAAAAAAAATTATTGCTTCGCGACGACAAGTCTCCCTGGGGACATCTCTTCCCACAATGAAAAAATTATTGCCACACGAGGACAAGTCTCCCCGAGGACAAGTCTCCCCAGGGACATCTCTTTCCACTGAAAAAAATTATTGCTACGCGAGGACAAGTCTCCCCGGGGACAAGTCACCCCAGGGACATCTCTTCCCACTAAAAAACATTATTGACACGAGAGGACAAGTCTTCCTAGGACAAGTCTCCCCGAGGACATCTCTTCCCACGTTGAAAAAGTCATTGCCACGCGAGTTAAAGTCTTTCCAGGGACGAGTCTCCCCGAGGACAAGTCTCCCCAGGGACATCTCTTTCCACTGAAAAAAATTATTGCTACGCGAGGACAAGTCTCCCCGGGGACAAGTCACCCCAGGGACATCTCTTCCCACTAAAAAAAATTATTGCTTCGCGAGGACAAGTCTCCCTAGGGACATCTCTTCCCACAATCAAAAAATTATTGCCACGCGAGGACAAGTCTTCCCGAGGACAAGTCTCCCCAGGAACATCTCTTCCCACGATGAAAAAATTATTGTTACGCGAGGACAAGTCTTCCCAGGGACAAGTCTCCCCGAAGAAAAGTCTCCCCGGGGACATCTCTTCCCACGATGAAAAAATTCTTGCCACACGAGGACAAGTCTTCCCAGGGACAAGTCTCCCCGAGGACAAGTCTCCCCAGGGACATCGCTTCCCACTGAAAAAAATTATTGCTACGCGAGGACAAGTCTCCCCGGGGACAAGTCACCCCAGGGACATCTCTTCCCACTAAAAAACATTATTGACACGAGAGGACAAGTCTTCCTAGGACAAGTCTCCCCGAGGACATCTCTTCCCACGTTGAAAAAGTCATTGCCACGCGAGTTAAAGTCTTTCCAGGGACGAGTCTCCCCGAGGACAAGTCTCCTAGGGGACATCTCCTCCCACGATAAAAAAATGATTGCTACGCGAGGACAAGTCTCCCCAGGGACATCTCTTCCCACGATGAAAAAATTATTGTTACGCGAGGACAAGTCTTCATAGGGACAAGTCTCCCCGAGAACACGTCTCCCCAGGGACATCTCTTTCCACTAAAAAAAATTATTGCTTCGCAAAACAAGTCTCCCTGGGGACTTCTCTTCCCACAATGAAAAAATTATTGCCACGCAAGGACAAGTCTTCCCGAGGACAAGTCTCCCCAGGGACATCTCTTCCCATTAAAAAAAATTATTGCCACGCGAAGACAAGTCTTCCCAGGGACAAGTCTCCCCTGGGACATCTCTTCCCACGATGAAAAAATTATTGTTACGCGAGGACAAGTCTTCCCAGGGACAAGTCTCCCCGAGGACACGTCTCCCCAGGGACATCTCTTTCCACTAAAAAAAATTATTGCTATGCGAGAACAAGTCTCCCTGGGGACTTCTCTTCCCACAATGAAAAAATTATTGCCACGCAAGGACAAGTCTTCCCGAGGACAAGTCTCCCCAGGGACATCTCTTCCCACGATGAAAAAATTATTGTTACGCGAGGACAAGTCTTCCCAGGGACAAGTCTCCCCGAAGAAAAGTCTCCCCGGGGACATCTCTTCCCACGATAAAAAAATTCTTGCCACACGAGGACAAGTCTTCCCAGGGACAAGTCTCCCCGAGGACAAGTCTCCCCAGGGACATCTCTTTCCACTAAAAAAAATTATTGCTTCGCGAGGACAAGTCTTCCCAGGGACATCTCTTCCCACGATGAAAAAATTTTTGCCACGCGAGGACAAGTCTCCCCGAGGACAAGTCTCCCTAGGGACATCTCTTCCCACTAAAAAAAATTATAGCCACGAGAGGACAAGTCTTCCCAGGACAAGTCTGCCCGAGGGCATCTCTTCTTACGTTGAAAAAATTATTGCTACGCGAGGACAAGTCTTCCCAGGACAAGTCTCCCCGAGGACATCTCATCCCACGTTGAAAAAATCATTGCCACGCGAGGACAAGTCTTTCTAGGGACAAGTCTCCCCGAGGACAAGTCTCCTAGGGGACATCTCTTCCCACTAAAAAAAATTATTGCCACGCGAAGACAAGTCTTCCCAGGGACAAGTCTCCCCAGGGACATCTCTTCCCACGATGAAAAAATTATTGCCACGCGAAGACAAGTCTTCCCAGGGACAAGTCTCCCCAGGGACATCTCTTCCCACGATGAAAAAATTATTGCTACGCGAGGACAAGTATTCCCAGGGACAAGTCTCCCCGAGGACACGTCTCCCCAGGGACATCTCTTCCCACTAAAAAAAATTATTGCCACGCGAAGACAAGTCTTCCCAGGACAAGTCTCCCCGAGGACATCTCATCCCACGTTGAAAAAATCATTGCCACGCGAGGACAACTCTTTCTAGGGACAAGTCTCCCCGAGGACAAGTCTCCTAGGGGACATCTCTTCTTACGATAAAAAAATTATTGCTACGCGAGGACAAGTCTCCCCGGGGACAAGTCTCCCCAGGGACAAGTCTCCCCGAGGACACGTCTCCCCAGGGACATCTCTTTCCACTAAAAAAAATTATTGCTTTGCGAGGACAAGTCTCCCTGGGGACATCTCTTCCCACAATGAAAAAATTATTGCCACGCGAGGACAAGTCTTCCCGAGGACAAGTCTCCCCAGGGACATCTCTTCCCACGATGAAAAAATTATTGTTACGCGAGGACAAGTCTTCCCAGGGACAAGTCTCCCCGAGGACAAGTCTCCCCGGGGACATCTCTTCCCACGATGAAAAAATTATTGCCACACGAGGACAAGTCTTCCCAGGGACAAGTCTCCCCGAGGACAAGTCTTCCCAGGGACATCTCTTCCCACTGAAAAAAATTATTGCTACGCAAGGACAAGACTCCCCAGGGACATCTCTTCCCGCGATGAAAAAATTATTGTTACGCGAGTACAAGTCTTCATAGGGACAAGTCTCCCCGAGGACAAGTCTCCCTAGGGACATCTCTTTCCACAATGAAAAAATTATTGCCACGCGAGGACAAGTCTTCCCGAGGACAAGTCTCCCCAGGGACATCTCTTCCCACGATCAAAAAATTATTGTTACGCGAGGACAAGTCTTCCCAGGACAAGTCTCCCCGAGGACATCTCCTCCCCGGTTGAAAAAATCATTGCCACGCGAGGACAAGTCTTTCCAGGGACAAGTCTCCCCGAGGACAAGTCTCCTAGGGGACATCTCTTCTCACGATAAAAAAATTTTTGCTACGCGAGGACAAGTCTCCCTGGGGACATCTCTTCCCACAATGAAAAAATTATTGCCACGCGAGGACAAGTCTTCCCGAGGACAAGTCTCCCCAGGGACATCTCTTCCCACCATGAAAAAATTATTGTTGCGCGAGGACAAGTCTTCCCAGGGACAAGTCTCCCCCAGGACAAGTCTCCCCAGGGACATCTCTTTCCAATAAAAAAAATTATTGCTTCGCGACGACAAGTCTCCCTGGGGACATCTCTTCCCACAATGAAAAAATTATTGCCACACGAGGACAAGTCTCCCCGAGGACAAGTCTCCCCAGGGACATCTCTTTCCACTGAAAAAAATTATTGCTACGCGAGGACAAGTCTCCCCGGGGACAAGTCACCCCAGGGACATCTCTTCCCACTAAAAAACATTATTGACACGAGAGGACAAGTCTTCCTAGGACAAGTCTCCCCGAGGACATCTCTTCCCACGTTGAAAAAGTCATTGCCACGCGAGTTAAAGTCTTTCCAGGGACGAGTCTCCCCGAGGACAAGTCTCCCCAGGGACATCTCTTTCCACTGAAAAAAATTATTGCTACGCGAGGACAAGTCTCCCCGGGGACAAGTCACCCCAGGGACATCTCTTCCCACTAAAAAAAATTATTGCTTCGCGAGGACAAGTCTCCCTAGGGACATCTCTTCCCACAATCAAAAAATTATTGCCACGCGAGGACAAGTCTTCCCGAGGACAAGTCTCCCCAGGAACATCTCTTCCCACGATGAAAAAATTATTGTTACGCGAGGACAAGTCTTCCCAGGGACAAGTCTCCCCGAGGACACGTCTCCCCAGGGACATCTCTTTCCACTAAAAAAAATTATTGCTTCGCAAAACAAGTCTCCCTGAGGACTTCTCTTCCCACAATCAAAAAATTATTGCCACGCAAGGACAAGTCTTCCCGAGGACAAGTCTCCCCAGGGACATCTCTTCCCACTAAAAAAAATTATTGCCACGCGAAGGCAAGTCTTCCCAGGGACAAGTCTCCCCTGGGACATCTCTTCCCACGATGAAAAAATTATTGTTACGCGAGGACAAGTCTTCCCAGGGACAAGTCTCCCCGAGGACACGTCTCCCCAGGGACATCTCTTTCCACTAAAAAAAATTATTGCTTCGCGAGAACAAGTCTCCCTGGGGACTTCTCTTCCCACAATGAAAAAATTATTGCCACGCAAGGACAAGTCTTCCCGAGGACAAGTCTCCCCAGGGACATCTCTTCCCACGATGAAAAAATTATTGTTACGCGAGGACAAGTCTTCCCAGGGACAAGTCTCCCCGAAGAAAAGTCTCCCCGGGGACATCTCTTCCCACGATGAAAAAATTCTTGCCACACGAGGACAAGTCTTCCCAGGGACAAGTCTCCCCGAGGACATGTCTCCCCAGGGACATCTCTTTCCACTAAAAAAAATTATTGCTTCGCGAGGACAAGTCTTCCCAGGGACATCTCTTCCCACGATGAAAAAATTTTTGCCACGCGAGGACAAGTCTCCCCGAGGACAAGTCTCCCTAGGGACATCTGTTCCCACTAAAAAAAATTATAGCCACGAGAGGACAAGTCTTCCCAGGACAAGTCTGCCCGAGGGCATCTCTTCTTACGTTGAAAAAATTATTGCTACGCGAGGACAAGTCTTCCCAGGACAAGTCTCCCCGAGGACATCTCATCCCACGTTGAAAAAATCATTGCCACGCGAGGACAAGTCTTTCTAGGGACAAGTCTCCCCGAGGACAGGTCTCCTAGGGGACATCTCTTCCCACGATAAAAAAATTATTGCTACGCGAGGACAAGTCTCCCCGGGGACAAGTCTCCCAGGGACAAGTCTCCCCAGGGACATCTCTTCCCACTAAAAAAAATTATTGCCACGCGAAGACAAGTCTTCCCAGGACAAGTCTCCCCGAGGACATCTCATCCCACGTTGAAAAAATCATTGCCACGCGAGGACAAGTCTTTCTAGGGACAAGTCTCCCCGAGGACAAGTCTCCTAGGGGACATCTCTTCCCACGATAAAAAAATTATTGCTACGCGAGGACAAGTCTCCCCGGGGACAAGTCTCCCCAGGGACAAGTCTCCCCGAGGACACGTCTCCCCAGGGACATCTCTTTCCACTAAAAAAAATTATTGCTTTGCGAGGACAAGTCTCCCTGGGGACATCTCTTCCCACAATGAAAAAATTATTGCCACGCGAGGACAAGTCTTCCCGAGGACAAGTCTCCCCAGGGACATCTCTTCCCACGATGAAAAAATTATTGTTACGCGAGGACAAGTCTTCCCAGGGACAAGTCTCCCCGAGGACAAGTCTTCCCAGGGACATCTCTTCCCACTGAAAAAAATTATTGCTACGCAAGGACAAGACTCCCCAGGGACATCTCTTCCCGCGATGAAAAAATTATTGTTACGCGAGTACAAGTCTTCATAGGGACAAGTCTCCCCGAGGACAAGTCTCCCTAGGGACATCTCTTCCCACAATGAAAAAATTATTGCCACGCGAGGACAAGTCTTCCCGAGGACAAGTCTTCCCGAGGACAAGTCTCCCCAGGGACATCTCTTCCCACGATGAAAAAATTATTGTTACGCGAGGACAAGTCTTCCCAGGACAAGTCTCCCCGAGGACATCTCCTCCCCGGTTGAAAAAATCATTGCCACGCGAGGACAAGTCTTTCCAGGGACAAGTCTCCCCGAGGACAAGTCTCCTAGGGGACATCTCTTCTCACGATAAAAAAATTTTTGCTACGCGGGGACAAGTCTCCCTGGGGACATCTCTTCCCACAATGAAAAAATTATTGCCACGCGAGGACAAGTCTTCCCGAGGACAAGTCTCCCAAGGGACATCTCTTCCCACCATGACAAAATTATTGTTGCGCGAGGACAAGTCTTCCCAGGGACAAGTCTCCCCCAGGACAAGTCTCCCCAGGGACATCTCTTTCCAATAAAAAAAATTATTGCTTCGCGACGACAAGTCTCCCTGGGGACATCTCTTCCCACAATGAAAAAATTATTGCCACACGAGGACAAGTCTTCCCTGAGGATAAGTCTCCCCAGGGACATCTCTTTCCACGATGAAAAAATTATTGTTACGCAAGGACAAGTCTTCCCAGGGACAAGTCTCCCCGAGGACAAGTCTCCCCAGGGACATCTCTTTCCAATAAAAAAAATTATTGCTTCGCGAGGACAAGTCTCCCTGGGGACATCTCTTCCCACAATGAAAAAATTATTGCCACGCGAGGACAAGTCTCCCCGAGGACAAGTCTCCCCGGGGACATCTCTTCCCACGATGAAAAAATTATTGGCACGCGAGGACAAGTCTCCCCGAGGATAAGTCTCCCCAGGGACATCTCTTCCCACTAAAAAAAATTATAGCCACGAGAGGACAAGTCTTTCCAGGACAAGTCTGCCCGAGGACAAGTCTCCCCAGGGACATCTCTTCCCACAATGAAAAAATTATTGCCACGCGAGGACAAGTCTCCCCGAGGACAAGTCTCCCCGGGGACATCTCTTCCCACGATGAAAAAATTATTGCCACGCGAGGACAAGTCTCCCCGCGGACAAGTTTCCTAGGGGACATCTCTTCTCAAGATAAAAAAATTATTGCTACGCGAGGACAAGTCTCCCCAGGGACATCTCTTCCCACGATAAAAAAATTATTGTTACGCGAGGACAAGTCTTCCCAGGAACAAGTCTCCCCGAGGACAAGTCTCCCCAGGGACATCTCTTTCCAATAAAAAAAATTATTGCTTCGCGAGGACAAGTCTCCCTGGGGACATCTCTTCCTACAATGAAAAAATTATTGTTACGCAGGGACAAGTCTTCCCAGGGACAAGTCTTCCCAAGGACAAGTCTCCACGAGGACAAGTCTCCCCAGGGACATCTCTTCCCACTGGAAAAAATTATTGCTACGCGAGGACAAGTCTCCCCGGGGACAAGTCACCCCAGGGACATCTCTTCCCACTAAAAAAAATTATTGACACGAGAGGACAAGTCTTCCCAGGACAAGTCTCCCCGAGGGCATCTCTTCTTACGTTGAAAAAATTATTGCCACTCGAGGACAAGTCTTCCCAGGACAAGTCTCCCCGAGGACATCTCATCCTACGTTGAAAAAATCATTGCCACGCGAGGACAAGTCTTTCTAGGGACAAGTCTCCCCGAGGACAAGTCTCCTAGGGGACATCTCTTCCCACGATAAAAAAATTATTGCTTTGCGAGGACAAGTCTCTCCGGGGACAAGTCTCCCCAGGGACAAGTCTCCCCAGGGACATCTCTTCTTACTAAAAAAAATTATTGCCACGCGAAGACAAGTCTTCCCAGGGACAAGTCTCCCCAGGGACATCTCTTCCCACGATGAAAAAATTATTGTTACGCGAGGACAAGTATTCCCAGGGACAAGTCTCCCCGAGGACACGTCTCCCCAGGGACATCTCTTTCCACTAAAAAAAATTATTGCTTCGCGAGGACAAGTCTCCCTAGGGACTTCTCTTCCCACAATGAAAAAATTATTGCCACGCAAGGACAAGTCTTCCCGAGGACAAGTCTCCCAAGGGACATCTCTTCCCACGATGAAAAAATTATTGTTACGCGAGGACAAGTCTTCCCAGGACAAGTCTCTCCGAGGACATCTCCTCCCCGGTTGAAAAAATCATTGCCACGCGAGGACAAGTCTTTCCAGGGACAAGTCTCCCCGAGGACAAGTCTCCTAGGGGACATCTCTTCTCACGATAAAAAAATTTTTGCTACGCGAGGACAAGTCTCCCTGGGGACATCTCTTCCCACAATGAAAAAATTATTGCCACGCGAGGACAAGTCTTCTCGAGGACAAGTCTCCTCAGGGACAACTCTTCCCACCATGAAAAAATTATTGTTACGCGAGGACAAGTCTTCCCAGGGACAAGTCTCCCCCAGGACCAGTCTCCCCAGGGACCTCTCTTTCCAATAAAAAAAATTATTGCTTCGCGACGACAAGTCTCCCTGGGGACATCTCTTCCCACA
This sequence comes from Ganaspis brasiliensis, assembly GCA_037103525.1. Lineage (NCBI taxonomy): Eukaryota > Metazoa > Arthropoda > Insecta > Hymenoptera > Figitidae > Ganaspis > Ganaspis brasiliensis. Next base: position 390,172 of record JAZKLR010000428.1, read on the forward strand.
ATGAAAAAATTATTGCCACACGAGGACAAGTCTTCCCGAGGATAAGTCTCCCCAGGGACATCTCTTCCAACGATGAAAAAATTATTGTTACGCGAGGACAAGTCTTCCCAGGGACAAGTCTCCCCGAGGACAAGTCTCCCCAGGGACATCTCTTTCCAATAAAAAAAATTATTGCTTCGCGAGGACAAGTCTCCCTGGAACATCTCTTCCCACAATGAAAAAATTATTGCCACGCGAGGACAACTCTCCCAGAGGACAAGTCTCCCCGGGGACATCTCTTCCCACGATGAAAAAATTATTGCCACGCGAGGGCAAGTCTCCCCGAGGATAAGTCTCCCCAGGGACATCTCTTCCCACTAAAAAAAATTATAGCCACGAGAGGACAAGTCTTTCCAGGACAAGTCTGCCCGAGGACAAGTCTCCCCAGGGACATCTCTTCCCACAATGAAAAAATTATTGACACGAGAGGACAAGTCTTCCCAGGACAAGTCTCCCCGAGGGCATCTCTTCTTACGTTGAAAAAATTATTGCCACGCGAGGACAAGTCTTCCCAGGACAAGTCTCCCCGAGGACATCGCATCCCACGTTGAAAAAATCATTGACACGCGAGGACAAGTCTTTCTAGGGACAAGTCTCCCCGAGGACAAGTCTCCTAGGGGACATCTCTTCCCACGATAAAAAAATTATTGCTACGCGAGGACAAGTCTCCCCGGGGACAAGTCTCCCCAGGGACAAGTCTCCCCAGAGACATCTCTTCCCACTAAAAAAAATTATTGCTACGCGAAGACAAGTCTTCCCAGGGACAAGTCTCCCCAGGGACATCTCTTCCCACGATGAAAAAATTATTGTTACGCGAGGACAAGTCTTCCCAGGGACAAGTCTCCCCGAGGACACGTCTCCCCAGGGACATCTCTTTCCACTAAAAAAAATTATTGCTTCGCGAGGACAAGTCTCCCTGGGGACTTCTCTTCCCACAATGAAAAAATTATTGCCACGCAAGGACAAGTCTTCCCTAGGACAAGTCTCCCCAGGGACATCTCTTCCCACAATGAAAAAATTATTGCCACGCAAGGACAAGTCTTCCCGAGGACAAGTCTCCCCAGGGACATCTCTTCCCACGATGAAAAAATTATTGTTACGCGAAGACAAGTCTTCCCAGGGACAAGTCTCCGCAGGGACATCTCTTCCCACGATGAAAAAATTATTGTTACGCGAGGACAAGTCTTCCCAGGGACAAGTCTCCCCGAGGACACGTCTCCCCAGGGACATCTCTTTCCACTAAAAAAAATTATTGCTTCGCAAAACAAGTCTCCCTGGGGACTTCTCTTCCCACAATGAAAAAATTATTGCCACGCAAGGACAAGTCTCCCCGAGGACATCGCATCCCACGTTGAAAAAATCATTGCCACGCGAGGACAAGTCTTTCTAGGGACAAGTCTCCCCGAGGACAAGTCTCCTAGGGGACATCTCTTCCCACGATAAAAAAATTATTGCTACGCGAGGACAAGTCTCCCCGGGGACAAGTCTCCCCAGGGACAAGTCTCCCCAGGGACATCTCTTCCCACTAAAAAAAATTATTGCTACGCGAAGACAAGTCTTCCCAGGGACAAGTCTCCCCAGGGACATCTCTTCCCACGATGAAAAAATTATTGTTACGCGAGGACAAGTCTTCCCAGGGACAAGTCTCCCCGAGGACACGTCTCCCCAGGGACATCTCTTCCCACTAAAAAAAATTATAGCCACGAGAGGACAAGTCTTTCCAGGACAAGTCTGCCCGAGGACAAGTCTCCCCAGGGACATCTCTTCCCACAATGAAAAAATTATTGCCACGCGAGGACAAGTCTCCCCGAGGACAAGTCTCCCCGGGGACATCTCTTCCCACGATGAAAAAATTATTGCCACGCGAGTACAAGTCTTTCTAGGACAAGTCTCCCCGAGGACATCTCATCCCACGTTGAAAAAATCATTGCCACGCGAGGACAAGTCTTTCTAGGGACAAGTCTCCCCGAGGACAAGTCTCCTAGGGGACATCTCCTCCCACGATAAAAAAATTATTGCTACGCGAGGACAAGTCTCCCCAGGGACATCTCTTCCCACGATGAAAAAATTATTGTTACGCGAGGACAAGTCTTCATAGGGACAAGTCTCCCTGAGGACACGTCTCCCCAGGGACATCTCTTTTCACTAAAAAAAATTATTGCTTCGCGAGGACAAGTCTCCCTAGGGACATCTCTTCCCACAATGAAAAAATTATTGCCACGCGAGGACAAGTCTTCCCGAGGACAAGTCTCCCCAGGGACATCTCTTCCCACGATCAAAAAATTATTGTTACGCGAGGACAAGTCTTCCCAGGACAAGTCTCCCCGAGGACATCTCCTCCCCGGTTGAAAAAATCATTGCCACGCGAGGACAAGTCTTTCCAGGGACAAGTCTCCCCGAGGACAAGTCTCCTACGGGACATCTCTTCTCACGATAAAAAAATTTTTGCTACGCGAGGACAAGTCTCCCTGGGGACATCTCTTCCCACAATGAAAAAATTATTGCCACGCGAGGACAAGTCTTCCCGAGGACAAGTCTCCCCAGGGACATCTCTTCCCACCATGAAAAAATTATTGTTGCGCGAGGACAAGTCTTCCCAGGGACAAGTCTCCCCCAGGACAAGTCTCCCCAGGGACATCTCTTTCCAATAAAAAAAATTATTGCTTCGCGACGACAAGTCTCCCTGGGGACATCTCTTCCCACAATGAAAAAATTATTGCCACACGAGGACAAGTCTCCCCGAGGACAAGTCTCCCCAGGGACATCTCTTTCCACTGAAAAAAATTATTGCTACGCGAGGACAAGTCTCCCCGGGGACAAGTCACCCCAGGGACATCTCTTCCCACTAAAAAACATTATTGACACGAGAGGACAAGTCTTCCTAGGACAAGTCTCCCCGAGGACATCTCTTCCCACGTTGAAAAAGTCATTGCCACGCGAGTTAAAGTCTTTCCAGGGACGAGTCTCCCCGAGGACAAGTCTCCTAGGGGACATCTCCTCCCACGATAAAAAAATTATTGCTACGCGAGGACAAGTCTCCCCAGGGACATCTCTTCCCACGATGAAAAAATTATTGTTACGCGAGGACAAGTCTTCATAGGGACAAGTCTCCCCGAGGACACGTCTCCCCAGGGACATCTCTTTCCACTAAAAAAAATTATTGCTTCGCGAGGACAAGTCTCCCTAGGGACATCTCTTCCCACAATCAAAAAATTATTGCCACGCGAGGACAAGTCTTCCCGAGGACAAGTCTCCCCAGGAACATCTCTTCCCACGATGAAAAAATTATTGTTACGCGAGGACAAGTCTTCCCAGGGACAAGTCTCCCCGAGGACACGTCTCCCCAGGGACATCTCTTTCCACTAAAAAAAATTATTGCTTCGCAAAACAAGTCTCCCTGAGGACTTCTCTTCCCACAATCAAAAAATTATTGCCACGCAAGGACAAGTCTTCCCGAGGACAAGTCTCCCCAGGGACATCTCTTCCCACTAAAAAAAATTATTGCCACGCGAAGGCAAGTCTTCCCAGGGACAAGTCTCCCCTGGAACATCTCTTCCCACGATGAAAAAATTATTGTTACGCGAGGACAAGTCTTCCCAGGGACAAGTCTCCCCGAGGACACGTCTCCCCAGGGACATCTCTTTCCACTAAAAAAAATTATTGCTTCGCGAGAACAAGTCTCCCTGGGGACTTCTCTTCCCACAATGAAAAAATTATTGCCACGCAAGGACAAGTCTTCCCGAGGACAAGTCTCCCCAGGGACATCTCTTCCCACGATGAAAAAATTATTGTTACGCGAGGACAAGTCTTCCCAGGGACAAGTCTCCCCGAAGAAAAGTCTCCCCGGGGACATCTCTTCCCACGATGAAAAAATTCTTGCCACACGAGGACAAGTCTTCCCAGGGACAAGTCTCCCCGAGGACATGTCTCCCCAGGGACATCTCTTTCCACTAAAAAAAATTATTGCTTCGCGAGGACAAGTCTTCCCAGGGACATCTCTTCCCACGATGAAAAAATTTTTGCCACGCGAGGACAAGTCTCCCCGAGGACAAGTCTCCCTAGGGACATCTGTTCCCACTAAAAAAAATTATAGCCACGAGAGGACAAGTCTTCCCAGGACAAGTCTGCCCGAGGGCATCTCTTCTTACGTTGAAAAAATTATTGCTACGCGAGGACAAGTCTTCCCAGGACAAGTCTCCCCGAGGACATCTCATCCCACGTTGAAAAAATCATTGCCACGCGAGGACAAGTCTTTCTAGGGACAAGTCTCCCCGAGGACAAGTCTCCTAGGGGACATCTCTTCCCACGATAAAAAAATTATTGCTACGCGAGGACAAGTCTCCCCGGGGACAAGTCTCCCAGGGACAAGTCTCCCCAGGGACATCTCTTCCCACTAAAAAAAATTATTGCCACGCGAAGACAAGTCTTCCCAGGACAAGTCTCCCCGAGGACATCTCATCCCACGTTGAAAAAATCATTGCCACGCGAGGACAAGTCTTTCTAGGGACAAGTCTCCCCGAGGACAAGTCTCCTAGGGGACATCTCTTCCCACGATAAAAAAATTATTGCTACGCGAGGACAAGTCTCCCCGGGGACAAGTCTCCCCAGGGACAAGTCTCCCCGAGGACACGTCTCCCCAGGGACATCTCTTTCCACTAAAAAAAATTATTGCTTTGCGAGGACAAGTCTCCCTGGGGACATCTCTTCCCACAATGAAAAAATTATTGCCACGCGAGGACAAGTCTTCCCGAGGACAAGTCTCCCCAGGGACATCTCTTCCCACGATGAAAAAATTATTGTGACGCGAGGACAAGTCTTCCCAGGGACAAGTCTCCCCGAGGACAAGTCTCCCCGGGGACATCTCTTCCCACGATGAAAAAATTATTGCCACACGAGGACAAGTCTTCCCAGGGACAAGTCTCCCCGAGGACAAGTCTTCCCAGGGACATCTCTTCCCACTGAAAAAAATTATTACTACGCAAGGACAAGACTCCCCAGGGACATCTCTTCCCGCGATGAAAAAATTATTGTTACGCGAGTACAAGTCTTCATAGGGACAAGTCTCCCCGAGGACAAGTCTCCCTAGGGACATCTCTTCCCACAATGAAAAAATTATTGCCACGCGAGGACAAGTCTTCCCGAGGACAAGTCTTCCCGAGGACAAGTCTCCCCAGGGACATCTCTTCCCACGATGAAAAAATTATTGTTACGCGAGGACAAGTCTTCCCAGGACAAGTCTCCCCGAGGACATCTCCTCCCCGGTTGAAAAAATCATTGCCACGCGAGGACAAGTCTTTCCAGGGACAAGTCTCCCCGAGGACAAGTCTCCTAGGGGACATCTCTTCTCACGATAAAAAAATTTTTGCTACGCGAGGACAAGTCTCCCTGGGGACATCTCTTCCCACAATGAAAAAATTATTGCCACGCGAGGACAAGTCTTCCCGAGGACAAGTCTCCCAAGGGACATCTCTTCCCACCATGACAAAATTATTGTTGCGCGAGGACAAGTCTTCCCAGGGACAAGTCTCCCCCAGGACAAGTCTCCCCAGGGACATCTCTTTCCAATAAAAAAAATTATTGCTTCGCGACGACAAGTCTCCCTGGGGACATCTCTTCCCACAATGAAAAAATTATTGCCACACGAGGACAAGTCTTCCCTGAGGATAAGTCTCCCCAGGGACATCTCTTTCCACGATGAAAAAATTATTGTTACGCAAGGACAAGTCTTCCCAGGGACAAGTCTCCCCGAGGACAAGTCTCCCCAGGGACATCTCTTTCCAATAAAAAAAATTATTGCTTCGCGAGGACAAGTCTCCCTGGGGACATCTCTTCCCACAATGAAAAAATTATTGCCACGCGAGGACAAGTCTCCCCGAGGACAAGTCTCCCCGGGGACATCTCTTCCCACGATGAAAAAATTATTGGCACGCGAGGACAAGTCTCCCCGAGGATAAGTCTCCCCAGGGACATCTCTTCCCACTAAAAAAAATTATAGCCACGAGAGGACAAGTCTTTCCAGGACAAGTCTGCCCGAGGACAAGTCTCCCCAGGGACATCTCTTCCCACAATGAAAAAATTATTGCCACGCGAGGACAAGTCTCCCCGAGGACAAGTCTCCCCGGGGACATCTCTTCCCACGATGAAAAAATTATTGCCACGCGAGGACAAGTCTCCCCGCGGACAAGTTTCCTAGGGGACATCTCTTCTCAAGATAAAAAAATTATTGCTACGCGAGGACAAGTCTCCCCAGGGACATCTCTTCCCACGATAAAAAAATTATTGTTACGCGAGGACAAGTCTTCCCAGGAACAAGTCTCCCCGAGGACAAGTCTCCCCAGGGACATCTCTTTCCAATAAAAAAAATTATTGCTTCGCGAGGACAAGTCTCCCTGGGGACATCTCTTCCTACAATGAAAAAATTATTGTTACGCAGGGACAAGTCTTCCCAGGGACAAGTCTTCCCAAGGACAAGTCTCCACGAGGACAAGTCTCCCCAGGGACATCTCTTCCCACTGGAAAAAATTATTGCTACGCGAGGACAAGTCTTTCTAGGGACAAGTCTCCCCGAGGACAAGTCTCCTAGGGGACATCTCTTCCCACTAAAAAAAATTATTGACACGAGAGGACAAGTCTTCCCAGGACAAGTCTCCCCGAGGGCATCTCTTCTTACGTTGAAAAAATTATTGCCACTCGAGGACAAGTCTTCCCAGGACAAGTCTCCCCGAGGACATCTCATCCTACGTTGAAAAAATCATTGCCACGCGAGGACAAGTCTTTCTAGGGACAAGTCTCCCCGAGGACAAGTCTCCTAGGGGACATCTCTTCCCACGATAAAAAAATTATTGCTTTGCGAGGACAAGTCTCTCCGGGGACAAGTCTCCCCAGGGACAAGTCTCCCCAGGGACATCTCTTCTTACTAAAAAAAATTATTGCCACGCGAAGACAAGTCTTCCCAGGGACAAGTCTCCCCAGGGACATCTCTTCCCACGATGAAAAAATTATTGTTACGCGAGGACAAGTATTCCCAGGGACAAGTCTCCCCGAGGACACGTCTCCCCAGGGACATCTCTTTCCACTAAAAAAAATTATTGCTTCGCGAGGACAAGTCTCCCTAGGGACTTCTCTTCCCACAATGAAAAAATTATTGCCACGCAAGGACAAGTCTTCCCGAGGACAAGTCTCCCAAGGGACATCTCTTCCCACGATGAAAAAATTATTGTTACGCGAGGACAAGTCTTCCCAGGACAAGTCTCTCCGAGGACATCTCCTCCCCGGTTGAAAAAATCATTGCCACGCGAGGACAAGTCTTTCCAGGGACAAGTCTCCCCGAGGACAAGTCTCCTAGGGGACATCTCTTCTCACGATAAAAAAATTTTTGCTACGCGAGGACAAGTCTCCCTGGGGACATCTCTTCCCACAATGAAAAAATTATTGCCACGCGAGGACAAGTCTTCTCGAGGACAAGTCTCCTCAGGGACATCTCTTCCCACCATGAAAAAATTATTGTTACGCGAGGACAAGTCTTCCCAGGGACAAGTCTCCCCCAGGACCAGTCTCCCCAGGGACCTCTCTTTCCAATAAAAAAAATTATTGCTTCGCGACGACAAGTCTCCCTGGGGACATCTCTTCCCACAATGAAAAAATTATTGCCACACGAGGACAAGTCTTCCCGAGGATAAGTCTCCCCAGGGACATCTCTTCCAACGATGAAAAAATTATTGTTACGCGAGGACAAGTCTTCCCAGGGACAAGTCTCCCCGAGGACAAGTCTCCCCAGGGACATCTCTTTCCAATAAAAAAAATTATTGCTTCGCGAGGACAAGTCTCCCTGGAACATCTCTTCCCACAATGAAAAAATTATTGCCACGCGAGGACAACTCTCCCAGAGGACAAGTCTCCCCGGGGACATCTCTTCCCACGATGAAAAAATTATTGCCACGCGAGGGCAAGTCTCCCCGAGGATAAGTCTCCCCAGGGACATCTCTTCCCACTAAAAAAAATTATAGCCACGAGAGGACAAGTCTTTCCAGGACAAGTCTGCCCGAGGACAAGTCTCCCCAGGGACATCTCTTCCCACAATGAAAAAATTATTGACACGAGAGGACAAGTCTTCCCAGGACAAGTCTCCCCGAGGGCATCTCTTCTTACGTTGAAAAAATTATTGCCACGCGAGGACAAGTCTTCCCAGGACAAGTCTCCCCGAGGACATCGCATCCCACGTTGAAAAAATCATTGACACGCGAGGACAAGTCTTTCTAGGGACAAGTCTCCCCGAGGACAAGTCTCCTAGGGGACATCTCTTCCCACGATAAAAAAATTATTGCTACGCGAGGACAAGTCTCCCCGGGGACAAGTCTCCCCAGGGACAAGTCTCCCCAGAGACATCTCTTCCCACTAAAAAAAATTATTGCTACGCGAAGACAAGTCTTCCCAGGGACAAGTCTCCCCAGGGACATCTCTTCCCACGATGAAAAAATTATTGTTACGCGAGGACAAGTCTTCCCAGGGACAAGTCTCCCCGAGGACACGTCTCCCCAGGGACATCTCTTTCCACTAAAAAAAATTATTGCTTCGCGAGGACAAGTCTCCCTGGGGACTTCTCTTCCCACAATGAAAAAATTATTGCCACGCAAGGACAAGTCTTCCCTAGGACAAGTCTCCCCAGGGACATCTCTTCCCACAATGAAAAAATTATTGCCACGCAAGGACAAGTCTTCCCGAGGACAAGTCTCCCCAGGGACATCTCTTCCCACGATGAAAAAATTATTGTTACGCGAAGACAAGTCTTCCCAGGGACAAGTCTCCGCAGGGACATCTCTTCCCACGATGAAAAAATTATTGTTACGCGAGGACAAGTCTTCCCAGGGACAAGTCTCCCCGAGGACACGTCTCCCCAGGGACATCTCTTTCCACTAAAAAAAATTATTGCTTCGCAAAACAAGTCTCCCTGGGGACTTCTCTTCCCACAATGAAAAAATTATTGCCACGCAAGGACAAGTCTCCCCGAGGACATCGCATCCCACGTTGAAAAAATCATTGCCACGCGAGGACAAGTCTTTCTAGGGACAAGTCTCCCCGAGGACAAGTCTCCTAGGGGACATCTCTTCCCACGATAAAAAAATTATTGCTACGCGAGGACAAGTCTCCCCGGGGACAAGTCTCCCCAGGGACAAGTCTCCCCAGGGACATCTCTTCCCACTAAAAAAAATTATTGCTACGCGAAGACAAGTCTTCCCAGGGACAAGTCTCCCCAGGGACATCTCTTCCCACGATGAAAAAATTATTGTTACGCGAGGACAAGTCTTCCCAGGGACAAGTCTCCCCGAGGACACGTCTCCCCAGGGACATCTCTTCCCACTAAAAAAAATTATAGCCACGAGAGGACAAGTCTTTCCAGGACAAGTCTGCCCGAGGACAAGTCTCCCCAGGGACATCTCTTCCCACAATGAAAAAATTATTGCCACGCGAGGACAAGTCTCCCCGAGGACAAGTCTCCCCGGGGACATCTCTTCCCACGATGAAAAAATTATTGCCACGCGAGTACAAGTCTTTCTAGGACAAGTCTCCCCGAGGACATCTCATCCCACGTTGAAAAAATCATTGCCACGCGAGGACAAGTCTTTCTAGGGACAAGTCTCCCCGAGGACAAGTCTCCTAGGGGACATCTCCTCCCACGATAAAAAAATTATTGCTACGCGAGGACAAGTCTCCCCAGGGACATCTCTTCCCACGATGAAAAAATTATTGTTACGCGAGGACAAGTCTTCATAGGGACAAGTCTCCCTGAGGACACGTCTCCCCAGGGACATCTCTTTTCACTAAAAAAAATTATTGCTTCGCGAGGACAAGTCTCCCTAGGGACATCTCTTCCCACAATGAAAAAATTATTGCCACGCGAGGACAAGTCTTCCCGAGGACAAGTCTCCCCAGGGACATCTCTTCCCACGATGCAAAAATTATTGTTACGCGAGGACAAGTCTTCCCAGGGACAAGTCTCCCCGAGGACATCTCTTCCCACGATGAAAAAATTATTGTTACGCGCGGACAAGTCTTCCCAGGGACAAGTCTCCCCGAGGACACGTCTCCCCAGGGACATCTCTTTCCACTAAAAAAAATTATTGCTTCGCGAGAACAAGTCTCCCTGGGGACTTCTCTTCCCACAATGAAAAAATTATTGCCACGCAAGGACAAGTCTTCCCGAGGACAAGTCTCCCCAGGGACAACTCTTCCCACGATGAAAAAATTATTGTTACGCGAGGACAAGTCTTCCCAGGGACAAGTCTCCCCGAAGAACAGTCTCCCCGGGGACATCTCTTCCCACGATGAAAAAATTCTTGCCACACGAGGACAAGTCTTCCCAGGGACAAGTCTCCCCGAGGACAAGTCTCCCCAGGGACATCTCTTCCCACGATGAAAAAATTATTGTTACGCGAGGACAAGTCTTCCCAGGGACAAGTCTCCCCGAGGACAAGTCTCCCCGGGGACATCTCTTCCCACGATGAAAAAATTCTTGCCACACGAGGACAAGTCTTCCCAGGGACAAGTCTCCCCGAGGACAAGACTCCCCAGGGACATCTGTTCCCGCGATGAAAAAATTATTGTTACGCGAGTACAAGTCTTCATAGGGACAAGTCTCCCCGAGGACAAGTCTCCCTAGGGACATCTCTTCCCACAATGAAAAAATTATTGCCACGCGAGGACAAGTCTTCCCGAGGACAAGTCTCCCCAGGGACATCTCTTCCCACGATGAAAAAATTATTGTTACGCGAGGACAAGTCTTCCCAGGACAAGTCTCCCCGAGGACATCTCCTCCCCGGTTGAAAAAATCATTGCCACGCGAGGACAAGTCTTTCCAGGGACAAGTCTCCCCGAGGACAAGTCTCCTAGGGGACATCTCTTCTCACGATAAAAAAATTTTTGCTACGCGAGGACAAGTCTCCCTGGGGACATCTCTTCCCACAATGAAAAAATTATTGCCACGCGAGGACAAGTCTTCCCGAGGACAAGTCTCCCCAGGGACATCTCTTCCCACCATGAAAAAATTATTGTTGCGCGAGGACAAGTCTTCCCAGGGACAAGTCTCCCCCAGGACAAGTCTCCCCAGGGACATCTCTTTCCAATAAAAAAAATTATTGCTTCGCGACGACAAGTCTCCCTGGGGACATCTCTTCCCACAATGAAAAAATTATTGCCACACGAGGACAAGTCTTCCCTGAGGATAAGTCTCCCCAGGGACATCTCTTCCCACGATGAAAAAATTATTGTTACGCGAGGACAAGTCTTCCCAGGGACAAGTCTCCCCGAGGACAAGTCTCCCCAGGGACATCTCTTTCCACTGAAAAAAATTATTGCTACGCGAGGACAAGTCTCCCCGGGGACAAGTCACCCCAGGGACATCTCTTCCCACTAAAAAACATTATTGACACGAGAGGACAAGTCTCCCCGGGGACAAGTCTCCCCGAGGACATCTCTTCCCACGTTGAAAAAGTCATTGCCACGCGAGTTAAAGTCTTTTCAGGGACGAGTCTCCCCGAGGACAAGTCTCCTAGGGGACATCTCCTCCCACGATAAAAAAATTATTGCTACGCGAGGACAAGTCTCCCCAGGGACATCTCTTCCCACGATGAAAAAATTATTGTTACGCGAGGACAAGTCTTCATAGGGACAAGTCTCCCCGAGGACACGTCTCCCCAGGGACATCTCTTTCCACTAAAAAAAATTATTGCTTCGCGAGGACAAGTCTCCCTAGGGACATCTCTTCCCACAATGAAAAAATTATTGCCACGCGAGGACAAGTCTTCCCGAGGACAAGTCTCCCCAGGGACATCTCTTCCCACGATGAAAAAATTATTGTTACGCGAGGACAAGTCTTCCCAGGGACAAGTCTCCCCGAGGACACGTCTCCCCAGGGACATCTCTTTCCACTAAAAAAAATTATTGCTTCGCAAAACAAGTCTCCCTGGGGACTTCTCTTCCCACAATGAAAAAATTATTGCCACGCAAGGACAAGTCTTCCCGAGGACAAGTCTCCCCAGGGACATCTCTTTCCACGATGAAAAAATTATTGTTACGCGAGGACAAGTCTTCCCAGGGACAAGTCTCCCCGAAGAAAAGTCTCCCCGGGGACATCTCTTCCCACGATGAAAAAATTCTTGCCACACGAGGACAAGTCTTCCCAGGGACAAGTCTCCCCGAGAACATGTCTCCCCAGGGACATCTCTTTCCACTAAAAAAAATTATTGCTTCGCGAGGGCAAGTCTTCCCAGGGACATCTCTTCCCACGATGAAAAAATTTTTGCCACGCGAGGACAAGTCTCCCCGAGGACAAGTCTCCCTAGGGACATCTGTTCCCACTAAAAAAAATTATAGCCACGAGAGGACAAGTCTTCGCAGGACAAGTCTGCCCGAGGGCATCTCTTCTTACGTTGAAAAAATTATTGTTACGCGAGGACAAGTCTTCCCAGGACAAGTCTCCCCGAGGACATCTCATCCCACGTTGAAAAAATCATTGCCACGCGAGGACAAGTCTTTCTAGGGACAAGTCTCCCCGAGGACAAGTCTCCTAGGGGACATCTCTTCCCACGATAAAAAAATTATTGCTACGCGAGGACAAGTCTCCCCGGGGACAAGTCTCCCAGGGACAAGTCTCCCCAGGGGCATCTCTTCCCACTAAAAAAAATTATTGCCACGCGAAGACAAGTCTTCCCAGGGACAAGTCTCCCCAGGGACATCTCTTCCCACGATGAAAAAATTATTGCTACGCGAGGACAAGTATTCCCAGGGACAAGTCTCCCCGAGGACACGTCTCCCCAGGGACATCTCTTCCCACTAAAAAAAATTATTGCCACGCGAAGACAAGTCTTCCCAGGACAAGTCTCCCCGAGGACATCTCATCCCACGTTGAAAAAATCATTGCCACGCGAGGACAAGTCTTTCTAGGGACAAGTCTCCCCGAGGACAAGTCTCCTAGGGGACATCTCTTCCCACGATAAAAAAATTATTGCTACGCGAGGACAAGTCTCCCCGGGGACAAGTCTCCCCAGGGACAAGTCTCCCCGAGGACACGTCTCCCCAGGGACATCTCTTTCCACTAAAAAAAATTATTGCTTTGCGAGGACAAGTCTCCCTGGGGACATCTCTTCCCACAATGAAAAAATTATTGCCACGCGAGGACAAGTCTTCCCGAGGACAAGTCTCCCCAGGGACATCTCTTCCCACGATGAAAAAATTATTGTTACGCGAGGACAAGTCTTCCCAGGGACAAGTCTCCCCGAGGACAAGTCTCCCCGGGGACATCTCTTCCCACGATGAAAAAATTATTGCCACACGAGGACAAGTCTTCCCAGGGACAAGTCTCCCCGAGGACAAGTCTTCCCAGGGACATCTCTTCCCACTGAAAAAAATTATTGCTACGCAAGGACAAGACTCCCCAGGGACATCTCTTCCCGCGATGAAAAAATTATTGTTACGCGAGTACAAGTCTTCATAGGGACAAGTCTCCCCGAGGACAAGTCTCCCTAGGGACATCTCTTTCCAATAAAAAAAATTATTGCTTCGCGACGACAAGTCTCCCTGGGGACATCTCTTCCCACGATGAAAAAATTATTGTTACGCGAGGACAAGTCTTCCCAGGGACAAGTCTCCCCGAAGAAAAGTCTCCCCGGGGACATCTCTTCCCACGATGAAAAAATTCTTGCCACACGAGGACAAGTCTTCCCAGGGACAAGTCTCCCCGAGAACATGTCTCCCCAGGGACATCTCTTTCCACTAAAAAAAATTATTGCTTCGCGAGGACAAGTCTTCCCAGGGACATCTCTTCCCACGATGAAAAAATTTTTGCCACGCGAGGACAAGTCTCCCCGAGGACAAGTCTCCCTAGGGACATCTGTTCCCACTAAAAAAAATTATAGCCACGAGAGGACAAGTCTTCGCAGGACAAGTCTGCCCGAGGGCATCTCTTCTTACGTTGAAAAAATTATTGTTACGCGAGGACAAGTCTTCCCAGGACAAGTCTCCCCGAGGACATCTCATCCCACGTTGAAAAAATCATTGCCACGCGAGGACAAGTCTTTCTAGGGACAAGTCTCCCCGAGGACAAGTCTCCTAGGGGACATCTCTTCCCACGATAAAAAAATTATTGCTACGCGAGGACAAGTCTCCCCGGGGACAAGTCTCCCAGGGACAAGTCTCCCCAGGGGCATCTCTTCCCACTAAAAAAAATTATTGCCACGCGAAGACAAGTCTTCCCAGGGACAAGTCTCCCCAGGGACATCTCTTCCCACGATGAAAAAATTATTGCTACGCGAGGACAAGTATTCCCAGGGACAAGTCTCCCCGAGGACACGTCTCCCCAGGGACATCTCTTCCCACTAAAAAAAATTATTGCCACGCGAAGACAAGTCTTCCCAGGACAAGTCTCCCCGAGGACATCTCATCCCACGTTGAAAAAATCATTGCCACGCGAGGACAAGTCTTTCTAGGGACAAGTCTCCCCGAGGACAAGTCTCCTAGGGGACATCTCTTCCCACGATAAAAAAATTATTGCTACGCGAGGACAAGTCTCCCCGGGGACAAGTCTCCCCAGGGACAAGTCTCCCCGAGGACACGTCTCGCCAGGGACATCTCTTTCCACTAAAAAAAATTATTGCTTTGCGAGGACAAGTCTCCCTGGGGACATCTCTTCCCACAATGAAAAAATTATTGCCACGCGAGGACAAGTCTTCCCGAGGACAAGTCTCCCCAGGGACATCTCTTCCCACGATGAAAAAATTATTGTTACGCGAGGACAAGTCTTCCCAGGGACAAGTCTCCCCGAGGACAAGTCTCCCCGGGGACATCTCTTCCCACGATGAAAAAATTATTGCCACACGAGGACAAGTCTTCCCAGGGACATCTCTTCCCACTGAAAAAAATTATTGCTACGCAAGGACAAGACTCCCCAGGGACATCTCTTCCCGCGATGAAAAAATTATTGTTACGCGAGTACAAGTCTTCATAGGGACAAGTCTCCCCGAGGACAAGTCTCCCTAGGGACATCTCTTTCCAATAAAAAAAATTATTGCTTCGCGACGACAAGTCTCCCTGGGGACATCTCTTCCCACAATGAAAAAATTATTGCCACACGAGGACAAGTCTTCCCTGAGGATAAGTCTCCCCAGGGACATCTCTTCCCACGATGAAAAAATTATTGTTACGCGAGGACAAGTCTTCCCAGGGACAAGTCTCCCCGAGGACAAGTCTCCCCAGGGACATCTCTTTCCAATAAAAAAAATTATTGCTTCGCGAGGACAAGTCTCCCTGGGGACATCTCTTCCCACAATGAAAAAATTATTGCCACGCGAGGACAAGTCTCCCCGAGGACAAGTCTCCCCGGGGACATCTCTTCCCACGATGAAAAAATTATTGGCACGCGAGGACAAGTCTCCCCGAGGATAAGTCTCCCCAGGGACATCTCTTCCCACTAAAAAAAATTATAGCCACGAGAGGACAAGTCTTTCCAGGACAAGTCTGCCCGAGGACAAGTCTCCCCAGGGACATCTCTTCCCACAATGAAAAAATTATTGCCACGCGAGGACAAGTCTCCCCGAGGACAAGTCTCCCCGGGGACATCTCTTCCCACGATGAAAAAATTATTGCCACGCGAGGACAAGTCTCCCCGAGGACAAGTTTCCTAGGGGACATCTCTTCTCAAGATAAAAAAAAATTATTGCTACGCGAGGACAAGTCTCCCCAGGGACATCTCTTCCCACGATAAAAAAATTATTGTTACGCGAGGACAAGTCTTCCCAGGAACAAGTCTCCCCGAGGACAAGTCTCCCCAGGGACATCTCTTTCCAATAAAAAAAATTATTGCTTCGCGAGGACAAGTCTCCCTGGGGACATCTCTTCCTACGATGAAAAAATTATTGTTACGCAGGGACAAGTCTTCCCAGGGACAAGTCTTCCCAAGGACAAGTCTCCACGAGGACGAGTCTCCCCAGGGACATCTCTTCCCACTGAAAAAAATTATTGCTACGCGAGGACAAGTCTCCCCGGGGACAAGTCACCCCAGGGACATCTCTTCCCACTAAAAAAAATTATTGACACGAGAGGACAAGTCTTCCCAGGACAAGTCTCCCCGAGGGCATCTCTTCTTACGTTGAAAAAATTATTGCCACGCGAGGACAAGTCTTTCCAGGACAAGTCTCCCCGAGGACATCTCATCCTACGTTGAAAAAATCATTGCCACGCGAGGACAAGTCTTTCTAGGGACAAGTCTCCCCGAGGACAAGTCTCCTAGGGGACATCTCTTCCCACGATAAAAAAATTATTGCTTTGCGAGGACAAGTCTCCCCGGGGACAAGTCTCCCCAGGGACAAGTCTCCCCAGGGACATCTCTTCTTACTAAAAAAAATTATTGCCACGCGAAGACAAGTCTTCCCAGGGACAAGTCTCCCCAGGGACATCTCTTCCCACGATGAAAAAATTATTGTTACGCGAGGACAAGTATTCCCAGGGACAAGTCTCCCCGAGGACACGTCTCCCCAGGGACATCTCTTTCCACTAAAAAAAATTATTGCTTCGCGAGGACAAGTCTCCCTGGGGACTTCTCTTCCCACAATGAAAAAATTATTGCCACGCAAGGACAAGTCTTCCCTAGGACAAGTCTCCCCAGGGACATCTCTTCCCACAATGAAAAAATTATTGCCACGCAAGGACAAGTCTTCCCGAGGACAAGTCTCCCCAGGGACATCTCTTCCCACGATGAAAAAATTATTGTTACGCGAAGACAAGTCTTCCCAGGGACAAGTCTCCCCAGGGACATCTCTTCCCACGATGAAAAAATTATTGTTACGCGAGGACAAGTCTTCCCAGGGACAAGTCTCCCCGAGGACACGTCTCCCCAGGGACATCTCTTTCCACTAAAAAAAATTATTGCTTCGCAAAACAAGTCTCCCTGGGGACTTCTCTTCCCACAATGAAAAAATTATTGCCACGCAAGGACAAGTCTTCCCGAGGACAAGTCTCCCCAGGGACATCTCTTTCCACTAAAAAACATTATTGACACGAGAGGACAAGTCTTCCTAGGACAAGTCTCCCCGAGGACATCTCTTCCCACGTTGAAAAAGTCATTGCCACGCGAGTACAAGTCTTTCTAGGACAAGTCTCCCCGAGGACATCTCATCCCACGTTGAAAAAATCATTGCCACGCGAGGACAAGTCTTTCTAGGGACAAGTCTCCCCGAGGACAAGTCTCCTAGGGGACATCTCCTCCCACGATAAAAAAATTATTGCTACGCGAGGACAAGTCTCCCCAGGGACATCTCTTCCCACGATGAAAAAATTATTGTTACGCGAGGACAAGTCTTCATAGGGACAAGTCTCCCTGAGGACACGTCTCCCCAGGGACATCTCTTTTCACTAAAAAAAATTATTGCTTCGCGAGGACAAGTCTCCCTAGGGACATCTCTTCCCACAATGAAAAAATTATTGCCACGCGAGGACAAGTCTTCCCGAGGACAAGTCTCCCCAGGGACATCTCTTCCCACGATGCAAAAATTATTGTTACGCGAGGACAAGTCTTCCCAGGGACAAGTCTCCCCGAGGACATCTCTTCCCACGATGAAAAAATTATTGTTACGCGCGGACAAGTCTTCCCAGGGACAAGTCTCCCCGAGGACACGTCTCCCCAGGGACATCTCTTTCCACTAAAAAAAATTATTGCTTCGCGAGAACAAGTCTCCCTGGGGACTTCTCTTCCCACAATGAAAAAATTATTGCCACGCAAGGACAAGTCTTCCCGAGGACAAGTCTCCCCAGGGACAACTCTTCCCACGATGAAAAAATTATTGTTACGCGAGGACAAGTCTTCCCAGGGACAAGTCTCCCCGAAGAACAGTCTCCCCGGGGACATCTCTTCCCACGATGAAAAAATTCTTGCCACACGAGGACAAGTCTTCCCAGGGACAAGTCTCCCCGAGGACAAGTCTCCCCAGGGACATCTCTTCCCACGATGAAAAAATTATTGTTACGCGAGGACAAGTCTTCCCAGGGACAAGTCTCCCCGAGGACAAGTCTCCCCGGGGACATCTCTTCCCACGATGAAAAAATTCTTGCCACACGAGGACAAGTCTTCCCAGGGACAAGTCTCCCCGAGGACAAGACTCCCCAGGGACATCTGTTCCCGCGATGAAAAAATTATTGTTACGCGAGTACAAGTCTTCATAGGGACAAGTCTCCCCGAGGACAAGTCTCCCTAGGTACATCTCTTCCCACAATGAAAAAATTATTGCCACGCGAGGACAAGTCTTCCCGAGGACAAGTCTCCCCAGGGACATCTCTTCCCACGATGAAAAAATTATTGTTACGCGAGGACAAGTCTTCCCAGGACAAGTCTCCCCGAGGACATCTCCTCCCCGGTTGAAAAAATCATTGCCACGCGAGGACAAGTCTTACCAGGGACAAGTCTCCCCGAGGACAAGTCTCCTAGGGGACATCTCTTCTCACGATAAAAAAATTTTTGCTACGCGAGGACAAGTCTCCCTGGGGACATCTCTTCCCACAATGAAAAAATTATTGCCACGCGAGGACAAGTCTTCCCGAGGACAAGTCTCCCCAGGGACATCTCTTCCCACCATGAAAAAATTATTGTTGCGCGAGGACAAGTCTTCCCAGGGACAAGTCTCCCCCAGGACAAGTCTCCCCAGGGACATCTCTTTCCAATAAAAAAAATTATTGCTTCGCGACGACAAGTCTCCCTGGGGACATCTCTTCCCGCAATGAAAAAATTATTGCCACACGAGGACAAGTCTTCCCTGAGGATAAGTCTCCCCAGGGACATCTCTTCCCACGATGAAAAAATTATTGTTACGCGAGGACAAGTCTTCCCAGGGACAAGTCTCCCCGAGGACAAGTCTCCCCAGGGACATCTCTTTCCACTGAAAAAAATTATTGCTACGCGAGGACAAGTCTCCCCGGGGACAAGTCACCCCAGGGACATCTCTTCCCACTAAAAAACATTATTGACACGAGAGGACAAGTCTTCCTAGGACAAGTCTCCCCGAGGACATCTCTTCCCACGTTGAAAAAGTCATTGCCACGCGAGTTAAAGTCTTTTCAGGGACGAGTCTCCCCCAGGACAAGTCTCCTAGGGGACATCTCCTCCCACGATAAAAAAATTATTGCTACGCGAGGACAAGTCTCCCCAGGGACATCTCTTCCCACGATGAAAAAATTATTGTTACGCGAGGACAAGTCTTCATAGGGACAAGTCTCCCCGAGGACACGTCTCCCCAGGGACATCTCTTTCCACTAAAAAAAATTATTGCTTCGCGAGGACAAGTCTCCCTGGGGACTTCTCTTCCCACAATGAAAAAATTATTGCCACGCAAGGACAAGTCTTCCCGAGGACAAGTCTCCCCAGGGACATCTCTTTCCACGATGAAAAAATTATTGTTACGCGAGGACAAGTCTTCCCAGGGACAAGTCTCCCCGAAGAAAAGTCTCCCCGGGGACATCTCTTCCCACGATGAAAAAATTCTTGCCACACGAGGACAAGTCTTCCCAGGGACAAGTCTCCCCGAGAACATGTCTCCCCAGGGACATCTCTTTCCACTAAAAAAAATTATTGCTTCGCGAGGACAAGTCTTCCCAGGGACATCTCTTCCCACGATGAAAAAATTTTTGCCACGCGAGGACAAGTCTCCCCGAGGACAAGTCTCCCTAGGGACATCTGTTCCCACTAAAAAAAATTATAGCCACGAGAGGACAAGTCTTCGCAGGACAAGTCTGCCCGAGGGCATCTCTTCTTACGTTGAAAAAATTATTGTTACGCGAGGACAAGTCTTCCCAGGACAAGTCTCCCCGAGGACATCTCATCCCACGTTGAAAAAATCATTGCCACGCGAGGACAAGTCTTTCTAGGGACAAGTCTCCCCGAGGACAAGTCTCCTAGGGGACATCTCTTCCCACGATAAAAAAATTATTGCTACGCGAGGACAAGTCTCCCCGGGGACAAGTCTCCCAGGGACAAGTCTCCCCAGGGGCATCTCTTCCCACTAAAAAAAGTTATTGCCACGCGAAGACAAGTCTTCCCAGGGACAAGTCTCCCCAGGGACATCTCTTCCCACGATGAAAAAATTATTGCTACGCGAGGACAAGTATTCCCAGGGACAAGTCTCCCCGAGGACACGTCTCCCCAGGGACATCTCTTCCCACTAAAAAAAATTATTGCCACGCGAAGACAAGTCTTCCCAGGACAAGTCTCCCCGAGGACATCTCATCCCACGTTGAAAAAATCATTGCCACGCGAGGACAAGTCTTTCTAGGGACAAGTCTCCCCGAGGACAAGTCTCCTAGGGGACATCTCTTCCCACGATAAAAAAATTATTGCTACGCGAGGACAAGTCTCCCCGGGGACAAGTCTCCCCAGGGACAAGTCTCCCCGAGGACACGTCTCCCCAGGGACATCTCTTTCCACTAAAAAAAATTATTGCTTTGCGAGGACAAGTCTCCCTGGGGACATCTCTTCCCACAATGAAAAAATTATTGCCACGCGAGGACAAGTCTTCCCGAGGACAAGTCTCCCCAGGGACATCTCTTCCCACGATGAAAAAATTATTGTTACGCGAGGACAAGTCTTCCCAGGGACAAGTCTCCCCGAGGACAAGTCTCCCCGGGGACATCTCTTCCCACGATGAAAAAATTATTGCCACACGAGGACAAGTCTTCCCAGGGACAAGTCTCCCCGAGGACAAGTCTTCCCAGGGACATCTCTTCCCACTGAAAAAAATTATTGCTACGCAAGGACAAGACTCCCCAGGGACATCTCTTCCCGCGATGAAAAAATTATTGTTACGCGAGTACAAGTCTTCATAGGGACAAGTCTCCCCGAGGACAAGTCTCCCTAGGGACATCTCTTTCCAATAAAAAAAATTATTGCTTCGCGACGACAAGTCTCCCTGGGGACATCTCTTCCCACAATGAAAAAATTATTGCCACACGAGGACAAGTCTTCCCTGAGGATAAGTCTCCCCAGGGACATCTCTTCCCACGATGAAAAAATTATTGTTACGCGAGGACAAGTCTTCCCAGGGACAAGTCTCCCCGAGGACAAGTCTCCCCAGGGACATCTCTTTCCAATAAAAAAAATTATTGCTTCGCGAGGACAAGTCTCCCTGGGGACATCTCTTCCCACAATGAAAAAATTATTGCCACGCGAGGACAAGTCTCCCCGAGGACAAGTCTCCCCGGGGACATCTCTTCCCACGATGAAAAAATTATTGGCACGCGAGGACAAGTCTCCCCGAGGATAAGTCTCCCCAGGGACATCTCTTCCCACTAAAAAAAATTATAGCCACGAGAGGACAAGTCTTTCCAGGACAAGTCTGCCCGAGGACAAGTCTCCCCAGGGACATCTCTTCCCACAATGAAAAAATTATTGCCACGCGAGGACAAGTCTCCCCGAGGACAAGTCTCCCCGGGGACATCTCTTCCCACGATGAAAAAATTATTGCCACGCGAGGACAAGTCTCCCCGAGGACAAGTTTCCTAGGGGACATCTCTTCTCAAGATAAAAAAAAATTATTGCTACGCGAGGACAAGTCTCCCCAGGGACATCTCTTCCCACGATAAAAAAATTATTGTTACGCGAGGACAAGTCTTCCCAGGAACAAGTCTCCCCGAGGACAAGTCTCCCCAGGGACATCTCTTTCCAATAAAAAAAATTATTGCTTCGCGAGGACAAGTCTCCCTGGGGACATCTCTTCCCACAATGAAAAAATTATTGCCACGCGAGGACAAGTCTCCCCGAGGACAAGTCTCCCCGGGGACATCTCTTCCCACGATGAAAAAATTATTGGCACGCGAGGACAAGTCTCCCCGAGGATAAGTCTCCCCAGGGACATCTCTTCCCACTAAAAAAAATTATAGCCACGAGAGGACAAGTCTTTCCAGGACAAGTCTGCCCGAGGACAAGTCTCCCCAGGGACATCTCTTCCCACAATGAAAAAATTATTGCCACGCGAGGACAAGTCTCCCCGAGGACAAGTCTCCCCGGGGACATCTCTTCCCACGATGAAAAAATTATTGCCACGCGAGGACAAGTCTCCCCGAGGACAAGTTTCCTAGGGGACTTCTCTTCTCAAGATAAAAAAATTATTGCTACGCGAGGACAAGTCTCCCCAGGGACATCTCTTCCCACGATAAAAAAATTATTGTTACGCGAGGACAAGTCTTCCCAGGAACAAGTCTCCCCGAGGACAAGTCTCCCCAGGGACATCTCTTTCCAATAAAAAAAATTATTGCTTCGCGAGGACAAGTCTCCCTGGGGACATCTCTTCCTACGATGAAAAAATTATTGTTACGCAGGGACAAGTCTTCCCAGGGACAAGTCTTCCCAAGGACAAGTCTCCACGAGGACAAGTCTCCCCAGGGACATCTCTTCCCACTGAAAAAAATTATTGCTACGCGAGGACAAGTCTCCCCGGGGACAAGTCACCCCAGGGACATCTCTTCCCACTAAAAAAAATTATTGACACGAGAGGACAAGTCTTCCCAGGACAAGTCTCCCCGAGGGCATCTCTTCTTACGTTGAAAAAATTATTGCCACGCGAGGACAAGTCTTTTCAGGACAAGTCTCCCCGAGGACATCTCATCCTACGTTGAAAAAATCATTGCCACGCGATGACAAGTCTTTCTAGGGACAAGTCTCCCCGAGGACAAGTCTCCTAGGGGACATCTCTTCCCACGATAAAAAAATTATTGCTTTGCGAGGACAAGTCTCCCCGGGGACAAGTCTCCCCAGGGACAAGTCTCCCCAGGGACATCTCTTCTTACTAAAAAAAATTATTGCCACGCGAAGACAAGTCTTCCCAGGGACAAGTCTCCCCAGGGACATCTCTTCCCACGATGAAAAAATTATTGTTACGCGAGGACAAGTATTCCCAGGGACAAGTCTCCCCGAGGACACGTCTCCCCAGGGACATCTCTTTCCACTAAAAAAAATTATTGCTTCGCGAGGACAAGTCTCCCTGGGGACTTCTCTTCCCACAATGAAAAAATTATTGCCACGCAAGGACAAGTCTTCCCGAGGACAAGTCTCCCAAGGGACATCTCTTCCCACGATGAAAAAATTATTGTTACGCGAGGACAAGTCTTCCCAGGACAAGTCTCCCCGAGGACATCTCCTCCCCGGTTGAAAAAATCATTGCCACGCGAGGACAAGTCTTTCCAGGGACAAGTCTCCCCGAGGACAAGTCTCCTAGGGGACATCTCTTCTCACGATAAAAAAATTTTTGCTACGCGAGGACAAGTCTCCCTGGGGACATCTCTTCCCACAATGAAAAAATTATTGCCACGCGAGGACAAGTCTTCCCGAGGACAAGTCTCCTCAGGGACATCTCTTCCCACCATGAAAAAATTATTGTTACGCGAGGACAAGTCTTCCCAGGGACAAGTCTCCCCCAGGACCAGTCTCCCCAGGGACCTCTCTTTCCAATAAAAAAAATTATTGCTTCGCGACGACAAGTCTCCCTGGGGACATCTCTTCCCAGAATGAAAAAATTATTGCCACACGAGGACAAGTCTTCCCGAGGATAAGTCTCCCCAGGGACATCTCTTCCAACGATGAAAAAATTATTGTTACGCGAGGACAAGTCTTCCCAGGGACAAGTCTCCCCGAGGACAAGTCTCCCCAGGGACATCTCTTTCCAATAAAAAAAATTATTGCTTCGCGAGGACAAGTCTCCCTGGGGACATCTCTTCGCACAATGAAAAAATTATTGCCACGCGAGGACAAGTCTCCCCGAGGACAAGTCTCCCCGGGGACATCTCTTCCCACGATGAAAAAATTATTGCCACGCGAGGACAAGTCTCCCCGAGGATAAGTCTCCCCAGGGACATCTCTTCCCACTAAAAAAAATTATAGCCACGAGAGGACAAGTCTTTCCAGGACAAGTCTGCCCGAGGACAAGTCTCCCCAGGGACATCTCTTCCCACAATGAAAAAATTATTGACACGAGAGGACAAGTCTTTCCAGGACAAGTCTCCCCGAGGGCATCTCTTCTTACGTTGAAAAAATTATTGCCACGCGAGGACAAGTCTTCCCAGGACAAGTCTCCCCGAGGACATCGCATCCCACGTTGAAAAAATCATTGCCACGCGAGGACAAGTCTTTCTAGGGACAAGTCTCCCCGAGGACAAGTCTCCTAGGGGACATCTCTTCCCACGATAAAAAAATTATTGCTACGCGAGGACAAGTCTCCCCGGGGACAAGTCTCCCCAGGGACAAGTCTCCCCAGGGACATCTCTTCCCACTAAAAAAAATTATTGCTACGCGAAGACAAGTCTTCCCAGGGACAAGTCTCCCCAGGGACATCTCTTCCCACGATGAAAAAATTATTGTTACGCGAGGACAACTCTTCCCAGGGACAAGTCTCCCCGAGGACACGTCTCCCCAGGGACATCTCTTTCCACTAAAAAAAATTATTGCTTCGCGAGGACAAGTCTCCCTGGGGACTTCTCTTCCCACAATGAAAAAATTATTGCCACGCAAGGACAAGTCTTACCTAGGACAAGTCTCATCAGGGACATCTCTTCCCACAATGAAAAAATTATTGCCACGCAAGGACAAGTCTTCCCGAGGACAAGTCTCCTCAGGGACATCTCTTCCCACGATGAAAAAATTATTGTTACGCGAAGACAAGTCTTCCCAGGGACAAGTCTCCCCAGGGACATCTCTTCCCACGATGAAAAAATTATTGTTACGCGAGGACAAGTCTTCCCAGGGACAAGTCTCCCCGAGGACACGTCTCCCCAGGGACATCTCTTTCCACTAAAAAAAATTATTGCTTCGCAAAACAAGTCTCCCTGGGGACTTCTCTTCCCACAATGAAAAAATTATTGCCACGCAAGGACAAGTCTTCCCGAGGACAAGTCTCCCCAGGGACATCTCTTTCCACTAAAAAACATTATTGACACGAGAGGACAAGTCTTCCTAGGACAAGTCTCCCCGAGGACATCTCTTCCCACGTTGAAAAAGTCATTGCCACGCGAGTACAAGTCTTTCCAGAGACGAGTCTCCCCGAGGACAAGTCTCCTAGGGGACATCTCCTCCCACGATAAAAAAATTATTGCTACGCGAGGACAAGTCTCCCCAGGGACATCTCTTCCCACGATGAAAAAATTATTGTTACGCGAGGACAAGTCTTCATAGGGACAAGTCTCCCTGAGGACACGTCTCCCCAGGGACATCTCTTTTCACTAAAAAAAATTATTGCTTCGCGAGGACAAGTCTCCCTAGGGACATCTCTTCCCACAATGAAAAAATTATTGCCACGCGAGGACAAGTCTTCCCGAGGACAAGTCTCCCCAGGGACATCTCTTCCCACGATGCAAAAATTATTGTTACGCGAGGACAAGTCTTCCCAGGGACAAGTCTCCCCGAGGACAAGTCTCCCCGAGGACAATTCTCCCCGGTGACAAGTCTCCCCAGGGACATCTCTTTCCACTAAAAAAAATTATTGCTTCGCGAGGACAAGTCTTCCCAGGGACATCTCTTCCCACGATGAAAAAATTTTTGCCACGCGAGGACAAGTCTCCCCGAGGACAAGTCTCCCTAGGGACATCTCTTCCCACTAAAAAAAATTATAGCCACGAGAGGACAAGTCTTCCCAGGACAAGTCTGCCCGAGGGCATCTCTTCTTACGTTGAAAAAATTATTGCTACGCGAGGACAAGTCTTCCCAGGACAAGTCTCCCCGAGGACATCTCATCCCACGTTGAAAAAATCATTGCCACGCGAGGACAAGTCTTTCTAGGGACAAGTCTCCCCGAGGACAAGTCTCCTAGGGGACATCTCTTCCCACGATAAAAAAATTATTGCTACGCGAGGACAAGTCTCCCCGGGGACAAGTCTCCCAGGGACAAGTCTCCCCAGGGGCATCTCTTCCCACTAAAAAAAATTATTGCCACGCGAAGACAAGTCTTCCCAGGGACAAGTCTCCCCAGGGACATCTCTTCCCACAATGAAAAAATTATTGCCACGCGAGGACAAGTCTCCCCGAGGACAAGTCTCCCCGGGGATATCTCTTCCCACGATGAAAAAATTATTGCCACGCGAGGACAAGTCTCCCCGAGGACAAGTTTCCTAGGGGACATCTCTTCTCACGATAAAAAAATTTTTGCTACGCGAGGACAAGTCTCCCCAGGGACATCTCTTCCCACGATGAAAAAATTATTGTTACGCGAGGACAAGTCTTCCCAGGAACAAGTCTCCCCGAGGACAAGTCTCCCCAGGGACATCTCTTTCCAATAAAAAAAATTATTGCTTCGCGAGGACAAGTCTCCCTGGGGACATCTCTTCCTACGATGAAAAAATTATTAATACGCAGGGACAATTCTTCCCAGGGACAAGTCTTCCCAAAGACAAGTCTCCACGAGGAAAAGTCTCCCCAGGGACATCTCTTCCCACTGAAAAAAATTATTGCTACGCGAGGACAAGTCTCCTGGGGACAAGTCACCCCAGGGACATCTCTTCCCACTAAAAAAAATTATAGACACGGGAGGACAAGTCTTCCCAGGACAAGTCTCCCCGAGGGCATCTCTTCTTACGTTGAAAAAATTATTGCCACGCGAGGACAAGTCTTCCCAGGACAAGTCTCCCCGAGGACATCTCACCCTACGTTGAAAAAATCATTGCCACGCGAGGACAAGTCTTTCTAGGGACAAGTCTCCCCGAGGACAAGTCTCCTAGGGGACATCTCTTCCCACGATGAAAAAATTATTGTTACGCGAGGACAAGTATTCCCAGGGACAAGTCTCCCCGAGGACACGTCTCCCCAGGGACATCTCTTTCCACTAAAAAAAATTATTGCTTCGCGAGGACAAGTCTCCCTGGGGACTTCTCTTCCCACAATGAAAAAATTATTGCCACGCAAGGACAAGTCTTCCCGAGGACAAGTCTCCCAAGGGACATCTCTTCCCACGATGAAAAAATTATTGTTACGCGAGGACAAGTCTTCCCAGGGAAAAGTCTCCCCGAGGACAAGTCTCCCCGGTGACAAGTCTCCCCAGGGACATCTCTTTCCACTAAAAAAAATTATTGCTTCGCAAGGACAAGTCTTCCCAGGGACATCTCTTTTCACTAAAAAAAATTATTGCTTCGCGAGGACAAGTCTCCCTGGGGACATCTCTTCCCACAATGAAAAAATTATTGCCACGCAAGGACAAGTCTTCCCGAGGACAAGTCTTCGCAGGGACATCTCTTCCCACGATAAAAAAATTATTGCCACGCGAGGACAAGTCTCCTAGGGGACATCTCTTCCCACGATAAAAAAATTATTGCTTTGCGAGGACAAGTCTCCCCAGGGACAAGTCTTCCCGAGGACAAGTCTCCCCAGGGACATCTCTTCCCACGATGAAAAAATTATTGTTACGCGAGGACAAGTCTTCCCAGGGACAAGTCTCCCCAGGGACATCTCTTCCCACGATGAAAAAATTATTGTTACGCGAGGACAAGTATTCCCAGGGACAAGTCTCCCCGAGGACAAGTCTCCCCAGGGACATCTCTTCCCACTGAAAAAAATTATTGCTACGCGAGGACAAGTCTCCCCGGGGACAAGTCACCCCAGGGACATCTCTTCCCACTAAAAAACATTATTGACACGAGAGGACAAGTCTTCCCAGGACAAGTCTCCCCGAGGACATCTCTTCCCACGTTGAAAAAGTCATTGCCACGCGAGTACAAGTCTTTCCACGGACGAGTCTCCCCGAGGACAAGTCTCCTAGGGGACATCTCTTCCCACGATAAAAAAATTATTGCTACGCGAGGACAAGTCTCCCCAGGGACATCTCTTCCCGCGATGAAAAAATTATTGTTACGCGAGGACAAGTCTTCAAAGGGACAAGTCTCCCCGAGGACAAGTCTCCCTAGGGACATCTCTTCCCACAATGAAAAAATTATTGACACGAGAGGACAAGTCTTCCCAGGACAAGTCTCCCCGAGGACATCTCTTCCCACGTTGAAAAAGTCATTGCCACGCGAGTACAAGTCTTTCCACGGACGAGTCTCCCCGAGGACAAGTCTCCTAGGGGACATCTCTTCCCACGATAAAAAAATTATTGCTACGCGAGGACAAGTCTCCCCAGGGACATCTCTTCCCGCGATGAAAAAATTATTGTTACGCGAGGACAAGTCTTCAAAGGGACAAGTCTCCCCGAGGACAAGTCTCCTAGGGGACATCTCTTCCCACGATGAAAAAATTATTGTTACGCGAGGACAAGTATTCCCAGGGACAAGTCTCCCCGAGGACACGTCTCCCCAGGGACATCTCTTTCCACTAAAAAAAATTATTGCTTCGCGAGGACAAGTCTCCCTGGGGACTTCTCTTCCCACAATGAAAAAATTATTGCCACGCAAGGACAAGTCTTCCCGAGGACAAGTCTCCCAAGGGACATCTCTTCCCACGATGAAAAAATTATTGTTACGCGAGGACAAGTCTTCCCAGGGAAAAGTCTCCCCGAGGACAAGTCTCCCCGGTGACAAGTCTCCCCAGGGACATCTCTTTCCACTAAAAAAAATTATTGCTTCGCAAGGACAAGTCTTCCCAGGGACATCTCTTTTCACTAAAAAAAATTATTGCTTCGCGAGGACAAGTCTCCCTGGGGACATCTCTTCCCACAATGAAAAAATTATTGCCACGCAAGGACAAGTCTTCCCGAGGACAAGTCTTCGCAGGGACATCTCTTCCCACGATAAAAAAATTATTGCCACGCGAGGACAAGTCTCCTAGGGGACATCTCTTCCCACGATAAAAAAATTATTGCTTTGCGAGGACAAGTCTCCCCAGGGACAAGTCTTCCCGAGGACAAGTCTCCCCAGGGACATCTCTTCCCACGATGAAAAAATTATTGTTACGCGAGGACAAGTCTTCCCAGGGACAAGTCTCCCCAGGGACATCTCTTCCCACGATGAAAAAATTATTGTTACGCGAGGACAAGTATTCCCAGGGACAAGTCTCCCCGAGGACAAGTCTCCCCAGGGACATCTCTTCCCACTGAAAAAAATTATTGCTACGCGAGGACAAGTCTCCCCGGGGACAAGTCACCCCAGGGACATCTCTTCCCACTAAAAAACATTATTGACACGAGAGGACAAGTCTTCCCAGGACAAGTCTCCCCGAGGACATCTCTTCCCACGTTGAAAAAGTCATTGCCACGCGAGTACAAGTCTTTCCACGGACGAGTCTCCCCGAGGACAAGTCTCCTAGGGGACATCTCTTCCCACGATAAAAAAATTATTGCTACGCGAGGACAAGTCTCCCCAGGGACATCTCTTCCCGCGATGAAAAAATTATTGTTACGCGAGGACAAGTCTTCAAAGGGACAAGTCTCCCCGAGGACAAGTCTCCCTAGGGACATCTCTTCCCACAATGAAAAAATTATTGACACGAGAGGACAAGTCTTCCCAGGACAAGTCTCCCCGAGGACATCTCTTCCCACGTTGAAAAAGTCATTGCCACGCGAGTACAAGTCTTTCCACGGACGAGTCTCCCCGAGGACAAGTCTCCTAGGGGACATCTCTTCCCACGATAAAAAAATTATTGCTACGCGAGGACAAGTCCCCCCAGGGACATCTCTTCCCGCGATGAAAAAATTATTGTTACGCGAGGACAAGTCTTCAAAGGGACAAGTCTCCCCGAGGACAAGTCTCCTAGGGGACATCTCTTCCCACGATGAAAAAATTATTGTTACGCGAGGACAAGTATTCCCAGGGACAAGTCTCCCCGAGGACACGTCTCCCCAGGGACATCTCTTTCCACTAAAAAAAATTATTGCTTCGCGAGGACAAGTCTCCCTGGGGACTTCTCTTCCCACAATGAAAAAATTATTGCCACGCAAGGACAAGTCTTCCCGAGGACAAGTCTCCCAAGGGACATCTCTTCCCACGATGAAAAAATTATTGTTACGCGAGGACAAGTCTTCCCAGGGAAAAGTCTCCCCGAGGACAAGTCTCCCCGGTGACAAGTCTCCCCAGGGACATCTCTTTCCACTAAAAAAAATTATTGCTTCGCAAGGACAAGTCTTCCCAGTTACATCTCTTTTCACTAAAAAAAATTATTGCTTCGCGAGGACAAGTCTCCCTGGGGACATCTCTTCCCACAATGAAAAAATTATTGCCACGCAAGGACAAGTCTTCCCGAGGACAAGTCTTCGCAGGGACATCTCTTCCCACGATAAAAAAATTATTGCCACGCGAGGACAAGTCTCCTAGGGGACATCTCTTCCCACGATAAAAAAATTATTGCTTTGCGAGGACAAGTCTCCCCAGGGACAAGTCTTCCCGAGGACAAGTCTCCCCAGGGACATCTCTTCCCACGATGAAAAAATTATTGCTACGCGAAGACAAGTCTTCCCAGGGACAAGTCTCCCCAGGGACATCTCTTCCCACGATGAAAAAATTATTGTTACGCGAGGACAAGTCTTCCCAGGGACAAGTCTCCCCGAGGACACGTCTCCCCAGGGACATCTCTTTCCACTAAAAAAAATTATTGCTTCGCGAGGACAAGTCTCCCTGGGGACTTCTCTTCCCACAATGAAAAAATTATTGCCACGCAAGGACAAGTCTTACCTAGGACAAGTCTCATCAGGGACATCTCTTCCCACAATGAAAAAATTATTGCCACGCAAGGACAAGTCTTCCCGAGGACAAGTCTCCTCAGGGACATCTCTTCCCACGATGAAAAAATTATTGTTACGCGAAGACAAGTCTTCCCAGGGACAAGTCTCCCCAGGGACATCTCTTCCCACGATGAAAAAATTATTGTTACGCGAGGACAAGTCTTCCCAGGGACAAGTCTCCCCGAGGACACGTCTCCCCAGGGACATCTCTTTCCACTAAAAAAAATTATTGCTTCGCAAAACAAGTCTCCCTGGGGACTTCTCTTCCCACAATGAAAAAATTATTGCCACGCAAGGACAAGTCTTCCCGAGGACAAGTCTCCCCAGGGACATCTCTTTCCACTAAAAAACATTATTGACACGAGAGGACAAGTCTTCCTAGGACAAGTCTCCCCGAGGACATCTCTTCCCACGTTGAAAAAGTCATTGCCACGCGAGTACAAGTCTTTCCAGAGACGAGTCTCCCCGAGGACAAGTCTCCTAGGGGACATCTCCTCCCACGATAAAAAAATTATTGCTACGCGAGGACAAGTCTCCCCAGGGACATCTCTTCCCACGATGAAAAAATTATTGTTACGCGAGGACAAGTCTTCATAGGGACAAGTCTCCCTGAGGACACGTCTCCCCAGGGACATCTCTTTTCACTAAAAAAGTATTGCTTCGCGAGGACAAGTCTCCCTAGGGACATCTCTTCCCACAATGAAAAAATTATTGCCACGCGAGGACAAGTCTTCCCGAGGACAAGTCTCCCCAGGGACATCTCTTCCCACGATGCAAAAATTATTGTTACGCGAGGACAAGTCTTCCCAGGGACAAGTCTCCCCGAGGACAAGTCTCCCCGAGGACAATTCTCCCCGGTGACAAGTCTCCCCAGGGACATCTCTTTCCACTAAAAAAAATTATTGCTTCGCGAGGACAAGTCTTCCCAGGGACATCTCTTCCCACGATGAAAAAATTTTTGCCACGCGAGGACAAGTCTCCCCGAGGACAAGTCTCCCTAGGGACATCTCTTCCCACTAAAAAAAATTATAGCCACGAGAGGACAAGTCTTCCCAGGACAAGTCTGCCCGAGGGCATCTCTTCTTACGTTGAAAAAATTATTGCTACGCGAGGACAAGTCTTCCCAGGACAAGTCTCCCCGAGGACATCTCATCCCACGTTGAAAAAATCATTGCCACGCGAGGACAAGTCTTTCTAGGGACAAGTCTCCCCGAGGACAAGTCTCCTAGGGGACATCTCTTCCCACGATAAAAAAATTATTGCTACGCGAGGACAAGTCTCCCCGGGGACAAGTCTCCCAGGGACAAGTCTCCCCAGGGGCATCTCTTCCCACTAAAAAAAATTATTGCCACGCGAAGACAAGTCTTCCCAGGGACAAGTCTCCCCAGGGACATCTCTTCCCACAATGAAAAAATTATTGCCACGCGAGGACAAGTCTCCCCGAGGACAAGTCTCCCCGGGGATATCTCTTCCCACGATGAAAAAATTATTGCCACGCGAGGACAAGTCTCCCCGAGGACAAGTTTCCTAGGGGACATCTCTTCTCACGATAAAAAAATTTTTGCTACGCGAGGACAAGTCTCCCCAGGGACATCTCTTCCCACGATGAAAAAATTATTGTTACGCGAGGACAAGTCTTCCCAGGAACAAGTCTCCCCGAGGACAAGTCTCCCCAGGGACATCTCTTTCCAATAAAAAAAATTATTGCTTCGCGAGGACAAGTCTCCCTGGGGACATCTCTTCCTACGATGAAAAAATTATTAATACGCAGGGACAATTCTTCCCAGGGACAAGTCTTCCCAAAGACAAGTCTCCACGAGGAAAAGTCTCCCCAGGGACATCTCTTCCCACTGAAAAAAATTATTGCTACGCGAGGACAAGTCTCCTGGGGACAAGTCACCCCAGGGACATCTCTTCCCACTAAAAAAAATTATAGACACGGGAGGACAAGTCTTCCCAGGACAAGTCTCCCCGAGGGCATCTCTTCTTACGTTGAAAAAAT
Source organism: Ganaspis brasiliensis (assembly GCA_037103525.1). Taxonomy (NCBI): domain Eukaryota; kingdom Metazoa; phylum Arthropoda; class Insecta; order Hymenoptera; family Figitidae; genus Ganaspis; species Ganaspis brasiliensis. The sequence goes on from JAZKLR010000428.1 coordinate 422,869, forward strand.
TATTGCCACGCGAGGACAAGTCTTCCCAGGACAAGTCTCCCCGAGGACATCTCACCCTACGTTGAAAAAATCATTGCCACGCGAGGACAAGTCTTTCTAGGGACAAGTCTCCCCGAGGACAAGTCTCCTAGGGGACATCTCTTCCCACGATGAAAAAATTATTGTTACGCGAGGACAAGTATTCCCAGGGACAAGTCTCCCCGAGGACACGTCTCCCCAGGGACATCTCTTTCCACTAAAAAAAATTATTGCTTCGCGAGGACAAGTCTCCCTGGGGACTTCTCTTCCCACAATGAAAAAATTATTGCCACGCAAGGACAAGTCTTCCCGAGGACAAGTCTCCCAAGGGACATCTCTTCCCACGATGAAAAAATTATTGTTACGCGAGGACAAGTCTTCCCAGGGAAAAGTCTCCCCGAGGACAAGTCTCCCCGGTGACAAGTCTCCCCAGGGACATCTCTTTCCACTAAAAAAAATTATTGCTTCGCAAGGACAAGTCTTCCCAGGGACATCTCTTTTCACTAAAAAAAATTATTGCTTCGCGAGGACAAGTCTCCCTGGGGACATCTCTTCCCACAATGAAAAAATTATTGCCACGCAAGGACAAGTCTTCCCGAGGACAAGTCTTCGCAGGGACATCTCTTCCCACGATAAAAAAATTATTGCCACGCGAGGACAAGTCTCCTAGGGGACATCTCTTCCCACGATAAAAAAATTATTGCTTTGCGAGGACAAGTCTCCCCAGGGACAAGTCTTCCCGAGGACAAGTCTCCCCAGGGACATCTCTTCCCACGATGAAAAAATTATTGTCACGCGAGGACAAGTCTTCCCAGGGACAAGTCTCCCCAGGGACATCTCTTCCCACGATGAAAAAATTATTGTTACGCGAGGACAAGTATTCCCAGGGACAAGTCTCCCCGAGGACAAGTCTCCCCAGGGACATCTCTTCCCACTGAAAAAAATTATTGCTACGCGAGGACAAGTCTCCCCGGGGACAAGTCACCCCAGGGACATCTCTTCCCACTAAAAAACATTATTGACACGAGAGGACAAGTCTTCCCAGGACAAGTCTCCCCGAGGACATCTCTTCCCACGTTGAAAAAGTCATTGCCACGCGAGTACAAGTCTTTCCACGGACGAGTCTCCCCGAGGACAAGTCTCCTAGGGGACATCTCTTCCCACGATAAAAAAATTATTGCTACGCGAGGACAAGTCTCCCCAGGGACATCTCTTCCCGCGATGAAAAAATTATTGTTACGCGAGGACAAGTCTTCAAAGGGACAAGTCTCCCCGAGGACAAGTCTCCCTAGGGACATCTCTTCCCACAATGAAAAAATTATTGACACGAGAGGACAAGTCTTCCCAGGACAAGTCTCCCCGAGGACATCTCTTCCCACGTTGAAAAAGTCATTGCCACGCGAGTACAAGTCTTTCCACGGACGAGTCTCCCCGAGGACAAGTCTCCTAGGGGACATCTCTTCCCACGATAAAAAAATTATTGCTACGCGAGGACAAGTCTCCCCAGGGACATCTCTTCCCGCGATGAAAAAATTATTGTTACGCGAGGACAAGTCTTCAAAGGGACAAGTCTCCCAGAGGACAAGTCTCCTAGGGGACATCTCTTCCCACGATGAAAAAATTATTGTTACGCGAGGACAAGTATTCCCAGGGACAAGTCTCCCCGAGGACACGTCTCCCCAGGGACATCTCTTTCCACTAAAAAAAATTATTGCTTCGCGAGGACAAGTCTCCCTGGGGACTTCTCTTCCCACAATGAAAAAATTATTGCCACGCAAGGACAAGTCTTCCCGAGGACAAGTCTCCCAAGGGACATCTCTTCCCACGATGAAAAAATTATTGTTACGCGAGGACAAGTCTTCCCAGGGAAAAGTCTCCCCGAGGACAAGTCTCCCCGGTGACAAGTCTCCCCAGGGACATCTCTTTCCACTAAAAAAAATTATTGCTTCGCAAGGACAAGTCTTCCCAGGGACATCTCTTTTCACTAAAAAAAATTATTGCTTCGCGAGGACAAGTCTCCCTGGGGACATCTCTTCCCACAATGAAAAAATTATTGCCACGCAAGGACAAGTCTTCCCGAGGACAAGTCTTCGCAGGGACATCTCTTCCCACGATAAAAAAATTATTGCCACGCGAGGACAAGTCTCCTAGGGGACATCTCTTCCCACGATAAAAAAATTATTGCTTTGCGAGGACAAGTCTCCCCAGGGACAAGTCTTCCCGAGGACAAGTCTCCCCAGGGACATCTCTTCCCACGATGAAAAAATTATTGCTACGCGAAGACAAGTCTTCCCAGGGACAAGTCTCCCAAGGGACATCTCTTCCCACGATGAAAAAATTATTGTTACGCGAGGACAAGTCTTCCCAGGGACAAGTCTCCCCGAGGACACGTCTCCCCAGGGACATCTCTTTCCACTAAAAAAAATTATTGCTTCGCGAGGACAAGTCTCCCTGGGGACTTCTCTTCCCACAATGAAAAAATTATTGCCACGCAAGGACAAGTCTTACCTAGGACAAGTCTCATCAGGGACATCTCTTCCCACAATGAAAAAATTATTGCCACGCAAGGACAAGTCTTCCCGAGGACAAGTCTCCTCAGGGACATCTCTTCCCACGATGAAAAAATTATTGTTACGCGAAGACAAGTCTTCCCAGGGACAAGTCTCCCCAGGGACATCTCTTCCCACGATGAAAAAATTATTGTTACGCGAGGACAAGTCTTCCCAGGGACAAGTCTCCCCGAGGACACGTCTCCCCAGGGACATCTCTTTCCACTAAAAAAAATTATTGCTTCGCAAAACAAGTCTCCCTGGGGACTTCTCTTCCCACAATGAAAAAATTATTGCCACGCAAGGACAAGTCTTCCCGAGGACAAGTCTCCCCAGGGACATCTCTTTCCACTAAAAAACATTATTGACACGAGAGGACAAGTCTTCCTAGGACAAGTCTCCCCGAGGACATCTCTTCCCACGTTGAAAAAGTCATTGCCACGCGAGTACAAGTCTTTCCAGAGACGAGTCTCCCCGAGGACAAGTCTCCTAGGGGACATCTCCTCCCACGATAAAAAAATTATTGCTACGCGAGGACAAGTCTCCCCAGGGACATCTCTTCCCACGATGAAAAAATTATTGTTACGCGAGGACAAGTCTTCATAGGGACAAGTCTCCCTGAGGACACGTCTCCCCAGGGACATCTCTTTTCACTAAAAAAAATTATTGCTTCGCGAGGACAAGTCTCCCTAGGGACATCTCTTCCCACAATGAAAAAATTATTGCCACGCGAGGACAAGTCTTCCCGAGGACAAGTCTCCCCAGGGACATCTCTTCCCACGATGCAAAAATTATTGTTACGCGAGGACAAGTCTTCCCAGGGACAAGTCTCCCCGAGGACAAGTCTCCCCGAGGACAATTCTCCCCGGTGACAAGTCTCCCCAGGGACATCTCTTTCCACTAAAAAAAATTATTGCTTCGCGAGGACAAGTCTTCCCAGGGACATCTCTTCCCACGATGAAAAAATTTTTGCCACGCGAGGACAAGTCTCCCCGAGGACAAGTCTCCCTAGGGACATCTCTTCCCACTAAAAAAAATTATAGCCACGAGAGGACAAGTCTTCCCAGGACAAGTCTGCCCGAGGGCATCTCTTCTTACGTTGAAAAAATTATTGCTACGCGAGGACAAGTCTTCCCAGGACAAGTCTCCCCGAGGACATCTCATCCCACGTTGAAAAAATCATTGCCACGCGAGGACAAGTCTTTCTAGGGACAAGTCTCCCCGAGGACAAGTCTCCTAGGGGACATCTCTTCCCACGATAAAAAAATTATTGCTACGCGAGGACAAGTCTCCCCGGGGACAAGTCTCCCAGGGACAAGTCTCCCCAGGGGCATCTCTTCCCACTAAAAAAAATTATTGCCACGCGAAGACAAGTCTTCCCAGGGACAAGTCTCCCCAGGGACATCTCTTCCCACAATGAAAAAATTATTGCCACGCGAGGACAAGTCTCCCCGAGGACAAGTCTCCCCGGGGATATCTCTTCCCACGATGAAAAAATTATTGCCACGCGAGGACAAGTCTCCCCGAGGACAAGTTTCCTAGGGGACATCTCTTCTCACGATAAAAAAATTTTTGCTACGCGAGGACAAGTCTCCCCAGGGACATCTCTTCCCACGATGAAAAAATTATTGTTACGCGAGGACAAGTCTTCCCAGGAACAAGTCTCCCCGAGGACAAGTCTCCCCAGGGACATCTCTTTCCAATAAAAAAAATTATTGCTTCGCGAGGACAAGTCTCCCTGGGGACATCTCTTCCTACGATGAAAAAATTATTAATACGCAGGGACAATTCTTCCCAGGGACAAGTCTTCCCAAAGACAAGTCTCCACGAGGAAAAGTCTCCCCAGGGACATCTCTTCCCACTGAAAAAAATTATTGCTACGCGAGGACAAGTCTCCGGGGGACAAGTCACCCCAGGGACATCTCTTCCCACTAAAAAAAATTATAGACACGGGAGGACAAGTCTTCCCAGGACAAGTCTCCCCGAGGGCATCTCTTCTTACGTTGAAAAAATTATTGCCACGCGAGGACAAGTCTTCCCAGGACAAGTCTCCCCGAGGACATCTCACCCTACGTTGAAAAAATCATTGCCACGCGAGGACAAGTCTTTCTAGGGACAAGTCTCCCCGAGGACAAGTCTCCTAGGGGACATCTCTTCCCACGATGAAAAAATTATTGTTACGCGAGGACAAGTATTCCCAGGGACAAGTCTCCCCGAGGACACGTCTCCCCAGGGACATCTCTTTCCACTAAAAAAAATTATTGCTTCGCGAGGACAAGTCTCCCTGGGGACTTCTCTTCCCACAATGAAAAAATTATTGCCACGCAAGGACAAGTCTTCCCGAGGACAAGTCTCCCAAGGGACATCTCTTCCCACGATGAAAAAATTATTGTTACGCGAGGACAAGTCTTCCCAGGGAAAAGTCTCCCCGAGGACAAGTCTCCCCGGTGACAAGTCTCCCCAGGGACATCTCTTTCCACTAAAAAAAATTATTGCTTCGCAAGGACAAGTCTTCCCAGGGACATCTCTTTTCACTAAAAAAAATTATTGCTTCGCGAGGACAAGTCTCCCTGGGGACATCTCTTCCCACAATGAAAAAATTATTGCCACGCAAGGACAAGTCTTCCCGAGGACAAGTCTTCGCAGGGACATCTCTTCCCACGATAAAAAAATTATTGCCACGCGAGGACAAGTCTCCTAGGGGACATCTCTTCCCACGATAAAAAAATTATTGCTTTGCGAGGACAAGTCTCCCCAGGGACAAGTCTTCCCGAGGACAAGTCTCCCCAGGGACATCTCTTCCCACGATGAAAAAATTATTGTTACGCGAGGACAAGTCTTCCCAGGGACAAGTCTCCCCAGGGACATCTCTTCCCACGATGAAAAAATTATTGTTACGCGAGGACAAGTATTCCCAGGGACAAGTCTCCCCGAGGACAAGTCTCCCCAGGGACATCTCTTCCCACTGAAAAAAATTATTGCTACGCGAGGACAAGTCTCCCCGGGGACAAGTCACCCCAGGGACATCTCTTCCCACTAAAAAACATTATTGACACGAGAGGACAAGTCTTCCCAGGACAAGTCTCCCCGAGGACATCTCTTCCCACGTTGAAAAAGTCATTGCCACGCGAGTACAAGTCTTTCCACGGACGAGTCTCCCCGAGGACAAGTCTCCTAGGGGACATCTCTTCCCACGATAAAAAAATTATTGCTACGCGAGGACAAGTCTCCCCAGGGACATCTCTTCCCGCGATGAAAAAATTATTGTTACGCGAGGACAAGTCTTCAAAGGGACAAGTCTCCCCGAGGACAAGTCTCCCTAGGGACATCTCTTCCCACAATGAAAAAATTATTGACACGAGAGGACAAGTCTTCCCAGGACAAGTCTCCCCGAGGACATCTCTTCCCACGTTGAAAAAGTCATTGCCACGCGAGTACAAGTCTTTCCACGGACGAGTCTCCCCGAGGACAAGTCTCCTAGGGGACATCTCTTCCCACGATAAAAAAATTATTGCTACGCGAGGACAAGTCTCCCCAGGGACATCTCTTCCCGCGATGAAAAAATTATTGTTACGCGAGGACAAGTCTTCAAAGGGACAAGTCTCCCCGAGGACAAGTCTCCTAGGGGACATCTCTTCCCACGATGAAAAAATTATTGTTACGCGAGGACAAGTATTCCCAGGGACAAGTCTCCCCGAGGACACGTCTCCCCAGGGACATCTCTTTCCACTAAAAAAAATTATTGCTTCGCGAGGACAAGTCTCCCTGGGGACTTCTCTTCCCACAATGAAAAAATTATTGCCACGCAAGGACAAGTCTTCCCGAGGACAAGTCTCCCAAGGGACATCTCTTCCCACGATGAAAAAATTATTGTTACGCGAGGACAAGTCTTCCCAGGGAAAAGTCTCCCCGAGGACAAGTCTCCCCGGTGACAAGTCTCCCCAGGGACATCTCTTTCCACTAAAAAAAATTATTGCTTCGCAAGGACAAGTCTTCCCAGGGACATCTCTTTTCACTAAAAAAAATTATTGCTTCGCGAGGACAAGTCTCCCTGGGGACATCTCTTCCCACAATGAAAAAATTATTGCCACGCAAGGACAAGTCTTCCCGAGGACAAGTCTTCGCAGGGACATCTCTTCCCACGATAAAAAAATTATTGCCACGCGAGGACAAGTCTCCTAGGGGACATCTCTTCCCACGATAAAAAAATTATTGCTTTGCGAGGACAAGTCTCCCCAGGGACAAGTCTTCCCGAGGACAAGTCTCCCCAGGGACATCTCTTCCCACGATGAAAAAATTATTGTTACGCGAGGACAAGTCTTCCCAGGGACAAGTCTCCCCAGGGACATCTCTTCCCACGATGAAAAAATTATTGTTACGCGAGGACAAGTATTCCCAGGGACAAGTCTCCCCGAGGACAAGTCTCCCCAGGGACATCTCTTCCCACTGAAAAAAATTATTGCTACGCGAGGACAAGTCTCCCCGGGGACAAGTCACCCCAGGGACATCTCTTCCCACTAAAAAACATTATTGACACGAGAGGACAAGTCTTCCCAGGACAAGTCTCCCCGAGGACATCTCTTCCCACGTTGAAAAAGTCATTGCCACGCGAGTACAAGTCTTTCCACGGACGAGTCTCCCCGAGGACAAGTCTCCTAGGGGACATCTCTTCCCACGATAAAAAAATTATTGCTACGCGAGGACAAGTCTCCCCAGGGACATCTCTTCCCGCGATGAAAAAATTATTGTTACGCGAGGACAAGTCTTCAAAGGGACAAGTCTCCCCGAGGACAAGTCTCCCTAGGGACATCTCTTCCCACAATGAAAAAATTATTGCCACGCGAGGACAAGTCTTCCCAGGACAAGTCTCCCCGAGGACATCGCATCCCACGTTGAAAAAATCATTGCCACGCGAGGACAAGTCTTTCTAGGGACAAGTCTCCCCGAGGACAAGTCTCCTAGGGGACATCTCTTCCCACGATAAAAAAATTATTGCTACGCGAGGACAAGTCTCCCCGGGGACAAGTCTCCCCAGGGACAAGTCTCCCCAGGGACATCTCTTCCCACTAAAAAAAATTATTGCTACGCGAAGACAAGTCTTCCCAGGGACAAGTCTCCCCAGGGACATCTCTTCCCACGATGAAAAAATTATTGTTACGCGAGGACAAGTCTTCCCAGGGACAAGTCTCCCCGAGGACACGTCTCCCCAGGGACATCTCTTTCCACTAAAAAAAATTATTGCTTCGCGAGGACAAGTCTCCCTGGGGACTTCTCTTCCCACAATGAAAAAATTATTGCCACGCAAGGACAAGTCTTACCTAGGACAAGTCTCCCCAGGGACATCTCTTCCCACAATGAAAAAATTATTGCCACGCAAGGACAAGTCTTCCCGAGGACAAGTCTCCCCAGGGACATCTCTTCCCACGATGAAAAAATTATTGTTACGCGAAGACAAGTCTTCCCAGGGACAAGGCTCCCCAGGGACATCTCTTCCCACGATGAAAAAATTATTGTTACGCGAGGACAAGTCTTCCCAGGGACAAGTCTCCCCGAGGACACGTCTCCCCAGGGACATCTCTTTCCACTAAAAAAAATTATTGCTTCGCAAAACAAGTCTCCCTGGGGACTTCTCTTCCCACAATGAAAAAATTATTGCCACGCAAGGACAAGTCTTCCCGAGGACAAGTCTCCCCAGGGACATCTCTTTCCACTAAAAAACATTATTGACACGAGAGGACAAGTCTTCCTAGGACAAGTCTCCCCGAGGACATCTCTTCCCACGTTGAAAAAGTCATTGCCACGCGAGTACAAGTCTTTCCAGAGACGAGTCTCCCCGAGGACAAGTCTCCTAGGGGACATCTCCTTCCACGATAAAAAAATTATTGCTACGCGAGGACAAGTCTCCCCAGGGACCTCTCTTCCCACGATGAAAAAATTATTGTTACGCGAGGACAAGTCTTCATAGGGACAAGTCTCCCTGAGGACACGTCTCCCCAGGGACATCTCTTTTCACTAAAAAAAATTATTGCTTCGCGAGGACAAGTCTCCCTAGGGACATCTCTTCCCACAATGAAAAAATTATTGCCACGCGAGGACAAGTCTTCCCGAGGACAAGTCTCCCCAGGGACATCTCTTCCCACGATGCAAAAATTATTGTTACGCGAGGACAAGACTTCCCAGGGACAAGTCTCCCCGAGGACAAGTCTCCCCGAGGACAATTCTCCCCGGTGACAAGTCTCCCCAGGGACATCTCTTTCCACTAAAAAAAATTATTGCTTCGCGAGGACAAGTCTTCCCAGGGACATCTCTTCCCACGATGAAAAAATTTTTGCCACGCGAGGACAAGTCTCCCCGAGGACAAGTCTCCCTAGGGACATCTCTTCCCACTAAAAAAAATTATAGCCACGAGAGGACAAGTCTTCCCAGGACAAGTCTGCCCGAGGGCATCTCTTCTTACGTTGAAAAAATTATTGCTACGCGAGGACAAGTCTTCCCAGGACAAGTCTCCCCGAGGACATCTCACCCTACGTTGAAAAAATCATTGCCACGCGAGGACAAGTCTTTCTAGGGACAAGTCTCCCCGAGGACAAGTCTCCCTAGGGACATCTCTTCCCACTAAAAAAAATTATAGCCACGAGAGGACAAGTCTTCCCAGGACAAGTCTGCCCGAGGGCATCTCTTCTTACGTTGAAAAAATTATTGTTACGCGAGGACAAGTATTCCCAGGGACAAGTCTCCCCGAGGACACGTCTCCCCAGGGACATCTCTTTCCACTAAAAAAAATTATTGCTTCGCGAGGACAAGTCTCCCTGGGGACTTCTCTTCCCACAATGAAAAAATTATTGCCACGCAAGGACAAGTCTTCCCGAGGACAAGTCTCCCAAGGAACATCTCTTCCCACGATGAAAAAATTATTGTTACGCGAGGACAAGTCTTCCCAGGGAAAAGTCTCCCCGAGGACAAGTCTCCCCGGTGACAAGTCTCCCCAGGGACATCTCTTTCCACTAAAAAAAATTATTGCTTCGCAAGGACAAGTCTTCCCAGGGACATCTCTTTTCACTAAAAAAAATTATTGCTTCGCGAGGACAAGTCTCCCTGGGGACATCTCTTCCCACAATGAAAAAATTATTGCCACGCAAGGACAAGTCTTCCCGAGGACAAGTCTTCGCAGGGACATCTCTTCCCACGATAAAAAAATTATTGCCACGCGAGGACAAGTCTCCTAGGGGACATCTCTTCCCACGATAAAAAAATTATTGCTTTGCGAGGACAAGTCTCCCCAGGAACAAGTCTTCCCGAGGACAAGTCTCCCCAGGGACATCTCTTCCCACGATGAAAAAATTATTGTTACGCGAGGACAAGTCTTCCCAGGGACAAGTCTCCCCAGGGACATCTCTTCCCACGATGAAAAAATTATTGTTACGCGAGGACAAGTATTCCCAGGGACAAGTCTCCCCGAGGACAAGTCTCCCCAGGGACATCTCTTCCCACTGAAAAAAATTATTGCTACGCGAGGACAAGTCTCCCCGGGGACAAGTCACCCCAGGGACATCTCTTCCCACTAAAAAACATTATTGACACGAGAGGACAAGTCTTCCCAGGACAAGTCTCCCCGAGGACATCTCTTCCCACGTTGAAAAAGTCATTGCCACGCGAGTACAAGTCTTTCCACGGACGAGTCTCCCCGAGGACAAGTCTCCTAGGGGACATCTCTTCCCACGATAAAAAAATTATTGCTACGCGAGGACAAGTCTCCCCAGGGACATCTCTTCCCGCGATGAAAAAGTTATTGTTACGCGAGGACAAGTCTTCAAAGGGACAAGTCTCCCCGAGGACAAGTCTCCCTAGGGACATCTCTTCCCACAATGAAAAAATTATTGCCACGCGAGGACAAGTCTTCCCGAGGACAAGTCTCCCCAGGGACATCTCTTCCCACGATGAAAAAATTATTGTTACGCGAGGACAAGTTTTCCCAGGGACAAGTCTCCCCGAGGACAAGTCTCCCCAGGGACATCTCTTCCCACTGGAAAAAATTATTGCTACGCGAGGACAAGTCTCCCCGGGGACAAGTCTTCCCAGGGACAAGTCTCCCCAAGAACATCTCTTCTCACTAAAAAAAATTATTGACACGAGAGGACAAGTCTTCCCAGGACAAGTCTCCCCGAGGGCATCTCTTCTTACGTTGAAAAAATTATTGCTACGCGAGGACAAGTCTTCCCAGGACAAGTCTCCCCGAGGACATCTCATCCCACGTTGAAAAAATCATTGCCACGCGAGGACAAGTCTTTCTAGGGACAAGTCTCCCCGAGGACAAGTCTCCTAGGGGACATCTCTTCCCACGATAAAAAAATTATTGCTACGCGAGGACAAGTCTCCCCGGGGACAAGTCTCCCCAGGGACAAGTCTCCCCAGGGGCATCTCTTCCCACTAAAAAAAATTATTGCCACGCAAAGACAAGTCTTCCCAGGGACATCTCTTCCCACGATGAAAAAATTATTGTTACGCGAGGACAAGTATTCCCAGGGACAAGTCTCCCCGAGAACACGTCTCCCCAGGGACATCTCTTTCCACTAAAAAAAATTATTGCTTCGCGAGGACAAGTCTCCCTGGGGACATCTCTTCCCACAATGAAAAAATTATTGCCACGCGAGGACAAGTCTTCCCGAGGACAAGTATCCCCAGGGACATCTCTTCCCACGATGAAAAAATTATTGTTACGCGAGGACAAGTCTTCCCAGGGACAAGTCTCCTCGAGGACAAGTCTCCCCGGGGACATCTCTTCCCACTAAAAGAAATTATTGACACGAGAGGACAAGTCTTCCCAGGACAAGTCTCCCCGAGGGCATCTCTTCTTACGTTGAAAAAATTTTTGCCACGCGAGGACAAGTCTTCCCAGGACAAGTCTCCCCGAGGACATCTCCTCCCCGGTTGAAAAAATCATTGCCACGCGAGGACAAGTCTTTCCATGGACAAGTCTCCCCGAGGACAAGTCTCCTAGGGGACATCTCTTCCCACGATAAAAAAATTTGTGCTACGCGAGGACAAGTCTCCCTGGGGACATCTCTTCCCACAATGAAAAAATTATTGCCACGCGAGGACAAGTCTTCCCGAGGACAAGTCTCCCCAGGGACATCTCTTCCCACCATGAAAAAATTATTGTTACGCGAGGACAAGTCTTCCCAGGGACAAGTCTCCTCGAGGACAAGTCTCCCCGGGGACATCTCTTCCCACGATGAAAAAATTATTGCCACACGAGGACAAGTCTTCCCAGGGACAAGTCTCCCCGAGGACAAGTCTCCCCGAGGACATCTCTTCCCACGTTGAAAAAGTCATTGCCACGCGAGTACAAGTCTTTCCAGGGACGAGTCTCCCCGAGGACAAGTCTCCTAGGGGACATCTCTTCCCACGATAAAAAAATTATTGCTACGCGAGGACAAGTCTCCCTAGGGACATCTCTTTCCACGATGAAAAAATTATTGTTACGCGAGGACAAGTCTTCATAGGGAAAAGTCTCCCCGAGGACACGACTCCCCAGGGACATCTCTTTCCACTAAAAAAAATTATTGCTTCGCGAGGACAAGTCTCCCTGGTGACATCTCTTCCCACAATGAAAAAATTCTTGCCACGCGAGGACAAGTCTTCCCGAGGACAAGTCTCCCCAGGGACATCTCTTCCCACGATGAAAAAATTATTGTCACGCGAGGACAAGACTTCCCAGGGACAATTCTCCCCGAGGACAAGTCTCCCCAGGGACATCTCTTCCCACTGAAAAAAATTATTGCTACGCGAGGACAAGTCTTCCCAGGACAAGTCTCCCCGAGGACATCTCATCCCACGTTGAAAAAATCATTGCCACGCGAGGACAAGTCTTTCTAGGGACAAGTCTCCCCGAGGACAAGTCTCCTAAGGGACATCTCTTCCCACGATAAAAAAATTATTGCTACGCAAGGACAAGTCTCCCTGGGGACATCTCTTCCCACAATGAAAAAATTATTGCCACGCGAGGACAAGTCTTCCCAGGGACAATTCTCCCCGAGGACAAGTCTCCCCAGGGACATCTCTTCCCACTGAAAAAAATTATTGCTACGCGAGGACAAGTCTTCCCAGGACAAGTCTCCCCGAGGACATCTCCTCCCCGGTTGAAAAAATCATTGCCACGCGAGGACAAGTCTTTCCAGGGACAAGTCTCCCCGAGGACAAGTCGCCTAGGGGACATCTCTTCCCACGATAAAAAAATTTTTGCTACGTGAGAACAAGTCTCCCTGGGGACATCTCTTCCCACAATGAAAAAATTATTGCCACGCGAGGACAAGTCTTCCCGAGGACAAGTCTCCCCAGGGACATCTCTTCCCACGATGAAAAAATTATTGTTACGCGAGGACAAGTCTTCCCAGGGACAAGTCTCCCCGAGGACAAGTCTCCCCAGGGACATCTCTTTCCAATAAAAAAAATTATTGCTTCGCGAGGACAAGTCTCCCTGGGGACATCTCTTCCCACAATGAAAAAATTATTGCCACGCGAGGACAAGTCTCCCCGAGGACAAGTCTCCCCGGGGACATCTCTTCCCACGATGAAAAAATTATTGCCACGCGAGGACAAGTCTCCCCGAGGATAAGTCTCCCCAGGGACATCTCTTCCCACTAAAAAAAATTATAGCCACGAGAGGACAAGTCTTTCCAGGACAAGTCTGCCCGAGGGCAAGTCTCCCCAGGGACATCTCTTCTCAATAAAAAAAATTATTGCCACGCGAGGACAAGTCTTTCCAGGGACAAGTCTTCCCAAGGACAAGTCTCCACGAGGACAAGTCTCCCCAGGGACATCTCTTCCCACTGAAAAAAATTATTGCTACGCGAGGACAAGTCTCCCCGGGGACAAGTCACCCCAGGGACATCTCTTCCCACTAAAAAAAATTATTGACACGAGAGGACAAGTCTTCCCAGGGACAAGTCTTCCCAAGGACAAGTCTCCACGAGGACAAGTCTCCCCAGGGACATCTCTTCCCACTGAAAAAAATTATTGCTACGCGAGGACAAGTCTCCCCGGGGACAAGTCACCCCAGGGACATCTCTTCCCACTAAAAAAAATTATTGACACGAGAGGACAAGTCTTCCCAGGACAAGTCTCCCCGAGGGCATCTCTTCTAACGTTGAAAAAATTATTGCCACGCGAGGACAAGTCTTCCCAGGACAAGTCTCCCCGAGGACATCTCATCCTACGTTGAAACAATCATTGCCACGCGAGGACAAGTCTTTCTAGGGACAAGTCTCCCCGAGGACAAGTCTCCTAGGGGACATCTCTTCCCACGATAAATAATTATTGCTTTGCGAGGACAAGTCTCCCCGGGGACAAGTCTCCCCAGGGACAAGTCTCCCCAGGGACATCTCTTCCCACTAAAAAAAATTATTGCCACGCGAAGACAAGTCTTCCCAGGGACAAGTCTCCCCAGGGACTTCTCTTCCCACGATGAAAAAATTATTGTTACGCGAGGACAAGTATTCCCAGGGACAAGTCTCCCCGAGGACACGTCTCCCCAGGGACATCTCTTTCCACTAAAAAAAATTATTGCTTCGCGAGGACAAGTCTCCCTGGGGACTTCTCTTCCCACAATGAAAAAATTATTGCCACGCAAGGACAAGTGTTCCCGAGGACAAGTCTCCCAAGGGACATCTCTTCCCACGATGAAAAAATTATTGTTACGCGAGGACAAGTCTTCCCAGGGAAAAGTCTCCCCGGGGACAAGTCTCCCCAGGGACAAGTCTCCCCAGGGACATCTCTTCCCACTAAAAAAAATTATTGCCACGCGAAGACAAGTCTTCCCAGGGACAAGTCTCCCCAGGGACTTCTCTTCCCACGATGAAAAAATTATTGTTACGCGAGGACAAGTATTCCCAGGGACAAGTCTCCCCGAGGACACGTCTCCCCAGGGACATCTCTTTCCACTAAAAAAAATTATTGCTTCGCGAGGACAAGTCTCCCTGGGGACTTCTCTTCCCACAATGAAAAAATTATTGCCACGCAAGGACAAGTGTTCCCGAGGACAAGTCTCCCAAGGGACATCTCTTCCCACGATAAAAAAATTATTGCCACGCGAGGACAAGTCTCCTAGGGGACATCTCTTCCCACGATAAAAAAATTATTGCTTTGCGAGGACAAGTCTCCCCAGGGACATCTCTTCCCACGATGAAAAAATTATTGTTACGCGAGGACAAGTCTTCCCAGGGACAAGTCTCCCCGAAGAAAAGTCTCCCCGGGGACATCTCTTCCCACGATGAAAAAATTATTGTCACACGAGGACAAGTCTTCCCAGGGACAAGTCTCCCCGAGGACAAGTCTCCCCAGGGACATCTCTTCCCACTGAAAAAAATTATTGCTACGCGAGGACAAGTCTCCCCGGGGACAAGTCACCCCAGGGACATCTCTTCCCACTAAAAAACATTATTGACACGAGAGGACAAGTCTTCCCAGGACAAGTCTCCCTAGGGACATCTCTTCCCACAATGAAAAAATTATTGCCACGCGAGGACAAGTCTTCCCGAGGACAAGTCTCCCCAGGGACATCTCTTCCCACGATGAAAAAATTATTGTTACGCGAGGACAAGTCTTCCCAGGGACAAGTCTCCCCGAGGACAAGTCTCCCCAGGGACATCTCTTCCCACTGAAAAAAATTATTGCTACGCGAGGACAAGTCTCCCCGGGGACAAGTCTTCCCAGGGACAAGTCTCCCCAAGAACATCTCTTCTCACTAAAAAAAATTATTGACAGGAGAGGACAAGTCTTCCCAGGACAAGTCTCCCCGAGGCATCTCTTCTTACGTTGAAAAAATTATTGCTACGCGAGGACAAGTCTTCCCAGGACAAGTCTCCCCGAGGACATCTCATCCCACGTTGAAAAAATCATTGCCACGCGAGGACAAGTCTTTCTAGGGACAAGTCTCCCCGAGGACAAGTCTCCTAGGGGACATCTCTTCCCACGATAAAAAAATTATTGCTACGCGAGGACAAGTCTCCCCGTGGACAAGTCTCCCCAGGGACAAGTCTCCCCAGGGGCATCTCTTCCCACTAAAAAAAATTATTGCCACGCAAAGACAAGTCTTCCCAGGGACAAGTCTCCCCAGGGACATCTCTTCCCACGATGAAAAAATTTTTGTTACGCGAGGACAAGTATTCCCAGGGACAAGTCTCCCCGAGGACACGTCTCCCCAGGGACATCTCTTTCCACTAAAAAAAATTATTGCTTCGCGAGGACAAGTCTCCCTGGGGACATCTCTTCCCACAATGAAAAAATTATTGCCACGCGAGGACAAGTCTTCCCGAGGACAAGTCTCCCCGAGGACATCTCTTCCCACGTTGAAAAAGTCATTGCCACGCGAGTACAAGTCTTTCCAGGGACGAGTCTCCCCGAGGACAAGTCTCCTAGGGGACATCTCTTGCCACGATAAAAAAATTATTGCTACGCGAGGACAAGTCTCCCCAGGGACATCTCTTCCCACGATGAAAAAATTATTGTTACGCGAGGACAAGTATTCCCAGGGACAAGTCTCCCCGAGGACACGTCTCCCCAGGGACATCTCTTCCCACGATGAAAAAATTATTGCCACACGAGGACAAGTCTTCCCAGGGACAAGTCTCCCCGAGGACAAGTCTCCCCAGGGACATCTCTTCCCACTGAAAAAAATTATTGCTACGCAAGGACAAGTCTCCCCGGGGACAAGTCTCCCCAGGGACAAGTCTCCCCAGGGACAAGTCTCCCCAGGCACAAGTCTCCCCAGGAACATCTCTTCCCACTAAAAGAAATTATTGACACGAGAGGACAAGTCTTCCCAGGACAAGTCTCCCCGAGGGCATCTCTTCTTACGTTGAAAAAATTTTTGCCACGCGAGGACAAGTCTTCCCAGGACAAGTCTCCCCGAGGACATCTCCTCCCCGGTTGAAAAAATCATTGCCACGCGAGGACAAGTCTTTCCAGGGACAAGTCTCCCCGAGGACAAGTCTCCTAGGGGACATCTCTTCCCACGATAAATAAATTTTTGCTACGCGAGGACAAGTCTCCCTGGGGACATCTCTTCCCACAATGAAAAAATTATTGCCACGCGAGGACAAGTCTCCCCGAGGACACGTCTCCCTAGGGACATCTCTTTCCACTAAAAATAATTATTGCTTCGCGAGGACAAGTCTCCCTGGGGACATCTCTTCCCACAATGAAAAAATTATTGCCACGCGAGGACAAGTCTCCCCGAGGACATCTCCTCCCCGGTTGAAAAAATCATTGCCACGCGAGGACAAGTCTTTCCAGGGACAAGTCTCCCCGAGGACAAGTCTCCTAGGGGACATCTCTTCCCACGATAAAAAAATTTTTGCTACGCGAGGACAAGTCTCCCTGGGTACATCTCTTCCCACAATGAAAAAATTATTGCCACGCGAGGACAAGTCTTCCCGAGGACAAGTCTCCCTAGGGACATCTCTTCCCACCATGAAAAAATTATTGTTACGCGAGGACAAGTCTTCCCAGGGACAAGTCTCCCCCAGGACAAGTCTCCCCAGGGACATCTCTTTCCAATAAAAAAAATTATTGCTTCGCGAGGACAAGTCTCCCTGGGGACATCTCTTCCCACAATAAAAAAATTATTGCCACGCGAGGACAAGTCTCCCCGAGGACAAGTCTCCCCGGGGACATCTCTTCCTACGATGAAAAAATTATTGCCACGCGAGGACAAGTCTCCCCGGGGACAAGTCTCCCCAGGGACAAGTCTCCCCAGGGGCATCTCTTCCCACTAAAAAAAATTATTGCCACGCGAAGACAAGTCTTCCCAGGGACAAGTCTCCCCAGGTACATCTCTTCCCACGATGAAAAAATTATTGTTACGCGAGGACAAGTATTCCCAGGGACAAGTCTCCCCGAGGACACGTCTCCCCAGGGACATCTCTTTCCACTAAAAAAAATTATTGCTTCGCGAGGACAAGTCTCCCTGGGGACATCTCTTCCCACAATGAAAAAATTATTGCCACGCGAGGACAAGTCTTCCCGAGGACAAGTCTCCCCAAAGACATCTCTTCCCACGTTGAAAAAGTCATTGCCACGCGAGTACAAGTCTTTCCAGGGACGAGTCTCCCCGAGGACAAGTCTCCTAGGGGACATCTCTTCCCACAATAAAAAAATTATTGCCACGCGAGGACAAGTCTCCCCGAGGACAAGTCTCCCCGGGGACATCTCTTCCTACGATGAAAAAATTATTGCCACGCGAGGACAAGTCTCCCCGGGGACAAGTCTCCCCAGGGACAAGTCTCCCCAGGGGCATCTCTTCCCACTAAAAAAAATTATTGCCACGCGAAGACAAGTCTTCCCAGGGACAAGTCTCCCCAGGTACATCTCTTCCCACGATGAAAAAATTATTGTTACGCGAGGACAAGTATTCCCAGGGACAAGTCTCCCCGAGGACACGTCTCCCCAGGGACATCTCTTTCCACTAAAAAAAATTATTGCTTCGCGAGGACAAGTCTCCCTGGGGACATCTCTTCCCACAATGAAAAAATTATTGCCACGCGAGGACAAGTCTTCCCGAGGACAAGTCTCCCCGAGGACATCTCTTCCCACGTTGAAAAAGTCATTGCCACGCGAGTACAAGTCTTTCCAGGGACGAGTCTCCCCGAGGACAAGTCTCCTAGGGGACATCTCTTGCCACGATAAAAAAATTATTGCTACGCGAGGACAAGTCTCCCCAGGGACATCTCTTCCCACGATGAAAAAATTATTGTTACGCGAGGACAAGTATTCCCAGGGACAAGTCTCCCCGGGGACAAGTCTCCCCGGGGACAAGTCTCCCCGGGGACAAGTCTCCCCGGGGACAAGTCTCCCCAGGGACAAGTCTCCCCAAGAACATCTCTTCTCACTAAAAAAAATTATTGACACGAGAGGGCAAGTCTTCCCAGGACAAGTCTCCCCGAGGGCATCTCTTCTTACGTTGAAAAAATTATTGCTACGCGAGGACAAGTCTTCCCAGGACAAGTCTCCCCGAGGACATCTCATCCCACGTTGAAAAAATTATTGTTACGCGAGGACAAGTCTTCCCAGGGACAAGTCTCCTCGAGGACAAGTCTCCCCGGGGACATCTCTTCCCACAATGAAAAAATTATTGCTACGCGAGGACAAGTCTTCCCGAGGACAAGTCTCCCCAGGGACATCTCTTTCCAATAAAAAAAATTATTGCTTCGCGAGGACAAGTCTCCCTGCGGACATCTCTTCCTACGATGAAAAAATTATTGTTACGCAGGGACAAGTCTTCCCAGGGACAAGTCTTCCCCAGGACAAGTCTCCCCGAGGACAAGTCTCCCCAGGGACATCTCTTCGCACGATGAAAAAATTATTGTTACGCGAGGACAAGTCTTCCCAGGGACAATTCTCCCCGAGGACAAGTCTCCCCAGGGACATCTCTTCCCACTGAAAAAAATTATTGCTACGCGAGGACAAGTCTCCCCTTGGACAAGTCTCCCCAGGGACAAGTCTCCCCAAGAACTTCTCATCTCACTAAAAAAAATTATTGACACGAGAGGACAAGTCTTCCCAGGACAAGTGTCCCCGAGGGCATCTCTTCTTACGTTGAAAAAATTATTGCCACGCGAGGACAAGTCTTCCCAGGACAAGTCTCCCCGAGGACATCTCATCCCACGTTGAAAAAATCATTGCCACGCGAGGACAAGTCTTTCTAAGGACAAGTCTCCCCGAGGACAAGTCTCCTAGGGGACATCTCTTCCAACGATAAAAAAATTATTGCTACGCGAGGACAAGTCTCCCCGGGGACAAGTCTCCCCGGGGACAAGTCTCCCCAGGGACAAGTCTCCCCAGGCACATCTCTTCTCACTAAAAAAAATTATTTCCACGCGAAGACAAGTCTTCCCAGGGACAAGTCTCCCCAGGGACATCTCTTCCCACGATGAAAAAATTATTGTTACGCGAGGACAAGTCTTCCCAGGGACAAGTCTCCCCGAGGACAAGTCTCCCCAGGGACATCTCTTTCCAATAAAAAAAATTATTGCTTCGCGAGGACAAGTCTCCCTGGGGACATCTCTTCTCACAATGAAAAAATTATTGCCACGCGAGGACAAGTCTTCCCAGGGACAAGTCTCCCCGAGGACAAGTCTCCCCAGGGACATCTCTTTCCAATAAAAAAAATTATTGCTTCGCGAGGACAAGTCTCCCCGGGGACATCTCTTCCCACGATGAAAAAATTATTGCCACGCGAGGACAAGTCTCCCCGAGGATAAGTCTCCCCAGGGACATCTCTTCCCACTAAAAAAAATTATAGCCACGAGAGGACAAGTCTTTCCAGGACAAGTCTGCCCGAGGACAAGTCTCCCCAGGGACATCTCTTCTTAATAAAAAAAATTATTGCCACGCGAGGACAAGTCTTTCCAGGGACAAGTCTCCCCGAGGACAAGTTTCCTAGGGGACATCTCTTCTCACGATAAAAAAATTATTTCTACGCGAGGACAAGTCTCCCCAGGGACATCTCTTCCCACGATGAAAAAATTATTGTTACGCGAGGACAAGTCTTCCCAGGGACAAGTCTCCCCGAGGACAAGTCTCCCCAGGGACATCTCTTTCCAATAAAAAAAATTATTGCTTCGCGAGGACAAGTCTCCCTGGGGACATCTCTTCCTACGATGAAAAAATTATTGTTACGCAGGGACAAGTCTTTCCAGGGACAAGTCTTCCCAAGAGCAAGTCTCCCCGAGGACAAGTCTCCCCAGGGACATCTCTTCCCACAGAAAAAAATTATTGCTACGCGAGGCCAAGTCTCCCCGGGAACAAGTCACCCCAGGGACATCTCTTCCCACTAAAAAAAATTATTGACACGAGAGGACAAGTCTTCCCAGGACAAGTCTCCCCGAGGGCATCTCTTCTTACGTTGAAAAAATTATTGCCACGCGAGGACAAGTCTTCCCAGGACAAGTCTCCCCGAGGACATCTCTTCCCACTTTGAAAAAATTATTGTTACGCGAGGACAAGTCTTCCCAGGGACAAGTCTCCCCGAGGACAAGTCTCCCCAGGGACATCTCTTTTCACTAAAAAAAATTATTGCTTCGCGAGGACAAGTCTCCCTGGTGACATCTCTTCCCACTGAAAAAAATTATTGCTACGCGAGGACAAGTCTTCCCAGGACAATACTCCCCGAGGACATCTCATCCCACGTTAAAAAAATCATTGCCACGCGAGGACAAGTCTTTCTAGGGACAAGTCTCCCCGAGGACAAGTCTCCTAGGGGACATCTCTTCCCACGATAAAAAAATTATTGCTACGCAAGGACAAGTCTCCCCGGGGACAAGTCTCCCCAGGGACAAGTCTCCCCAGGGACATCTTTTCCCACTAAAAAAAATTATTGCCACGCGAAGACAAGTCTTCCCAGGGACAAGTCTCCCCAGGGACATCTCTTCCCACGATAAAAAAATTATTGCTTCGCGAGGACAAGTCTCCCTGGGGACTTCTCTTCCCACAATGAAAAAATTATTGCCACGCAAGGACAAGTCTTCCCGAGGACAAGTCTCCCAAGGGACATCTCTTCCCACGATGAAAAAATTATTGTTACGCGAGGACAAGTCTTCCTAGGGACAAGTCTCCCCGAGGACAAGTCTCCCTAGGGACATCTCTTCCCACTGAAAAAAATTATTGCCACGCAAGGACAAGTCTTCCCAGGACAAGTCTCCCCGAGGACATCTCATCCCACGTTGAAAAAATCATTGCCACGCGAGGACAAGTCTTTCTAAGGACAAGTCTCCCCGAGGACAAGTCTCCTAGGGGACATCTCTTCCCACGATAAAAAAATTATTGTTACGCGAGGACAAGTCTTCCCAGGGACAAGTCTCCCCGAGGACAAGTCTCCCCAGGGACATCTCTTCCCACTGGAAAAAATTATTGCTACGCGAGGACAAGTCTCCCCGGGGACAAGTCTCCCCAGGGACAAGTCTCCCCAAGAACATCTCTTCTTACTAAAAAAAATTATTGACACAAGAGGACAAGTCTTCCCAGGACAAGTCTCCCCGAGGGCATCTCTTCTTACGTTGAAAAAATTATTGCTACGCGAGGACAAGTCTTCCCAGGACAAGTCTCCCCGAGGACATCTCATCCCACGTTGAAAAAATCATTGCCACGCGAGGACAAGTCTTTCTAGGGACAAGTCTCCCCGAGGACAAGTCTCCTAGGGGACATCTCTTCCCACGATAAAAAAATTATTGCTACGCGAGGACAAGTCTCCCCGGGGACAAGTCTCCCCAGGGACAAGTCTCCCCAGGGGCATCTCTTCCCACTAAAAAAAATTATTGCCACGCGAAGTCAAGTCTTCCCAGGGACAAGTCTCCCCAGGGACATCTCTTCCCACGATGAAAAAATTATTGTTACGCGAGGACAAGTATTCCCAGGGACAAGTCTCCCCGAGGACACGTCTCCCTAGGGACATCTCTTTCCACTAAGAATAATTATTGCTTCGCGAGGACAAGTCTCCCTGGGGACATCTCTTCCCACAATGAAAAAATTATTGCCACGCGAGGACAAGTCTTCCCGAGGACAAGTCTCCCCAGGGACATCTCTTCCCACCATGATAAAATTATTGTTACGCGAGGACAAGTCTTCCCAGGGTCAAGTCTCCCCCAGGACAAGTCTCCCCAGGGACATCTCTTTCCAATAAAAAAAATTATTGCTTCGCGACGACAAGTCTCCCTGCGGACATCTCTTCCCACAATAAAAAAATTATTGCCACACGAGGACAAGTCTTCCCGAGAATAAGTCTCCCCAGGGACATCTCTTCCCACGATGAAAAAATTATTGCTACGCGAGGACAAGTCTCCCCAGGGACATCTCTTCCCACGATGAAAAAATTATTGTTACGCGAGAACAAGTCTTCATAGGGACAAGTATCCCCGAGGACACGTCTCCCCAGGGACATCTCTTTCCACTAAAAAAATTATTGCTTCGCGAGGACAAGTCTCCCTAAGGACATCTCTTCCCACAATGAAAAAATTATTGCTACGCGAGGACAAGTCTTCCCAGGACAAGTGTCCCCGAGGGCATCTCTTCTTACGTTGAAAAAATTATTGCTACGCGAGGACAAGTCTTCTCAGGACAAGTCTCCCCGGGGACATCTCTTCCCACAATGAAAAAATTATTGCCACGCGAGGACAAGTCTTCCCAAAGACAAGTCTCCCCAGGGACATCTCTTCCCACGATGAAAAAATTATTGTTACGCGAGGACAAGTCTTCCCAGGGACAAGTCTCCTCGAGGACAAGTCTCCCCGGGGACATCTCTTCCCACGATGAAAAAATTATTGCCACACGAGGACAAGTCTTCCCAGGGACAAGTCTCCCCGAGGACAAGTCTCCCCAGGGACATCTCTTCCCACTGAAAAAAATTATTGCTACGCAAGGACAAGTCTCCCCGGGGACAAGTCTCCCCAGGGACAAGTCTCCCCAGGGACAAGTCTCCCCAGGAACATCTCTTCCCACTAAAAGAAATTATTGACACGAGAGGACAAGTCTTCCCAGGACAAGTCTCCCCGAGGGCATCTCTTCTTACGTTGAAAAAATTTTTGCCATGCGAGGACAAGTCTTCCCAGGACAAGTCTCCCCGAGGACATCTCCTCCCCGGTTGAAAAAATCATTGCCACGCGAGGACAAGTCTTTCCAGGGACAAGTCTCCCCGAGGACAAGTCTCCTAGGGGACATCTCTTCCCACGATAAAAAAATTTTTGCTACGCGAGGACAAGTCTCCCCAGGGACATCTCTTCCCACCATGAAAAAATTATTGTTACGCGAGGACAAGTCTTCCCAGGGACAAGTCTCCCCCAGGACAAGTCTCCCCAGGGACATCTCTTTCCAATAAAAAAAATTATTGCTTCGCGAGGACAAGTCTCCCTGGGGACATCTCTTCCCACAATAAAAAAATTATTGCCACGCGAGGACAAGTCTCCCCGAGGACAAGTCTCCCCGGGGACATCTCTTCCTACGATGAAAAAATTATTGCCACACGAGGACAAGTCTCCCCGGGGACAAGTCTCCCCAGGGACAAGTCTCCCCAGGGGCATCTCTTCCCACTAAAAAAAATTATTGCCACGCGAAGACAAGTCTTCCCAGGGACAAGTCTCCCCAGGTACATCTCTTCCCACGATGAAAAAATTATTGTTACGCGAGGACAAGTATTCCCAGGGACAAGTCTCCCCGAGGACACGTCTCCCCAGGGACATCTCTTTCCACTAAAAAAAATTATTGCTTCGCGAGGACAAGTCTCCCTGGGGACATCTCTTCCCACAATGAAAAAATTATTGCCACGCGAGGACAAGTCTTCCCGAGGACAAGTCTCCCCGAGGACATCTCTTCCCACGTTGAAAAAGTTATTGCCACGCGAGTACAAGTCTTTCCAGGAACGAGTCTCCCCGAGGACAAGTCTCCTAGGGGACATCTCTTCCCACGATAAAAAAATTATTGCTACGCGAGGATAAGTCTTCCCAGGGACAAGTCTCCCCGAGGACAAGTCTCCCCAGGGACATCTCTTCCCACTGGAAAAAATTATTGCTACGCGAGGACAAGTCTCCCCGGGGACAAGTCTCCCCGGGGACAAGTCTCCCCGGGGACAAGTCTCCCCGGGGACAAGTCTCCCCGAGGACAAGTCTCCCCGGGGACAAGTCTCCCCGGGGACAAGTCTCCCCGGGGACAAGTCTCCCCGGGGACAAGTCTCCCCGGGGACAAGTCTCCCCGGGGACAAGTCTCCCCGGGGACAAGTCTCCCCGGGGACAAGTCTCCCCGGGGACAAGTCTCCCCGGGGACAAGTCTCCCCAGGGACAAGTCTCCCCAAGAACATCTCTTCTCACTAAAAAAAATTATTGACACGAGAGGACAAGTCTTCCCAGGACAAGTCTCCCCGAGGGCATCTCTTCTTACGTTGAAAAAATTATTGCTACGCGAGGACAAGTCTTCCCAGGACAAGTCTCCCCGAGGACATCTCATCCCACGTTGAAAAAATTATTGTTACGCGAGGACAAGTCTTCCCAGGGACAAGTCTCCTCGAGGACAAGTCTCCCCGGGGACATCTCTTCCCACAATGAAAAAATTATTGCTACGCGAGGACAAGTCTTCCCGAGGACAAGTCTCCCCAGGGACATCTCTTTCCAATAAAAAAAATTATTGCTTCGCGAGGACAAGTCTCCCTGCGGACATCTCTTCCTACGATGAAAAAATTATTGTTACGCAGGGACAAGTCTTCCCAGGGACAAGTCTTCCCAAGGACAAGTCTCCCCGAGGACAAGTCTCCCCAGGGACATCTCTTCGCACGATGAAAAAATTATTGTTACGCGAGGACAAGTCTTCCCAGGGACAATTCTCCCCGAGGACAAGTCTCCCCAGGGACATCTCTTCCCACTGAAAAAAATTATTGCTACGCGAGGACAAGTCTCCCCTTGGACAAGTCTCCCCAGGGACAAGTCTCCCCAAGAACTTCTCTTCTCACTAAAAAAAATTATTGACACGAGAGGACAAGTCTTCCCAGGACAAGTCTCCCCGAGGGCATCTCTTCTTACGTTGAAAAAATTATTGCCACGCGAGGACAAGTCTTCCCAGGACAAGTCTCCCCGAGGACATCTCATCCCACGTTGAAAAAATCATTGCCACGCGAGGACAAGTCTTTCTAAGGACAAGTCTCCCCGAGGACAAGTCTCCTAGGGGACATCTCTTCCCACGATAAAAAAATTATTGCTACGCGAGGACAAGTCTCCCCGGGGACAAGTCTCCCCGGGGACAAGTCTCCCCAGGCACATCTCTTCTCACTAAAAAAAATTATTGCCACGCGAAGACAAGTCTTCCCAGGGACAAGTCTCCCCAGGGACATCTCTTCCCACGATGAAAAAATTATTGTTACGCGAGGACAAGTCTTCCCAGGGACAAGTCTCCCCGAGGACACGTCTCCCCAGGGACATCTTTTTCCTTTAAAAAAAATTATTGCTTCGCGAGGACAAGTCTCCCTCGGGACTTCTCTTCCCACAATGAAAAAATTATTGCCACGCAAGGACAAGTCTTCCCGAGGACAAGTCTCCCCAGGGACATCTCTTCCCACGATGAAAAAATTATTGTTACGCGAGGACAAGTCTTCCCAGGGACAAGTCTCCCCGAAGAAAAGTCTCCCCGGGGACATCTCTTCCCACGTTGAAAAAATTATTGCCACACGAGGACAAGTCTTCCCAGGGACAAGTCTCCCCGAGGACAAGTCTCCCCAGGGACATCTCTTCCCACTGGAAAAAATTATTGCTACGCGAGGACAAGTCTCCCCGGGGACAAGTCTCCCCAGGGACAAGTCTCCCCAAGAACATCTCTTCTCACTTAAAAAAATTATTGACACAAGAGGACAAGTCTTCCCAGGACAAGTCTCCCCGAGGGCATCTCTTCTTACGTTGAAAAAATTATTGCTACGCGAGGACAAGTCTTCCCAGGACAAGTCTCCCCGAGGACATCTCATCCCACGTTGAAAAAATCATTGCCACGCGAGGACAAGTCTTTCTAGGGACAAGTCTCCCCGAGGACAAGTCTCCTAGGGGACATCTCTTCCCACGATAAAAAAATTATTGCTACGCGAGGACAAGTCTCCCCGGGGACAAGTCTCCCCAGGGACAAGTCTCCCCAGGGGCATCTCTTCCCACTAAAAAAAATTATTGCCACGCGAAGTCAAGTCTTCCCAGGGACAAGTCTCCCCAGGGACATCTCTTCCCACGATGAAAAAATTATTGTTACGCGAGGACAAGTATTCCCAGGGACAAGTCTCCCCGAGGACACGTCTCCCTAGGGACATCTCTTTCCACTAAAAATAATTATTGCTTCGCGAGGACAAGTCTCCCTGGGGACATCTCTTCCCACAATGAAAAAATTATTGCCACGCGAGGACAAGTCTTCCCGAGGACAAGTCTCCCCAGGGACATCTCTTCCCACCATGAAAAAATTATTGTTACGCGAGGACAAGTCTTCCCAGGGACAAGTCTCCCCCAGGACAAGTCTCCCCAGGGACATCTCTTTCCAATAAAAAAAATTATTGCTTCGCGACGACAAGTCTCCCTGCGGACATCTCTTCCCACAATGAAAAAATTATTGCCACACGAGGACAAGTCTTCCCGAGAATAAGTCTCCCCAGGGACATCTCTTCCCACGATGAAAAAATTATTGCTACGCGAGGACAAGTCTCCCCAGGGACATCTCTTCGCACGATGAAAAAATTATTGTTACGCGAGAACAAGTCTTCATAGGGACAAGTATCCCCGAGGACACGTCTCCCCAGGGACATCTCTTTCCACTAAAAAAAATTATTGCTTCGCGAGGACAAGTCTCCCTAAGGACATCTCTTCCCACAATGAAAAAATTATTGCTACGCGAGGACAAGTCTTCCCAGGACAAGTCTCCCCGAGGGCATCTCTTCTTACGTTGAAAAAATTATTGCTACGCGAGGACAAGTCTTCTCAGGACAAGTCTCCCCGAGGACATCTCATCCCACGTTAAAAAAAATTATTGTTACGCGAGGACAAGTCTTCCCAGGGACATGTCTCCTCGAGGACAAGTCTCCCCGGGGACATCTCTTCCCACAATGAAAAAATTATTGCCACGCGAGGACAAGTCTTCCCGAGGACAAGTCTCCCCAGGGACATCTCTTCCCACGATGAAAAAATTATTGTTACGCGAGGACAAGTCTTCCCAGGGACAAGTCTCCTCGAGGACAAGTCTCCCCGGGGACATCTCTTCCCACGATGAAAAAATTATTGCCACACGAGGACAAGTCTTCCCAGGGACATCTCTTCCCACAATGAAAAAATTATTGCCACGCGAGGACAAGTCTCCCCGAGGACAAGTCTCCCCGGGGACATCTCTTCCTACGATGAAAAAATTATTGCCACGCGAGAACAAGTCTCCCCGGGGACAAGTCTCCCCAGGGACATCTCTTCCCACTGGAAAAAATTATTGCTACGCGAGGACAAGTCTCCCCGGGGACAAGTCTCCCCGGGGACAAGTCTCCCCGGGGACAAGTCTCCCCGGGGACAAGTCTCCCCGGGGACAAGTCTCCCCAGGGACAAGTCTCCCCAAGAACATCTCTTCTCACTAAAAAAAATTATTGACACGAGAGGACAAGTCTTCCCAGGACAAGTCTCCCCGAGGGCATCTCTTCTTACGTTGAAAAAATTATTGCTACGCGAGGACAAGTCTTCCCAGGACAAGTCTCCCCGAGGACATCTCATCCCACGTTGAAAAAATTATTGTTACGCGAGGACAAGTCTTCCCAGGGACAAGTCTCCTCGAGGACAAGTCTCCCCAGGGACATCTCTTCCCACAATGAAAAAATTATTGCTACGCGAGGACAAGTCTTCCCGAGGACAAGTCTCCCCAGGGACATCTCTTTCCAATAAAAAAAATTATTGCTTCGCGAGGACAAGTCTCCCTGCGGACATCTCTTCCTACGATGAAAAAATTATTGTTACGCAGGGACAAGTCTTCCCAGGGACAAGTCTTCCCAAGGACAAGTCTCCCCGAGGACAAGTCTCCCCAGGGACATCTCTTCGCACGATGAAAAAATTATTGTTACGCGAGGACAAGTCTTCCCAGGGACAATTCTCCCCGAGGACAAGTCTCCCCAGGGACATCTCTTCCCACTGAAAAAAATTATTGCTACGCGAGGACAAGTCTCCCCTTGGACAAGTCTCCCCAGGGACAAGTCTCCCCAAGAACTTCTCTTCTCACTAAAAAAAATTATTGACACGAGAGGACAAGTCTTCCCAGGACAAGTCTCCCCGAGGGCATCTCTTCTTACGTTGAAAAAATTATTGCCACGCGAGGACAAGTCTTCCCAGGACAAGTCTCCCCGAGGACATCTCATCCCACGTTGAAAAAATCATTGCCACGCGAGGACAAGTCTTTCTAAGGACAAGTTTCCCCGAGAACAAGTCTCCTAGGGGACATCTCTTCCCACGATAAAAAAATTATTGCTACGCGAGGACAAGTCTCCCCGGGGACAAGTCTCCCCGGGGACAAGTCTCCCCAGGACAAGTCTCCCCGAGGACATCTCTTCCCACGTTCAAAAAGTCATTGCCACGCGAGTACAAGTCTTTCCAGGGACGAGTCTCCCCGAGGACAAGTCTCCTAGGGGACATCTCTTTCCACGATAAAAAAATTATTGCTACGCGAGGACAAGTCACCCCAGGGACATCTCTTCCCGCGATGAAAAAATTATTGTTACGCGAGGAC
Organism: Ganaspis brasiliensis; assembly: GCA_037103525.1. Classification (NCBI taxonomy): domain Eukaryota; kingdom Metazoa; phylum Arthropoda; class Insecta; order Hymenoptera; family Figitidae; genus Ganaspis; species Ganaspis brasiliensis. The sequence goes on from JAZKLR010000428.1 coordinate 451,686, forward strand.
AAGTCTCCCTAGGGACATCTCTTCCCACAATGAAAAAATTATTGCCACGCGAGGACAAGTCTTCCCGAGGATAAGTCTCCCCAGGGACATCTCTTCCCACGATGAAAAAATTATTGTTACGCGAGGACAAGTCTTCCCAGGGACAAGTCTCCCCGAGGACAAGTCTCCCCTGGGACATCTCTTCCCACTGGAAAAAATTATTGCTACGCGAGGACAAGTCTCCCCGGGGACAAGTCTCCCCAGGGACAAGTCTCCCCAAGAACATCTCTTCTCACTAAAAAAAATTATTGCCACGCGAGGACAAGTCTTCCCAGGACAAGTCTCCCCGAGGACATCTCATCCCACGTTGAAAAAATCATTGCCACGCGAGGACAAGTCTTTCTAAGGACAAGTCTCCCCGAGGACAAGTCTCCTAGGGGACATCTCTTCCCACGATAAAAAAATTATTGCTACGCGAGGACAAGTCTCCCCGGGGACAAGTCTCCCCAGGGACAAGTCTCCCCAGGCACATCTCTTCTCACTAAAAAAAATTATTGCCACGCGAAGACAAGTCTTCCCAGGGACAAGTCTCCCCAGGGACATCTCTTCCCACGATGAAAAAATTATTGTTACGCGAGGACAAGTCTTCCCAGGGACAAGTCTCCCCGAGGACACGTCTCCCCAGGGACATCTTTTTCCTTTAAAAAAAATTATTGCTTCGCGAGGACAAGTCTCCCTCGGGACTTCTCTTCCCACAATGAAAAAATTATTGCCACGCAAGGACAAGTCTTCTCGAGGACAAGTCTCCCCAGGGACATCTCTTCCCACGATGAAAAAATTATTGTTACGCGAGGACAAGTCTTCCCAGGGACAAGTCTCCCCGAAAAAAAGTCTCCCCGGGGACATCTCTTCCCACGATGAAAAAATGATTGCCACACGAGGACAAGTCTTCCCAGGGACAAGTCTCCCCGAGGACAAGTCTCCCCAGGGACATCTCTTCCCACTGAAAAAAATTATTGCTACGCGAGAACAAGTCTCTCCGGGGACAAGTCACCCCAGGGACATCTCTTCCCACTAAAAAACATTATTGACACGAGAGGACAAGTCTTCCCAGGACAAGTCTCCCCGAGGACATCTCTTCCCACGTTGAAAAAGTCATTGCCACGCGAGTACAAGTCTTTCCAGGGACGAGTCTCCCCGAGGACAAGTCTCCTAGGGGACATCTCTTTCCACGATAAAAAAATTATTGCTACGCGAGGACAAGTCTCCCAGGGACATCTCTTCCCGCGATGAAAAAATTATTGTTACGCGAGGACAAGTCTTCATAGGGACAAGTCTCCCCGAGGACAAGTCTCCCTAGGGACATCTCTTCCCACAATAAAAAAATTATTGCCACGCGAGGACAAGTCTTCCCGAGGATAAGTCTCCCCAGGGACATCTCTTCCCACGATGAAAAAATTATTGTTACGCGAGGACAAGTCTTCCCAGGGACAAGTCTCCCCGAGGACAAGTCTCCCCAGGGACATCTCTTCCCACTGGAAAAAATTATTGCTACGCGAGGACAAGTCTCCCCGGGGACAAGTCTCCCCAGGGACAAGTCTCCCCAAGAACATCTCTTCTCACTAAAAAAAATTATTGACACAAGAGGACAAGTCTTCCCAGGACAAGTCTCCCCGAGGGCATCTCTTCTTACATTGAAAAAATTATTGCTACGCGAGGACAAGTCTTCCCAGGACAAGTCTCCCCGAGGACAAATCTCCCCAGGGACATCTCTTCCCACTGAAAAAAATTTTTGCTACGCGAGGACAAGTCTCCCCGGGGACAAGTCACCCCAGGGACATCTCTTCCCACTAAAAAAAATTATTGACACGAGAGGACAAGTCTTCCCAGGACAAGTCTCCCCGAGGGCATCTCTTCTTACGTTGAAAAAATTATTGCCACGCGAGGACAAGTCTTCCCAGGACAAGTCTCCCCGAGGACATCTCTTCCCACGTTGAAAAAGTCATTGCCACGCGAGTACAAGTCTTTCCAGGGACGAGTCTCCCCGAGGACAAGTCTCCTAGGGGACATCTCTTCCCACGATAAAAAAATTATTGCTACGCGAGGACAAGTCTCCCTAGGGACATCTCTTCCCACGATGAAAAAATTATTGTTACGCGAGGACAAGTCTTCCCAGGGACAATTCTCCCCGAGGACAAGTCTCCCCAGGGACATCTCTTCCCACTGAAAAAAATTATTGCTACGCGAGGACAAGTCTCCCCTTGGACAAGTCTCCCCAGGGACAAGTCTCCCCAAGAACTTCTCTTTTCACTAAAAAAAATTATTGACACGAGAGGACAAGTCTTCCCAGGACAAGTCTCCCCGAGGGCATCTCTTCTTACGTTGAAAAAATTATTGCTACGCGAGGACAAGTCTTCCCAGGACAAGTCTCCCCGAGGACATCTCATCCCACGTTGAAAAAATTATTGCCACGCGAGGACAAGTCTTTCTAAGGACAAGTCTCCTAGGGGACATCTCTTTCCAATAAAAAAAATTATTGCTTCGCGAGGACAAGTCTCCCTGGGGACATCTCTTCCTACGATGAAAAAATTATTGTTACGCAGGGACAAGTCTTCCCAGGGACAAGTCTTCCCAAGGACAAGTCTCCCCGAGGACAAATCTCCCCAGGGACATCTCTTCCCACTGAAAAAAATTTTTGCTACGCGAGGACAAGTCTCCCCGGGGACAAGTCACCCCAGGGACATCTCTTCCCACTAAAAAAAATTATTGACACGAGAGGACAAGTCTTCCCAGGACAAGTCTCCCCGAGGGCATCTCTTCTTACGTTGAAAAAATTATTGCCACGCGAGGACAAGTCTTCCCAGGACAAGTCTCCCCGAGGACATCTCTTCCCACGTTGAAAAAGTCATTGCCACGCGAGTACAAGTCTTTCCAGGGACGAGTCTCCCCGAGGACAAGTCTCCTAGGGGACATCTCTTCCCACGATAAAAAAATTATTGCTACGCGAGGACAAGTCTCCCTAGGGACATCTCTTCCCACGATGAAAAAATTATTGTTACGCGAGGACAAGTCTTCATAGGGAAAAGTCTCCCCGAGGACACGTCTCCCCAGGGACATCTCTTTCCACTAAAAAAAATTATTGCTTCGCGAGGACAAGTCTCCCTGGTGACATCTCTTCCCACAATGAAAAAATTATTGCCACGCGAGGACAAGTCTTCCCGAGGACAAGTCTCCCCAGGGACATCTCTTCCCACGATGAAAAAATTATTGTTACGCGAGGACAAGTCTTCCCAGGGACAATTCTCCCCGAGGACAAGTCTCCCCAGGGACATCTCTTCCCACTGAAAAAAATTATTGCTACGCGAGGACAAGTCTCCCCTTGGACAAGTCTCCCCAGGGACAAGTCTCCCCAAGAACTTCTCTTCTCACTAAAAAAAATTATTGACACGAGAGGACAAGTCTTCCCAGGACAAGTCTCCCCGAGGGCATCTCTTCTTACGTTGAAAAAATTATTGCCACGCGAGGACAAGTCTTCCAGGACAAGTCTCCCCGAGGACATCTCATCCCACGTTGAAAAAATCATTGCCACGCGAGGACAAGTCTTTCTAAGGACAAGTCTCCCCGAGGACAAGTCTCCCCAGGGACATCTCTTCCCACGATAAAAAAATTTTTGCTACGCGAGGACAAGTCTCCCTGGGGACATCTCTTCCCACAATGAAAAAATTATTGCCACGCGAGGACAAGTCTTCCCGAGGACAAGTCTCCCCAGGGACATCTCTTCCCACCATGGAAAAATTATTGTTACGCGAGGACAAGTCTTCCCAGGGACAAGTCTCCCCCAGGACAAGTCTCCCCAGGGACATCTATTTCCAATAAAAAAAATTATTGCTTCGCGACGACAAGTCTCCCTGGGGACATCTCTTCCCACATTGAAAAATAATTGCCACACGAGGACAAGTCTTCCCGAGGATAAGTCTCCCCAGGGACATCTCTTCCCACGATGAAAAAATTATTGTTACGCGAGGACAAGTCTTCCCAGGAACAAGTCTCCCCGAGGACAAGTCTCCCCAGGGACATCTCTTTCCAATAAAAAAAATTATTGCTTCGCGAGGACAAGTCTCCCTGGGGACATCTCTTCCCACAATGAAAAAATTATTGCCACGCGAGGACAAGTCTCCCCGAGGATAAGTCTCCCCAGGGACATCTCTTCCCACTAAAAAAAATTATAGCCACGAGAGGACAAGTGTTTCCAGGACAAGTCTGCCCGAGGACAAGTCTCCCCAGGGACATCTCTTCTCAATAAAAAAAATTATTGCCACGCGAGGACAAGTCTCCCCAGGGACATCTCTTCCCACGATGAAAAAATTATTGTTACGCGAGGACAAGTCTTCCCAGGGACAATTCTCCCCGAGGACAAGTCTCCCCAGGGACATCTCTTCCCACTGAAAAAAATTATTGCTACGCGAGGACAAGTCTCCCCTTGGACAAGTCTCCCCAGGGACAAGTCTCCCCAAGAACATCTCTTCTCACTAAAAAAAATTATTGACACGAGAGGACAAGTCTTCCCAGGACAAGTCTCCCCGAGGGCATCTCTTCTTACGTTGAAAAAATTATTGCCACGCGAGGACAAGTCTTCCCGAGGACAAGTCTCCCCAAGGACATCTCTTCCCACGATGAAAAAATTATTGTTACGCGAGGACAAGTCTTCCCAGGGACAAGTCTCCCCGAGGACAAGTCTCCCCAGGGACATCTCTTCCCACTGGAAAAAATTATTGCTACGCGAGGACAAGTCTCCCCGGGGACAAGTCTCCCCAGGGACAAGTCTCCCCAAGAACATCTCTTCTCACTAAAAAAAATTATTGACACGAGAGGACAAGTCTTCCCAGGACAAGTCTCCCCGAAGGCATCTCTTCTTACGTTGAAAAAAATATTGCTACGCGAGGACAAGTCTTCCCAGGACAAGTCTCCCCGAGGACATCTCATCCCACGTTGAAAAAATCATTGCCACGCGAGGACAAGTCTTTCTAGGGACAAGTCTCCCCGAGGACAAGTCTCCTAGGGGACATCTCTTCCCACGATAAAAAAATTATTGCTACGCGAGGACAAGTCTCCCCGGGGACAAGTCTTCCAGGGACAAGTCTCCCCAGGGACATCTCTTCCCACGATGAAAAAATTATTGTTACGCGAGGACAAGTATTCCCAGGGACAAGTCTCCCCGAGGACACGTCTCCCTAGGGACATCTCTTTCCACTAAAAAAAATTATTGCTTCGCGAGGACAAGTCTCCCTGGGGACATCTCTTCCCACAATGAAAAAATTATTGCCACGCGAGGAAGAGTCTTCCCGAGGACAAGTCTCCCCAGGGACATCTCTTCCCACCATGAAAAAATTATTGTTACGCGAGGACAAGTCTTCCCAGGGACAAGTCTCCCCCACGACAAGTCTCCCCAGGGACATCTCTTTCCAATAAAAAAAATTATTGCTTCGCGACGACAAGTCTCCCTGCGGACATCTCTTCCCACAATGAAAAAATTATTGCCACACGAGGACAAGTCTTCCCAGGACAAGTCTCCCCGAGGACATCTCTTCCCACGATAAAAAAATTATTGCTACGCGAGGACAAGTCTCCCTAGGGACATCTCTTCCCACGATGAAAAAATTATTGTTACGCGAGGACAAGTCTTCATAGGGAAAAGTCTCCCCGAGGACACGTCTCCCCAGGGACATCTCTTTCCACTAAAAAAAATTATTGCTTCGCGAGGACAAGTCTCCCTGGTGACATCTCTTCCCACAATGAAAAAATTATTGCCACGCGAGGACAAGTCTTCCCGAGGACAAGTCTCCCCAGGGACATCTCTTCCCACGATGAAAAAATTATTGTTACGCGAGGACAAGTCTTCCCAGGGACAATTCTCCCCGAGGACAAGTCTCCCCAGGGACATCTCTTCCCACTGAAAAAAATTATTGCTACGCGAGGACAAGTCTCCCCTTGGACAAGTCTCCCCAGGGACAAGTCTCCCCAAGAACTTCTCTTCTCACTAAAAAAAATTATTGACACGAGAGGACAAGTCTTCCCAGGACAAGTCTCCCCGAGGGCATCTCTTCTTACGTTGAAAAAATTATTGCCACGCGAGGACAAGTTTTCCCAGGACAAGTCTCCCCGAGGACATCTCATCCCACGTTGAAAAAATCATTGCCACGCGAGGACAAGTCTTTCTAAGGACAAGTCTCCCCGAGGACAAGTCTCCCCAGGGACATCTCTTCCCACGATAAAAAAATTTTTGCTACGCGAGGACAAGTCTCCCTGGGGACATCTCTTCCCACAATGAAAAAATTATTGCCACGCGAGGACAAGTCTTCCCGAGGACAAGTCTCCCCAGGGACATCTCTTCCCACCATGGAAAAATTATTGTTACGCGAGGACAAGTCTTCCCAGGGACAAGTCTCCCCCAGGACAAGTCTCCCCAGGGACATCTATTTCCAATAAAAAAAATTATTGCTTCGCGACGACAAGTCTCCCTGGGGACATCTCTTCCCACATTGAAAAAATAATTGCCACACGAGGACAAGTCTTCCCGAGGATAAGTCTCCCCAGGGACATCTCTTCCCACGATGAAAAAATTATTGTTACGCGAGGACAAGTCTTCCCAGGGACAAGTCTCCCCGAGGACAAGTCTCCCCAGGGACATCTCTTTCCAATAAAAAAAATTATTGCTTCGCGAGGACAAGTCTCCCTGGGGACATCTCTTCCCACAATGAAAAAATTATTGCCACGCGAGGACAAGTCTCCCCGAGGATAAGTCTCCCCAGGGACATCTCTTCCCACTAAAAAAAATTATAGCCACGAGAGGACAAGTGTTTCCAGGACAAGTCTGCCCGAGGACAAGTCTCCCCAGGGACATCTCTTCTCAATAAAAAAAATTATTGCCACGCGAGGACAAGTCTCCCCAGGGACATCTCTTCCCACGATGAAAAAATTATTGTTACGCGAGGACAAGTCTTCCCAGGGACAATTCTCCCCGAGGACAAGTCTCCCCAGGGACATCTCTTCCCACTGAAAAAAATTATTGCTACGCGAGGACAAGTCTCCCCTTGGACAAGTCTCCCCAGGGACAAGTCTCCCCAAGAACATCTCTTCTCACTAAAAAAAATTATTGACACGAGAGGACAAGTCTTCCCAGGACAAGTCTCCCCGAGGGCATCTCTTCTTACGTTGAAAAAATTATTGCCACGCGAGGACAAGTCTTCCCGAGGACAAGTCTCCCCAAGGACATCTCTTCCCACGATGAAAAAATTATTGTTACGCGAGGACAAGTCTTCCCAGGGACAAGTCTCCCCGAGGACAAGTCTCCCCAGGGACATCTCTTCCCACTGGAAAAAATTATTGCTACGCGAGGACAAGTCTCCCCGGAGACAAGTCTCCCCAGGGACAAGTCTCCCCAAGAACATCTCTTCTCACTAAAAAAAATTATTGACACGAGAGGACAAGTCTTCCCAGGACAAGTCTCCCCGAAGGCATCTCTTCTTACGTTGAAAAAAATATTGCTACGCGAGGACAAGTCTTCCCAGGACAAGTCTCCCCGAGGACATCTCATCCCACGTTGAAAAAATCATTGCCACGCGAGGACAAGTCTTTCTAGGGACAAGTCTCCCCGAGGACAAGTCTCCTAGGGGACATCTCTTCCCACGATAAAAAAATTATTGCTACGCGAGGACAAGTCTCCCCGGGGACAAGTCTTCCCAGGGACAAGTCTCCCCAGGGACATCTCTTCCCACGATGAAAAAATTATTGTTACGCGAGGACAAGTATTCCCAGGGACAAGTCTCCCCGAGGACACGTCTCCCTAGGGACATCTCTTTCCACTAAAAAAAATTATTGCTTCGCGAGGACAAGTCTCCCTGGGGACATCTCTTCCCACAATGAAAAAATTATTGCCACGCGAGGAAGAGTCTTCCCGAGGACAAGTCTCCCCAGGGACATCTCTTCCCACCATGAAAAAATTATTGTTACGCGAGGACAAGTCTTCCCAGGGACAAGTCTCCCCGAGGATAAGTCTCCCCAGGGACATCTCTTCCCACTAAAAAAAATTATAGCCACGAGAGGACAAGTGTTTCCAGGACAAGTCTGCCCGAGGACAAGTCTCCCCAGGGACATCTCTTCTCAATAAAAAAAATTATTGCCACGCGAGGACAAGTCTCCCCAGGGACATCTCTTCCCACGATGAAAAAATTATTGTTACGCGAGGACAAGTCTTCCCAGGGACAATTCTCCCCGAGGACAAGTCTCCCCAGGGACATCTCTTCCCACTGAAAAAAATTATTGCTACGCGAGGACAAGTCTCCCCTTGGACAAGTCTCCCCAGGGACAAGTCTCCCCAAGAACATCTCTTCTCACTAAAAAAAATTATTGACACGAGAGGACAAGTCTTCCCAGGACAAGTCTCCCCGAGGGCATCTCTTCTTACGTTGAAAAAATTATTGCCACGCGAGGACAAGTCTTCTCGAGGACAAGTCTCCCCAAGGACATCTCTTCCCACGATGAAAAAATTATTGTTACGCGAGGACAAGTCTTCCCAGGGACAAGTCTCCCCGAGGACAAGTCTCCCCAGGGACATCTCTTCCCACTGGAAAAAATTATTGCTACGCGAGGACAAGTCTCCCCGGAGACAAGTCTCCCCAGGGACAAGTCTCCCCAAGAACATCTCTTCTCACTAAAAAAAATTATTGACACGAGAGGACAAGTCTTCCCAGGACAAGTCTCCCCGAAGGCATCTCTTCTTACGTTGAAAAAAATATTGCTACGCGAGGACAAGTCTTCCCAGGACAAGTCTCCCCGAGGACATCTCATCCCACGTTGAAAAAATCATTGCCACGCGAGGACAAGTCTTTCTAGGGACAAGTCTCCCCGAGGACAAGTCTCCTAGGGGACATCTCTTCCCACGATAAAAAAATTATTGCTACGCGAGGACAAGTCTCCCCGGGGACAAGTCTTCCCAGGGACAAGTCTCCCCAGGGACATCTCTTCCCACGATGAAAAAATTATTGTTACGCGAGGACAAGTATTCCCAGGGACAAGTCTCCCCGAGGACACGTCTCCCTAGGGACATCTCTTTCCACTAAAAAAAATTATTGCTTCGCGAGGACAAGTCTCCCTGGGGACATCTCTTCCCACAATGAAAAAATTATTGCCACGCGAGGAAGAGTCTTCCCGAGGACAAGTCTCCCCAGGGACATCTCTTCCCACCATGAAAAAATTATTGTTACGCGAGGACAAGTCTTCCCAGGGACAAGTCTCCCCCACGACAAGTCTCCCCAGGGACATCTCTTTCCAATAAAAAAAATTATTGCTTCGCGACGACAAGTCTCCCTGCGGACATCTCTTCCCACAATGAAAAAATTATTGCCACACGAGGACAAGTCTTCCCAGGACAAGTCTCCCCGAGGACATCTCTTCCCACGATAAAAAAATTATTGCTACGCGAGGACAAGTCTCCCTAGGGACATCTCTTCCCACGATGAAAAAATTATTGTTACGCGAGGACAAGTCTTCATAGGGAAAAGTCTCCCCGAGGACACGTCTCCCCAGGGACATCTCTTTCCACTAAAAAAAATTATTGCTTCGCGAGGACAAGTCTCCCTGGTGACATCTCTTCCCACAATGAAAAAATTATTGCCACGCGAGGACAAGTCTTCCCGAGGACAAGTCTCCCCAGGGACATCTCTTCCCACGATGAAAAAATTATTGTTACGCGAGGACAAGTCTTCCCAGGGACAATTCTCCCCGAGGACAAGTCTCCCCAGGGACATCTCTTCCCACTGAAAAAAATTATTGCTACGCGAGGACAAGTCTCCCCTTGGACAAGTCTCCCCAGGGACAAGTCTCCCCAAGAACTTCTCTTCTCACTAAAAAAAATTATTGACACGAGAGGACAAGTCTTCCCAGGACAAGTCTCCCCGAGGGCATCTCTTCTTACGTTGAAAAAATTATTGCCACGCGAGGACAAGTTTTCCCAGGACAAGTCTCCCCGAGGACATCTCATCCCACGTTGAAAAAATCATTGCCACGCGAGGACAAGTCTTTCTAAGGACAAGTCTCCCCGAGGACAAGTCTCCCCAGGGACATCTCTTCCCACGATAAAAAAATTTTTGCTACGCGAGGACAAGTCTCCCTGGGGACATCTCTTCCCACAATGAAAAAATTATTGCCACGCGAGGACAAGTCTTCCCGAGGACAAGTCTCCCCAGGGACATCTCTTCCCACCATGGAAAAATTATTGTTACGCGAGGACAAGTCTTCCCAGGGACAAGTCTCCCCCAGGACAAGTCTCCCCAGGGACATCTATTTCCAATAAAAAAAATTATTGCTTCGCGACGACAAGTCTCCCTGGGGACATCTCTTCCCACATTGAAAAAATAATTGCCACACGAGGACAAGTCTTCCCGAGGATAAGTCTCCCCAGGGACATCTCTTCCCACGATGAAAAAATTATTGTTACGCGAGGACAAGTCTTCCCAGGGACAAGTCTCCCCGAGGACAAGTCTCCCCAGGGACATCTCTTTCCAATAAAAAAAATTATTGCTTCGCGAGGACAAGTCTCCCTGGGGACATCTCTTCCCACAATGAAAAAATTATTGCCACGCGAGGACAAGTCTCCCCGAGGATAAGTCTCCCCAGGGACATCTCTTCCCACTAAAAAAAATTATAGCCACGAGAGGACAAGTGTTTCCAGGACAAGTCTGCCCGAGGACAAGTCTCCCCAGGGACATCTCTTCTCAATAAAAAAAATTATTGCCACGCGAGGACAAGTCTCCCCAGGGACATCTCTTCCCACGATGAAAAAATTATTGTTACGCGAGGACAAGTCTTCCCAGGGACAATTCTCCCCGAGGACAAGTCTCCCCAGGGACATCTCTTCCCACTGAAAAAAATTATTGCTACGCGAGGACAAGTCTCCCCTTGGACAAGTCTCCCCAGGGACAAGTCTCCCCAAGAACATCTCTTCTCACTAAAAAAAATTATTGACACGAGAGGACAAGTCTTCCCAGGACAAGTCTCCCCGAGGGCATCTCTTCTTACGTTGAAAAAATTATTGCCACGCGAGGACAAGTCTTCCCGAGGACAAGTCTCCCCAAGGACATCTCTTCCCACGATGAAAAAATTATTGTTACGCGAGGACAAGTCTTCCCAGGGACAAGTCTCCCCGAGGACAAGTCTCCCCAGGGACATCTCTTCCCACTGGAAAAAATTATTGCTACGCGAGGACAAGTCTCCCCGGAGACAAGTCTCCCCAGGGACAAGTCTCCCCAAGAACATCTCTTCTCACTAAAAAAAATTATTGACACGAGAGGACAAGTCTTCCCAGGACAAGTCTCCCCGAAGGCATCTCTTCTTACGTTGAAAAAAATATTGCTACGCGAGGACAAGTCTTCCCAGGACAAGTCTCCCCGAGGACATCTCATCCCACGTTGAAAAAATCATTGCCACGCGAGGACAAGTCTTTCTAGGGACAAGTCTCCCCGAGGACAAGTCTCCTAGGGGACATCTCTTCCCACGATAAAAAAATTATTGCTACGCGAGGACAAGTCTCCCCGGGGACAAGTCTTCCCAGGGACAAGTCTCCCCAGGGACATCTCTTCCCACGATGAAAAAATTATTGTTACGCGAGGACAAGTATTCCCAGGGACAAGTCTCCCCGAGGACACGTCTCCCTAGGGACATCTCTTTCCACTAAAAAAAATTATTGCTTCGCGAGGACAAGTCTCCCTGGGGACATCTCTTCCCACAATGAAAAAATTATTGCCACGCGAGGAAGAGTCTTCCCGAGGACAAGTCTCCCCAGGGACATCTCTTCCCACCATGAAAAAATTATTGTTACGCGAGGACAAGTCTTCCCAGGGACAAGTCTCCCCGAGGATAAGTCTCCCCAGGGACATCTCTTCCCACTAAAAAAAATTATAGCCACGAGAGGACAAGTGTTTCCAGGACAAGTCTGCCCGAGGACAAGTCTCCCCAGGGACATCTCTTCTCAATAAAAAAAATTATTGCCACGCGAGGACAAGTCTCCCCAGGGACATCTCTTCCCACGATGAAAAAATTATTGTTACGCGAGGACAAGTCTTCCCAGGGACAATTCTCCCCGAGGACAAGTCTCCCCAGGGACATCTCTTCCCACTGAAAAAAATTATTGCTACGCGAGGACAAGTCTCCCCTTGGACAAGTCTCCCCAGGGACAAGTCTCCCCAAGAACATCTCTTCTCACTAAAAAAAATTATTGACACGAGAGGACAAGTCTTCCCAGGACAAGTCTCCCCGAGGGCATCTCTTCTTACGTTGAAAAAATTATTGCCACGCGAGGACAAGTCTTCTCGAGGACAAGTCTCCCCAAGGACATCTCTTCCCACGATGAAAAAATTATTGTTACGCGAGGACAAGTCTTCCCAGGGACAAGTCTCCCCGAGGACAAGTCTCCCCAGGGACATCTCTTCCCACTGGAAAAAATTATTGCTACGCGAGGACAAGTCTCCCCGGAGACAAGTCTCCCCAGGGACAAGTCTCCCCAAGAACATCTCTTCTCACTAAAAAAAATTATTGACACGAGAGGACAAGTCTTCCCAGGACAAGTCTCCCCGAAGGCATCTCTTCTTACGTTGAAAAAAATATTGCTACGCGAGGACAAGTCTTCCCAGGACAAGTCTCCCCGAGGACATCTCATCCCACGTTGAAAAAATCATTGCCACGCGAGGACAAGTCTTTCTAGGGACAAGTCTCCCCGAGGACAAGTCTCCTAGGGGACATCTCTTCCCACGATAAAAAAATTATTGCTACGCGAGGACAAGTCTCCCCGGGGACAAGTCTTCCCAGGGACAAGTCTCCCCAGGGACATCTCTTCCCACGATGAAAAAATTATTGTTACGCGAGGACAAGTATTCCCAGGGACAAGTCTCCCCGAGGACACGTCTCCCTAGGGACATCTCTTTCCACTAAAAAAAATTATTGCTTCGCGAGGACAAGTCTCCCTGGGGACATCTCTTCCCACAATGAAAAAATTATTGCCACGCGAGGAAGAGTCTTCCCGAGGACAAGTCTCCCCAGGGACATCTCTTCCCACCATGAAAAAATTATTGTTACGCGAGGACAAGTCTTCCCAGGGACAAGTCTCCCCCAGGACAAGTCTCCCCAGGGACATCTCTTTCCAATAAAAAAAATTATTGCTTCGCGACGACAAGTCTCCCTGCGGACATCTCTTCCCACAATGAAAAAATTATTGCCACACGAGGACAAGTCTTCCCGAGGATAAGTCTCCCCAGGGACATCTCTTCCCACGATGAAAAAATTATTGTTACGCGAGGACAAGTCTTCCCAGGGACAAGTCTCCCCGAGGACAAGTCTCCCCAGGGACATCTCTTCCCACGATGAAAAAATTATTGTTACGCGAGGACAAGTCTTCATAGGGAAAAGTCTCCCCGAGGACACGTCTCCCCAGGGACATCTCTTTCCACTAAAAAAAATTATTGCTTCGCGAGGACAAGTCTCCCTGGGGACATCTCTTCCCACAATGAAAAAATTATTGCCACGCGAGGACAAGTCTTCCCGAGGACATGTCTCCCCGAGGACATCTCTTCCCACGTTGAAAAAGTCATTACCACGCGAGTACAAGTCTTTCCAGGGACGAGTCTCCCCGAGGACAAGTCTCCTAGGGGACATCTCTTCCCACGATAAAAAAATTATTGCTACGCGAGGACAAGTCTCCCCGGGGACAAGTCTCCCCAGGGACAAGTCTCCCTAGGGACATCTCTTCCCACAATGAAAAAATTATTGCCACGCGAGGACAAGTCTTCCCGAGGACAAGTCTCCCCGAGGACATCTCTTCCCACGTTGAAAAAGTCATTGCCACGCGAGTACAAGTCTTTCCAGGGACGAGTCTCCCCGAGGACAAGTCTCCTAGGGGACATCTCTTCCCACGATAAAAAAATTATTGCTACGCGAGGACAAGTCTCCCCGGGGACAAGTCTCCCCAGGGACAAGTCTCCCTAGGGACATCTCTTCCCACAATGAAAAAATTATTGCCACGCGAGGACAAGTCTTCCCGAGGACAAGTCTCCCCAGGGACATCTCTTCCCACGATGAAAAAATTATTGTTACGCGAGGACAAGTCTTCCCAGGGACAAGTCACCCGAGGACAAGTCTCCCCAGGGACATCTCTTCCCACTGAAAAAAATTATTGCTACGCGAGGACAAGTCTCCCCGGGGACAAGTCTCCCCAGGGACAAGTCTCCCCAGGGACATCTCTTCCCACTAAAAAAAATTATTGCCACGCGAAGACAAGTCTTCCCAGGACAAGTCTCCCCGAGGACATCTCCTCCCACGTTGACAAAATCATTGCCACGCGAGGACAAGTCTTTCCAGGGAAAAGTCTCCCCGAGGACAAGTCTCCTAGGGGACATCTCTTCCCACGATAAAAAAATTTTTGCTACGCGAGGACAAGTCTTCCTGGGGACATCTCTTCCCACAATGAAAAAATTATTGCCACGCGAGGACAAGTCTTCCCGAGGACAAGTCTCCCCAGGGACATCTCTTCCCACGATGAAAAAATTATTGTTACGCGAGGACAAGTCTTCCCAGGGACAAGTCTCTCCGAGGACAAGTCTCCCCAGGGACATCTCTTTCCACTAAAAAAAATTATTGCTTTGCGAGGACAAGTCTCCCTGGGGACATCTCTTCCCACAATGAAAAAATTATTGCCACGCGAGGACAAGTCTTCCCGAGGACAAGTCTCCCCGAGGAATCTCTTCTTACGTTGAAAAAATTATTGCCACGCGAGGACAAGTCTTCCCAGGACAAGTCTCCCCGAGGACATCTCTTCCTACGTTAAAAAAGTCATTGCCACGCGAGGACAAGTCTTTCCAGGGACAAGTCTCCCCGAGGACAAGTCTCCTAGGGGACATCTCTTCCCACGATGAAAAAATTATTGTTACGCGAGGACAAGTCTTCCCAGGGACAAGTCTCCCCGAGGACACGTCTCCCTAGGGACATCTCTTTCCACTAAAAAAAATTATTGCTTCGCGAGGACAAGTCTCCCCAGGGACATCTCTTCCCACTGAAAAAAATTATTGCTAAGCGAGGACAATTCTCCCCGGGGAAAAGTCTCCCCAAGGACAAGTCACCCCAGGGACATCTCTTCCCACTAAAAAAAATTATTGACACGAGAGGACAAGTGTTCCCAGGACAAGTCTCCCCGAGGAATCTCTTCTTACGTTGAAAAAAATATTGCTACGCGAGGACAAGTCTTCCCAGGACAAGTCTCCCCGAGGACAAGTCTCCCCAGGGACATCTCTTCTCAATAAAAAAAATTATTGCCACGCGAGGACAAGTCTTTCCAGGGACATCTCTTCCCACGATGAAAAAATTATTGTTACGCGAGGACAAGTCTTCTCAGGGACAAGTCTCCCCGAGGACAAGTCTCCCCAGGGACATCTCTTTCTAATAAAAAAAATTATTGTTTCGCGAGGACAAGTCTCCCTGGGGACATCTCTTCCTACAATGAAAAAATTATTGTTACGCGAGGACAAGTCTTCCTCGGGACAAGTCTCCCCGAGGACAAGTCTCCCCGAAGACAAGTCACCCCAGGGACATCTCTTCCCACTGAAAAAAATTATTGCTACGCGAGGACAAGTCTCCCCGGGGACAAGTCTCCCCGGGGACAAGTCTCCCCAGGGACATCTCTTCCCACTAAAAAAAATTATTGACACGAGAGGACAAGTCTTTCCAGGACAAGTCTCCCCGAGGGCATCTCTTCTTACGGTGAAAAAATTATTGCCACGCGAGGACAAGTCTTCCCAGGACAAGTCTCCCCGAGGACAAGTCTCCTAGGGGACATCTCTTCCCACGATAAAAAAATTATTGCTACGCGAGGACAAGTCTCCCCAGAGGCATCTCTTCCCACTAAAAAAAATTATTGCCACGCGAAGACAAGTCTTCCCAGGGACAAGTCTCCCCAGGGACATTTCTTCCCACGATGAAAAAATTATTGTTACGCGAGGACAAGTATTCCCAGGGACATCTCTTCCCACTGAAAAAAATTATTGCTACGCGAGGACAAGTCTCCCCGGGGACAAGTCTCCCCAGGGACAAGTCTCCCCAAGAACATCTCTTCTCACTAAAAAAAATTATTGACACGAGAGGACAAGTCTTCCCAGGACAAGTCTCCCCGAGGGCATCTCATCCCACGTTGAAAAAATCATTGCCACGCGAGGACAAGTCTTTCTAGGGACAAGTCTCCCCGAGGACAAGTCTCCCCAGGGACATCTTTTCCCACTGAAAAAAATTATTGCTACGCGAGGACAAGTCTCCCCGGGGACAAGTCACCCCAGGGACATCTCTTCCCACTAAAAAACATTATTGACACGAGAGGACAAGTCTTCCCAGGACAAGTCTCCCCGAGGACATCTCTTCCCACGTTGAAAAAGTCATTGCCACGCGAGTACAAGTCTTTCCAGGGACGAGTCTCCCCGAGGACAAGTCTCCTAGGGGACATCTCTTCCCACGATAAAAAAATTATTGCTACGCGAGGACAAGTCTCCCCAGGGACATCTCTTCCCACGATGAAAAAATTATTGTTACGCGAGGACAAGTCTTCATAGGGACATCTCTTCCCACGATAAAAAAATTATTGCTACGCGAGGACAAGTCTCCCCAGGGACATCTCTTCCCACGTTGAAAAAGTCATTGCCACGCGAGTACAAGTCTTTCCAGGGACAAGTCTCCCCGAGGACAAGTCTCCCCAGGGACATCTCTTTCCAATAAAAAAAATTTTTGCTTCGCGAGGACAAGTCTCCCTGGAAACATCTCTTCCCACAATGAAAAAATTATTGCCACGCGAGGACAAGTCTCCCCGAGGACAAGTCTCCCCGGGGACATCTCTTCCCACGATGAAAAAATTATTGCCACACGAGGACAAGTCTTCCCAGGGACAAGGCTCCCCGAGGACAAGTCTCCCCAGGGACATCTCTTCCCACTAAAAAAAATTATTGCCACGCGAAGACAAGTCTTCCCAGAGACAAGTCTCCCCGAGGACAAGTCTCCCCGAGGACAAGTCTCCCCGGTGACAAGTCTCCCCAGGGACATCTCTTCCCACAATGAAAAAATTATTGCCACGCGAGGACAAGTCTCCCCGAGGACAAGTCTTCCCAGGGACATCTCTTCCCACGATGAAAAAATTTTTGCTACGCGAGGACAAGTCTCCCCGAGGACAAGTCTCCCCAGGGACATCTCTTCCCACGTTGACAAAATCATTGCCACGCGAGGACAAGTCTTTCCAGGGACAAGTCTCCCCGAGGACAAGTCTCCCCAGGGACATCTCTTCTCAATAAAAAAAATTATTGCCACGCGAGGACAAGTCTTTCCAGGGACATCTCTTCCCACAATGAAAAAATTATTGTTACGCGAGGACAAGTCTTCTCAGGGACAAGTCTCCCCGAGGACAAGTCTCCCCAGGGACATCTCTTTCTAATAAAAAAAATTATTGTTTCGCGAGGACAAGTCTCCCTGGGGACATCTCTTCCTACAATGAAAAAATTATTGTTACGCGAGGACAAGTCTTCCTCGGGACAAGTCTCCCCGAGGACAAGTCTCCCCGAAGACAAGTCACCCCAGGGACATCTCTTCCCACTGAAAAAAATTATTGCTACGCGAGGATAAGTCTCCCCGGGGACAAGTCTTCCCGGGGACAAGTCTCCCCAGGGACATCTCTTCCCACTAAAAAAAATTATTGACACGAGAGGACAAGTCTTTCCAGGACAAGTCTCCCCGAGGGCATCTCTTCTTACGGTGAAAAAATTATTGCCACGCGAGGACAAGTCTTCCCAGGACAAGTCTCCCCGAGGACAAGTCTCCTAGGGGACATCTCTTCCCACGATAAAAAAATTATTGCTACGCGAGGACAAGTCTCCCTGGGGACATCTCTTCCCACAATGAAAAAATTATTGCCACGCGAGGACAAGTCCTCCCGAGGACAAGTCTCCCCAGGGACATCTCTTCCCACGATGAAAAAATTATTGTTACGCGAGGACAAGTCTTCCCAGGGACAAGTCTCCCCGAGGACACGTCTCCCCAGGGACATCTCTTTCCACTAAAAAAAATTATTGCTTCGCGAGGACAAGTCTCCCTGGGGACTTCTCTTCCCACAATGAAAAAATTATTGCCACGCAAGGACAAGTGTTCCCGAGGACAAGTCTCCCCAGGGACATCTCTTCCTACGATGAAAAAATTATTGTTACGCGAGGACAAGTCTTCCCAGGGACAAGTCTCCCCGAAGAAAAGTCTCCCCGGGCACATCTCTTCCCACGATGAAAAAATTATTCCCACACGAGGACAAGTCTTCCCAGGGACAAGTCTCCCCGAGGACAAGTCTCCCCAGGGACATCTCTTCCCACTAAAAAAAATTATTGCTACGCGAGGACAAGTCTCCCCGGGGACAAGTCTCCCCAGGGACAAGTCTCCCTAGGGACATCTCTTCCCACAATGAAAAAATTATTGCCACGCGAGGACAAGTCTTCCCGAGGACAAGTCTCCCCAGGGACATCTCTTCCCACGATGAAAAAATTATTGTTACGCGAGGACAAGTCTTCCCAGGGACAAGTCACCCGAGGACAAGTCTCCCCAGGGACATCTCTTCCCACTGAAAAAAATTATTGCTACGCGAGGACAAGTCTCCCCGGGGACAAGTCTCCCCAGGGACAAGTCTCCCCAGGGACATCTCTTCCCACTAAAAAAAATTATTGCCACGCGAAGACAAGTCTTCCCAGGACAAGTCTCCCCGAGGACATCTCCTCCCACGTTGACAAAATCATTGCCACGCGAGGACAAGTCTTTCCAGGGAAAAGTCTCCCCGAGGACAAGTCTCCTAGGGGACATCTCTTCCCACGATAAAAAAATTTTTGCTACGCGAGGACAAGTCTTCCTGGGGACATCTCTTCCCACAATGAAAAAATTATTGCCACGCGAGGACAAGTCTTCCCGAGGACAAGTCTCCCCAGGGACATCTTTTCCCACGATGAAAAAATTATTGTTACGCGAGGACAAGTCTTCCCAGGGACAAGTCTCTCCGAGGACAAGTCTCCCCAGGGACATCTCTTTCCACTAAAAAAAAGTATTGCTTTGCGAGGACAAGTCTCCCTGGGGACATCTCTTCCCACAATGAAAAAATTATTGCCACGCGAGGACAAGTCTTCCCGAGGACAAGTCTCCCCGAGGAATCTCTTCTTACGTTGAAAAAATTATTGCCACGCGAGGACAAGTCTTCCCAGGACAAGTCTCCCCGAGGACATCTCTTCCTATGTTAAAAAATTCATTGCCACGCGAGGACAAGTCTTTCCAGGGACAAGTCTCCCCGAGGACAAGTCTCCTAGGGGACATCTCTTCCCACGATGAAAAAATTATTGTTACGCGAGGACAAGTCTTCCTAGGGACAAGTCTCCCCGAGGACACGTCTCCCTAGGGACATCTCTTTCCACTAAAAAAAATTATTGCTTCGCGAGGACAAGTCTCCCCAGGGACATCTCTTCCCACTGAAAAAAATTATTGCTAAGCGAGGACAATTCTCCCCGGGGAAAAGTCTCCCCAAGGACAAGTCACCCCAGGGACATCTCTTCCCACTAAAAAAAATTATTGACACGAGAGGACAAGTGTTCCCAGGACAAGTCTCCCCGAGGAATCTCTTCTTACGTTGAAAAAATTATTGCTACGCGAGGACAAGTCTTCCCAGGACAAGTCTCACCGAGGACAAGTCTCCCCAGGGACATCTTTTCTCAATAAAAAAAATTATTGCCACGCGAGGACAAGTCTTTCCAGGGACATCTCTTCCCACGATGAAAAAATTATTGTTACGCGAGGACAAGTCTTCTCAGGGACAAGTCTCCCCGAGGACAAGTCTCCCCAGGGACATCTCTTTCTAATAAAAAAAATTATTGTTTCGCGAGGACATGTCTCCCTGGGGACATCTCTTCCTACAATGAAAAAATTATTGTTACGCGAGGACAAGTCTTCCTCGGGACAAGTCTCCCCGAGGACAAGTCTCCCCGAAGACAAGTCACCCCAGGGACATCTCTTCCCACTGAAAAAAATTATTGCTACGCGAGGACAAGTCTCCCCGGGGACAAGTCTCCCCGGGGACAAGTCTCCCCAGGGACATCTCTTCCCACTAAAAAAAATTATTGACACGAGAGGACAAGTCTTTCCAGGACAAGTCTCCCCGAGGGCATCTCTTCTTACGGTGAAAAAATTATTGCCACGCGAGGACAAGTCTTCCCAGGACAAGTCTCCCCGAGGACAAGTCTCCTAGGGGACATCTCTTCCCACGATAAAAAAATTATTGCTACGCGAGGACAAGTCTCCCTGGGGACATCTCTTCCCACAATGAAAAAATTATTGCCACGCGAGGACAAGTCCTCCCGATGACAAGTCTCCCCAGGGACATCTCTTCCCACGATGAAAAAATTATTGTTACGCGAGGACAAGTCTTCCCAGGGACAAGTCTCCCCGAGGACACGTCTCCCCAGGGACATCTCTTTCCAGTAAAAAAAATTATTGCTTCGCGAGGACAAGTCTCCCTGGGGACATCTCTTCCCACAATGAAACAAATTATTGCCACGCGAGGACAAGTCTTCCCGAGGACAAGTCTCCCCAGGGACATCTCTTCCCACGATAAAAAAATTATTGTTACGCGAGGACAAGTCTTCCCAGGGACAAGTCTCCCCGAGGACAAGTCTCCTAGGGGACATCTCTTCCCACGATAAAAAAATTATTGCTACGCGAGGACAAGTCTCCCCAGGGACAAGTCTCTCCAGGGACATCTCTTCCCACTAAAAAAAATTATTGCCACGCGAAGACAAGTCTTCCCAGGGACAAGTCTCCCCAGGGACATCTCTTCCCACGATGAAAAAATTATTGTTACGCGAGGACAAGTCTTCCCAGGGACAAGTCTCCCCGAGGACACGTCTCCCCAGGGACATCTCTTTCCACTAAAAAAAATTATTGCTTCGCGAGGACAAGTCTCCCTGGGGACTTCTCTTCCCACAATGAAAAAATTATTGCCACGCAAGGACAAGTGTTCCCGAGGACAAGTCTCCCCAGGGACATCTCTTCCCACGATGAAAAAATTATTGTTACGCGAGGACAAGTCTTCCCAGGGACAAGTCTCCCCGAAGAAAAGTCTCCCCGGGCACATCTCTTCCCACGATGAAAAAATTATTGCCACACGAGGACAAGTCTTCCCAGGGACAAGTCTCCCCGAGGACAAGTCTCCCCAGGGACATCTCTTCCCACTAAAAAAAATTATTGCTACGCGAGGACAAGTCTCCCCGGGGACAAGTCTCCCCAGGGACAAGTCTCCCTAGGGACATCTCTTCCCACAATGAAAAAATTATTGCCACGCGAGGACAAGTCTTCCCGAGGACAAGTCTCCCCAGGGACATCTCTTCCCACGATGAAAAAATTATTGTTACGCGAGGACAAGTCTTCCCAGGGACAAGTCACCCGAGGACAAGTCTCCCCAGGGACATCTCTTCCCACTGAAAAAAATTATTGCTACGCGAGGACAAGTCTCCCCGGGGACAAGTCTCCCCAGGGACAAGTCTCCCCAGGGACATCTCTTCCCACTAAAAAAAATTATTGCCACGCGAAGACAAGTCTTCCCAGGACAAGTCTCCCCGAGGACATCTCCTCCCACGTTGACAAAATCATTGCCACGCGAGGACAAGTCTTTCCAGGGAAAAGTCTCCCCGAGGACAAGTCTCCTAGGGGACATCTCTTCCCACGATAAAAAAATTTTTGCTACGCGAGGACAAGTCTTCCTGGGGACATCTCTTCCCACAATGAAAAAATTATTGCCACGCGAGGACAAGTCTTCCCGAGGACAAGTCTCACCAGGGACATCTCTTCCCACGATGAAAAAATTATTGTTACGCGAGGACAAGTCTTCCCAGGGACAAGTCTCTCCGAGGACAAGTCTCCCCAGGGACATCTCTTTCCACTAAAAAAAATTATTGCTTTGCGAGGACAAGTCTCCCTGGGGACATCTCTTCCCACAATGAAAAAATTATTGCCACGCGAGGACAAGTCTTCCCGAGGACAAGTCTCCCCGAGGAATCTCTTCTTACGTTGAAAAAATTATTGCCACGCGAGGACAAGTCTTCCCAGGACAAGTCTCCCCGAGGACATCTCTTCCTACGTTAAAAAAGTCATTGCCACGCGAGGACAAGTCTTTCCAGGGACAAGTCTCCCCGAGGACAAGTCTCCTAGGGGACATCTCTTCCCACGATGAAAAAATTATTGTTACGCGAGGACAAGTCTTCCCAGGGACAAGTCTCCCCGAGGACACGTCTCCCTAGGGACATCTCTTTCCACTAAAAAAAATTATTGCTTCGCGAGGACAAGTCTCTCCAGGGACATCTCTTCCCACTGAAAAAAATTATTGCTAAGCGAGGACAAGTCTCCCCGGGGAAAAGTCTCCCCAAGGACAAGTCACCCCAGGGACATCTCTTCCCACTAAAAAAAATTATTGACACGAGAGGACAAGTGTTCCCAGGACAAGTCTCCCCGAGGAATCTCTTCTTACGTTGAAAAAATTATTGCTACGCGAGGACAAGTCTTCCCAGGACAAGTCTCCCCGAGGACATCTCTTCCCACGTTGAAAAAGTCATTGCCACGCGAGGACAAGTCTTTCCAGGGACAAGTCTCCCCGAGGACAAGTCTCCTAGGGGACATCTCTTCCCACGATAAAAAAATTATTGCTACGCGAGGACAAGTCTCCCTGGGGACATCTCTTCCCACAATGAAAAAATTATTGCCACGCGAGGACAAGTCTTTCCGAGGACAAGTCTCCCCAGGGACATCTCTTCTTATGATGAAAAAATTATTGCCACACGAGGACAAGTCTTCCCAGGGACAAGTTTCCCCGAGGACAAGTCTCCCCAGAGACATCTCTTCCCACTAAAAAAAATTATTGCCACGCGAAGACAAGTCTTCCCAGGGACAAGTCTCCCCGATGACAAGTCTCCCCGAGGACAAGTCTCCCCAGGGACATCTCTTCCCACTGAAAAAAATTATTGCTTCGCGAGGACAAGTCTCCCTGGGGACATCTCTTCCCACGATGAAAAAATTATTGTTACGCGAGGACAAGTCTTCCCAGGGACAAGTCTCCCCGAGGACAAGTCTCCCTAGGGACATCTCTTTCCACTAAAAAAAATTATTGCTTCGCGAGGACAAGTCTCCCTGGGGACATCTCTTCCCACGATGAAAAAATTATTGTTACGCGAGGACAAGTCTTCCCAGGGACAAGTCTCCCCGAGGACATCTCTTCCCACGTTGAAAAAGTCATTGCCACGCGAGGACAAGTCTTTCCAGGGACAAGTCTCCCCGAGGACAAGTCTCCTAGGGGACATCCCTTCCCACGATAAAAAAATTATTGCTACGCGAGGACAAGTCTCCCTGGGGACATCTCTTCCCACAATGAAAAAATTATTGCCACGCGAGGACAAGTCTCCCCGAGGATAAGTCTCCCCAGGGACATCTCTTCCCACTAAAAAAAATTATAGCCACGAGAGGACAAGTGTTTCCAGGACAAGTCTGCCCGAGGACAAGTCTCCCCAGGGACATCTCTTCTCAATAAAAAAAATTATTACCACGCGAGGACAAGTCTCCCCAGGGACATCTCTTCCCACGATGAAAAAATTATTGTTACGCGAGGACAAGTCTTCCCAGGGACAATTCTCCCCGAGGACAAGTCTCCCCAGGGACATCTCTTCCCACTGAAAAAAATTATTGCTACGCGAGGACAAGTCTCCCCTTGGACAAGTCTCCCCAGGGACAAGTCTCCCCAAGAACATCTCTTCTCACTAAAAAAAATTATTGACACGAGAGGACAAGTCTTCCCAGGACAAGTCTCCCCGAGGGCATCTCTTCTTACGTTGAAAAAATTATTGCCACGCGAGGACAAGTCTTCCCGAGGACAAGTCTCCCCAAGGACATCTCTTCCCACGATGAAAAAATTATTGTTACGCGAGGACAAGTATTCCCAGGGACAAGTCTCCCCGAGGACACGTCTCCGTAGGGACATCTCTTTCCACTAAAAAAAATTATTGCTTCGCGAGGACAAGTCTCCCTGGGGACATCTCTTCCCACAATGAAAAAATTATTGCCACGCGAGGAAGAGTCTTCCCGAGGACAAGTCTCCCCAGGGACATCTCTTCCCACCATGAAAAAATTATTGTTACGCGAGGACAAGTCTTCCCAGGGACAAGTCTCCCCCAGGACAAGTCTCCCCAGGGACATCTCTTTCCAATAAAAAAAATTATTGCTTCGCGACGACAAGTCTCCCTGCGGACATCTCTTCCCACAATGAAAAAATTATTGCCACACGAGGACAAGTCTTCCCGAGGATAAGTCTCCCCAGGGACATCTCTTCCCACGATGAAAAAATTATTGTTACGCGAGGACAAGTCTTCCCAGGGACAAGTCTCCCCGAGGACAAGTCTCCCCAGGGACATCTCTTCCCACGATGAAAAAATTATTGTTACGCGAGGACAAGTCTTCATAGGGAAAAGTCTCCCCGAGGACACGTCTCCCCAGGGACATCTCTTTCCACTAAAAAAAATTATTGCTTCGCGAGGACAAGTCTCCCTGGGGACATCTCTTCCCACAATGAAAAAATTATTGCCACGCGAGGACAAGTCTTCCCGAGGACATGTCTCCCCGAGGACATCTCTTCCCACGTTGAAAAAGTCATTACCACGCGAGTACAAGTCTTTCCAGGGACGAGTCTCCCCGAGGACAAGTCTCCTAGGGGACATCTCTTCCCACGATAAAAAAATTATTGCTACGCGAGGACAAGTCTGCCCAGGGACATCTCTTCCCACGATGAAAAAATTATTGTTACGTGAGGACAAGTCTTCATAGGGACAAGTATCCCCGAGGACACGTCTCCCCAGGGACATCTCTTTCCACTAAAAAAAATTATTGCTTCGCGAGGACAAGTCTCCCTAGGGACATCTCTTCCCACAATGAAAAAATTATTGCCACGCGAGGACAAGTCTTCCCGAGGACAAGTCTCCCCAGGGACATCTCTTCCCACGATGAAAAAATTATTGTTACGCGAGGACAAGTCTTTTCAGGGACAAGTCTCCCCAGGGACAAGTCTCCCCAAGACCATCTCTTCTCACTAAAAAAAATTATTGACACAAGAGGACAAGTCTTCCCAGGACAAGTCTCCCCGAGGGCATCTCTTCTTACGTTGAAAAAATTATTGCTACGCGAGGACAAGTCTTCCCAGGACAAGTCTCCCCGAGGACATCTCATCCCACGTTGAAAAAATCATTGCCACGCGAGGACAAGTCTTTCTAGGGACAAGTCTCCCCGAGGACAAGTCTCCTAGGGGACATCTCTTCCCACGATAAAAAAATTATTGCTACGCGAGGACAAGTCTCCCCAGAGGCATCTCTTCCCACTAAAAAAAATTATTGCCACGCGAAGACAAGTCTTCCCAGGGACAAGTCTCCCCAGGGACATTTCTTCCCACGATGAAAAAATTATTGTTACGCGAGGACAAGTATTCCCAGGGACATCTCTTCCCACTGAAAAAAATTATTGCTACGCGAGGACAAGTCTCCCCGGGGACAAGTCTCCCCAGGGACAAGTCTCCCCAAGAACATCTCTTCTCACTAAAAAAAATTATTGACACGAGAGGACAAGTCTTCCCAGGACAAGTCTCCCCGAGGGCATCTCATCCCACGTTGAAAAAATCATTGCCACGCGAGGACAAGTCTTTCTAGGGACAAGTCTCCCCGAGGACAAGTCTCCCCAGGGACATCTTTTCCCACTGAAAAAAATTATTGCTACGCGAGGACAAGTCTCCCCGGGGACAAGTCACCCCAGGGACATCTCTTCCCACTAAAAAACATTATTGACACGAGAGGACAAGTCTTCCCAGGACAAGTCTCCCCGAGGACATCTCTTCCCACGTTGAAAAAGTCATTGCCACGCGAGTACAAGTCTTTCCAGGGACGAGTCTCCCCGAGGACAAGTCTCCTAGGGGACATCTCTTCCCACGATAAAAAAATTATTGCTACGCGAAGACAAGTCTCCCCAGGGACATCTCTTCATACGATGAAAAAATTATTGTTACGCGAGGACAAGTCTTCATAGGGACATCTCTTCCCACGATAAAAAAATTATTGCTACGCGAGGAAAAGTCTCCCCAGGGACATCTCTTCCCACGTTGAAAAAGTCATTGCCACGCGAGTACAAGTCTTTCCAGGGACGAGTCTCCCCGAGGACAAGTGTCCTAGGGGACATCTCTTCCCACGATAAAAAAATTTTTGCTACGCGAGGACAAGTCTCCCTGGGGACATCTCTTCCCACAATGAAAAAATTATTGCCACACGAGGACAAGTCTTCCCGAGGATAAGTCTCCCCAGGGACATCTCTTCCCACGATGAAAAAATTATTGTTACGCGAGGACAAGTCTTCCCAGGGACAAGTCTCCCCGAGGACAAGTCTCCCCAGGGACATCTCTTTCCAATAAAAAAAATTTTTGCTTCGCGAGGACAAGTCTCCCTGGAAACATCTCTTCCCACAATGAAAAAATTATTGCCACGCGAGGACAAGTCTCCCCGAGGACAAGTCTCCCCGGGGACATCTCTTCCCACGATGAAAAAATTATTGCCACACGAGGACAAGTCTTCCCAGGGACAAGGCTCCCCGAGGACAAGTCTCCCCAGGGACATCTCTTCCCACTAAAAAAAATTATTGCCACGCGAAGACAAGTCTTCCCAGAGACAAGTCTCCCCGAGGACAAGTCTCCCCGAGGACAAGTCTCCCCGGTGACAAGTCTCCCCAGGGACATCTCTTCCCACAATGAAAAAATTATTGCCACGCGAGGACAAGTCTCCCCGAGGACAAGTCTTCCCAGGGACATCTCTTCCCACGATGAAAAAATTTTTGCTACGCGAGGACAAGTCTCCCCGAGGACAAGTCTCCCCAGGGACATCTCTTCCCACGTTGACAAAATCATTGCCACGCGAGGACAAGTCTTTCCAGGGACAAGTCTCCCCGAGGACAAGTCTCCCCAGGGACATCTCTTCTCAATAAAAAAAATTATTGCCACGCGAGGACAAGTCTTTCCAGGGACATCTCTTCCCACGATGAAAAAATTATTGTTACGCGAGGACAAGTCTTCTCAGGGACAAGTCTCCCCGAGGACAAGTCTTCCCAGGGACATCTCTTTCTAATAAAAAAAATTATTGTTTCGCGAGGACAAGTCTCCCTGGGGACATCTCTTCCTACAATGAAAAAATTATTGTTACGCGAGGACAAGTCTTCCTCGGGACAAGTCTCCCCGAGGACAAGTCTCCCCGAAGACAAGTCACCCCAGGGACATCTCTTCCCACTGAAAAAAATTATTGCTACGCGAGGACAAGTCTCCCCGGGGACAAGTCTCCCCGGGGACAAGTCTCCCCAGGGACATCTCTTCCCACTAAAAAAAATTATTGACACGAGAGGACAAGTCTTTCCAGGACAAGTCTCCCCGAGGGCATCTCTTCTTACGGTGAAAAAATTATTGCCACGCGAGGACAAGTCTTCCCAGGACAAGTCTCCCCGAGGACAAGTCTCCTAGGGGACATCTCTTCCCACGATAAAAAAATTATTGCTACGCAAGGACAAGTCTCCCTGGGGACATCTCTTCCCACAATGAAAAAATTATTGCCACGCGAGGACAAGTCCTCCCGAGGACAAGTCTCCCCAGGGACATCTCTTCCCACGATGAAAAAATTATTGTTACGCGAGGACAAGTCTTCCCAGGGACAAGTCTCCCCGAGGACACGTCTCCCCAGGGACATCTCTTTCCAGTAAAAAAAATTATTGCTTCGCGAGGACAAGTCTCCCTGGGGACATCTCTTCCCACAATGAAACAAATTATTGCCACGCGAGGACAAGTCTTCCCGAGGACAAGTCTCCCCAGGGACATCTCTTCCCACGATAAAAAAATTATTGTTACGCGAGGACAAGTCTTCCCAGGGACAAGTCTCCCCGAGGACAAGTCTCCTAGGGGACATCTCTTCCCACGATAAAAAAATTATTGCTACGCGAGGACAAGTCTCCCCAGGGACAAGTCTCTCCAGGGACATCTCTTCCCACTAAAAAAAATTATTGCCACGCGAAGACAAGTCTTCCCAGGGACAAGTCTCCCCAGGGACATCTCTTCCCACGATGAAAAAATTATTGTTACGCGAGGACAAGTCTTCCCAGGGACAAGTCTCCCCGAGGACAAGTCTCCCCAGGGACATCTCTTCCCACTAAAAAAAATTATTGCTACGCGAGGACAAGTCTCCCCGGGGACAAGTCTCCCCAGGGACAAGTCTCCCTAGGGACATCTCTTCCCACAATGAAAAAATTATTGCCACGCGAGGACAAGTCTTCCCGAGGACAAGTCTCCCTGGGGACTTCTCTTCCCACAATGAAAAAATTATTGCCACGCAAGGACAAGTGTTCCCGAGGACAAGTCTTCCCAGGGACATCTCTTCCCACGATGAAAAAATTATTGTTACGCGAGGACAAGTCTTCCCAGGGACAAGTCTCCCCGAAGAAAAGTCTCCCCGGGCACATCTCTTCCCACGATGAAAAAATTATTGCCACACGAGGACAAGTCTTCCCAGGGACAAGTCTCCCCGAGGACAAGTCTCCCCAGGGACATCTCTTCCCACTAAAAAAAATTATTGCTACGCGAGGACAAGTCTCCCCGGGGACAAGTCTTCCCGAGGACAAGTCTCCCCAGGGACATCTCTTCCCACGATGAAAAAATTATTGTTACGCGAGGACAAGTCTTCCCAGGGACAAGTCACCCGAGGACAAGTCTCCCCAGGGACATCTCTTCCCACTGAAAAAAATTATTGCTACGCGAGGACAAGTCTCCCCGGGGACAAGTCTCCCCAGGGACAAGTCTCCCCAGGGACATCTCTTCCCACTAAAAAAAATTATTGCCACGCGAAGACAAGTCTTCCCAGGACAAGTCTCCCCGAGGACATCTCCTCCCACGTTGACAAAATCATTGCCACGCGAGGACAAGTCTTTCCAGGGAAAAGTCTCCCCGAGGACAAGTCTCCTAGGGGACATCTCTTCCCACGATAAAAAAATTTTTGCTACGCGAGGACAAGTCTTCCTGGGGACATCTCTTCCCACAATGAAAAAATTATTGCCACGCGAGGACAAGTCTTCCCGAGGACAAGTCTCCCCAGGGACATCTCTTCCCACGATGAAAAAATTATTGTTACGCGAGGACAAGTCTTCCCAGGGACAAGTCTCCCCGAGGACAAGTCTCCCCAGGGACATCTCTTCCCACTAAAAAAAATTATTGCTACGCGAGGACAAGTCTCCCCGGGGACAAGTCTCCCCAGGGACAAGTCTCCCTAGGGACATCTCTTCCCACAATGAAAAAATTATTGCCACGCGAGGACAAGTCTTCCCGAGGACAAGTCTCCCTGGGGACTTCTCTTCCCACAATGAAAAAATTATTGCCACGCAAGGACAAGTGTTCCCGAGGACAAGTCTTCCCAGGGACATCTCTTCCCACGATGAAAAAATTATTGTTACGCGAGGACAAGTCTTCCCAGGGACAAGTCTCCCCGAAGAAAAGTCTCCCCGGGCACATCTCTTCCCACGATGAAAAAATTATTGCCACACGAGGACAAGTCTTCCCAGGGACAAGTCTCCCCGAGGACAAGTCTCCCCAGGGACATCTCTTCCCACTAAAAAAAATTATTGCTACGCGAGGACAAGTCTCCCCGGGGACAAGTCTTCCCGAGGACAAGTCTCCCCAGGGACATCTCTTCCCACGATGAAAAAATTATTGTTACGCGAGGACAAGTCTTCCCAGGGACAAGTCACCCGAGGACAAGTCTCCCCAGGGACATCTCTTCCCACTGAAAAAAATTATTGCTACGCGAGGACAAGTCTCCCCGGGGACAAGTCTCCCCAGGGACAAGTCTCCCCAGGGACATCTCTTCCCACTAAAAAAAATTATTGCCACGCGAAGACAAGTCTTCCCAGGACAAGTCTCCCCGAGGACATCTCCTCCCACGTTGACAAAATCATTGCCACGCGAGGACAAGTCTTTCCAGGGAAAAGTCTCCCCGAGGACAAGTCTCCTAGGGGACATCTCTTCCCACGATAAAAAAATTTTTGCTACGCGAGGACAAGTCTTCCTGGGGACATCTCTTCCCACAATGAAAAAATTATTGCCACGCGAGGACAAGTCTTCCCGAGGACAAGTCTCCCCAGGGACATCTCTTCCCACGATGAAAAAATTATTGTTACGCGAGGACAAGTCTTCCCAGGGACAAGTCTCTCCGAGGACAAGTCTCCCCAGGGACATCTCTTTCCACTAAAAAAAATTATTGCTTTGCGAGGACAAGTCTCCCTGGGGACATCTCTTCCCACAATGAAAAAATTATTGCCACGCGAGGACAAGTCTTCCCGAGGACAAGTCTCCCCGAGGAATCTCTTCTTACGTTGAAAAAATTATTGCCACGCGAGGACAAGTCTTCCCAGGACAAGTCTCCCCGAGGACATCTCTTCCTACGTTAAAAAAGTCATTGCCACGCGAGGACAAGTCTTTCCAGGGACAAGTCTCCCCGAGGACAAGTCTCCTAGGGGACATCTCTTCCCACGATGAAAAAATTATTGTTACGCGAGGACAAGTCTTCCCAGGGACAAGTCTCCCCGAGGACAAGTCTCCTAGGGGACATCTCTTCCCACGATAAAAAAATTATTGCTACGCGAGGACAAGTCTCCCTGGGGACATCTCTTCCCACAATGAAAAAATTATTGCCACGCGAGGACAAGTCTTTCCGAGGACAAGTCTCCCCAGGGACATCTCTTCTTATGATGAAAAAATTATTGCCACACGAGGACAAGTCTTCCCAGGGACAAGTTTCCCCGAGGACAAGTCTCCCCAGGGACATCTCTTCCCACTAAAAAAAATTATTGCCACGCGAAGACAAGTCTTCCCAGGGACAAGTCTCCCCGATGACAAGTCTCCCCGAGGACAAGTCTCCCCAGGGACATCTCTTCCCACTGAAAAAAATTATTGCTTCGCGAGGACAAGTCTCCCTGGGGACATCTCTTCCCACGATGAAAAAATTATTGTTACGCGAGGACAAGTCTTCCCAGGGACAAGTCTCCCCGAGGACAAGTCTCCCTAGGGACATCTCTTTCCACTAAAAAAAAATATTGCTTCGCGAGGACAAGTCTCCCTGGGGACATCTCTTCCCACGATGAAAAAATTATTGTTACGCGAGGACAAGACTTCCCAGGGACAAGTCTCCCCGAGGACATCTCTTCCCACGTTGAAAAAGTCATTGCCACGCGAGGACAAGTCTTTCCAGGGACAAGTCTCCCCGAGGACAAGTCTCCTAGGGGACATCCCTTCCCACGATAAAAAAATTATTCCTACGCGAGGACAAGTCTCCCTGGGGACATCTCTTCCCACAATGAAAAAATTATTGCCACGCGAGGACAAGTCTTCCTCGTGTGGCAATAATTATTTCATCGTAGGAAGAGATGTCCCCGGGGAGACTTGTCCCCGGGGAGACTTGTCCCTGGGAAGACTTGTCCTCGGGGAGACTTGTCCCTAGGAAGACTTGTCCTCGTGTGGCAATAATTTTTTTAACGTGGGAAAAGATGTCTCCGGGGAGACTTGTCCCTAGGAAGACTTGTCCTCGCTTGGTAATAATTTTTTTTAGTGGGAAAAGATGTCATTAGGGAGACTTGTCTTTGGGGACACTTGCCCTGGGAAGACTTGTCCTCGCGTGGTAATAATTTTTTTTAGTGGGAAAAGATGTTATTGGGGAGACTTGTTCTCGGGAAGACTTCTCCTGGGAAGACTTGTCCTCGCGTGGCAATAATTTTTTTTTTGGGATGAGATGTCCCCGGGGAGACTTGTCCCTGAGAAGGCTTGTCCTCGCGTGGCAATAATTTTTTCATCGTTGGAAGAGATGTCCCCAGGGAGACTTGTCCTCGGGGAGACTTGTCCTGGGAAGACTTGTCCTCGCGTGGCAGTAATTTTTTCATCTTGGGAAGAGATGTCCCTGGGGAGACTTGTCCTCGGGAAGACTTGTCCTAAGAAGACTTGTCATCGCGTAGCAATAATTTTTTTTAGTGGGAAGAGATGTCCCTGGGGAGACTTGTCCCTGGTAGGACTTGTCCTCGTGTAGCAATAATTTTTTCATCGTTTGAGGAGATGTCCCCTGGGAGACTTGTCTTCGGAGAAACTTGTCCTGGGAAGACTTGTCCTCGCGTGGCAATAATTTTTTTTAGTTGGCAGAGATGTCCCTGGGGAGACTTGTCCTCGGAGAGGCTTGTCTTTGGAAGACTTGTCCTCGGGTGGTAATAATCTTTTTTAGTGGGAAGAGATGTCCCTGGTGAGAAATGTCCTCGGAGAGACTTCTCCTGGGAAGACTTGTCCTCGTGTAGCATTAATTTTTTGATCGTGGGAAGAGATGTCCCAGGGGAGACTTGTCCTCCGAAAGACTTGTCCTGGGAAGACTTGTCCTCGTGTGGCAATCATTTTTTCATCGTGGAAAGAGATGTCCCCGGGGAGACTTGTCCTCGGGAAGACTTGTCCTGAGAAGACTTGTCCTCGCGTGGCAATAATTTTTTCATCGTGGGAAGAGATGTCCCCGGGGAGACTTGTCCTGGAAAGACTTGTCCTCAGGGAGACTTGTCCTCGTGTGGCAATAATTTTTTTAACGTGGGAAGAGATGTTTCCGGGGAGACTTGTCCCCAGGGAGACTTTTCCCTGGAAAGACTTGTCCTCGTGTGGGAATAATTTTTTAATAGTGGGAAGAGATGTCCCCGGGGAGACTTGTCCTCGGAAAAACTTGTCCTGGGAAGACTTGTCCTCGTGTGGCAATAATTTTTTTATCGTGGGAAGAGATGTCCCCGGGGAGACTTGTCCTCGGGAAGACTTGTCCTGGGAAGACTTGTCCTCGCGTAGTAATAATCTTTTTTAGTCGAAAGAGATGTCCCTGGGGAGAGTTGTTCTCGGGGAGACTTCTCCTGGGAAGACTTGTCCTCGCGTGGCAATAATTGTTTTTTTGGGATGAGATGTCCCCGGGGAGACTTGTCTCTGAGAAGGCTTGTTCTCGCGTGGCAATAATTTTTTCATCGTTGGAAGAGATGTCCCCGGGGAGACTTTGCCTCGGAAAGACTTGTCCCTGGGAAGACTTGTCCTCGCGTGGTAATAATTTTTTTAGTGGGAAAAGATGTCATTGGGGAGACTTGTCCTCGGGGAGACTTGTCCTCGGGGAGACTTGCCCTGGGAAGACTTGCCCTCGCGTGGTAATAATTTTTTTTAAGTGGGAAGAGATGTCCCTGGGGAGACTTGTCCTTGGGGAGACTTGTCCCTGGGAATAATTGCACTCGCGTGGCAATAATTTTTTTAACTTTGAAAGAGATGTCTCCGGGGAGACTTGTCCTCGGGGAGACTTGTCCCTGGGAAGAATTGTCCTCGTGTAGCAATAATTTTTTCATCGTGGAAAGAGATGTCCCCGGGGAGACTTGTCCTCGGGGAGACGTGCCATGGGAATACTTGCCCTCGAGTGGTAATAATTTTTTTTAGTTGGAAGAGATGTCCCTGGGGAGACTTGTCCCCGGGAAGACTTATCCTGGGAAGACTTGTGCTCGCGTAGCAATAATTTTTTCATCGTGGGAAGAGATGTCCCTTAGAAGACTTGTCCTCGGGGAGACTTGTCCTAAGAAGACTTGCCCTCTTGTGGCAATAATTTATTTTAGTGGGAAGAGATGTCCCTGGGGAGACTTGTCCCTGGGAAGACTTGTCCTCGTGTAGCATTAATTTTTTCATCGTGGGAAGAGATGTCCCAGGGGAGACTTGTCCTCCGAAAGACTTGTTCTCGGAAGACTTGTCCTCGTGTGGCAATCATTTTTTCATCGTGGGAAGAGATGTCCCCGGGGAGACTTGTCCTCGGGAAGACTTGTCCTGGGAAGACTTGTCCTCGCGTGGCAATAATTTTTATATCGTGGGAAGAGATGTCCCCGGGGAGACTTGTCCTGGGAAGACTTGTCCTCGGGGAGACTTGTCCTCGTGTGGCAATAATTTTTTTAACGTGGGAAGAGATGTTTCCGGGGAGACTTGTCCCTGAAAAGACTTGTCCTCGTGTGGCAATAATTTTTTAATAGTGGGAAGAGATGTCCCCGGGGAGACTTGTCCTCGGAAAGACTTGTCCTGGAAAGACTTGTCCTCGTGTGGCAATAATTTTTTCATCGTGGGAAGAGAAGTCCCCGGGGAGACTTGTCCTCGGGAAGACTTGTCCTGGGAAGACTTGTCCTCGCGTGGTAATAATCTTTTTTAGTGGAAAGAGATGTCCCTGGGGAGACTTGTTCTCGGGGAGACTTCTCCTGGGAAGGCTTGTCCTCGCGTGGTAATAATTTTTTTTTTGGGATGAGATGTCTCCGGGGAGACTTGTCCCTGAGAAGGCTTGTCCTCGCGTGGCAATAATTTTTTCATCGTGGGAAGAGATGTCCCTTAGGAGACTTGTCCTCGGGGAGACTTGTCCTAATGAAGACTTGCCCTCTTGTGGCAATAATTTTTTTTTTTGGGAAGAGATGACCCTGTGGAGACTTGTCCTCGGAGAGACTTGTCCTGGGAAGACTTGTCCTCTTGTGGCAATAATTGTTTTTAGTGGGAAGAGATGTCCCTGGGAGAGTTGTCCTCGGAGAGACTTGTCCTGAGAAGACTTGTCCTCGCGTGATAATAATTTTTTTTAGTGGGCAGAGATGTCCATGGGGAGACTTGTCCTCGGGGAGACTTGTCCTAAGAAGACTTGCCCACTTGTAGCAATAAATTTTTTTTTGGAAGAGATGTCCCCGGCGAGACTTGTCCCTGGAAAGGCTTGTCCTCGCGTAGCAATAATTTTTTCATCGTGGGAAGAGATGTCCTAGGGGAGACTTGTCCTCGGAGAGACTTGTCCTGGGAAGACTTGTTCTCGCGTGGCAATCAATTTTTCATCTTGGGAAGAGATGTCCCTAGGGAGACTTGTCCCCAAAGAGACTTGTCCCTGGGGAGACTTGTCCCTGGGGAGACTTGTCCCTGGGAAGACTTGTCCTCGCTTGGCAATAATTTTTTTTAGTGGGAAAAGATGTCATTGGGGAGATTTGTCCTTGGGGAGACTTGCCCTGGGAAGACTTGTCCTCGCGTGGTAATAATTTTTTTTAGTGGGAAAAGATGTTATTGGGGAGACTTGTTCTCGGGAAGACTTCTCCTGGGAAGACTTGTCCTCGCGTGGCAATAATTTTTTTTTTAGGATGAGATGTCCCCGGGGAGACTTTTCCCTGTGAAGGCTTGTCCTCGCGTGGCAATAATTTTTTCATCGTTGGAAGAGATGTCCCCAGGGAGACTTGTCCTCGGGGAGACTTGTCCTGGGAAGACTTGTCCTCGCGTGGCAGTAATTTTTTCATCTTGGGAAGAGATGTCCCTGGGGAGACTTGTCCCCGGGAAGACTTATCCTGGGAAGACTTGTCCTCGCGTAGCAATAATTTTTTCATCGTGGGAAGAGATGTCCCTTAGAAGACTTGTCCTCGGGGAGACTTGTCCTAAGAAGACTTGCCCTCTTGTGGCAATAATTTATTTTATTGGGAAGAGATGTCCCTGGGAGATTTGTCTTTGGGGAGACTTGTCCAAGAAGACTTGTCCTCGCGTGGTAATAATTTTTTTTAGTGGGCAGAGATGTCCATGAAGAGACTTGTCCTCGGGGAGACTTGTCCTAAGAAGACTTGTCATCGCGTAGCAATAATTTTTTTTAGTGGGAAGAGATGTCCCTGGGGAGACTTGTCCCTGGGAAGACTTGTCCTCGTGTAGCATTAATTTTTTCATCGTGGGAAGAGATGTCCCAGGGGAGACTTGTCCTCGGGGAGACTTAACCTCGCGTAGCAATAATTTTTTCATCGTGGGATGAGATGTCCCCTGGGAAGACTTGTCCTCGGGGAGACTTGTCCTGAGAAGACTTGTCCTCGCGTGGTAATAATTTTTTTTAGTTGGCAGAGATGTCCCTGGGGAGACTTGTCCTCGGAGAGGCTTGTCCTTGGAAGACTTGTCCTCGGGTGGTAATAATCTTTTTTAGTGGGAAGAGATGTCCCTGGGGAGACTTGTCCCTGGGAAGACTTGTCCTCGTGTAGCATTAATTTTTTCATCGTGGGAAGAGATGTCCCAGGGGAGACTTGTCCTCGGGGAGACTTAACCTCTCGTGGCAATAATTTTTTCATCGTGGGAAGAGATGTCCTAGGGGAGACTTGTCCTCGGGGAGACTTGTCCTGGGAAGACTTGTCCTCGGAGAGGCTTGTCCTTGGAAGACTTGTCCTCGGGTGGTAATAATCTTTTTTAGTGGGAAGAGATGTCCCTGGGGAGACATGTCCTCGGAGAGACTTCTCCTGGGAAGACTTGTCCTCTCGTGGCAATAATTTTTTCATCGTGGGAAGAGATGTCCTAGGGGAGACTTGTCCCTGGGATGACTTGTCTTCGTGTAGCAATGATTTTTTCATCGTGGGAAGAGATGTCCCCCTGGATACTTGTCCTCGGGCAGACTTGTCCTAAGAAGACTTGTCATCGCGTAGCAATAATTTTTTTTAGTGGGAAGAGATGTCCCTGGGGAGACTTGTCCCTGGGAAGACTTGTCCTCGTGTAGCATTAATTTTTTCATCGTGGGAAGAGATGTCCCAGGGGAGACTTGTCCTCGGAAAGACTTGTCCTGGGAAGACTTGTCCTCGTGTGGCAATAATTATTCCATCGTGGGAAGAGATGTCCCCGGGGAGACTTGTCCTCGGGAAGACTTGTCCTGGGAAGAATTGTCCTCGCATGGCAATAATTTTTTTATCGTGGGAAGAGATGTCCCCGGGGAGACTTGTCCCTGGGAAGACTTGTCCTCGGGAAGACTGGTCCCTAGGAAGACTTGTCCTCGTGTGGCAATAATTTTTTTAACGTGGGAAGAGATGTCTCCGGGGAGACTTGTCCCCGGGGAGACTTGTCCCTGGAAAGACTTGTCCTCGTGTGGCAATAATTTTTTAATAGTGGGAAGAGATGTCTCCGGGGAGACTTGTCCTGGGAAGACTTGTCATTGCGTAGCAATAATTTTTTTTAGTGGGAAGAGATGTCCTTGGGGAGACTTGTCCCTGGGAAGACTTGTCCTCGTGTAGCAATAATTTTTTTATCGTGGGAAGACTTGTCCTCGCGTAGCAATAATAATTTATTTATCCTGGGAAGAGATGTCCCTGGAGAGACTTGTCCCCGGGGAGACTTGTCACTGGGATGACTTGTCCCAGGGAAGACTTGTCCTCGCGTGGTAATAATTTTTTTATCGTGGAAAGAAATGTCCCAGGGGAGACTTGTCCTCGGGGAGCCTTGTCCTGGGAAGACTTGTCCTCGCGTGGCAATAATTTATTTATCCTGGGGAGACTTGTCCCCGGGAAGACTTGTCCCCGGGGAGACTTGTCCCTGGGAAGACTTTTCCTCGCGTGGCAATAATTTTTTCAACGTAGGAAGAGATGTCTCCGGGGAGACTTGCCCTCGGGGAGACTTGTCCCTGGGAAGAATTGTCATCGCGTTGCAATAATTTTTTTTAGTGGGAAGAGATGTCCCTGGGAAGACTTGTCCCTGGGAAGACTTGTCCTCGTGTAGCAATAATTTTTTCATCGTGGGAAGAGATGTCCCCGGGGAGACTTGTCCTCGGAGAGACTTGTCCCTGGGAAGGCTTGTCCTCGCGTGGCGATAATTTTTTCATCGTGGAAAGAGATGTCTCAGGGAAGACTTGTCCTCGGGGAGCCTTGTCCTGGGAATACTTGTCCTCGCGTGGCAATAATTTTTTTTTTTGGGAAGAGATGTCCCCGGGGAGACTTGTCTCTGGGAAGGCTTGTCCTCACGTGGCAATAATTTCTTCATCGTTGGAAGAGATGACCCCGGGGAGACTTGTCCTCGGGGAGACTTGTCCTGGGAAGAATTGTCCTCGCGTGGCAAGGATTTTTTCATCTTGGGAAGAGATGTCCCTGGGGAGACTTGTCCCCGGGAAGACTTGTCCTGGGAAGACTTGTCCTCGCGTGGCAATAATTTTTTCATCTTGCGAAGAGATGTCCCTGGGGAGACTTGTCTCCGGGAAGACTTGTCCTGGGAAGACTTGACCTCGAGTGGCAACAATTTTTTTTTTTTTTTGGAAGAGATGTCCCCGGGGAGACTTGTCCTGGAAAGACTTGTCCAAGGGGAGACTTGCCCTGGGAAGACTTGCACTCGCGTGGTAATAATTTTTTCATCGTGGGAAGAGATGTCCCCGGGGAGACTTTTCCTATTGGAAGTGTTGTCTCTGGGAAGACTTGTCTTGTGGGAAGTGATGTCTCTGGGGAGACTTGTCCTGGGAAGACATGTCCCGGGGGAGACATTCTCAGTGTGACTTGTCACAGGCTCGAGTTATGAACCACATTTGAGTTTATACATTACAGTTCTAAGATTTTTTTTTAACTATAGTGATTCGTTAATGAAAATTTTAAATTTATCAAGAATAAAACTTTTTAGTCAAAAGTTTTTAGTCTTTAGCATTTTAGAACATTTTAAAATGTTATAAAATATTTGCTCATAGGAATACAATTTTTTCTTATATACTATATATTATATTTTTACTTACTTCTCCTGGTAAGACTTGTCCTCGCGTAGCAATAATTTTTTTTTATTGGAAGAGATGTCCTTGGGGAGGCTTGTCCGCGGGGAGACTTGTCCTGGGAAGACTTGTCCTCGCGAAATAATAATTTTTTTTAGTGGGAAGAGATGTCCCTGGGAAGACTTGTCCTCGGGGAGACTTGTCCCTGGGAAGACTTGTCCTCGCGTGGCAATAATTTTTTTTCTTGGGAAGAGATGTCTCTGGGGAGACTTGTCCTCGAGGAGACTTGTCCGGGGAAGACTTGGCTTCGAGTGTCAATAATTTTTTTTTTTTTTGGGAAGAGATGTCCCTGGGGAGACTTGTCGTCGGGGAGACTTGTCCTGGGAAGACTTGTCCTCTTGTGGCAATAATTTTTTTTAGTGGGAAGTGATATCTCTGGGGAGACTTGTCCTCGGGGAGACTTGTCCTGGGAAGACTTGTCCTCGTGTAGCATTAATTTTTTCATCGTGGGAAGAGATGTCCCAGGGGAGACTTGTCCTCGGGGAGACTTAACCTCGCGTAGCAATAATTTTTTCATCGTGGGATGAGATGTCCCCTGGGAAGACTTGTCCTCGGGGAGACTTGTCCTGAGAAGACTTGTCCTCGCGTGGTAATAATTTTTTTTAGTTGGCAGAGATGTCCCTGGGGAGACTTGTCCTCGGAGAGGCTTGTCCTTGGAAGACTTGTCCTCGGGTGGTAATAATCTTTTTTAGTGGGAAGAGATGTCCCTGGGGAGACTTGTCCCTGGGAAGACTTGTCCTCGTGTAGCATTAATTTTTTCATCGTGGGAAGAGATGTCCCAGGGGAGACTTGTCCTCGGGGAGACTTAACCTCTCGTGGCAATAATTTTTTCATCGTGGGAAGAGATGTCCTAGGGGAGACTTGTCCTCGGGGAGACTTGTCCTGGGAAGACTTGTCCTCGGAGAGGCTTGTCCTTGGAAGACTTGTCCTCGGGTGGTAATAATCTTTTTTAGTGGGAAGAGATGTCCCTGGGGAGACATGTCCTCGGAGAGACTTCTCCTTGGAAGACTTGTCCTCTCGTGGCAATAATTTTTTCATCGTGGGAAGAGATGTCCTAGGGGAGACTTGTCCCTGGGATGACTTGTCTTCGTGTAGCAATGATTTTTTCATCGTGGGAAGAGATGTCCCCCTGGATACTTGTCCTCGGGCAGACTTGTCCTAAGAAGACTTGTCATCGCGTAGCAATAATTTTTTTTAGTGGGAAGAGATGTCCCTGGGGAGACTTGTCCCTGGGAATACTTGTCCTCGTGTAGCATTAATTTTTTCATCGTGGGAAGAGATGTCCCAGGGGAGACTTGTCCTCGGAAAGACTTGTCCTGGGAAGACTTGTCCTCGTGTGGCAATAATTATTCCATCGTGGGAAGAGATGTCCCCGGGGAGACTTGTCCTCGGGAAGACTTGTCCTGGGAAGAATTGTCCTCGCATGGCAATAATTTTTTTATCGTGGGAAGAGATGTCCCCGGGGAGACTTGTCCCTGGGAAGACTTGTCCTCGGGAAGACTGGTCCCTAGGAAGACTTGTCCTCGTGTGGCAATAATTTTTTTAACGTGGGAAGAGATGTCTCCGGGGAGACTTGTCCCCGGGGAGACTTGTCCCTGGAAAGACTTGTCCTCGTGTGGCAATAATTTTTTAATAGTGGGAAGAGATGTCTCCGGGGAGACTTGTCCTCGGGGAGACTTGTCCCTGGGAAGACTTGTCATCGCGTAACAATAATTTTTTTTAGTGAGAAGAGATGTCCTTGCGGAGACTTGTCCCTGGGAAGACTTGTCCTGGGAAGACTTGTCATTGCGTAGCAATAATTTTTTTTAGTGGGAAGAGATGTCCTTGGGGAGACTTGTCCCTGGGAAGACTTGTCCTCGTGTAGCAATAATTTTTTTATCGTGGGAAGACTTGTCCTCGCGTAGCAATAATAATTTATTTATCCTGGGAAGAGATGTCCCTGGAGAGACTTGTCCCCGGGGAGACTTGTCCCTGGGAAGAATTGTCATCGCGTTGCAATAATTTTTTTTAGTGGGAAGAGATGTCCCTGGGAAGACTTGTCCCTGGGAAGACTTGTCCTCGTGTAGCAATAATTTTTTCATCGTGGGAAGAGATGTCCCCGGGGAGACTTGTCCTCGGAGAGACTTGTCCCTGGGAAGGCTTGTCCTCGCGTGGCGATAATTTTTTCATCGTGGAAAGAGATGTCTCAGGGAAGACTTGTCCTCGGGGAGCCTTGTCCTGGGAATACTTGTCCTCGCGTGGCAATAATTTTTTTTTTTGGGAAGAGATGTCCCCGGGGAGACTTGTCTCTGGGAAGGCTTGTCCTCACGTGGCAATAATTTCTTCATCGTTGGAAGAGATGACCCCGGGGAGACTTGTCCTCGGGGAGACTTGTCCTGGGAAGAATTGTCCTCGCGTGGCAAGGATTTTTTCATCTTGGGAAGAGATGTCCCTGGGGAGACTTGTCCCTGGGAAGACTTGTCCTGGGAAGACTTGTCCTCGCGTGGCAATAATTTTTTCATCTTGCGAAGAGATGTCCCTGGGGAGACTTGTCTCCGGGAAGACTTGTCCTGGGAAGACTTGACCTCGAGTGGCAACAATTTTTTTTTTTTTTTGGAAGAGATGTCCCCGGGGAGACTTGTCCTGGAAAGACTTGTCCAAGGGGAGACTTGCCCTGGGAAGACTTGCACTCGCGTGGTAATAATTTTTTCATCGTGGGAAGAGATGTCCCCGGGGAGACTTTTCCTATTGGAAGTGTTGTCTCTGGGAAGACTTGTCTTGTGGGAAGTGATGTCTCTGGGGAGACTTGTCCTGGGAAGACATGTCCCGGGGGAGACATTCTCAGTGTGACTTGTCACAGGCTCGAGTTATGAACCACATTTGAGTTTATACATTACAGTTCTAAGATTTTTTTTTAACTATAGTGATTCGTTAATGAAAATTTTAAATTTATCAAGAATAAAACTTTTTAGTCAAAAGTTTTTAGTCTTTAGCATTTTAGAACATTTTAAAATGTTATAAAATATTTGCTCATAGGAAT
This sequence comes from Ganaspis brasiliensis, assembly GCA_037103525.1. NCBI lineage: Eukaryota > Metazoa > Arthropoda > Insecta > Hymenoptera > Figitidae > Ganaspis > Ganaspis brasiliensis. The sequence goes on from JAZKLR010000428.1 coordinate 493,446, forward strand.
ACAATTTTTTCTTATATACTATATATTATATTTTTACTTACTTCTCCTGGTAAGACTTGTCCTCGCGTAGCAATAATTTTTTTTTATTGGAAGAGATGTCCTTGGGGAGGCTTGTCCGCGGGGAGACTTGTCCTGGGAAGACTTGTCCTCGCGAAATAATAATTTTTTTTAGTGGGAAGAGATGTCCCTGGGAAGACTTGTCCTCGGGGAGACTTGTCCCTGGGAAGACTTGTCCTCGCGTGGCAATAATTTTTTTTCTTGGGAAGAGATGTCTCTGGGGAGACTTGTCCTCGAGGAGACTTGTCCGGGGAAGACTTGGCTTCGAGTGTCAATAATTTTTTTTTTTTTTGGGAAGAGATGTCCCTGGGGAGACTTGTCGTCGGGGAGACTTGTCCTGGGAAGACTTGTCCTCTTGTGGCAATAATTTTTTTTAGTGGGAAGTGATATCTCTGGGGAGACTTGTCCTCGGGGAGACTTGTCCTGGGAAGACTTGTCCTCGTGTAGCATTAATTTTTTCATCGTGGGAAGAGATGTCCCAGGGGAGACTTGTCCTCGGGGAGACTTAACCTCGCGTAGCAATAATTTTTTCATCGTGGGATGAGATGTCCCCTGGGAAGACTTGTCCTCGGGGAGACTTGTCCTGAGAAGACTTGTCCTCGCGTGGTAATAATTTTTTTTAGTTGGCAGAGATGTCCCTGGGGAGACTTGTCCTCGGAAAGGCTTGTCCTTGGAAGACTTGTCCTCGGGTGGTAATAATCTTTTTTAGTGGGAAGAGATGTCCCTGGGGAGACTTGTCCCTGGGAAGACTTGTCCTCGTGTAGCATTAATTTTTTCATCGTGGGAAGAGATGTCCCAGGGGAGACTTGTCCTCGGGGAGACTTAACCTCTCGTGGCAATAATTTTTTCATCGTGGGAAGAGATGTCCTAGGGGAGACTTGTCCTCGGGGAGACTTGTCCTGGGAAGACTTGTCCTCGGAGAGGCTTGTCCTTGGAAGACTTGTCCTCGGGTGGTAATAATCTTTTTTAGTGGGAAGAGATGTCCCTGGGGAGACATGTCCTCGGAGAGACTTCTCCTGGGAAGACTTGTCCTCTCGTGGCAATAATTTTTTCATCGTGGGAAGAGATGTCCTAGGGGAGACTTGTCCCTGGGATGACTTGTCTTCGTGTAGCAATGATTTTTTCATCGTGGGAAGAGATGTCCCCCTGGATACTTGTCCTCGGGCAGACTTGTCCTAAGAAGACTTGTCATCGCGTAGCAATAATTTTTTTTAGTGGGAAGAGATGTCCCTGGGGAGACTTGTCCCTGGGAAGACTTGTCCTCGTGTAGCATTAATTTTTTCATCGTGGGAAGAGATGTCCCAGGGGAGACTTGTCCTCGGAAAGACTTGTCCTGGGAAGACTTGTCCTCGTGTGGCAATAATTATTCCATCGTGGGAAGAGATGTCCCCGGGGAGACTTGTCCTCGGGAAGACTTGTCCTGGGAAGAATTGTCCTCGCATGGCAATAATTTTTTTATCGTGGGAAGAGATGTCCCCGGGGAGACTTGTCCCTGGGAAGACTTGTCCTCGGGAAGACTGGTCCCTAGGAAGACTTGTCCTCGTGTGGCAATAATTTTTTTAACGTGGGAAGAGATGTCTCCGGGGAGACTTGTCCCCGGGGAGACTTGTCCCTGGAAAGACTTGTCCTCGTGTGGCAATAATTTTTTAATAGTGGGAAGAGATGTCTCCGGGGAGACTTGTCCTCGGGGAGACTTGTCCCTGGGAAGACTTGTCATCGCGTAACAATAATTTTTTTTAGTGAGAAGAGATGTCCTTGCGGAGACTTGTCCCTGGGAAGACTTGTCCTGGGAAGACTTGTCATTGCGTAGCAATAATTTTTTTTAGTGGGAAGAGATGTCCTTGGGGAGACTTGTCCCTGGGAAGACTTGTCCTCGTGTAGCAATAATTTTTTTATCGTGGGAAGACTTGTCCTCGCGTAGCAATAATAATTTATTTATCCTGGGAAGAGATGTCCCTGGAGAGACTTGTCCCCGGGGAGACTTGTCACTGGGATGACTTGTCCCAGGGAAGACTTGTCCTCGCGTGGTAATAATTTTTTTATCGTGGAAAGAAATGTCCCAGGGGAGACTTGTCCTCGGGGAGCCTTGTCCTGGGAAGACTTGTCCTCGCGTGGCAATAATTTATTTATCCTGGGGAGACTTGTCCCCGGGAAGACTTGTCCCCGGGGAGACTTGTCCCTGGGAAGACTTTTCCTCGCGTGGCAATAATTTTTTCAACGTAGGAAGAGATGTCTCCGGGGAGACTTGCCCTCGGGGAGACTTGTCCCTGGGAAGAATTGTCATCGCGTTGCAATAATTTTTTTTAGTGGGAAGAGATGTCCCTGGGAAGACTTGTCCCTGGGAAGACTTGTCCTCGTGTAGCAATAATTTTTTCATCGTGGGAAGAGATGTCCCCGGGGAGACTTGTCCTCGGAGAGACTTGTCCCTGGGAAGGCTTGTCCTCGCGTGGCGATAATTTTTTCATCGTGGAAAGAGATGTCTCAGGGAAGACTTGTCCTCGGGGAGCCTTGTCCTGGGAATACTTGTCCTCGCGTGGCAATAATTTTTTTTTTTGGGAAGAGATGTCCCCGGGGAGACTTGTCTCTGGGAAGGCTTGTCCTCACGTGGCAATAATTTCTTCATCGTTGGAAGAGATGACCCCGGGGAGACTTGTCCTCGGGGAGACTTGTCCTGGGAAGAATTGTCCTCGCGTGGCAAGGATTTTTTCATCTTGGGAAGAGATGTCCCTGGGGAGACTTGTCCCCGGGAAGACTTGTCCTGGGAAGACTTGTCCTCGCGTGGCAATAATTTTTTCATCTTGCGAAGAGATGTCCCTGGGGAGACTTGTCTCCGGGAAGACTTGTCCTGGGAAGACTTGACCTCGAGTGGCAACAATTTTTTTTTTTTTTTGGAAGAGATGTCCCCGGGGAGACTTGTCCTGGAAAGACTTGTCCAAGGGGAGACTTGCCCTGGGAAGACTTGCACTCGCGTGGTAATAATTTTTTCATCGTGGGAAGAGATGTCCCCGGGGAGACTTTTCCTATTGGAAGTGTTGTCTCTGGGAAGACTTGTCTTGTGGGAAGTGATGTCTCTGGGGAGACTTGTCCTGGGAAGACATGTCCCGGGGGAGACATTCTCAGTGTGACTTGTCACAGGCTCGAGTTATGAACCACATTTGAGTTTATACATTACAGTTCTAAGATTTTTTTTTAACTATAGTGATTCGTTAATGAAAATTTTAAATTTATCAAGAATAAAACTTTTTAGTCAAAAGTTTTTAGTCTTTAGCATTTTAGAACATTTTAAAATGTTATAAAATATTTGCTCATAGGAATACAATTTTTTCTTATATACTATATATTATATTTTTACTTACTTCTCCTGGTAAGACTTGTCCTCGCGTAGCAATAATTTTTTTTTATTGGAAGAGATGTCCTTGGGGAGGCTTGTCCGCGGGGAGACTTGTCCTGGGAAGACTTGTCCTCGCGAAATAATAATTTTTTTTAGTGGGAAGAGATGTCCCTGGGAAGACTTGTCCTCGGGGAGACTTGTCCCTGGGAAGACTTGTCCTCGCGTGGCAATAATTTTTTTTCTTGGGAAGAGATGTCTCTGGGGAGACTTGTCCTCGAGGAGACTTGTCCGGGGAAGACTTGGCTTCGAGTGTCAATAATTTTTTTTTTTTTTGGGAAGAGATGTCCCTGGGGAGACTTGTCGTCGGGGAGACTTGTCCTGGGAAGACTTGTCCTCTTGTGGCAATAATTTTTTTTAGTGGGAAGTGATATCTCTGGGGAGACTTGTCCTCGGGGAGACTTGTCCTGGGAAGACTTGCCCTCGCGTGGTAATAATTTTTTTTAGTGAAAAGAGATGTCCCTGGGAGACTTGTCCTCGCGGAAAATTCTGTACGTGTTACGTTCAGGGATTCACACGTACCCAGCCAACAAGATCAATTATTCCTTGGTCAAGGTGATGCCGTACCTGTCCCTAGTCATCAAAGAGATCACGAAGTACAAGCAGAAGATTCCGCGAAACAACCACAGCCAAATCCGACTTCTCCCAGGTCAAACCCCAACAGACCTTCACAGTCACGCGCAAACCTGTCAGTTTTTCTCTGGTCTGGACCATGAAAACCCTACGGTTTTCTTGAATAAATGCGAAGCTTATTTCGCTGACTCCTCGATCGATGAAGTTGGATGGTCCAGATTAGTTAGCAAGTCTCTTACCGACGGAGCAGCAAAATAGTTTGAAGTGTACAAAAATTTACCACTTCCCTGGTCAAAGTTTTGGTAATTGTTCACTCAGCACTACGCGAGTACTGACACTATCAAGAAATTGTTCTTAAAACTTTACTCTTGTAAACAAGAAGATAAGGAAACGGTTAATGTTTACCTTCAACGTAAGCACTTGTTAGTTTTGCGCCTTCGCTCCGATGCTACAGACGAAGAATTAGTTAGTCTTCTGTTAGAGTCTTTGAGGCCTTCCATTAGAAAAATTTTGCGTGCTGCAAAATTAGATTCATTTGAAGAGATTTTGAGAGAGCGGTACAAGCAGAGGCGACGAAGCTGAGGAAACCCCTAAGAAGGACCCGCGACAAAACTCAAAGGAGAAATCTTTGCAGCGTGCCACCAACTCCTCAACTTCGACCCCTGACACAAGTCGCAGCCACTACGACCACCTCCGCAATGTCATTTCTGTTCGGATAAACACTTTTATCCAGATTGTCCGGTTTTATGTGCACGGCGCGAAAACGTTGAGTCCAAATTGTTATCGGTGATCGAGAATTCACTGCCGAGATCGATACCCTCGCATCAAAGAACTTCGTGCGAAGTTCGTTGCTTACGAACTTGCTCTTCACCTTGAAACCTGGCCCTGCTTATACGCTTACTAAAATTTTCCAACTTAGTCCGGAATTACGAGCCAATATTATTTTTGGCAGACTCTGGTTACAAAGCCACCAAGTCATTCGCGATTATATGGCATATTGCATTTTCCTAGAAACTCAAGGGCGTCGACGTGTTTTCTTAGGACCAATTTCTCATCCTTATGATAATCCGGTACTAGCACTCGAAATCGAAATCGAGCACGGTTTTCCACCCGAGTTAAGCACCTCCTTTCTGAACCTAGTAAATACCCACTCCGTTCTCTTCCACGACGGAGGACCAGTAAAACAGACCTGTGCGGCCGTACAATACGAGGTCCACCTCGACAACCCTCGCCCTTTCCGTGAGCCACCTCGACGATACTCCGAGTAAAAGAGATCATACATTGACAAGCAAATACGGAAAATGTTATGCGACGGAGTTATCGAGCAAACGACCTCACCTTTTAGCTCGGCTATTGTCATCGCTGGGAAAAAGGACGGAGATTACCGGTTTTGGGTCGATTATCGAAAATTAAATGACCAAATTGTCGATACACCCCAATGCCTCCCCCGCATCCATGAAATCTTTAAAGATCTTGGCGGGGCCAAAGTTTTCACTCTGGCTCTGAAGTCAGGCTATTGACAAATTCCAGTGTCGACTAAATCGCGCCAATACACTGCATTCTCTGCACCAGGAGGTAAGCAATATCAATTCCGGGTCATGCCTTTCGGTTTGAAAAATGCGTTTGAAACCTTTCAAAATCTCATCCGCGACGTTCTGTGTGAACAATGGGGTAAATTCGTTATATCTTATCTTGATGACTTCATTATTTACTTCCCAAACTAAGAAGAAAACTTGAGACACTTGTCATTAGTCCTCGAAAGACTTTTCATTTACAAATAAAAATGTCAAATTTTAATAAAATAATTTAATACATTTTTTACATTAAATTATTAGGTAATTTGTTTAAACAATGCTTTTTTAATAATTTTTTTTACTCGAAGTCTGTAATGGAATTGAATAAAAAAAAATTTTTATTAAACCTTGAACTGTCCTTAAAAAACGTTGAAATTTTGGAGAGATAGTATTTTCTATATTTTTGAGAAATTAATTTTTGAAGTTTGGACTGCATGGTTCGGCGCGATAGCCGTGCGCTGCAGCCACCACAGGCTGTATAGTCCGTCATTGCAAAAAACTTGCGAATTGACAAAATAACTTTTTTTACACTATACAAATGTATATGAATACTATTATTAAATAAATTTACATTTTTTATGAACATGTAAATACCGTTTTCCACACCACCCAAGAGGTTTAGTATATGATGTGCGTTTATAAAAAAAAATTAAAAAGGTGGTATCTCCAGTAGGCCTAATTCACATTTTTACAATGAATTTTAGTAGTAATAATACTTTTTGTTAAGGTACATCTCTTGGTTAAATACAGAATTCCTATCAAAAAATAAATTCCAGTGTCCAATAAAGGATTCAAAACTTTTGGAAATAATCATTTTCAGGAAGGAAAGAAGTCCACTTCTAAAGAAGCTCAAGAACACGTTAACAAATTTTTAGAAAAAGGATTTGCAATGTGTAAACCAATCTCAGGTACACGTAGTTTTCACTCTTATTATCCACTTGAAACTAAAAAAATTAAATGTAAACAAATTTTAAATTTTAACGATACCGTCAAGTGGGGCTCTTTTGTGCGCCTTGGGGCTATTTTGTGCACGCGAGGTTTTTAATGAATAAAATCTTTATATTCAGTTGCTTAAGTTTGCTACTTGGTATAAATATTTTCTGATATCTAGACTACAGAGAGTACTTAATGAATTTACTCAATTCTTTATCAGAAATCAGAAAAAAATCGTAAAATCGTGAAAATCAAGCAGAAAAATTTCAAAGTTCTTAAAATTCTCTTCAGATCTCCGGAAGTTTAAAAGTGTTTTTAAAGGTATTAATAACACTTGTTGACCATTTAGTTATGATGATGTATACGTGATGCGCTAACTTTTTATTGCATATTTAATGAAAAAAGTGTAAAAAACTGAAAAACCAGGATGTGGTGTGTTTTCTGTGCATTCTTTAAAATCAAGTTTTTTTTTCAACAATTTGTTTTGTAGTTAGTAAAAATTACTTTAGCATTTCGTTTATAAACATTTCTGTCTTATTTTTGTTATAAAAGACAAGAAATAAGCTTAAAATTTCAGTTTTACATATGGTGCACAGTTGGAAAAAACAGACGCTACTGGACAAAATTCTGTTGACAAGCCAAATCTCAATGGCTTTTAACATTTTTTTGTTGAAATTCTCAGCATGAATTGCGCTCTGAGCCTTGGGTGCCACTTTTTAAAAATTTTGTACCATAACCTCAAAAAATTATTTTATACCTATATGAATACATTTTTCAGTGATCAATGTCATCTGTAAACGATTTTTATGATCAGTTTTTAATCACTGATAATAAATTTAGTGCCGCATTATTAAAATTTACAATAGAGGATACAAAATGGCTGACAAAATTTTAAAAATGTATGTTTTTTCATAAAATCCATGATCAGAAGTATTTTTTATTCTCGAAAGTTCGTAATATGTGTATCGATTGTTACATATCGAAAATTTTGTTACATAACCTTAAAACAAAGTTTAAATCGAGTTGGAATGCATTTTTCATGGATTAAATTTATGTATAAATAAAACATTTATGTATGTTGAGCCTGATGGGATAACGGTTTTTCAGTTTTGATTTCTTTTAACCTCATTGAACTGATAAGAGAATCTGAACCAACAAGGAGATGATGCATAATGTCCTCATTGGTGGCTGTTCTATTATTTATTTGAATGTTATTGCTTTGAGCTTTTCGAAAAATTTTATTATTTGCCTCTTGAGGCTCTTCACTCAGCCAACCAATAGGAATCTTAAATATTTCAATAATCTCACTTCCATGCACAAAAATTTTGTGTACAGATGGTGTCATCCTGTACCAACTGTAATGATCGTTGCACATTTTTGATGTATCATGGCAGTAATTTTTGAACTTAAGACAATCTGTCATTTTTCCGCTTGATAAAGCCTGTAAAATATTGTGGAATCGTTGAATTAATGTTTTGTCTAGTCCAGTTACTTGAGACACAATTTCAGAATTGGACAAAAAACATCCAGCAACATTACCAGTATTTGTGGTTCCACTTTTTTGTTTCCAACATCAACTGAGAGCGACAATCTGTCTTTTAATAACTGTTGAATCATCCTTTTTCTATTCTTTTTCAGTAATTTGTTTTCTGATATATTAGCGATAGACTTTTTAAAATCCATGTTGTATGCAATGTGCAATAAATATTCCATAATACGGATCCAACAATAAAGAATTGAAAGGCCGAATAAGTAATACTCTTTATTGTAAATGCGATATTTTACGTGAGCCAAATTGTTTATAAATTTGGGTCCTACTCCACAAATATTACAACAATTTGAGGCTTTTTGTCCAGTTAAAAAGTTACATACTTTACCATCAATCCAAGGTACACTCTATATTAAAATCTGCTTTAAATTTCACATTATTTACCAAAAGACTGTAATTCTTATTATTCTTAAGCTTATTGTTATAATGATTAAATCTTTTTTGTACATGGGCCAGGGATTCTTTATCAAATTCAAATTCTATTGGTCGACAGAAATGAACGGAATTTGGTGTTTCATTAGTCCAAATAGCTACATTTTCAGCACACAGTTGAAGAGGAACATAGGTTATGATAAAAACTGAGGCATCACTGGGATATTCTGGACATTTTTTATTATTCTCATTGCTACATTGATTACCGTTGGTATCGCCATCAACACCATTATCATCATCATCATAAACATCATTATCAACATCATTATCATCCTCATTATCATTATTAACAATTTCTCCATCACTATCATCATTATCTTCATCGTCATCATCATTATCACTTTTTGAGTCATTAGCAGCATTCTGTGAGGACCATCTTTGCCTAGTTGTTGCTGTCCTGAAGCACCATTTATCCCCCATTTTCCAATTAGAGTTAGTTTTTTATTCTCAACAGATTTTAAAGTGTTATCACCTAAAGATAGCAGTATCCTTTCTCTTGTATGGACAAGCAATGAAATTAAGTTGACACTAGCACCAGTTTCTGTAATTTTAATATTTTAAGGGTAGCAATTATTCTTGTCCTTTAAAATTTCATAATATGGTGGATACATCTTATTCCCGTTAATTATTGAATTGTGTTTTCTTAGTTTTTTATACTTGTTTTTTGTGAGATTTATATCAACGTACATAGCCAAACATTTGTTTTTATCGCACTCATTATTATCATTAGTAGAATCATCAATGCTTTGACTAAGTTCCGATTGACTAATTTTCCGCTGTATTGCTCCTACTAACTCTTTAGGAGAACATTTGTCAAATGTTTAATCTAGGTGCCTCTTTTTAGTCTTTGCTGACCCTTGTTCATAAGACAATAGAGGACGACCTTCATTGACATCAGTTTTCTTTAAGACTTGCAAGGATTTCCGTTTTTTTTAAATTATCCGAAGGTGTTTTGAATTCAACTGAGAATTCTGTTTCTAAGAATGCTGGATATTTTTCAATAAACTTTTTTTTTGTTCGCTTTATAGTATCCCATTTTTTATTGTACTGAGTCAAAAATGAAAAAATTAATTTTTCCCTTATTGCAAGCAATTTATTTTCCGAGAGATTATTATCCAAACTTTTTATACTATCAATAAGTATATCTATCTTGCTTTTACTTTCTTTGAAATCGTAGGCTCATAAAATATTACTTAAATTTGAATAGCTTGTTGTGTAAGTCATCATGAAAATAATTATCAGCAAGAAATAAATTTAAATTTCTTCACCCAATAGTGAACAAGAATTAAAGGAAATTAATACCATACAATAATTATAATTACTATAACTATCTATTAATAACTTATAGTTATATTAAACGTTGAAAATAAATGCTGCTTTAAACCAGATATTTCATAAAATATTGATTAAGTAAATGAAAAACATGAAGAACGAAAGAACGAAAATATCATAAACGAAAAATAATAAATAATAAATAGTTTTTAATGATGACAAAGCGTGATAAAATGATTTTTTAATTTTTCAAGAAGTTTTACTCTAGAATTGACATTTACCTTGGTAATGAAGATACAAACATCAGGTTATAGAAATGACGATCGTTATCTAGGCGACGATCGTCGTCATCTTACTTTTTAAAATTAGATTTAGTTTTTTCCTTACTGAAGTAATAATCAATTTAACAGTAAAATTCTTTGATTTAGAAGATTGAAAAATTAAAAAGTTGCGGTTGGTATATATAAAGAATGTTAGATATCTATGTCCTGTTAATTATCTATATCTTTCATTTACAACAATTTTTTTATTTCAATTATTTAATTATATGTTCCACATTTTATGAAATGTGAGTCTGACAGTAGTATCGCATATAATATTTGAATTACTGTAAGTTAATATTGATTTTACTTTGCGGTATTAATTAATTTCAATTTTTGTTTACTCTTGGGTAAAAGTCCAACAATTCTTTTGTTAATATTGCTTTAGTAGCAGCTTACGCAGTAAATTACATAAACTTTTAAAATATTTTATGAGACTGAGACTTGAAAGAATGTAAAATACAATATAATACAGTCACTGATGAATAAAAAGTCAGAAAATATTCTTTTAAAAATAGAATTGTTTAGATGAGAAAGAAAAAATTTTATTAATTTTTAACTCAGTATAATAAAGAATGGAAAACTTTAAATCTATAATAAAAAAAATTCTTGAAAAATATTAAGGGTCATTGAAAAAAAAATCCTTAGTTGAATATAGAACATATAAGGATAATTTTAATGAGAAAGCAAATGCCTCAAAGTTTTAAAAATATCTAATATCAAGATTTATCTTGTACGCTAATATATAACACACAAAAAGCAAGAATAAAAGTCTTGAAATGTTTGAGAAGTACGACTCAAATTTTTAAAAGATTTGGATCACTTAAAACATTGTATCAAAAAGGAAGAGTATTCAGTCATTCAATTCTTCATTATTGGATCCGTAATATGATGCATTTCACGTCAACTGTCCAGCTAAAAAAAAATTGTGTTTCATCCTTTCCGAATTTTTGTTATGAGTTGTCTTATAGGTAAGTAATTTATCAGCCAAACATTTTCAAATTATATAAAAAATTGCCCGAGAGGGAGGGGGTTAAAGTTATCAACTTTTTGTTAAGACGCTCTCATTTGTTTATTTATTAAGCTTAAAAAAAATGCTAAAAAAAATTTTTGGTACATGATTTATCTAGATTTTTTCATCAGCTTTCGATTGGCATGGTCTATTTAAATTTTTTTTTTTATTTTGACAAAAATTTTTGAAAATTTAAAATAACTTTCACTTTTTGTCGTCTTTGGGCTCGTTTTATTTTTTTTATTTTATTTTTAAAAGAAATCTGAGATTTTTTCCTACAAAATATGTAATTTTAAAAAAACCGTTTTTTTTGTTTTTGAGAAATTTAATGTTAAACTTAGCGCGCCACGTCAAGGCGAAGTCTCACTCTACCGCCCCGCTGGTTGCTGTGCGCTGTTTGCATCATTACGTGGATATTTAATTATTCTAACCCTTAATTGAACTTTTCTCTGCATTTTACAGTGTTGAGACTGACATTAAAACAATTAAGTGCCTGCACTATAGTTCTTTTATTTATTTTTTTATGTTTAAATTTTTTTGGTAATTTTTTGATATTGCTTTCTGATAGAGAAATTATTGTTTTACCTTCACAGAATCGTTTGAGACTTTGAAAAATATCTTGACATATTTTGAACTCAGGATGTCAAAAATGATGTTTTTCAAAATGTCTTGCTTATGTGTGTATGTAGTTATGTGTGTTAAAATTATGTTAGGCTCTATATTTTGAAAACAATAATAGTTAAAACAATGTTTTTTTTGCGAAATTATAGGTCTTTAAGGGGGACAAATTATGCCCTACTTTTGAGTCTGATCTATCACTTCTAAATACATTTTATTTAAATTTAAACATTTTGAAAAATTTTTTGTTTCGAAAATGTAGATATTTTTTAAAAACAGTATAAATCAGATTATTTTATTTTTTTTATCTTTTAAAAATGCATCGATTAAGCTCTTAGCGATCCCTTTAGTGCAAATTGATAAAAAGTTATTAATATTCTAAAAACAAAAAATATTGAAAATTATTTTCTTTAACAATTTTATTTTTATAAATTAATTAAGGGTTAGAATAATTAAATATCCACGTAATGATGCAAACAGCGCACAGCAACAAGCGGGGCGGTAGAGTGAGACTTCGCCTTGACGTGGCGCGCTAACTTTAACATTAAATTTCTCAAAAACAAAAAAAAAACGGTTTTTTGAAAATTACATATTTTGTAGGAAAAAATCTCAGCTTTCTTTTAAAAAAAAAAATAAAAAAAATAAAACGAGCCCGAAGACGAAAAAAAGTGAAATTTATTTTTAATTTTCAAAAATTTTGGTCAAAATAAAAAATATTATATTATGCATCAAGGGAGGGAAGTCCGTGTTTTTTTGTCAAGCACAAATGTGCGAAGAACGAGTGTAGCACGAGCGTAGCGAGTGCGAAACAAGTTCGGAGAACATTGTGCGAGACAAAAAATCGGCCTCTTGAGGTGCATATGCTATTTTCTGTCACAAATGTACGAAAATCTCGTGTTTTGTACGCGTTAGCGGGTCAGCACTCGCAGTTTTCAGGATAGTGACGTTAGAGATAAAAAAACTTCCGAACAGCGCAATGCGCCTGCGCGATGAGAGTTTTTTTCACTGTTCGGAAGTTTTTTTACCTCTAACGTTCACTGACCTAAAAACTGTGAGTTCTGCCCCGCTTAACGCGAACGAAAACACGAGGTTTTCGTACATGTATGGTAGAAAAAAATTTAAATAGACCACGCCAATCAAAAGCTGATGAAAAGATCTAGATAAATCATGTACCAATAGTTATTTTCGTATCGAGGGCGCAAAACAGGTGATTGCAGCGAGGGCGAGATAAGGGAAACCGAGGGAATCTGAAGCGCCCGAGGTGAATCCGAGGTCGGGGGAGGATCGCCGAGGTTTTCCTAATCTCGTTCAAGCTACAATCACCTTGCGCCCGTGGTGCGAACAACGTTTTTTGTCCTACTTGCATGGTAAGTATGGCATTGAGGGCACAAGCGGCAAAACCTTCAGCTAATTAACATTTAATGAACATATTGTATAAATACCATAAAAATTTGTGTGTTATGTAATACTACTGCGCATGTGTTCACAACTTTTGCGCCCGCTCCTCTGACGTCAACGGGCGGGAAAGTATTTTGCGCCCGCTTCTATGACGTCAGCGGGCGGGAATGTATTTTGCGCCCGCTTACCCTACCCCCGGGCGGGAATGACTCACTTTGCACCTGCATTAAGTGCCCTAAATGACATACTTTCCGTGCATGTAGGACAAAAAAAATTTTTTTAACATTTTTTTTAAGCTTAATAAATAAACAAATGAGAGCGTCTTAACAAAAAGTTCATAACTTTAACCCCCTCCCTCTCGGGCAATTTTTTATAAAATCCAAAAATGTTTGGCTGATAAATTACTTACCTATAAGACAACTCATAACAAAAATTGGAAAAGGATTAAACACAATTTTTTTTTTTGGCTGGACAGTTGACGTGAAATGCATCATATGGAATATTTATTGCACATCGCATACAACATAGATTTTAAAAAAATCTACAGCAAGTACACCAGAAAACAAAATACTGTAAAAGAATAGAAAAGGCTAAGTGCTCTTCACTTTGTCTCAAGAGGCAAACAATAACATTTTCAGAAATGCTCAAAGCAATAACAGCTGAATAAATAATAGAAAAGCCACCAATGAGCACATTATGCAATATCTTCTTGTTGGTTCATATTCTCTTATTAATTCAATGAGGCTAAAAAAAAAACTGAAAATCTGTTATCCGATCAGGCTTAACAACTTCTTTTATTAACAGTTTTCCAAAATTTATTTATATTGAACGTTTGTTGTAACACAAAATTTTATTTTCATCTCCTACATATAAATTGACCTTGCCTCTATTGGCTCGATCATTTTATTAGGTTTAGGCATTGATCAAAGTATAATTAAAAATTTATCAAATCTTTCAGTGTTTTTAATATCAATATTTATCCATTTCATTTACTTTTTATTTTAATTTCTCCAAATACTAATGTTGTACCTTTATACATAAAATTAATCCATGAAAAATGCATTCCAATTCGATTAAAATTTAGTTTTAAGGTTATGTAACAAAATTTTCGATATGTAACAATCGATACACATATTACGAACTTTCATGATTAAAAAATACTTCTGGTCATGGATTTTATGGAAAAACATACATTTTTGAAATTTCAGCAGCCATTTTGTATCCTCCATTGTAAATTTTAATAATGCGACACTAAATTTATCATCAGTGATAAAAAAATAATCATAAAAATCGTTTGCAGATGACATTGATCACTGAAAAATGTATTCAAAAAGGTATAAAATAATTTTTTGAGGTTATGGTACAAAATTTTTAAAGAGTGGCACCCAAGGCTTAGAGCGCAATTCATGCTGAGAATTTAAAAAAAAAGTTAAAATCCGTTGAGAATTGGCTTGTCAGCAGAATTTTGTCCAGTAGCGTCTTTTTTCCTACTGTGGGGCGGTTTAGAGTAAGAGGTCGCGAGTTCGAGTCTTGCAGCTTTGTACTTTTCTGTTTCAGGTTTTAAAATATTTCATTTAAATCACCAATCTACAAGTAAATGGTATGTTTAAAATCAGACCGAATATAGTCAAAATATAAATTTTATTTTTCATCTAATCTTTAAGAATTTTTCAGGAACTAGTTCATTATTCACTTAAAATATTTAGGTTTGAATTAGCATTAATTTCCTTCCTTGCCTCAAACTCAAGTACAAAGTTCATGAACATTTAAAAAAAAAATTTTTTCGGTGTACGTAACAAATTAAAATATTATGTTTTGAGATCCCCGTCAAAAAAATTATAAGGAATGGTGACATTAACCCTTAGCATACACACTGGGTCCAAATGACCCGGATATTTATCTAAAATGCGCGTTATTTGGAGACACTTTATTTTATGACCTTCGGAAACACCTATTAGGCAACCTTTTAGTAAACACTATAAACCTCTTTTGTGCTAGCGTTAAAACTTTGTTAGAAGCCGTTGCTGTGAACAGCTAAAATTTGGTCTCGGGACTGAATGACCCAGTGTGTACGCAACGTCAGGAAAGTGCTATAATTAAATTTGGCAAGTGATTACTAATTTTTTTATGTTTTATAATAATATATAGGGGAAATGGTTTGGTTGTGGCCATGGTTCGGTTGTGGGCACCCCTGCGAAACTTTTGACAGAAAAGATATTTGTCAAATGTGACAAGTGTCAAGTGTGTGATATAACCGCACGTAGTTTTTTGCGAGAATACAAAATTAAACGGCCACTTGTGCTTTTTGCTGCAAAGAAATTAATTTCTACCACACATGCACGAAAACCTCGTGTTTTCGTTCGCCTTAAGCGGGGCAGAACTCACAGTTTTTAGGTCAGTGAACGTTAGAGGTAAAAAAACTCCCGAACAGTGAGTTCGGGCTTTTGTTTTTGGGCTTTAAATTAAAAAAAATTGGAATCGGACCACAAATGACGAACTATCAGTACCTATATTTTATACAAAAAATGCAGAAAAACTGTTTTTTAGCTCTAAAATTATATTTTGGGGGTGAGGGGGAAAATTAATACACATTTTTTTTAGTTTTTCATGAGGAACAACTTTGGCTAAGTCCGATTCAAAGTAATTTTTCTTTGTCATTTTTTGTAACATAGTGTTATTTTTCTAAGGAGTGAATTTTAAGGGTAGTTAACCCTTATCATAATTTTCAATAAGTAGAAGAAATCCTCCTACGTCACTTGCATTGTTGTGGATCCTTATAATAATCTTATTATGGAAAATGAAAATATTTTTCAAAAGTATTTTGGATTACTCTTCTTAAGGGTGACTTTTAGGAGTAAATAACCCTTGTTTTCTTCTTGAATAACTAGAGGATATTCTCCCAAGTTAGTTCCACACACCTGTCCTGAATAAAAAAAAAGTTCTTCCCCGATGCTGAAAGAAAACTCTTGCATATTTTGAATCCTTTCGATTCAAAGAAACAAAATTTTAAAGGTACAAAATCGTATCTGATCCTCCTGACCGTTTTTTATAATTTTAATGTACATTTAGTGCAGTATAATGAAAAAATTTTAGGTTATGTTATGTTTAATATGATGTATGTTCACATGTTTCTTGTTTTATAAAAATTCACTTCACTTCATAGAGGCATATTTTATTTGTTAATAGGACCATATTCTATTTTGAGCATCGTTTTTGAACAATTAATTCGTATTTATAAACGATTAATTTTTAAATTATTATCTCTTTGTTCATATTAATAGTTGTTAATATGTCCTTTGGGACTGATTTAAACAAATTTTATTAATTATAATGCACTAAACGAACATCAAAAGTAATGAAAAACAGTCAGGAGGATCGGATATGATTTTGTACCTTTAAAATTTTGTTTCTTTGAATCGAAAGGATTCAAAATACGTAATAGTTTTCTTTCGGCATCGGGAAAGAACTTTTTTTTCATTCAGGACAGGTGTGTCCATGCTATTAAAACTGATCAAAATTTTTTTGTGGAAATGGTAAGTTTTTTCCGCATTACATTCGATTACTCTTATTAGGGGTAACTTTTAGGGGTACTTAACCCTTATTAATAATTTTGATAATCAGGGAATATGTCCCCACGTCAGTTTCTTGGTTTTAGATGTAAACAAAATTTTTTTGTGAAAAATGATAATATTTTTCAGAATTATTTTGGATTATTCTTCTTAGGAGTGACTTTTAGAGGTAGTGAACCCTTGTTTTCATCTTAGATAACCAAGGAATATCTCCCCTCGTCAGCTGCATGGTTTAAGAATTGAACAAAAATTTTTTGTGTATAATGAGAACATTTTTCTAAAGTATTTTGAATTACTCTTCTTAAGGGTGACTGTTAGGGGTAATTAACCCTAGTTTTTCTTGAATAACTAGAGGATATACTCCCACGTCAGTTTAATGGTTTTAGAACTGCATACAAAATTTTTATAGAAAAATGTTAATTTTTTTCCGAATTATCTTCGATTATTTGCTTTAGGAGTGACTTTTAAAGGTAGTTGACTTTTTTTATCATCTTAAACTACTAGGGGATATCTCTTTACATATTCTTCATGGTTTTAGAACTTGATCATAACGTTTTTGTGGGAAATGATAATATTTTTTAAAATTATTTTGGATTATTCTTCTTAGGGGTGACTTTTAAGGTTAGTTAACCCTTGGTATAATGTTGGATAACAAGAGAATATGTTTCCACATCAGTTCCACAGTTTTAAAACTAAACAACAATTTGTTATGAAAAACGGTTTTTTTCTTCTGAATTATTTTCTATTATTTTTTATAGGGATGACTTTTATGGGTAGTTAACTATTGTTATCATCTTGAGTACCTAGGGTAGATCCTGTTATAGGTCCAGTAAATAACTAGAACCAACTTTATGTATTGAGCTTTAGGTATCGAGTTATCGACAGTTGGCGGCATTGCAAAATGATCTTAGGTTGTGAGGAGAGCTTTAGAGATAAGTCGGCGTCAATTGAGATTAGATCTGTTCATCTTTTGTACTCATGTAAAACTTAATAATACTTTAAATATATTGATGTTTGTTGAATCAGATCTTATAATTAATTAATCACCTAACATGGCGCAGTCGGAAAATTGTTCGATTCTGATGATTAAGGTAAATTAAAAGAAAATAACATAAAGTGAAGTTAAGAACCACGTTTTAGATTTCAATACGAAAATTATGGAATTCCTTAAGCAACCAAAATCCATGGTCATGGAAGGCGACCTGGCGTTAAATTGGAAAAAATTTAGACAAGGCTTCGAGTTATATTTACTGGCAACGGGAGGATCTGAAAAAACACAAAAAGTGCAAGCTGCGATTATACGAGTGTAGAAAGGCACAAGTTAAACGTGCGAATTCAAAGTGCTAGTGAGTCATTCGACGAGTTTTTAAAAGACTTGAAATTAATTGCTGCATCCTGTGAATTTGGTAATTTAAAAGATAGCTTAATAAAAGACAGAATAGTGTGTGGTATTAGAAATAATAAAGTAAGAGATAGATTGTTACGAGAAGAGAATCTGGATTTAGATAAGGCAGTTCAAATCTGTAAGGCTGCAGAACAAACTGAAAAACACCTTAAAGAACTTTATGATAAGAATGTAGTAGACATACATGAAACAAAAATAAATCAGAAACCAGGAGGTCAGACCAGTCGAGCAACAGGGAGTCAGATATTCAATCAAGGACATCAATCAAGTCAACGCCTAGAGGACGGACAACTAAGAGAAAATTACTCGGGAACAAATAGAAGACAAGGATTTAACAAAGGAACTCAAAACAGTAACTTAACATCTACAGGAGGAGGAAGTCAACAGTCAAGAGGTCATCAGTCACAGCAAAATTGTTGGTTTTGTGGTTATGAACGTCACGCCCGAAGAATGGGTCCTGCAAACGGTAAACAATGTAACTAATTGTAGAAAAATCGGCCATTTCTCGAGGGTTTGTAAAAGCAGAGCAATAGGTGAGTTAAAACTTGATTATACTAGTGAAATAGGAGAGCAAAGCTTAGAGCAGGATAGGAATTTAGATGATTTAAAGTTTACATGAGGTGAAATTTCTTCTGGTAAATCAAAAAATGGCTGGTTTATAAAAATGTCAGTAGTTGAGGTAAACAAAACTGTAGAATTTAAAGTAGATTCGGCTGCAGATATTAACGCAGTTCCAGAATATGTATTTAATAGGTGGAATTATGAAGGGAAACTTGAACCGTTTAATTATAAAGTAGAAAATTATACAGGGCAACCAGTAGAAGTAATAGGAAAATGTGACATGAGAATCAAATTTAAAAACAAAATTCACAAAATAGAGTTTATAGTAGTGCGAACACACTTAGGTTCCTCAGCAGTGCTAGGTTGGCCAACAATAAAAAATTTGGGATTAATTAAACAAGTAGATGAAATAGAAATACGTGGGGAAAACAGTATAGTGTCTCAATACAAAGATTTATTTGAAGGTATAGGAAAAATTAAAATAGAACCAAGTGACTTTAAATTAAAACCAAACTATAAGCCGTCAGTAATTCCATGCCGAAACGTGGCATTTCAATTAATGGATAAATTAAAGGATGAGTTAAATACAATGCATAAATTAGGGATTATTACGAAAGTTACGGAACCAACTGAATTTTTTAATCCAATTGTAATAACTAGGAAACCTAATGGCGAGATTTGAATTTGCTTAGACCCACAGAGTTTAAATGAGGCTCTCTTAAGAGAGCACTATGAGTTACCTACATTTGAGGAGTTAACGAGAGATATGGCTGGCTCTAACTACTTTTCGACCTTAGATGCTAACAAAGGTTTCTGGCAAATTGAACTTACTGAGAAAGCCTCTAAATTAACAACTTTTGCAACCCCTTTCGGCAGGTACAGATTTAATAGACTTCCTTTTGGAGTGTCGGTGGCTCCAGAAATCTATCATAGAGTATTTTCAGAAATATTTCAAGACATACCAAACGCGAAAATTTATATTGATGATATTATTATTCGTTCGGAATCAAGAGAAGAACACGAGGAAGTGCTAAAAAAAGTATCAGAGAGTGCTAGGGAAATGGGGGTGCGGTTTAACAAAGAGAAATGTAAATTTTTTGCAAACGAAGTAAAATATGTGGGACATATAATTTCTAAGAGGGGAATTCAAATAGACCAAGATAAAGTAGAAGCAATAACAAAAATAAATAAACCATCAAATGTTAAGGAATTAGAAAGATTTCTGGGGATGTTAACATATGTAGGTAAGTTTATTCCGAATCTATCAGCAGCAACGACAAATTTAAGACAGTTAGGTAAAAAAAACACAGTTTGGATATGGACGGCAGTTCATGATCGTGAGTTTGAATCAGTAAAAAAAATGCTTACAACAACTCCTATTTTGCAGTTTTTTGATGGGAAAGTGGGGATTACTTTATCGGTAGACAGCTCTAAGGATGGCATGGGGGCAGTAATCTTGCAGAATGGAAAGCCGGTAGCTTATGCATCAAAAGCATTAACAGAAACGCAGCAACGTTATGCACAAATAGAGAAGGAAATGTTAGCTATTACGTTTGGATGTCAAAGATTTCACCAGTATTTGTATGGAAAATCGTTTTTAGTAGAAACAGATCATAAACCATTAGAAATGATTTTCAAAAAACCGTTAAGTAAGTGTCCCTTAAGATTGCAAAGATTAAGAATAGCATTGCAGGGTTATGAGTTCGAGGTAAAATATAAACCCGGGAAAGAACTGTATTTTGCAGATGCCCTATCGCGTGCTAGTTTAGAGGATACAAATTTTATAGTCAACGAAAACGAAATACAAGCACACATTCACATACTGAAGTGTGGTGATGGAGTCAGTCCCAGTAAGTTAAAAAAAATAGCATGCCAAACTCAATCAGATGGGGAAATGCAAGAATTATTGAAAGTAATTAGGGAGGGATGGCCAGACCATAAAATGCAAGTCAAACCGATTATAAGTGCGTATTGGAATGTTAGGGATGAATTGTACGAAGTTGACGGAGTAATATTTAAAGAGAATCAGGTTATTATCCCAAATATCATGCGAAAGGAAATCTTAAACAAGTTACATTATCCACATATGGGAAGTGAAAAAACAATTGTAAAAGCAAAAGAGTTAATATACTGGCCATTAATGGTAAAAAAAATTAAAGATATGATTGAAAATTGTGCAGCTTGTTTAACGTTTCTTCGTAAAGCGCAAAGGGAAACTTTGTTAAATAGAGAAACTCCCTCTAGACCTTGGCAAATAATAGCAGCGGATATGTTTATGTATAACGATGTAAATTACTTGTTAGTTGTAGATACTTATTCAAAATACCCGGAAGTCGAAGTTATGACAAAAGACACAACTAGTAGAGCCGTAATTCATCGATTAAAAGCATCATTTGCGAGAAACGGGTGTCCGGAAATACTGTATACCGATAATGGACCCCAATTTGATTGTAAAGACTTTAAAAAATTCATGGAGGAGTGGGGAATTGTAAACAAAACTTCGTCACCAACGAATGCTCAATCGAACGGTTTTATAGAAAGACATGTGCAAACACTAAAAAAAATGGTAAAAAAAATAATGTTCGACGGAAAAGATTTGTATTTAGCATTATTGAAGTACCGAAACACCCCAATAGACAGTAAAACACCGTCACCAGCGCAATTATTGTTTAACAGACGTCTACAGGGACAAATTCCTATGAATGAAAACCTCTTACGCGTAGAAAAATCCGAATATGACCATGTGTTAAAATTAAACAATAATAAAGAATTACAAAAATTTTATTATGATAAACGAGCGAAGGATAAACAAGAACTAAATGTTAATGATCTTGTTATTGTTTTTATTAGGAAAGGGATATGGGAACCAGCTAGAGTGGTCCAAATTGACTTGAAAAGGCCGCGTGCGTATTATGTACAAATGTCTAGGTCAAAAGTAGTTATAAATAGAAACAGGAAGTTCTTGAAGAGTTTTAAAAAAGATTGTTTTTACACAATCTGAAAATGATTTATTCGAAGATGTCTTAGATAGGGAATTAGAAAATAATCTTGACACAAGACAAAATAAAACTGTTGCACAGAGCGAAAAAAATTACGTCGATCAAAGACCGACCCTTTTGACTGGTCCAAATCCTTTAAATAATAAACAACCTAATAACAATGCTTCGCAAAATAATGTAATTTGCACACAAAAAGAGGATGAAAATAATGTATGTCAAAAGGAAACTTTAGATTCTCCGAAGATCAGAAAATCAGGTAGACTAACCAGAAGACCTAAGTATTGGCAAGATTATGCCTAAGTAGAATATTTACGGAAATACCTAAGTTTATAAAGTTATAACTATGTAAAGGGGGGAGATGTAAATAACTAGAACCAACTTTATGTATTGAGCTTTAGGTATCGAGTTATCGACAGTTGGCGGCATTGCAAAATGATCTTAGGTTGTGAGGAGAGCTTTAGAGATAAGTCGGCGTCAATTGAGATTAGATCTGTTCATCTTTTGTACTCATGTAAAACTTAATAATACTTTAAATATATTGATGTTTGTTGAATCAGATCTTATAATTAATTAATCACCTAACAGATCCTCCTACTTCTTTTCCATAGTTTTAGAACTTAAGCAAAATTTTTTTTTTTTTGAAAATGGTTACTTTCGGATTAATTCTGTGGCTGAAAGGCATAACATCATAACTAACATTTTATCGAATTTGAGATAATACCAGATTTGAGTTTATTTAGTAATGCTCTTTACAGTTTCATAACGGTAAAGTGATTTAAATGTTTATTTACGTAGAAAATAATTAATAACATAACAACATAACTGCATTCAAATCGAAAAAAAGGATTGATATTCTTCTTTGAAGCGTTTATATTTTATTAAAATTGATAAACAGATGTAAAAACTACACTAGAAAATAGGATACAATGCCAAACACCAAAAATATTGGTTAATTTTTTGATTTTACAAAACCAAGAAAAAAAACAAAAACAGATTTTTCTCAAAACAATGAAAATGCAGTTATGATGTTCTGCCTTTCAGCCACAGAATTGTGGATTTTTTTTTAGGGGTGACTTTAACAGTAACAAGAAAATCCAAATATTTTAAAAAATTTGTTCGACATATTGGATACCGTCAAGTGGGGCTATTGTGTGCACAAAACCGCTCTTTTCCCACTCTATGCTTTATTAAAATTCAGAATCTGAAAAAATAAAGAATTTATGTATTCAGTTATGTTGTAGACATCCTTCTAAATGTGTTCTATGTGTTAGACGACGAGAAAAAATTTTTTGTCTGAGTTATAGAAACTCAAGGTTGTGCACAAAATAAACCCCATGGTGGGGCTGTTTTGTGCATCAAAGTTTGTTTATTTATAAAGTAGTGTAAAAATTTTTTTTTAACGTTTTTGCTGTATGACGTCTTATTTCTAGATATTTTAGAGTACAATAAAGAAAAACAAAGCCAGAAATATTTTTTTCCTAGGAATTGTTAAACTAATTTGAAACTAAAACACCAAAATTTTACCAAAAAGTAGATTTACAAGAAAAGTTATTTCTTTAAGAAAATTTTACTTAAAATAACTTCTATTACACTTCTTCAGTTATTTTATAAGAAAAGAAGGTTTCAAAATTAACTTGAAAAGCATGTAATTATTAATGTTACTTTTTTGAGATTTTTAAGGCACCGCGCCCGCTGTATCTATTAGGCCACTGACGCAGTAACAAGTCTTTACTTATACGTTATATGGTCGATTCTTGCATAACTGCCAGATTTCAAGATCATTTTTGTTAGAAATTTTTTTTTTTTTATTCAATGTTTCTCTGCACTGATTTTTCTTATTAGGGTGTAATATAAGTATACTTTAAACGATTTTACTTCAACTATATTTATTCGAAAATAATAGCAAATTTTTGAAAATTGGCTGCCATGTGGAGCTGAACCGCGTCCTTTTATTGCAAATATATTATACAAAATAAAAATTTTTTCTTGATACTTTGCTAAAACGAAAATAAATAATAAATTATTTAATATTCTAACAGTATTTTAGATGTTAGTTAACATATATAAAATTTTATAAAAGAATAGCAAATACAATATTTAATAATGAATATTTCGTTTTATTTTTTGGATAATTTGAAATCGAGATCGAGCAGTGTAATCCGGCATTGCTAAACTACTTTATAGAATAATATTTTAAAATAACCACCACAGATAAAAAAGTTTCTCTGCATGAAGCACACTGAACACTTCATATAGGCCATGGAGCTGAAATTTTACGTGATACCATGGAGCTGAAATTTGACATTTATTCTAACCTCACTTCTACAATATTGCAAAATAAATCTATTCCTTCTGCAGATCGCTTGTTTTACATGAAAACTTAAAGAAAATCGTAACAATACTATCAAATAGTTGTTATAGTAATATAATAGTAGTGCCATGGAACTGAACGCTTTTTTTGTACAATTGCGATTTTCAGGAAAATTATTTTTTTAAAGTAAAAATTTTTTTTTTTAAAACTTTTTTTACATGTGATTTAGTGCTAATGGATCAAAATTGAAATTTAACTTATTAGAAGGCGTAATAACTAAACACACGACACCTTAATTATAAGTCTACAGATTGCGTTTAAAAATTGGAAAAATTGAGGGACAAAATATTTTTACAGATTCTAAGTATGAAAAAGGTATTATGAAGTGCAATATAAACCTAAATTGTTTATAAATATAGACACTTAATGTTTGAAAAAGGCTGAGTTATAATAATGATATTTTCACCGAAAATTATTAAATTAAAGTTAACATTTTGCAAAAGGGACAAAAGATTTACTGAAATATAAAGTGCTAAACCATATTTTAGTTTCTAGATTACTGTTTTGGAATTTCTTCTGAATTTTCGTTAAAGGTGTTGCAAGGAAAGAATTAACATTACCATAAAAATACTTTTCCATGCAGCGTACAATTGCGACACTCAGCCAATTTTTTTCAGAAACAAAAAATGTAATTAAAAATATGGCCATGTACCCATAATTTAAATTTTATACAGATTCTAAAACTAATTTGACATTCTAGTTATATGTATTATTTGGGCTTCAGTTTCTAAACAAAATTAAAAAAATTATGAACAAAAAAAGAACCGTCAAGTGTGGCTATTTTGTGCACAAAACCGCTCTTTTTCCACTCTATGTTTTATTAAAATTCAGAATTTAAAAAAATAAAGAATTTATTTATTCAGTTATGTTGTAGACATTCTTTTAAATGTGTCCAATGAGTTAGCCGACAAGAAAAAAATTTTTGTCTGAGTTATAGAAACTCAAAGTTGTGCATAAAAAAAACCCTATGGTGGGGCTATTTTGTGCATCATAGTTTGTTTATTTATAAAGTAGTGTAAAAAATTTTTTTGAACGTTTTTGCTGTATGAAGTATTATTTCTAGATATTGTAGAGTACAATAAAGAAAAACAAAGCCAGAAATATTTTTTTCCTAGGAATTGTTAAACTAATTTGAAACTAAAACACCAAAATTTCATAAAAAAGTAGATTTACAAGAAAAGTTATTTCTTTAAGAAAATTTTACTTAAAATAACTTCTATTACACTTTGCAACGGTCCAAAATATATGGTCATACATTTTGTTCGCAAGCATGAATTCGGACCGCTACGTGAGATGGAGAAAAGCCGACGAAACGGAAGGGAGAGCAGGCTCGGCAGGACAGCTTAAGCCCGAGTAGGTAGCAACTTAAAATTTCGATATATATATATGTTCTCTCTAAATTTCGTGGAGTGAGATTTCACTCCACTAAGAGCAAAACTTGAGCCACTCTTTTTAGAGTTCACTCTTTGAGAGTGAGATCTCACTCTTTTAGAGAGGGTCTTTTACTCTGATTGGAGTGGCTCAATTTCCACTCTTAGTGGAGTGAAAACTCACTCAAAGAAATTTAGAGAGTATATATATTGTATATATGGGTCATTCCATGCCAACTCGACATACCATCGAAATTGACATTTTTGATTTGGCTCATTTTTTATATGTGTATCCTACGAAAAAGAGCTTTATGAATTTTTACAAATTTTTTTATATAACCGTTCACAAGATATGAATTTTTCAAAATTTTTGAATTTTTTTCAAATGCTCATAACTTCTTCGAAAATAAATCAATTTTAATCGTTCTTCTCTAAATTGTGCATTTTTAAATAAATGTTTAAAAAATTAGTGCAAAGAATTATCAAAAAATTGTTTTTTAGATTTTTTGTAATTTATTAACTAAAATCTTATTTTTAAAAATGTTTATGTCCTTTGATTTTTTTTGAAAATTTTTCAAAAAAACTACTTTTTTTATATAAATTTTGAGCTAGGTCCCGTCGTAAGGAAACGATTTTTAATATATTTTCTAAATTTTTTTAATTTGACAAAATTTAGCACGAGCTTTTTTTGACAATGTATGGCGCTCTGTTGGATGTACTGATGGACTACTAAATAAAATATCAGTAAAAAGTTACATATAGGAGTGATAATGAAAATACTGAATCTATATTTGGAAAAATATTTTTGAGTCCCTGATATCCCTACTAAAAAATCCGGACTAATTCCGGACGAAATCCTGACAAAATTCCGGACAAAACCGGATTAATTCCAGATCTGGAATTAGTCCGAAAGTGTCCGATTTAACTTAGGTTTTTGGCACGGAATTTAGTCCGGTCTTATCCGAAATAAATCCGGCCGTATACAATCCGGATATAGTCCAGTACAGTCTGGAACAAATCTGGTCCGAAATGTTGTTTAAATCCGAAAGTAGTCCGGTACAGTCCGGAACAAATCTGGTCCGGACCGTTGTTTAAATCCGAATGTAGTCCGGTACAGTCTGGAACAAATCTGGTCCGAAACGCTGTTTAAATCCGAATGAAATCTGGTACAGTCTGGAATAAATCCGGTCCTAACTGTTGGTTAAATCCGGATGTAGTCCGGTACAGTCCGGAACAAATACGGTCCTAATCGTTGGTTAAATCCAGATGTAGTCCGGTAGAGTCCGGAACTAATCTGGTTAAACTTTTTTTGTAATCCGGATTTAGTCCGGCTTCATCCGGAATTAGCCGGAAAAGCAAAAAAAAAATTTTATTAATTGTTTGAGTCATTTTTAAACAATGTTTGGAACTTAACATTACACAAACATTCATACATTTATTACAACGATTATATACAACATTTATATTAAAGAAGAAAAATCGCACGCATGAGGGGAATAGAACACGGGATGTTAGGCACGCAACGCAGAACCTTAACCGACTGAGCTATACGAGCTCTGAGGTTCAACTTGTTAAATCAAACATACATGTAATTTGTGGATTAAATCCGGAAAGTGTCCGGTAAAGTGCGGATATAATCCGTCACTAATTCTTAATTCCAAATAGAACTCGGAGTATGTACGAAAATAAGCCAACATTGGTTTTACAATCCGGAAAGAGTCCGGCACAGTATACGGATATAATCCGGCACACGTTTCAAATCTGGAAAGAGTCTGGTTTAGTATGAAAATAATCCGGTAATCACTTTCACATTCGGATAGCATCTGGTTTAGTATTAAAATAATCCAGCATTCTTTTTATAATTCTAAAAGAGTACGGCAAAGTACAGACATAATCGGGCACCCGTTTTTAAATCCGGATAGAGTTCACTTTATTACACGTTAACAAGGGAGATATAGAAAATACAGTAGGACCCACGTATACCGGACCCTATATATCGAATTCCTGCTTATATCAGATATTTTTGCCGGTCCTTTGAATTTAAATATAATGAATTTTTACCCGAACAAATCGAATTCCTGCTTATATCGAAAATTGATTCGGAATCTATTGGTAGTCTAAGTGAAATCCGTTTTTAGACCGGTCAAGTTCCTCAACTATCCAGCACAAACTTTACAATCCATTTTAAGTCGGGTTTTATCTGGAATTAGTCCGACAATCCATTTAGATATTATTTTTAGTTAAAGTGAAGTCCGTTTTTAATCCAGTCACGTCCGGAAACTGTCAGGTACAAATTTCACAATCCGCTTTAAGTCTGGTTTAGTCTGGAATTTATCCGGTACTTAATTCCGAATTTACTCATAGTCTAACTAAAATCCGTTTTTCGTACGTTAACATCCGAAAATTGTACGGCAGTCAATTCCGAAATTATTAACAGTCAAACTGAAATCCGTTTCTTGTAATCTGTTTTTTTGGTACAAATATTACTTTTATTTATTATCATTTTCATTAAAACAACACAACACAACATGGCTAAACGTCCTAAAGAATATTTGTCTGGCTTCTTTCCGGATCGCAAAAAGAATGTAGGAATATTTTAGCACTAAACAGGACTCTTTCTAGATTTAAAAACTAGTACTGGATTATACCCAAACTTTACCGGACTCCTTGCCATTCACTTGACTCTTTCTGGATTGTAAAAGATATGCCAGACTTTTTCCGTATTATGGTAAAGAGGGAGAAATGAAAAATAGTTAAAAAGATGGAGATGTTCTTAGAAAATGCAGCGAGTCAATTCAAGTGACGAAAATTCAGAATCTTAATTTATTTTAATGCAAAAATATTTCTTCGATGAAGACAACTAAAACGGTTGGCAATGGATTTTAGATAAATTGTCAATTCTATTGCTTTCAAATAGAAGGTTGAAAAATAGTGCATTAAAAATAATTCAGATTTTGAATTAGTTTCTATTATTTTATTTTTAACGGTTACCTCATTAAATTGTTCATTTAAAGAGAAAATAATAGAAAATCATTCAGAAATTGAATTATTTTTAATGCAACTATTTTCCGAATTCCTATAATTAAAAGCAATCAAATTTTCTATTTTTCTAAGATCCATTGCAAATCTTTTTAGATGTCACCATCCAATAAACATTAGCGAACTATAAAAACAATTCAGATTCCTAATTTCCTTTAATTAGATCAACTCGCTACTAATAGAAAATAAATGCTTTTGCAGATATTTTACGGCTTTCAATCGGAATTAAATAACAGAAAACTCGCATATAAAATACAATTGAATGTTCCGCATGTTCTAAGAAAAATTCAAAATCAATGAATCTCCAAAATCACCGAAATCCGGAGGTAAGCGAACGGGGAAGGGAAAATAGGATGACTATAAATAATTTCGGAATTGACAGCCGGACTAATTACAGATAAAAACAGACTTCAAACGGATTGAAAATGTATGCCGGACAACTGCCGGATGTGAACGGACTAGAATCGGATTTCACTTAGACTATAAATAATTTCGGAATTGACTGCCGGACTAATTCCAGATAAAACCAGACTTAAAGCAGATTGTGATTTTTGTGCCGGACAGTTGCCGGACTTGATCAGTCTAAAAACGGACTTTACTTTTACTAACAATCAGACTAAAAACGAATTTAAATTTTATGATGGACAACTGCCGAATGTGAACGGACTAGAATCGGATTACACTTAGACTATACATAATTTCGGAATTGACTGCCGGATTTATTCCAGATAAAACCAGAATTAAAACGGATTTAAAATAGATGCCGAACAACTGCCGGATGTGAACGGACTAGAATCAGATTTCACTAAGACTATGCATAATTTCGGAATTTACTGCCGGATTAATTCCAGATAAAACCAGACTTGAAACGGATTTAAAAATTATGCCGGACAACTGCCGGATCTAAACCGACTATAATTGGATTTCACTTAGAGTATATATAATTTCGGAATCGACTGCCGGACTAATTCCAGATAAAACCAGACTTAAAGCGGATTTTGAATTTTGTGTCAGACAGTTTCCGGACGTGACCGGACAAAAATCGGACTTCACTTTGATTATAAATAATTTCTGAATCGATTGCAGGACTAATTCCAGTTAAAACCAGACTTAACGCGGATTGTAAAGTTTGTGGCGGACAGTTTTCGGACGTGACCAGACGAAAACCGGACTTGACTTTGATTATAAATAATTTCTAAATCGATTGCCGGACAAGTTTCGGACTAATCCGGATTAACTTTAGATCAATTTTTTTGTGCCAGACAAATTTCGGACTAATTCGGATCTTTTCCGGACTAATTCCGGATTAATTCCGGATGAAACCGGACTGTTTTGTCCGGATTTCGTCCGGAATTAGTCCGGATTTTTTTAGTAGGGATACCTTTAGCTTTTAGGTGTCGAACATTAAGATCTCCGGATGCTTCTTGATAATCTTTGGTTGTTGAGATCCTTACTTTAATGTTCGGTAAATTAGTTGGATTTTTAGCCTAAACGTACAACTCTTCAGCAGTTGAAATTTGTTTATTAACCTTCGCCGAACCGGTTGCTACCCGGGTAGACACGAAAATATTTGAATTGAGATAACTTTTATAGATTTGCTTGAATCTAATTGCAATTTTAAGTTACTGAACAAATTTTTATTTAATTTCGAAATATTAAAACAAAATTTTTTTTTTACATTTCTTCTTGATTCACGTTAGGGTGAAATCACATGGATGCGTTAAACATTGCGTCGCAATAAGAGAGAGAGGGAGACCAAGGTATATTTACGTCTTTCTTTTTCTCATTACGACGCAACGTTTGATGGACCCATACATGGAATCGTACCCTAACGCTGGCGTCCGATTTCTCCGTTTTGCGTTGCGTCAGAATGAGATAAAAAAGGACACATACATACTTTGTCCATTTTTATCTCATTACAACGCAACGCAGAACGGAGGCATGGGATGCCGGCCTAAAGGTGCATTCATTCACAAAAGTTGTAGCGACCGCATCTACAAAACAGGGGTGGATGCCGGTATTTCTCACTAGAGATTCAATGTCTATCTGCAAAGTGCATGTCTTGACGTCTGAGTTTAATTGGTTGAAAGAAGGCGTGCTTATTTAAATATATTATTTCGAGAAATAACCAATAACTAAGAGAAAAAGTATTTTAATTATATTATAAGCAAAATATAAATTAAATTTATGTTTTTTGTTAAACATAGGAGTGCACTTTCAATTAAGTGTTCTGAAATTTCGAGTGGGTCATGCTACCCACCTGACCCATATATCCTGCCGGCCCTAAGGGAGAGGCGTGAGGAAGGTAAACGCGGAATAGTGCTTCTTAGCACTCGCAGAGGGCCTTATACCCGAGAGCTCGGAATCGAGTTGGCGCAGAGCGCATACAATTGTCCACGCTTCGTCCGTTTGAGAGACAGCTCTCTTCCCGACGTCTTAGTCAAAAGCTCGAGCTGGCAGGCAGGGAGCTAACATAGCTCCACTGTAGACTAGACCGTAAGCATTAACTGACAGAGCTAAGCACGTTGCTCAAACTCTGGCGAAACCAGCTTTCTTCCTTTTTCTCAGGGCTCGTTTTACAAACACCTGAGGACATTTTTGTCTGTTGTAGTGGATCAGTGCATGTTGTTCTACTGCTGATCATATTCTTTCGGTGAACGCTGTCCAGCCACCTAGAGCATTTTGTCGAGTCAGTTTACGCTGCCCAGCTGCTGATCTCTCTATATTTCTATGTATTATTATTCACGCACATTGCCATATCCTTCTCAAAGAGTAGTATTGTAATACTAGCATCCTACTGAAAATTCGTTCGTGTTGATATTTAAATAAACTTAAAGTGTTTATTCCAAATTTGTGTTTTCACTAATTATTCCTTGAGTTCTCTATCCTAGTATCATAATATATAAGAAAATCCTTATTTGAGCTTAAGACGAACCGTTACAACTTCTTGAGTTATTTTAAGAGATGAAGTTTCAAAATTAACTTGAAAAGCATGTAATTATTATTAATGTTACTTTTTTGAGGTTTTTAAGGCACCATATGTAAAACTGAAATTTTAAGCTTATTTCTTGTCTTTTATAACAAAAATAAGACAAAAATGTTTCGAAACGAAATTCTTAAGTAATTTTTATCAACTACAAAACAAATTATTAAAAAAAACTTGATTTTAAAGAATGCACAAAATAACCCACCAAATCCTGGTTTTTCAGTTTTTTACACTTTTTTCTTAAAATATGCAATAAAAAGTTAGCGCATCACGTATACATCATCATAACTAAATTGTCGACAAGTATTATTAATACCTTTAGAAACACTTTTCAACTTCCGGAGATCTAAACAGAATTTTGAGAACTTTGAAATTTTTCAGCTTGATTTTCACGACTTTACGATTTTTTTTCTGATTTCTGATAAAGAATTAAGTAAATTTATTTAGTACTCTAAATATCAGAAAATATTTATACCAAGTAGCAAACTTAAGCAACTGAATATAAAGATTTTATTCATTAAAAATCTCGCATGCACCAAATAGCCCTACGACGCACAAAATAGCCCCACTTGACGGTACACAATTTTTAATATTTTATTCAGAAACTGAAGCCCAAATAATACATATTTCTAAAATGTTGCAACATCCTTAATTGTTAATAAAAGCTCATCAAAAATTGTCAAATTTTCTCTATTGCTCCAAACTTATGAATAAATTCCGTACTTATTTATGAATATTTTTTTTCCGTGTAACATTATGATTAGACCCCACATCGTATAAAACCGTAAGGACGTTTTCTTACCCTTCCCTCCCCTGCCCCTTAAGCGTTACGTAATCTGCGAACGACCCTTAATGTATGGATCTCACTTTTTTGAAGGAATGTACGAACAGAAACTTAATTTCTGTAATTTTTGAACTATATAAAATAATCAAAGGTTTTTAGATTCTATATCACAATAGCTAGAGACTTACGTAGGATTTAATAAATATATTTTTTGTGAAAAATCGTGCACTTTTAAAAAGAAGTTTATGATTTTATGAAAAGTATCGTCAGAAAATGGTTTCAAAAGATAAACTATCCAATATATAAAAAATTCTTTACTTCCCTGGCTTCCATCTTTGGTATATCATTTTTAAAAACCCAAAGCACACAGTGGTGTAAGCTCTTAGGGCAACTATTCCTTGTTTCTGTTGTTTGCGTCTATATTCAATAGTATTAAAATATAGAGGAAAATGAAAGCTAAAATGGTAATGTTTTTAATAAAACAGCACTTTATGTAGGAAAATAGACTTAACGCGTACTATATATTTATATCTTACGCACCTTGCCCAGAAGAATATTCTCCACTTGGTGATCTTTTTTCCTTATTAACTGTAGTATTATAAAAATAAGGCATATTGTATACTAAATGACCAGCTAAAATGGGTTCACTAGTTGTTCGACTATGAGATGTAGTAGATGAAGGAAGAGAAGATGGTAACGTTCCATAATGAGCTGAAGTTACTGAATTTTCCTTTGGCGGTGGAGGAGGTGCTACTCGCTTTTTTAAAGAGCCATGTAAGTTCGTAGAAATGTCGGTCACTATTTGAGTCCCTGTTAGAGAAGTTTATTATATAACTTATGTACAAGTATTTGCTTCTAGTACATGTATAAATATCACTGTAATTTTTAAAGAATATTAGTTCATAATTAGATTTGTAAGAATGACTATTTAATTCAATCGGAGAGCAACCCTGTGATCAATCTGATTCGTACAGTCTCCAAAGAGATGCGTCACCTTCCAATATCGTCGACCTATTCAACGTGGTCATCGCATCAATGTTCTCTGCAGCATTGTGATAGTTTTATTTATTCGTAATTATTTAAGCACTTTTAATGAATCAGTGTGAATTCCAACAGTAGATAATCCATTAAAGAACTGTCAGAAGTTGACATTATGTTTTGATCGTTTTATCTTGTTTTTAAAAACATTTTAATTTGTGGGTTTTGTTATTAATAAAATATTAAAAATGGCCTCCCACTAGCCAAAAGGGCTCATAATTAAAAACATAATAATCACACATGTCACTATGTAATACTGAATATTTATTTAATACTTAATATTTCACCATTGCTACCGGGACTTACAGCACGTCCGACTATCACAAGTTTCCGAACAAATCTGCCACCACGGAATCTTTCTCCGGCAGAGAAGCTGCCGCCTGAAGCACGTTTCGTAACGCGCGTGCGCTGACTACCTTAAGCACGACTTGCGCTTGCAAGAGAAAACTAAAGGCAAGTTCCCCACAGTACTCCCCCCTTAGTGTCAACGACAATAAAAGAAAAAGAGAATAATTATTAACATCATTTATAAAAGAAAAGTTATTAAGACTAATAAAAAGTAAAATTTACTGCACAAGTCGTAATTAAATTTTTTAAAGATACTTATAACGAGAAATGTCCTCGGTAGCATTTTTACAAAAATATATCGAAGATTATAAAGTATTTTTCGATGAATATAAAAATGTACGCATAAATTTAATAAATATGAATAAAGAAAAACAATAAAAAAAAATTTTATAAAATGTACATTATACTTTAACATAACAATTTGTCGATAACTTAAAACTTAGGTATTAAAACGAACTTGTTTCCTTCTTAAAATATTAGGTCTGAACTTCTTTGGTTTATTTTGAACTTGAGGTTTAGAGCAATAATCATGATCGGTCAAAGAAAAATCAGTCTTGTTTGAATTATTTGCATTTTCCGAAGGGTTAGGAATTACCTGATGATTATCACGAATAAGAGTATCAGACATATCGTTATCAGTCGCAGATTTATCTACATTAAGATTAATTTGAACAGGAGTCGAGGATTGAACATTCTGACTAGGAATATCACGAGATTTAGCCAAATTTCCGTCACCCCCCACACGTACCTGAGTCGGAATTGACGAAGGAATGTCAAGATTGTTTAAATCCGAAGGACCCAAGACGGTATACGCGGGTTTGAGGTTTTCGATAGAAATTTGTTTTACAGTACCATTGACATCTACGTTAAAAACGCGACTAGATGTACGATCCACGACCCTGTGAGGACCAGAATAAGGAGGTTCCAGTGACTTCCTCAACCTGCCAATGCGCACAAATACATGCGAGCATGAAGCCAAGTCTTTAGAGACAAATACTTTACGTTTGTGATTATGAGTAACAGGCACGGGCTTTACTTCACGCATGTGACTTCTAAATTCGGCCAAAAATGCCTGAGGATCATCAGAAAGGTTATCAGGAAGCACAAATTCACCCGGAATGCGTAATGGAATGCCATAAAGGTAATCAGCGGATGAAGCCCCACAATTCATCACAGAAGTCCTGAGACCCAAAAGAACGGTAGAAAGAACACGTGTCCATCTAGAATCTGAGTGACACATGATCGATGCCTTTAACGAGCGATGCCAACGCTCTATCATTCCGTTAGATGCAGGATGATAGGCGGTGGTCCGAACTCTACGAGATCCCGAAATACGAAGAAGCGAATTGAACATTCTAGACTCGAACTGGCTACCCTGGTCTGTGGTTACAGTATCAGGAACGCCATAACGCGAAATCCAGTTGTCAACAAAAGCCTGACATATGGTCACAGCTTCGATATTCTTCAAGGGAACTACCTCCGGCCATCTCGAGAAACGATCGATCATGGTCAAACAGTAACGAAATCCCTGATCATCGGGAAGTGGACCAACAAGATCGATATGTACGTGTCTGAATTTAGATACAGGAACGACGAAATGAGCAGGCTGCAAAATTGTGTGTCGCGAGACCTTTGATTTCTGACAGTCGATACAAGTCTTGAAAAACCCGTAATGTTTTTATGCATAAAAGGCCAAACGAATTTTTTACACATAGTGCGATTCATGACCCGAGCACTAGGGTGCGAAGGAAAATGAAAAGACTTCATGATTCTCTCACGTAGGACAAGTGGAACAAAAGGACGTACACAATCGCCAGACACATCGCAATAAACAACAACGTTGTCAGTTCCCCATGGAAGTGGTTTTAAACGAATCGACCAATCAGGAGATTGGAGAGCCTTTTTAAGTTCCTCATCGTTAGATTGAGCCAAAGAAAACTCAGTTATATCAATTTCAGAAAGCGAAACGACAGATTCGATACGTGACAACGCGTCGGCAACCACATTATCAGTTCCAGCAAGATGGACGATATCGGTTGAGAACTGAGATATGAAGGACAATTGACGTTGTTGACGAGGTGAAGACTTCTCCGAACGCTGTTTAAATGCAAAAATGAGGGGTTTATGATCAGTAAAAATTCGAAATTCACGACCCTCGAGAAAGTGACGAAAATACCGTATAGCCTCAAAAATAGCAGTTAGCTCACGATCGTAGGTGCTATAAGCACGCTGCGCGGGGGTAAATTTCCGTGAAAAGAAAGCCAGGGGCTTCCAAACTCCTGAGCCAGAATCAGAATCAACAATTCGCTGCTCCAAGGACGCGCCGATCCCGGAATCAGACGCATCTGTGACAAGACGAGTTTCACCATCGGAAACAGGATGGATAAGCAAGGTAGCGTCCGCCAGATCGTCCTTGATTCGCCCAAAAGCAGCCAGAGCCTCGGCAGTCCAACCAATCTCATTCTTGTCATTCTTTTTAGAATTGACGAGATATCTATGGAGAGGCTCGAGGATCTGCGCAGCGTGTTTAACACAGCGACGATGGAAATTAACCAGACCAAGAAAACGACGCAAATCCTGAACAGTCTTAGGGCGAGGATAAGAAACAATGGCTTCCACTCTATCACTGGTAGGCAGAAGGCCTTGACAGTTAACGGTATGACCCAAAAATTCTAATTCCTGTTGGCCAAACTGACATTTATCAACGTTAATACGAAGGCCGAAATCCCTCAATCGTTTAAACACTATGTCGAGATGCTTCTCATGCTCTGCAGCATTTGCAGAAGCAATAAGAACATCGTCCACATAAGCGAACACGAAGTCCAGGTCACCAAGTGCCTGGAAAATATAACGTTGAAATGTCTGACCTGCGTTTCGAAGTCCGAATATCATACGACAAAACTCAAACAAGCCAAAAGGTGTTATGACCGCAGTTTTGGGTATGTCCTCGGTAGCGACAGGAATTTGGGTATAAGCCATGTGTAAATCCAATTTAGAAAAAATCCTTTTCCCAGACAGATAACCAGAAAAATCGTGAAGATGTGGAACAGGATAGCGATCCGGAACAGTCACGGAATTAAGCCTGCGAAAATCACCGCAAATACGCCATTGGCCGTCCTTTTTAGGCACAAGATGGATAGGTGCAGCCCAAGGACTACTAGAAGGACGACAAATGCCCTGTTCAGTCCACGCCTGAAACTGCGCTTTCGCGGCTTTTAACCTATCAGGAGCCAAGCGGCGAGCGCGCTCTGCCAAGGGCGGGCCCTGGGTCACAATGTGATGACAAACGTTGTGAGGAGTGGCCAAAGGCGCTTGAGAAGCCCGGGTGACTTCCGGATACGCTGACAAAATTCTTGCAAAAGGTATCGAATGGCTGACCGAATGGACGCTGCACGCAGTTGATGTTCGTAAAACTCCATTAATACAAAAAAGAGTGAGCGAATCAATAAGACGACGCTGGCTAAGGTCGACAGCGATTTCAAAATGTGCCAGCAGATCAGCTCCGATAATGGGGCTAGGAACTGCGGCTACATAGAAGTTCCAGGAAAAATCGCGCTGAAGTCCGAGATCGAGCGACATCCTTTTTTCGCCATAGGTAGATATACGCGTATCATTAGCGGCAAAGAGAACGACATTTGAAGGCTTAACTTTGGAGTTAACAGGGGCTGGAATAAGAGATACGTCCGAGCCGGTATCTATAAGAAAAAGCAAACCCGAATTTCAATCACGAATGTGGAGACGTCTAGAACCTACGCCATTTCCGATTGTCTCCGTGCGGGCAGGCGCGGCTAGTTTTCCGACTTATTTCCATTATCATTTGATTGAATTACAAAAGAACAGGGTTTAATGCATTTCTTTGCTCTTTCGCCGAACTTATGATGGTACCAGCAGTTAGGCTTCTTACTTCGTGAAATCGAACGGTTATTTTGATCGCTTTGATTTCGACCCCGAGATTGCGAACGACCACGAAAATTATCATTCTGTGGCTGAGAAAACTTGGAAGAAAGTGCATTAACTTTAGCTACCAAACTGCTTATTTGGGATTCCATATTCGAAGCAACGTTTGAAATAGGTGGGGGTGGAGTAGAGACAACTGAGCACGAGTTTGAATAAACCGTAGCCTCGTGAACTTTATCGGCAATATCGGCCAATTTCTGTAATTCCTTAACGTCCGAGGCGGCTAAAATGGCGCGTGTTGACTGAGGAAGCTGATCGAGAAAAACCGATTTAAGTATGTCTTCATTGCATTCCGTACTCCCCAAACCACGTAAACGAGTAAGAATGAGAGATGGTTTACCATCGGTGGGAAAATCTCCCTTAAGCAGCTGACGAAGTCTAGTTTCCGAAGAAACAGAAAAAGCAGATGTTATCCTAGTTTTAATCTGAGTAAAAAGATCGTTTGGAGCCGGTTGAAGTGAAATTATGTCGCGAGCGACGAGCAAAATCTCAGGATCAAGGTAAGCTATGATATACTCAGCCCTCGTTTTTTCCGAAGTAATACGACAACTATTAAAAATTGCTTCTAACTGAATAAACCAAAAACTGGGATCGTTAGCAATAAAACGCGGAATTTTTGGCTGTCGATAAGCCTCAACACGTTGCTGACCCTGTAAATTTTCCAAAGCCTCGGTAACATTGCCCAAACGTGACCGCAATTGAGAAATCTGCTCCTCAGGGGATAACTGGTTTCCCCCGTCCGCGCCGTCCATGTTGTCTGGCATGACAAAAACGAAAATCAAGAAGCAAACCGAAATGCAAAATCACGATAATAATAAAGGGAACGTTAAATGTCGGTTACTCAATAATGCGCTCAACAAAAAAAACAAGAATACAAAATTTGCAAGGCCTCTGAGAAAGTCACTGGACCAACCGGTAAACAAATCTACAATTTTCAGTTATCGACAAGCAAAAATAAAAAAATTGCATAATAATGTATGCACCAACAATAGTAAATAATACTGTCAAATATATAAAATAAGAACACATCACGACTAGAAGTGGGGTACCGCATGAATTAAAAAGAAAAAAAAATATATAAGGAAAAAAAATAAATAAATAAATAATATTTGGATAACAAAAAATAAAAATAAATTATCTTTGACGATAGGAAAGCGCTGAAACGCACTAAAGGAAATCGTTTATTAAACAAAAAGCATTAAAATTGCATGTAATTGTTCAAATAGATTTTTAAGCTCAAGAAAATAAAAGAAAAAGCGTATAAATGATTATTGCTCTCTTTTTAAAAGATATAATAACATTAGTTTTCTAAAAAAGAAAAATAATTGAATTTAAATTCAAAGTAACCCTTTTAAGAAAAAAAAAAGTTAAACAAGTTTTTCCATTTTTTTAAAAGAAAGAAAATGACAATTAATAAGAAAATCGTTGAAAACGAAATAAAAGTGTCAAGATAATTCAAAATTAAAAAAAAAAGTTTTAAATTTCTGTCTTCACGAAATTAAAAATAAAAAATCGAAAGAAAAAGAAATTAAAAAAGTAAAAAAACCAAAAATTAAAAATTCGATGCGGCGAGGATGTCCCACGATGACGTCGACGATGACTTCCGTTGCTAACAGGTGAGCGTCCAGGAAGTGACAGGTAGATTTGAGGTTAGGTTGTCAGGAACAGGTCCAAAATAGCAAGCAGCAAAACATCTTATATTTCGGCGTATCAGCAACAAAATCATCCGGAGCAAACCTCTCAGCAGGCACACAGGAAAATAAGCAGTCAGGTATCCTCAAGGTCATCAGTCGAAAATGAAAAAGGAGAAGAAAAACAAAACGTTGATCAAAAAATCCCTTTTTTGATTTTAAAAATCGACTAAAAAGATAGTGAGATTACTGACCTGGTGTGGACGAACATGGTTCGTCCACGTGTTCCAGACTGCGCACGAGGAAACCAAACTGCATAGCAAAGTTATCAGCAAAGTCTTCAAAATGAAGAAAAATCTTCAAAAATTGAGAACAGGATCTTCCAGGATGAAATTCAAGACTGCCTTTCCTATGATGTTCTTAATTTGTAGCTGGATTACTCTTCCATGATGCGATTTTCGAGCTGAAGTTGAGCTGCAGGTTATATTGCCACGTGGTGTCGCCGGTGCAAAAATAAGGTGAAAAAAAATTATTTTTTTAAGAAAATAATATGCAGAATTTGCATTTTAATCATTCTTTAATGTATTTCAGGAAACCGGAAGTCGATCGAGGCCAGGATCGCGAAGATATTGGCAGATGAAATTTTCCATGTGTTGAACACGTGTTGAAAGCGTGGTTATGAATCTCAAGCCAAACACATTTTCACACGAGATTTTTAAGCAAATAAGATGCAGAATCTTCGTGAAGACGTAAAACAACGATGATCTTCCACCAGGAGTCTTCCTCTCGACGACGATCTTCCTCCAGGAGTCTTCAAGATGAGCACATGTGAAAAAAATTTTCAAAGACACATCGGGTCACCAAATGTGGGTTTTGTTATTAATAAAATATTAAAAATGGCCTCCCACTAGCCAAAAGGGCTCATAATTAAAAACATAATAATCACACATGTCACTATGTAATACTGAATATTTATTTAATACTTAATATTTCACCATTGCTACCGGGACTTACAGCACGTCCGACTATCACAAGTTTCCGAACAAATCTGCCACCACGGAATCTTTCTCCGGCAGAGAAGCTGCCGCCTGAAGCACGTTTCGTAACGCGCGTGCGCTGACTACCTTAAGCACGACTTGCGCTTGCAAGAGAAAACTAAAGGCAAGTTCCCCACAAATTTAGTCTGAATACTTCTAAATAAACTATTACTAATTCCCGCTGTCTTGGTTGATAGGTTTTTTAGGCGTGACAAGATTTCTTGTATTTCTAAAATTTTATTTAATTATTAAAGAGTTAACTACTTTTATGGTGACAAATTGATTTTATTTTTAAGAATGCTTATCAAGCAATTGTATTACTAGTAAAAAGCTGTTCCACAATATATATTTTTCAAATCAAAATGGATTATCTACTGTTGGCAGGAGGTAATTTGTGATTAAATTTTTATCGTATTATAAAATTTCTTATTATAAATAAGTGATTAATGTTAGGCCTATTTTGCTAATTGTGATAATTAATTGAAGAGATTAGCTATATTTTAGTGTTCAAGATTTTATTATGTACTTCAGCCTAAAATAATTACACCTGTTGGAAATTTCTAGTATCTACTGTTGGGTGGTCTCCCCTATATGTGTTTAACAATATTTTTTATTTTTCTCAAAAAATATTTATTTTGATGAAAGAATTCATAGCACATAAAATAAGTATTTTTTTATTTACAATTTTTGTTTGACAACAAATTTTTAAAATTAAAAATATTTCATATCATAACAGCAAAAAACTCTGAATTATCGTAATTTTTTGTGTTTTAACATTATAATAAAATTTGCGCTAATTTTCATTATGATATTCGTAATTAGTGCATCAAAATACGTAAGTATACGTAGTTTCAAAGGAATCGAAAATATGTGCTAATCGGAAGTATATCCTTTCTTTACATGTGACAATATTTTTTTGTAAAATTTAATAAAAGACATTAGAATATAAAAATGTTTGGAAGAAAATTATTTTGTTTATAAAAGTTTATTTCAAATACATTCTGCACAACAATAAATTCTGTAAAAAAATACTGTTGGGGGCACGCCACTAGATTTTGATGCCCTTTTGAAGGCGGTCTCGAAAGTTAAAAATATTTTTGTCTGTCTGTTTGTCTGCACCAAAATATGTTCGGGCATCACGCGTGAACAACACAATCAAATAAAGTGAAATTTGGTTTCCAATTGTCTATTAGTCCAAGTAAGGATGTCCAGTTTGGAGACTTCAAAAATATTAATTAGAGCCTGAGATATGGAGACATCCATTAATTACGTGAGGTGTTTTTTTTTAATCTGGACCCCCTCCCCCTTAGTGAGCTTTGGTGAGATTTTGTGGAACCCCCTACCCCTAATGTGATATTTTCATTTTTTTCTTAAATAAGCAGAAAAAATGATACTATATTAAACTGAGAAATATACTAAAGTTTCATTAAGAACGATATGTCAATAAATAAATAAATAAACACCAAAATTTAATTAAATTAAGACATTTAAACAAATTTTCAAAACATTACATATGACGGGACATTCCACCTGACATTTTTATTAAAAATCTTTTTTTCCTTTAAATGATTTTCTTTGTTTCTATATGAAACCTTAGCAACTACGTATTTTTTAAAACTTAAGATGGCGGATCCAATATGGCGGAGGAATTTTTAAAAAAAATGGTGGTTTTTTTTTAAACTTTTTTTAAGGGTTTTTGGAGTCGCTGATAATGAATCTAATATTCGTTTTACAAAGTTTAAAAAAGTCGGAGAAATTTTTTCCAAATTTTTTGCTTTTCTTGAAACTCATTACCAAGCTGATCTTACTGTCAGAAAATTTAATACATCGGATCTAATATGTCTATGGAAATTTAAAAAAATTGTTGTATTTTCTTGAAACATTTTGTCTAGGGTTCTTGGGGTCGCTAATTACAAATCTGACATTCGTCCTACAAAATTCAAAATGGTGTATCTAATATGAACACCTGTCTAGAATGAAAAAAATGTTTTTCCCCAATGCTGAAAGAAGACTCTTACTTATTTTAAATCATTTTGATTCAAAAAGACAAATTTTTAAAGGTACAAAATCATAACCGATCTTCCTGTCTTTTTAGGGTTCCGTACACCACAAGTGTACGCACGGAACCCTATTGTAAAGACTTTGTCGAAAATCGTATCCCCCCCCCCCCTAGCCGCCAAACTATTTGACGTAGAAAGTTCAAATTTGGCCCACGTATGTATTTTCACGTGTAGATGAAAGGAAAATTATAGAGAACATGATTCTAGGGGTTGATCATAGCGTTGTCAAAAAAATAACAAGATTTTTGAGAAATTTTGATATTTTTTGGCTGATAACTTTTGCCATTTCTTTGACAGCGCTATCACCACAACAATCTCTATAATTTTTCTGTAATCTACATATGATACTACATTTTTG
Organism: Ganaspis brasiliensis; assembly: GCA_037103525.1. NCBI lineage: Eukaryota > Metazoa > Arthropoda > Insecta > Hymenoptera > Figitidae > Ganaspis > Ganaspis brasiliensis. Next base: position 536,085 of record JAZKLR010000428.1, read on the forward strand.
TACTAAATTTGAATTCTCTAAGTCAAATATTTTGGCAGATAAGAGGGGAATTCGGTCATTTTTTAGAAAAATGCGTTTAATTTGTACCATTCCTGCCCTTTATCTGCCAAATTTTTGTACTTAGAGTGCTAAAATTTGGTATACATATGTAGTTTGACGTGTAGATTACAGAAAAACTATAGAAAACCTTGTTGCAGGCTGTTATCATAGCGTTTTTGAGCAAAAAAATCAATTTTTTTTAAAAATGCTAAAAAATGGTCGTATCTCTCCCCTGAACTTCCAAACTATTGGACTTAGAGAGTTCAAATTTGGTACACAAATGTATTTTCACGTATAGATTACAGGAAAATTATAAAGAACATGATTGTATGTGTTGAACATAGTGTTGTCAGGGAAATAAAAATATTTTTGAGCATTTTTTTAACATATGGGCCATAATTAAGTCTAATAACTTTGACAGCGCTATAATCATCACTTTCTCTATAATTTTCCTGTAATCTTCACGTAAATCTAAATACTTGTACCAAATCAGCATCCTAAGTCAAATAGTTTGGAAGATAAGGAAAGGAGATACGGTCATTTTTTTAGCAAAAATGCATTAAAAGTGTACAATTCCACCTCCATATCTGCCAAACTATTGTACTTAGAGTGCTGAAATTTGGTATACATATGTAGTTTGGCATATAGATTACAGAAAAACTATAGGGAACTTTGTTGCAGATCGTTATCATAGTGTTTTTAAGCAAAAACCAACGATTTAAAAAAAATGCTAAAAAATGACCGTATCCCCCCTCCCATAACTTCCAAAAAATTTGACTTAGAGAGTTCAAATTTGGTACACAAATGTATTTTCACGTGTAAATTGCAGAGTAAAGAACATGATTGTAGAAGTTGATCATAGCGTTCTTAAGGAAAGAAAATGACTTTTAAGTATTTTTTATGGATATATTTGCTAAAATCTCTGGATTTTTCGTTGACAGCGCTATCACCATCACGTTCTCTATAATTTTTATGTAACGTACACCTGACAATACATTCCTGTACAAAATTTAAACTCTTTAAGTAAAATATTTTAGAAGATAGGGGGGGGGGGGGGTGGTCCATTTTTTATAAAAAAGTCATTATATAATATATTTTATATATTATGAGCAAAAAAGCCACCCTAAAAAAAAAGTTGCCTAATGTTTTGGTCAATGATATGTAGTCAAAAAACAAAAATTTTAAGTAGGTTCTTAGGTCTGTGTAATGCGTGGTTGACATGTTATCAGGGGCCCAATTTTATTACATCGTAATTTTCAATTGCCAATAACTTTTAACCGGATAAATGGATTTAAAAATCTTATGGGTGTTTTTTGTGCAGAATTTCCCAAACTTTCAAATAAAATTACTCATTATTTTTATAATTTTATTTTTGACAAGACAAATACAAAAAAAGTTTGTTTTTTAATTTTTGACCAACACTCCCCCCTAGGAACTTTTTCATAGCTACCTAGAAATGATCCTTATTTTATAAGCTTTTTAACCCCCTAAATGCCATTTTGGGAGAGCAAAATTCGTAGAAGCTATAGGTGAATGTGTGCTACAGAACACCTTACAAATCATTCTTTTTGTTGTAGAAAAAACAATATATACTATTTTTTCACTATTTTGTTCAAGTATAGAAAGTTGGTAACATTAAAATCATTTAAGACTATATAATAGAAAACTGGATGCAAATTTGTAAGGTATACTGTAACACACATTCACCTATAGCTTCTATGAATCTTGCTCTCCCAAAATGGCATTTAGGGGGTTGAAAAGCTTATAAAATAAGGGTCATTTCTAGGTAGCTATGAAAAAGTTCCTAGGGGGGAGTGTTGGTCAAAAATTAAAAAACAAACATTTTTTTGCATTTTTCTTGTCAAAAATAAAATTATAAAAATAATGAGTAATTTTATTTGAAAGTTTGGGAAATTCTGCACAAAAAACACCCATAAGATTTTTAAATCCATTTATCCGGTTAAAAGTTATTGGCAGTTGAAAATTACGATGTAATAAAATTGGGCCCCTGATAACATGTCAACCACGCATTACACAGACCTAAGAACCTACTTAAAATTTTTGTTTTTTGACTACATATTAAAAATCGATGGCCACATTGGATCTGCCATTTTGAATTTCTGGAAGGTAACTACAGATTCGTTATCAGCGACCCCAAAAACCCCCGAGTAACGAGTTTGAACAAAATCCGATTGATTTTAAAAATTTCGCCTTCATGTCGGATCTGCCATTTTGAATTTTCGAGGTCGGGCTCAAAATATAAATCGCCTATTCTGACAGATTTTCTTTATTATATTTGTAGAAAGCTTTTGGGAAAGTATGGTGATCAGTCGTATTTAATAACCCATTAAAATATCCCTTGATACTAAGTTTCATGGAGATCAGTCAATTTTTTTAAAAATTGATTAATTAAAAATCGATTGCCATATTGGAAACCCCCCATTTTAAATTCCCAAAAAGTAACTTCAGTTTTGTTATCAGCGACCCCAAAAACCCCCGAGTAACTAGTTTGAACAAAATCCGATTAATTTTAAAAAATTCGCCTCCATTTTTGATTCGCCATTTTAAATTTTCGTGGTCGGGCTCAAAATGTAAATCGCCCATTCTGACATATTTTCTTCATTACATGTGTGCAAAGTTTTTGGGAAAGAATGGTGACCAGTCACTTTTAGTAACCTATAAAAATAACTACCCTTTTACAGAAATTGCAAAAACCCATGTATTTTGCAATTTTTTAAATTGAGTTATTTCTTTTTCTATTTGACAAATCGAAAAACTGTTTTAAGAAGTTATCAGGCATACTTAAAAGGTAAGATCTTTCATAATAACAACAACTGATTTAATAAAAGGACAAAAAACGGCGTTATTGACACTCATTCTTTACTTTTCTTAGAAAAGTTAATAATTTTGGTTTTAAATGCAAGACCCCATTAAAAGCAACAAATGATTAGGTGAACTTGAATAAAAGACAATCACTTCTTATAGTACGTAACCTCTTTTCCCCTACAATTGTATAAAAATACGTTTCACTTTTTACGGTACCCGAAACCCCCTGTAGTCTGTAAACAAATTTTTTCATTTCTAATAGTGTCCCAGCCCCGCACCAGAACTAGAAAAAATTCTGTCCCTCGCCAGGTTATGTATTAGCTTGCAAGCGACCGTAAGACAACGATTCTTTAAATATTCTGTAACATTTCATTTAACATCCAGACCAGTTTTGATCATGAAAATTGAACTCATTGAGCAATCAGTACTTGACATCAGTCCGTGTAGGATTATTGTGAAAATTTTATGATTTTCATCTTATTAACAAACTTTTCCTGTTTTCATGATCTTCTGAAGTTTTTTGTTCTTTGTTAAAAAGTAGGGGAAGGTGGTCCCAAACCGACCCCCTAAAAGGCAAAAGCCAAAAAGGTGCCAAAAACTTGTTTCATTGCTGAGGTCAAATTTTTTTTCAGTAAAGGAATCATTTTTGCATGTTTCAACTGGTTGCCGAGGCTCTGGATCTCATTAAGTGGGAGATACAGAGAGAAAATTGAAAATTGACGTTTTCGACAATCTCAAAAAGAGTGGTCTGAAACCGACCCCCTATTTTTATTGCAGGAAATAGCGAAAACAAACAAAATTTTGAACTTGTATTGTAATTTAAATTAAAAAACAACAAATTAGAATAAACTTAAATTACTTTTACTTTCTTTAAATACATTATTTAAGGCCTTTTTCAGAATAAAAGTAAAATAATTGTCATTACAATAAAAAGTGAGTCTTTTTAGTCACATCTTAATTACAAGCTATATTATCTTAGCTTAATTATTGTTATTTTATTAAAATACATTTGTAGGTATTATTTGGTAATTACAAATAATTTAGTTACTATTACAATGCAAGAAAACGGTGGGGGGGGGGTCGATTTCGGACCAACCCCTCTATTTTCACATGTCTTGCCGATCATTCATGTCAATGAATGCGTTTGAATTTGAATATTGTGTATTAAAGTATAAAAGAGCACCAAGACGTGATCCAAGGAAGGTGTGTAAGAAAACAAAAATTTTTTTAAATAAATTTAAAAAAATTTTTTCTCATTCCATCTTTGCTTTTTATTTTGTCAATTTATAAAAAAGCGACGTTTCGCCAACTCGATTTGTTGACCTCATCAGGCTAAAGTCAATTACAAAGGAAAACACTTTATTAGTTTGACTGTATAAAAATTTTGTTTTTTTATATATAACACTGGTTATGAACCAGAAAACTAATCACCTTAGAGTTTAGATAAAAACAATCATAATTTGAGCACGTCAGAAAATTAAAATATAAACTAAAAAACGTTATTACTCTGCGTACAGAGAGAGTAAGCAACCAAAAAAACTTATACTTAAATTTTTCTAAACTCAATTTAACACTTTTAACTTAAATTCAATATAGGTCAAAAACAACAAATATTATTGCAAAAACTAATTTTACGTAAAATTTCAAGATACAATTTTACCAAGAGATTGTTACCTATGATTAAAATGTCATAGTTATGAAAGTATTCTTTTGATGGTATTCACGATTTGTCTAGTAACACGATCTCTGAGAAACAGAGGGGGGTCGGTATGGTACTAGGGGTCGGCATGGTACCACCCTCTCCTATTCATTTTTAATGAAAATTGTGTGGAATATAAAATTTGTAACTCTATAAGTTCTTTAACTTTTGTCTAAAATATTTTTTTAAATTTTGCGGTCCGTACGAGTTAAACGCAGAAAACAGTCAATTTGTTTACTTTTTACGGGTTCCGCGCCCCACAAAATAGCCAAACTTGATGGTATATAATTTTTAACTATTATTTTGAGGAAAAAACTTGACTATATATATCTTTTTTTCACATATTTTCCATTCACCATTTGGTTGCAAAAGTAAATCTTCTGATAGGTCTTTTCTTTGACAGTGTGCCTCATCCTGGAGCAGGTATCATAAAAATGTATCAACAAACGACTAAGGTGGAACTCTTCCAAATGACTTCCAGATTCCAAATTTTCAAGATTTGAAATCCTAACTGCTCCACTTCTTGATATTTCTAAGTGGAAGTTAACCCATTAACGCCGGGACGGACGAAAAATTTGCTTGGACTTTGACGATTTTATTTTTTATAAAAAAAAGCATTTTACAATTTTAGCACATTTCATTTCTAAAGTAACATTTACCTGTCTTTCAGATTCTGTGATATAAATTTGTTTATAACAGAAGTAACAAAAGTTATAAATAATTTTTTTTAAAAAAACACTACTTTTCGAAAAAAAAAAAATTTATGTTATTCATATTTTCACAAGGAAATTGAAAGGAAAAGTAGATTTCGACCATATTATGCTCTTGGTTTGAGCTCTTGATTAAATTTAAATTCGAATGGTTTTCCAAAAGCCAAATTATATTTAAAATTTTGTTCAGAAAAAATAAGACGTGGAAGAGCACATCATGCAACCGACAGGACTTGAACCCTTGCCAATGTATGCCTATCCAGGGACTTGTAGGGGAAAAGGTTCGGTTGTGGGCATGGTTTGGATGTGGGCACCCCTGCGAAACTTTTGACAGAAAAGATATTTGTCAAATGTGACAAATGTCAAATGTGTGATATGACTGCACGTAGTTTTTTGTGAGAATACAAAATTAAACGGACACCTGTGCTTTTTGCTGGAAGGAAATTAATTTTTTACATGTTGAAATTAAAATAAAATTGTTTTTAAATATTTTTAAAAGCGGCACAAATCAAAGAGATTCAATCAAAAATGTATGTCTAATGCATATTTACACAGTAAATATAATATATTTTGTAATCCAATGCCGAGTATCACAACAATGTTTAAAACCAAAATTTTTTTCATGACGTTTTAACATGATTGCAAAGTTCCGTTGGGGGCACTTAAATTGGTTCGGCTGTGGGCACCACTATTTTTTTAGATAAATCGCGAAATATCCTATTGGATGAAATCATAAGTAATTTCTCACAACTATTAATAGTGTTTCACGAATTTTAAGGGTTTCCAGTGATTCCTGGGAGTAATCTAGGAACAAAATTCTTATTCTTCTTCTTTTTCAGAACAAAATTTTAAATATAATTTGAATTTTGGAGAACCATTCAAATTTAAATTTAGTTTACCATCAAGAGCTCGAACCAAGAGCTTAATAGGCATCGATTAAATAGATGTCGCTTTGTCGGTAAGGTCGAAATCTACTTTTCAATAACAAACCTCCCTGGAATTCCCTTTAAATAAAAAGAAATTAAAAGGATATTGACTCGGGAGCTCAAAATGTCACGCCCGGTCCATGGAGAGTTAGCTAAAAATATTTGAAAAAACGTTCTTTACATTCCAAGATTGCGAAAAAAATGGCGACCGAGTATCATAAAATTAGTCTATTAGACACCCAGTGTATCAGCTGTACGGAAACTTTAATTCACTATCATAATACTAAATAAAATGAGGATTTAGGGATTAATGATTACAAATCTGATAATAGTTGTAAAAAATTTTAATTGTTGGATCCAAAATGGCGGATGAATGTCTGAAAATTAATTAAATTCTCTTAAAACTTGTTATTTAGGGGGTTTTGGGCTCGCTGATTAAAAATTTGACATTCTATTTTAAAAATTCAAAATGTCGGATCCAATATGGCGGATGAATTTTTGAAATTTAATTAAATTAGCTTAAAACTTGTTACCCAGAGGTTCTTGTAGTCGCTGAATACGAATCTAAAGTAAAAATTTAAAAAATTATAATGGCGAATCTAGTATGAAGATGGAATTTTCAAACCTTCAATCTGCTTTAGTCGATTGTGATTAAGGACAGTATTTGGAGTCTAATACTTTGAATTTTTTGTTAAATGTTGTATTTGTTTAACCATTGAAAATCGCGGTCTTCATACTGGATCTGCCATTATGAACTTTTAAAACTTGATTTCAGATTCGTAATCAGCAATACCAAAAACCCCTGAGTGACAATATTTAATCGAATTGAACCAATTTTTATAAATTCATCCGCCATATTGGATCCGTTATTTTGAATTTTTTACAACTATTATCAGATTTGTAATAACTAATTCCTATATCCTCATTTTATTTAGTTTTATGAGAGTAAACCCTACTGTAAAAACGTGCGTCAGATCTGTCATAAGAAGGTATTATGTGAAAACATAGGTACGAATCCATGTAAGTTCTGTTAGAAATTATTTTTAGTCCCGAGTAGAGTCGGATACATTGCAGACGACACCGAATGCTGCATTTTCCGATATGTCACAATTGTTGTCAGCGGTGACTGCTTTGTTGAATCAGAATGCTGCTTTCGTGGAAAAAGTTAATTCAAATACGCCGTCAACGTCTTTTCAGTAAAGAGTTTTTTTAGATCTTTCCCATAATATTAAAAAATTTGATAGATTAAGTGGAACCACAAATGCACGTGTCTAGATTAAACAATTGGAATCCACCGCTACTCTGCATCGTTGGACAGAGGCAATGGTTTTAAAAAGGCCAGAAGTCACTTAAAGACTGGCAATCTTTTCGTAAAGCATTTACTAATACCTTTTTAATCGAAAAGTCAATGGCAGAGAGATTCCAAGATATGTATATCCGATATCAGGGTGCCAAGGAAGATACACGGGAATATTTCTTTGACAAAATACGATTATGCAAAGCTTTGAAATTTCCGTTCGAAGAAATTAAGACGCAAGTGACTATTTGGGTTTGGTCGCATTTTTAATGAAGACAACGACGAACTATGAATATTATTAGAAAATCAGGAACAATAACACATGGACATAACAATATAAAGAAAAATGAATGTTTAAGGAAATTATATAAATTTGAAAATTAATTAACAAAACAAGGGGACTTATTTAATACTCTAAATATTCAAGTCTTTCAAAATACGCGAAATACGCATGGGAGAAAGAGAGAGAAAGAGAAGACGCTCATTATAGCATACCTCAAGGTTTTCTTAATCACACTAACCTGATCTTGTCTTTAGGCGTCACCCTTTCTCGTCGGGTTTTCTCGTGAGTCACCTATCCTGGTCAGATATTCGCTAAAGTCACCTTTTCTTATCAGGTATCCACACAAATTAAATCTTCTTCACAGGTAATCGGCCCCAGGTAACCTATTCTATCCGACAGGTATTCTCACGCACACTGTTAATAGGTCCTTACTCTTTAATATATTTAAGAATACTGACCATCTTCACCTCTTCTTGGCTTTTCCTTTTCCCACCTCAGATTAACTATACTATCCTCTGTCTATTTCTACCTCTCTCTCTCTGATCTTTTGTTCCTTTCTGCTAAACTTCCTTTCTTCTCCTTTCGGCCTTTCTTTGATTCTCAACAACTCTTCCCTTCGGTACGGGAGAGTAGTTTTTCCGTAACCATTGGCACTGGAACCAACACTATGATTCTATTGGAAGCTGGTTTTAAGATTTTTCCTCTAGTCACCTCCTGCTTCCAACGTTTTCTAACGACAAGATTTGGTAAATACTCTTTAAACCAAAGGGTTTAACAACTTCTAGGTTGGACTCGCCCCACGTGATACATGGGTTAATGGCCTGCTATTTACGGTGTGTTCTACTTCCGTAAACAATGTTCTTAAGGGAAGGTTCCAGTGATTTTTATTAAAAAAATCAAAATTTTTTTCCCATTTTTGGTTAGTATAATTATCTAAGAATACGGGAAAAATAGTCTAAAGCGATAAAAGTAGTCTTGCGAGCATGAGGGTAGGAGAAACATCCACCCCTGGTGCAAACCTGAAAATTGAGTTTCAAAAAGGTCTACAGGCTTTATTTTTCCAGCGATTTTATTTTATTTTTTCAATTAAAGCTTACAAAATTTAGAAACGGATTGTCGAGCTCGATTTGTAAATTTTTATTTGTTTATATTAATTTTTTTATTAAAAAGTTAAATAAAAGTAACAATTTTGCATAAAATTTGTTCTCTCGTTGATATAATCGAATATTTATTATTCAAGACTATAAAAAATCAATTTTAGGGTACTTTTTGATTAGAAGAAATTGTTCATTTACAATTTAAACATTATAAACAAATTAATTTAACAAACATTAAATGTTATAACAAATTGAATTCAGACAAAGCCTATGATGGATTTTGCTGAAAATTGTTACTCGAGAGTTTCAAGATCGCTGAATACGAATCTGATGTTAGGTTTTCAAAATTCAAAATGGTGGATCCAATATGGCGGACAAGTTTTGAAAAAATCGGTCCAATTTTCATAAAACTTTTTACTTGGGGGTTTTTGGGGTCGCTGATTTCAAATCTAATGTCAATTTTTCAAAATTAATAATGGCGGATTTACTATGGCGGACGTTTTTATTAAAAATTAGTCCAATTTGCTTAAAATTCGATAGTCTGAAGTTTTTAGGGTCGCTAATTGAAAACATTTAATCAGATTTTCAAAATTCAAAAATCCCTGAGTAATGAATTTCAAGCAAATTGGACCATTTTTTAAAAAACAAGTCTACCATATTGAATCCGCCATTTTGAATTTATAAAAGCTAACATCGGATTCGTAATCAGCGACCCCAAAAACCCCCGAGTAACGACTTTCAAGTAAATCCAAAGAATTTTTAATTTCGACGTCCGCCATATTGGATCCGCCATTTTTTTTTTAAACTGACATCAGATTCGTAATCAGCGACCTCAAAGCCCCCCGAATAACGATTTCCAAGTTAATCGAATCAATTTTTTAAAAAATGTCCTTCTCCATATTTGATCCGCCGTTTTGAATTTTTGAAAACTGATATGAAATTCGTAATCAGTGACCCCGAAAACCCTCGAGTAACTAGTTTCAGCAAAATCCATCGATGGCATTGTCTGAATACACAATTCGTTATAGCTTTTAAAGTTTGTTAACTTAATTTGTTTATAATGTTTAAAATTTTGCCTGTACAAATGCTTCTGTTTAAGTAGAACAAAAATAACAAATTTGCAAAAAATTTGTTCTCCCGTTAATATTTATTATTCAAAACTATAAAAATAATAACTATAAAAAAAAGTTACTAATATTAACTTTTTATAGTTTTGAATAATAAATAATCGGTTGTATCAACGGGAGAACAAATTTTTTGCAAATTTGTTATTTTTGTTCTACTTTGAGTATAGTAAACAAAAAAGTGATGATAGGCTTGTGGGTGTAAAATAGGGTAGTTAGCATACTTAAGTTCGATTAGTTTTGCGTGCTTTAAAATACGAGAATGGAAGATAGATAGTATACAGATCGAAATACAACAGTTTACAGAAAAAGAAGGAGCTCTTTTCACGGAAATAAACATAGATCTGGCAAAGAAACTGAAAAACTAGTATTGCGGCCAAAAAAACCAAATCAGGAGATTCTGATTTTGCGCCTACTGTGTTTGAGTTAGCGTTGTACTGTTTTATTCACTGGTCTTTATTTTTGGCCTTGCAGCAAAATGTTATATGCAAACATTGTAAAAAGAATTTGAACTTTTGTAAAACTAATGTGAAAGGAGTTGGATTTGACTTAGTGGTAAAATGTGATTGTGATGATTCTTTGAAAATACCTTCTTCTCCGAAAATTTACTCGGGCTATGAGATTAATCGTAGATTAGTGTATGTGATGCGTTTACTTGGGGTCGGATTCAATGGCTTATTGAACTTTTTTAGTCTGATGGACATTGATCATGCTGCATTTAGTGCCTCAAATTACTATCACTGTATGGAGCATATTTATACTGCCGTGAGTGCCGTTTGCGAAACAGTGTTTAAAAAAGCCGCCAAGGAAGAGCAAGAGAAAAATAAAGAAAAAGGACTTCCCGAAGATAAGCTTACCATTTCCGGTGATGGTTCGTGGCCCAAGCGAGGTTTTACAGCTTTACTCGGCATCGTCAGTTTAATAGGCAAGTTCTCGAATAAAATTATCGACGTTACTATCAAATCAAAAATTTGCCAGGCGTGTAAAATTTGCAAGCTACCACATGACACATCAGAGTTTGATGCTTGGTTTACGGATCACGTTGAAAAAGGAGAATGCAGTGCTGATCACGAAGGAAGTGCTGGACTTATGGAAGTCGAAAAGGGTGAAAGAAATGTTTGCCAGGTCCACTCAAAAATACGGGGTCATGTACAAAAATTATATTGGAGATGTGGATGCGAAAACGTTCAAGCAGGTCCAAGCTAGTATAAGCCGTATGGTGACAAATGCATTGTTAAAAAAAAGGAATGCGTCCTGCATGTAAAAAAACGCTTATACAAACGAGGAAAGGAAGCAAAAAAGGAACTTTCCAGAATAAACAAACTGAAAAAACAAGCTGAAAAAAGCGGCAGAAAAGAGAGCGGAACAAAATTCCAATGAAAAAAAGAATCCCCCAAAAAAAGGAACCTGTTATAAAGCACTTACAGCTGACTGAGGCTAATTTGGCTAAATTTTTCTCGCATTACTAAAAAGCTGTGCTTGACAATTCTAGCTCTGTCCCAGCCATGAAAAAGGCAATATTAGCATCGTTTAATCACAAGTGCTCTACCGATGAAAAACCGGATCACCAATATTGCCCAACTGGAGCAGATTCTTGGTGCGAATGGCGTAAGGCCAAGGCAAAAAAAAATTAAAAAACTTCAAACACCCCCTTGCTTTCAGCCAAGAAGTAAAAGAAATTCTTCAGCCAATTTATGCTGACCTCACCTCGGATGAACTGCTCTCTAGATGTTTGGGTGCAAACACTCAAAATAACAATGAAAGTTATGATTCATGTGTCTGGAATATCGCACCCAAACATTTGTTTGCTGGCAAGAAAGTAATAGAAATAGCTGCTTACAGTGCCGTCTGTGTCTTCAATGAAGGCTTTTTTCCTATTTTAAAAATTATGGAGACGATGGATGTGAAGATTGGACCAAACGCTAATATTTACGCCGAGAAAGTCAACAGAGCTTGTTTTGAAAAGGCCGAGAAAAATGCTACTGAAGGATCAAAGGAGCATAGAATAGCAGTTCGAAATGCAAGATCACTTGAAAATGATCTTCTACAAGCCGAAGAAGGAACTGTGTACGGAGCCGGAATTGCCGATTGAGTAAGAATCACTTTTTTCCCTAATTTATACGTAAAAAAATCTTTGACCCTTAAGGAGCAAATGTACAAACATTTAACTAAATGTTCGGCAACTTTTTAAATAGTAAAGCACAAGAATTTTTAAATAACAAATATCCAAATAGTTCAAAAGAAATGAAAAACTTATTAGATTCATTTAAAACTCGTTACTCGGGGATACTAATCCTATGTCAGTTTTTTAAAATTCTAAATACCGACACCGAAAGGCTCCACGAAACGATTTTGAAGTAAATCGGGTCAATTTATTTTAAACGTCCGCCATATTGGATCGGCCATTTTGAATTTTGAAAAACTGACATCAGATTCGTAATCAGCGACCCCAAAAAACCCTTCGAGTAACGACTTTCAAGTGAATCCGGCGAATTTTTAATTTCAACGTCCGCCATATTGGATCCGCAATTTTGAATTTTTTAAAACTGATATCGAATTCGTAATCAGCGACCCCAAAAACCCCAGAGTAACGACTTTCAAGTGAATCCGGCGAATTTTGAATTTCGACGTGCGCCATATTGGATCCGCCATTTTGAATTTTTTAAAACTGACATTTGATTCGTAATCAGCGACCCCAAAAACCCCCGAGTAACGATTTTCAAGTGAATCTGCTAAGTTTTAATTTATTTTTGGCGATCTGGATATTTGTTATCAAAACTTTCACTTTAAGGGCATGTGGTAGGTGCCAACTTTAAATGATTCGTTGTGATATTTTCTAAAAAAATTTAGTATGAAAATTAAGCCTCAAACAGACTTGACGCCAATGTGTCTAGGTTTTATTTACTTATTTCATCAATTTAATTGAAAATTGTTTCTATTTTTCTAGAAAATTAGTGAAAAATATTACAAACGAATCATTTGAAGTTGACTCATACCACATGCCCTTAATTAATATTTTTATTGTTGTTAACGTAATTTTTTTTTAATCTATGTCAATATGTCAAAGGTAAGACATTTTAGATATTTATTGTAATATTATAAATTTATTTCCATGATATTATGAATTTATCACTCAGTTAATAATTATTGAAAAGATATTATCGATTTCACTGAGTCAAATAAAACGAAAAAATCTTCACTTTTTTAACGTTTCAACAGCTATGCTGCCCTCATCAGAAACGTAAAAAATTAACAATAAATAAATTAAATATAAAGACGATGACAAATTTTTGACAACAAGTGTAAACGGACGAGACACTTGTTGTCAAAAATTTGTCATCGTCTTTATATTTAATTTATTTATTGTTAATTTTTTACGTTTCTGATGAGGGCAGCATAGCTGTTGAAACGTTAAAAAAGTGAAGATTTTTTCGTTTTATTTGACTCAGTGAAATCGATAATATCTTTTCAATAATTTTAGATATTTGTTTCTGTCAAGAATATTTGAAAGTTGTAAATTATCAAAAATAATTTTAACTAAAAAAAACCTCGATAAATCGTATTTTTGATTAATTAACTAACTGTAATTTGTTTATTTTTAAATTTACAGTTTTTTCTGGTACACCGCTTGAAAAAGCAGTTCTTGAACTGTAAGAAATGTCGATTGTTGCATACCAAGGATTATTTCTCGAAACTGATTATTTTCAACTTGTTTACACTTGCATTTTGACACTCTTCAACGAAATAACTTGAGATTTGAACAGCATGTTCTTTGAATGTGTAGTTTTCGTGTAAACTAGGATTTTTAAGATCCATTAATATTTAAAAAAAGTTATAAACAATTTATGTTGCAAATTTATGGTTAAAAAATTTAAAAGTCTGTCATTCGCTTATTTTTCAACTTTTTTTTTATCCTAGTTTGCACAAAAGCCAAAATGGTACAGATTAAGAAACTATTTCATTTTTTAATTTCAGATTAACCGTTGCAGAGAAAAAATGTAAACAACTTTTAGAGCGGACTACTTTCGGCAGCTATTTTTTAAGACTGCATTAAAAAAAAAAAAAAAAAAATGTTTTTAATTAATTTAAAAGTTTTATTTTATTGTAAAAAAATGTTATGTAATAAATATTTCTTTTACTATAGAAAAAAAATCTTTAAAAAAAACCTTAAATTCACTGGAACCTCCCGTTAATACTTTCTTCTTTGGAGCTCTTTCATTAAGGATTGTGGACAGAGACCTCTTTATACTAACTCCTGACGAGACGCTCCTAACTTCCGCCCATATGTGGAATTCATGGAGGGATGAATCGCCATTTAATTTGCATGTTTGATAATTTACCTTGAAATCCTTTAGTGTCTATCTCTTTAATAGCGCTCTTCAGTTCATGACTCATTCCGGTGAAGTTAGCTCCCTTTATCCGAGTATATCTCTGATAAGGTTCCTCGTCTATTGCTCATTCGTTGCAGAGCCATAATTTCTGAGTCGGTAGACAATGTGGAGACTAACTCCAAGTGCACTGACCTTGTCGTCAAGCACGTAAAAAGTGCCCCTAGCGTTTCTCGTGTCTACGTCCCATAGTCACTAACATAGGTCCGAAGCAGTCGACACCACAGAATGTAAAAGGGCGGCAATGATGTCCCAGTCTTGCCTCTGGTAAGTTTCCCATTCGTGTCTGATCGATCCTTGCGTTTCTTAGTTGAAAAAACTGACATCGTAAAATCACAGATTTTAATGTTGGACGGATCTTAAATATCCAGTATTTATGACGCAGTTCATTAACTACTGCTTCTGTGGATCCATGGTGGAATCGCTCATGATAATGCTGGACCAGTAGCAGTGTAAAACGGTGCTTTTTGCTAAGTATTATTGGGAATTTTACTAATTCTGGAGTGTCCTTAACGGCTTTTATTCTGCCATCTACCTTTAGAATTCCATTTGTTGTAATTAGAGGAGTTAATTCCTTTAAGCGGCTTCCTCTTGGAAGCGGTTTTTTATTTTTAATAGCTCAAATTTCTTCTCGAAAATCTTCTTGTTGAACCTTTTTAATAAGATATTCTTCTGCTTTAAACAAATCGTCCACTGTCAGAATTTTAGTGTCGTGATCTCTCCAAATTTTCTTTACAGATAACACTAATGCAGTGCTCCGAACTAAGCACAACGACTTGCTGAAATTCGTAATGTTTGGACTTTCGTATATTTTGTTGGAGTAAACAACACCTGTGAACTCCCTTTTCATTTCAGTGATTGGTTCTTCAGAGCGTTCTTTCCATGTTTGCTCTAGACATTCTGACTACTGACGAATAAGGAATTCTAGTCAACACAGCCATTGATTCATGCAATCCTTTATCGTCCCTGTGGTTTTGGTTGCGCAATCAGTTGGATTCTGCTTACTTAGAGTCTATTTCCATTTCTCAACATTACTCAACTCGTCTATCTCGCCAAGTCAAAGTGCAACAAACGTCTGATATTTTATAGGGTCTGAGTAAATCCAACCCAGAACCGTACGTGAGTCGGTCCAATAAAATCTTTGTTTTACATATATCTACAGTTCTTTGATAATAGAATCTCCAAGTCGACTAGCCAGTAGCGCTCCTTGTAATTCCATGCGAGGGGTTGAGACTGGTTTTAAAGGTGCAACATTTGCTTTTTCTGTCACAAATGCGACGTGAACTTTATTTTGATCGCTTCGACTTCGTAAATAAGCGACTGCTGAGTAAGGTTCGTCTCTTGCATAGCTAAAGATATGAAGCTCTAAATCATCGAGCACCTTAACTGATCCACAGTACGCTGCAGGTACTTTGTAGATTTACGATATCAAGGTTAGATATCCAGTCCTTCCAGTGAGCAAAGTCCCGAGTTTTCAGCTGTTCATCCCAGGTGATCCTACTGCGCCATACATCTTGGAGTAATATTTTGTTGCGTATAGTGTAAGGTATTAGCAAGCCCAATGGATCAAACATGGCCATTACTATACTTAGCATTTCTCGTTTTGTGGGCACTCGCTGGCCTTGCATAAACTCTGCTGGTATTTTCTGTAAGTTTAAATTGAAGGAAATTGTGTCTTTTGACGTGTTCCACAACAAGCCTGGAGTTTTCTCTGTAGAAATCACTCCCACCGACAGATCGATATTATGAGAGTTCTGTGTCGTCTCAGGTAACTTCTTGAGCAATAATCTTTCATTACTTGCCCAATTTCTAATTTCGAAACCTCCTCTCTTTTGGAATGATGATACGGTGTTGACTCTATCGATACCTTCTTCAATGCTTTCAAAGCTGTCAAGGTAATCATCAACATAATTATTTCTTTTTATTGCATTTACAACTCTCGGATACATTGTCTCAAAATCTGAAGCGTTTTTGGGCATTACATACTGAGCTGTGTAGGGTGATGATGCTGTCCCGAAAAGCATTGATGTCATCACGTATGTGTCAGTTTCTCAGTCTCGATTTCTCCCACGGCAAAGAAACATTTGAGCAGGTTGATTCTGTTCTCTAATTTTTATCTGGAGAAACATTTCGCGTATATCGGCTATTACTGCGACTTTCTTTTGTTTAAATCGGACCAATACACCAAAAAGAAAGTTCGTCAAGTCTGGATCAGTTAATAGGTTATCATTCAAGCTAGTTTCGTCGAATTTCGTTGCTCCATCAAACACAAGTCGTTATTTTGTTGTTTTATTTGGATTTTCAACACCGAAATGTGGTAAATATCACAATTTCGAACTGATTGAAATCTGTCCCGTACTCTTCTCTGCGAAGCCTGATGTAATTAAGTGATCGACTAGCTTACAATATTTTTCTGCGTATATGGTGTCTTTGTTTATTCTCCGTTCTAATGACATTAGCCTCACTAAGGTGTTTGCTCGGTTGTTAGGGAGATTGACCTGATCATTCCTCCATGGCAGGCCCGTTTCCCATCGATTTTCTTTGAAAGTTGTTGTGGAAGCAAGTATTTGCTCTGCCCTGTTTTCTAACTTGTTTTTTCGCTTAATATTAGTTACACATAGGCTTTCGAACGTGAAGTGGAATTTTATTAAATTATTTAATTGCGTATTTGAGACCAGGTCTGTAGTAGCTTGGTCATTTATACAAAAGACTCTATCCTCCGATTGTTTCGTATCTGCTCTATGCAACTGACCATGAATCACCCACCCCAACTGTGTGAGTTATGCTGCCGGCTTATCCTTTGCAACGTGGTGCACCTGGATGGCCGTTATAAGACTTCAGTGATCCTGACCGATGACTATTGACGGTTTAGCGTAAACATAACATTCAATCGGAAGGTTCGATAAATGTTTAAATTGTTTAATGTCTTCTGCCCGAATCGTTTGTGTAAATAACTTTAATTTCTAAATAGTCCAGGCTATTTAGAAATCACACATGTCGACGTCACTGATGCCAGTCAATTCTAATGGGTTCGATGGTCCTTTCACCTCTAAAGTGGCTGCTAATTCCCTTTTAATCAGGGATACCGTCGACACTTCGTCCATAAATGCAAATTTCGTGGTGCTCTTAATTGGACCATGAACTCACCTAGTCATAACTCTTTTAGGTAAAAGTCGTTTGTCTCCATTCTTGATTCTGGCTTATCACTTGACGTTGATTGTCGTAGCTCGGATTGTCTAATTCTGTTCCGATGTAAAAGAGTGTAGTGACTTCTGGAACAATCGGTGAAACGGCAACCAGATTCTAAACAGCGGTTTTGTTGATGGGATGCATTTTTTAATCACTTGAAGCAAAGTTTGTTGGTCCTTCCCCAGGTCCACCGATCGTCATATGATAATCTTCCAATTCGATCGCAGTCAAGTAACGTATGCGATTCTACATTGCAATAAAAACAGCCTTCAACGATTTTACCCCTTTTGGTTGTTGAAGGTTTAGAGTCCACATCCTGAGTTGTTACATAGGTTCATTCTCGTTGATACATCGGTCTTTTAACTCTTTGTGTTTTGTAATCCCGTTCTTTGTCTCGTGGGTTAGTCTCTCTCTTTCTTGGAGCTGTGTTCCAGTTTGACTCAAAAGTACCTGCCTTACACGCGATTTCAGCTTCAAAAAACAAGAATTTTGACAAAGTTACTAGAGCAGGTTCATTCAGCTCTCGTTTATCATGCAGATAGCAATTATAATTGTAAACCATGGCATGAGTCATTTTTCGAATAATTTCCTTAATGAGATCGTGGTTATGGAGATAGCCAGTATGGTTAGCGGCTTCCAATGCTGCAATACAATTCCTAATTTTTGTAGCAAAATGTTGCTAAGTCGCTATTACTGTCATATAGTCTCGGTAAGGATTTAATATCTTCGACTATTCTCATGTCGACGGCGCTGGAATTCCCGAATCTTAGTTCAAGCAGTTTCATCACTTGACTCGACTTCCTGGTGGTCAACATTAACGAAGCTACAGCCTCTTTCGTAACTCCCTTCAAACTCTCGCAGAGGCGCATCACATTTTCTTTTTCTGAATACTCTCCTCTTCGTGATGTTTCTTCAAAGGCGCGTTTAAAACATGGCCATTCCAGTATATATAAACTTCTACCTTCAAGTGATCTTCCTTAGGTGAAAATCCTTGGCCTGGAACCCTCTCGTCGTTTACGGTTACAATATGTTGGACGGAATTTTCGTGTCATTGTTCACCTCCCTCTCCAAAAGTATTCACCCATTTTTGAACTTCGCTCATATAAGGTATTTCTCTGCTCGCTCGAGCCATAGAACGTTAAGTAATTATTAATCGAAGATCCTCATCTTGATCATTAATAGCTGCTACGTCCGCTTCTAGTTGTCGGTTAACTAGCTCGGTTTCCAGACGTGCCGTTTCTTCGAGTAAGCGAGCTTGTATCTCGTATCGCTTTCTTTCAGCGTGCATTTCCAATTCAGCTCGTCTTGTCGATGAACTACAACTCATAGCAAATTGGTTTAAGCTCTCGGATCTGTTTCTAGAATAGTCTACACTATCTGAGGGCAGACGTATCGGGTTCTCATTACTTATTCCATACTTAATACTGGAACTCTGGACCCACCTGACCCAATGCCTCGGCCTCTTGGACGACTCCGCCCTCCTCTTGCCCCGCGCCTCTCGTACCTACCTCGCTTTCGAGTTGTCGGGTCTTGCAGAGTCTCCTTTTTCTGGTTTACACTTAATCTTCCCCTTGCTCTTTCCCTTGCTCGCGGCATTATGAGCAGAAAATTACCCAGTTATTATAAGTGACAACCGTATCTTTCTTTTTCTTTTTCCCATGCGCCAAGGCCGAGATGATTTCAACATCTGGTTTTGGGTATTAAATATTATTTAAATATGTTCAGATTCAGATGATTCAGAACGATTACATCAGTAAAGTTACCCGGCGCCTCCACCATTTGTTACTTACCTTTATGAAATAGAGTCGAATATTATTAAAACTACATGTTAATAAAGGGTTATTTCTTAAATAAAAGCAAGTACATGTTAGATACAAAATTCCAAGTTAATATATATCGATAATACTGATTTTTAATAAATACAACGACGAACTACGAATATTATTAGAAAATCAGGAACAATAACACATGGACATAACAATATAAAGAAAAATGAATGTTTAAGGAAATTATATAAATTTGAAAATGAATTAACAAAACAAGGGGACTTATTTAATACTCTAAATATTTAAGTCTTTCCAAATACGCGAAATACGCATGGGAGAAAGAGATAGAAAAAGAAGACGCTCATTATATCACACTTCGAGGTTTTTTTAATCACACTAACCTGATTTTGTCTCTAATGCAGTGTTGGCTTTAGAACTTAAACAATGTCTACGCTCAGAACACCAAAAGGTGTGGAATGGCTATGCTGGTGGCAAACAGGCTTAGTCACTCCTTGGTAACACTATCAAACTGAAACGAGCTGCAGACTTCTGTAAGCTCAGCAGGATAGAAATTCTCCTTTAGAAACTTCCTTTGTAAACTTCCCGTAAATATCCCTTGGAAACTTCCTCGAAACTTTACAGAAACATTTCTTGAAAACTCACTTCCTTTGTGAACTTCCTGGAATTTTTTCGGAGACTTTATTTCGAAACTTTCTCAAAAATTCCCGAAAACTTCATTTTAAAACTTCTCTAAACATTCCTTGGAAACTTTCTGGAAACTTTCTAGAAAGATTCCTTGGAAACTTTATAAAAACATCCCTTGAAAATTTACTGGAAACTTCACGGAAAAAATTCCTTGGTAATTTATTGGAAACGTCCCTTGGAAAATTCCTGGAAATTTCCCGGAAGCCTTCTTTGGAATCCTCCATTAGAGTAGTATAAAATTAATTATTATTTGAGTTAAAACAAAATAACTGCAAAGTTTTAACAAAAGTTTCTATGGGAAGTATCCGGGAGAAATCTCCAAAAAAATTTTCCGCGAAGGTTCTAAGAAGTTTTCAAGTGAAGTTTTTGGGAAGTTCCCAAGGGAGGGTTTCTTGAAAAAATGTGGATGCTGTTACCAAAAGAATATTCTCACATGTTATAGAATATTTTACTTCTTCTATGACTCAATATTATTTTTTAATAAATAATAGGATTTTGAGGAAAGAAAATGATTTTTAAGACCACATGTTTACTGGTTTTTTTAACTTCAACCTAATTTAAATAGATAAAGGAGGGGTTGGAATGCTATAATAAGGTCACTTTTTTTTGTATCAAAATACATAGGTATAACATTGATTTCAAAAATCATATTATTATTTATTGTTTAGTAATAATAAAGCTAAAAATATACTTTTTTCATTTTCATTGACACGTTTTTGTATTTTTTTTTTCAGAAAACTATTAACTTTTTGTGAAAAATAAATACAACATAAAATGTCTATTTTTATTAGATCTATAACTTTTGTCTAAAATATTTTTAACAATTCTTGTAAAAAAATTCTGAATATTTTATGAGATACTAACAAGACAACCTTAAATTATTATGATATTTTATTATGGTTTTTACCATGATAACTAAATTTGCGCTTCTTTTTACTATCATTTTCGTAATCGGCGCATCAAGATACGTAAGTATACCAAGTTTCATTATAATCATAAGTGTGAAGTTTTCAGAATACACCTTTTACTTGTTTAATTATATTTTATAATATTTTGTACATATAATTGTGCATAAAGGATTTTTTTATTATAGGCCCTATGATGCCTACTTTTTTCGGACCATAAGAGAACAGCTGGTATTATTAAAAATAACAAACTTTCTAATGTTTGAAAAGATGTTCTGAACAGAACTGTAAAAAACTATTTTCTTTTTTATTTTCGGCCTGATAAGGTCCCATTTTTATTTCTGATAAAATCTAAGTCACCGATCTATAGTACACCCCTATACCAAGTTTAAATTCTGTTGAATGCCGAGCAAGCTAGTTACAGTGAAGTAAAAACTACACTCGAATCTCTTCATAACGAGAAGCTCTTTAGTTTAGAATTCCTCTATTGCGATGCCCCGCCTAAAAAGAGGAGTAGCCCTACTCTACGATATTTTATGTCTATCGATAGTGCGCATGTTAGTCTGCGCATCTGTCTTGTAACGAGTGGGGATGCAAGAGAGGTAACATTTCTCGTTCTGTGGAGAAAAGCAGAGCTCGTTAAAGAGAATGTTCGTTTTACGGAAGGTCGTTATGGAGAGATTTGAGTGTATTTCATTTAAGGAAGATAATTTTAGAGCACCTAAAAACCTGTGGTTCAATGCTTCATGTAAAAACCTCCTAAAAGAGACGCGTGCTGCATAAAAAATTTACAAAAAGAGTGAAAATGATAAAATTCTTCTAAATAATTATTTAAAAGTCCGTATAGAATATAATATGTTATTAGTAAAATCTAAAGGAACTTACCATACAAAAATTTTAAATAAATTATCAAATATAAAGAAATAAAGAATTCTGGGAAATAATTAGTCAATTTAATAGCAAAGAACCGGAGGGGTGGTCAGTTGTAGAAATGTGTATACTTCACAAAAAAGGCGAGAAGACAGACCCATATAACTACAGAGGAATTGCGTTAATAAACTCTATTGTAAAAATATTTACATCCATAATTTCCGTGAGACTGTCGAATTGGCTGAGGCAAATTCTCTTATCCCGAAGGAACAGGCTGGTTTCGGAAGTAAGCGAGGTTGTCAGGATAACTTGTTTACCCTTGCTTCGGTGATTGACCTTCACGTAGCGAAGAAAAGAAATTGTGTATTTGTTATCTTTGTCGATTTTAAAAGAGCATTTGACTCTATAAATCACAAGCTTCTTTGGAGTAAACCTTTTAAGCTAGGAGTTAGTGGAAGAATTATACGCATTTTACAAAATTTTTACAATAAGGCAAAATTAAGAGTGAGATGTGGGGGAGAACACTCGAATTTGATCGATGTAACGGAGGGAGTCCTGCAGGGTGATAGCCAACTATTATTTATACTTATGTTGAGTGACATTGTGGATTTCTTTAGGAAGAACGGAGTGCAGGGGTTATCCATATCTTTAATCGAGGATTTGATTATGTTGTTATATGGAGATGATATTGCCATTCCAGCCTACTCCTGGCATGACGCGCAAAGAAAATTAAATATTCTAAAAAAATACTGTGTTCAAACAGGTCTAAACTTAAATATATTAAAAATAAAAGTAGTGCCTTTTCGGAAAACGGGAGAACGTAGAAGATTAAAAAACTCTACTGGGGAAATAAACCCTTAGAGTACGTAAATTCTTATATCTACCTTGTCATTCCTTTCTCTACCTCTGGTAAATTTGCAGTGTCAGCGGAGTACTTCACAGATAAGGGGAAAGTTGCTTCGGCAAAACTTAGAAAATTATATTTCACAAATTCAAAAATGAAGTAATAGATGTTGTTAAAACTCTGTTTAATTCGATTGTTAATTCAGTAACGTTGTATGGATCAGAAATATGGGCTTTGTGATACTTTGACATTATTGAAACTGTCCAAACTAAATTCTTAAAAGCCCTATACTGTTGGCCAAGAAACACTCCAACCAATTTTGTATTATTAGAAACTGGCTCTCTTCCCTTGAGATATAATATCATAAAGCGAGCATTATTATGGTGGTGCCGCATATTGAAAATGCCCGACGACCGTTTACTAAAACAGTGTTATAATAGATTGTTTGAACTTAATAAACAGAATAAATTAGCTCCCCAGTATAACTGGGACTCCCATATCAAGATTCTTTTTGAGGAAGACGGCCTTCCAAATTTATGGAATGATCAGGGTTCATTTAATGATAAAAACACTAACGCAACATGTCAACAAGTTTTACTCTCTTGGGAAAATAAACAGAAAAGTAATATAATTGAAAAATGTATTAACTCAAAGTATAGTTTAATTTATAGACAAATAAGCGAATTAAATTCAACCGAGGAGTACCTGAACTACAGAATTTCAATCCACAAAATTAGAGTAATCAGTCAATTAAGGGTTGCATATGGAAAACGATTGAAAATTAGTTATCAAGGAAACATTTATCTTGTAGATACAACACTAGTCTGTAATTTTTGCAACCTTAATAAACCTGAGACGTTAAGTCATTTTTTGCTACATTGTCCAATATATGGGGCTAGTAGAACCAAATTCCTTAAAAAATATGTAGCATCTAATCCTGCCTTAGAAGAGACCCAGGCTTCACAAAACATACTTTGTGTCCAAAACACCAAACAAGTAAATGATGTTTACCAATTTGTGGGAAATGCGTTAAAGATTAGATCATTTATTATAAATGAGTAATTCAATAAGTTCCATATGATGTAAGTCCTATAGGTATGGTGGATGTGTATAACTAAGTGTCGAATGATTGGTTTCCTTTGTAACAATATTTTATATTTATACAATAAATTATTATCTATCTATCTATTATTTATTAAAAAAAAATATTGAGTCATAGAAGAAGTCGAATTTTCTTTAACATGTGAGAATATTCTTTTGGTAACATCATCCACATTTTTTCAAGAAAGCTTCCCTTGGGAACTTCCCAAAAACTTCACTTGAAAACTTCTTAGAACCTTCGCGGAAAATTTTTTTGGAGACTTCTCCCGGATACTTCCCATAGAAACTTTTGTTAAAACTTTGAAGTTATTGTGTTTTAACTCATATAATAATTAATTTTATGCTACACGATTTTGTAATTTTTAAAATCAATCATAGCAAATATTTTAAAATGAGATTAATGTTAATTATTTAATAGTATACCTCACTGTTGAAAAGTTAGTTTTAAAAAAAAAGTAGAATCTATTTTTTACAAAATTATTTATTATTTAAGGTAAAAAAGATACCCAAAAGTTTCCAAGGGATGTTTCCAGGAAGTTCTTAAAGTAAGTCTGTAAGAGATAATTGCCTAACCTCTGATCATGATTAAGCAATTATTTTTATTTATTAAATTAAACCGGAATATTCACAATCAACAAAATCATTGAGACTTAAGACTTTTAAAAATCAAGGGCGCCAGCTAAATAAAGTTTAATCCATAAATTCCTATTATTTATTTAATTTGTATTTATTTAACAAAATTTATTTTATTTTTAATTATCACTTTAATAACTCAAGAGCATGAAAGACTTCCGGTAATCAGGATGGAGGTTTGAGGTTAGAAATGCCATTGTAAGATCAGATATTTTATAATAAATTGCCTCAAGTACGGCAAACAAAATTTATTAATCAAGATAAAACAATTTACATAAATTAGTTTTGAGAAATTTGTCCAGTTTTGACTCGATATAAACTAAATGCCGTTACCGGAAAGGCTTAGCACATGTTCCGGAAGTTCACAAGAATCATTAATTTACTCAAGAATTAATAATTAAACATAAGAAAAATTCTAGTTAATTAACAGAGAAAAATTTATCCTATTCAAATCTAATATTTAAAACTGAGAAAAAGCACTTTTTAAACTAGAAACCGAACTTTAAGCAAATCCCGGGATTCTAACCTAAAACTCGAAAAATCGAAACAAAGACTAATCAGTCACAAATCACGAGATAAAAGGAAAAGCTTACCTCCTCGTCAATCGTCGATAAGGCCTTAGCTATTTTAACAATGTTTAATATAATTTGATCAACTTAATAAAGTTTAAATGTAATTTTCAATTTGAAATTCGTTGATATGAGCTTTGGTGCTTTTAATCTTTTTAACGTTCGGAACAAGAGTGAGGAAACGGTTTCAGTATTTCATGACTTCGATCTCTCCGACCAATCACGTAATATACGTATATCTTTGAATGCACTATCGTCGTTTTCCGGGATAGCGTGTACTTCAACTATAGTTGAGATGGTATTACTACCATCAAGCTCTGTATCAGTATCAACCGCTATTATTTCCGGGAATTCTCTTTTTAACAAAGAGTCAAATTCGAGATCGGTCGGCATTGAAACTCCCATAAAATCAGGTGAATCGGTAATGGAGCTTACTTGTTCGACCGGGACGATCTCGTCAAGATCTGTGTCAATTAATTCGGAAGGTTTCACATTAACGGTCCTTTGATTTTGAGAGGCAGTGTTGACCGGATTCACTGCTTCTCTCCCGCGTTTTCCGCGCAATGTGGGCAAGTCTTGATCGTATAACCAACCGTTTTACAACCATAGCAGACAAGACTAGCACAACCTTTTTGGAAATGGCCGGGCAAGTTACATTTTCGGCAAATTACTTTTAGGTTTATCGGCAACAAGTTTTGCAAAACACAGTTGAAAGGTAGGGTAAAGTTTACTAAACATGTATTGTTGCAACCATTAATCAAAACTTTTAAAATACTAAATCCATGTTACAAACAAAACAATGTTGTCAATTCAAAACAATTACTAAACCCTATCAATTCCGGGAAAACTTTTTCCAAACGAGTTGCTTTGACTCTTGTTCAAGCAAGGAAAATTAAAAGAATTACTAAGTCAGACTATTTCTAACACAAATCACAAGTTATATAAAAAAAAATCAATTAAATGTTCACTAAAACTAAAGTTTCAATCTTTACACACAAATTCCGAATTCAGGCATGTCGGAATTCAAAAGTGTCATAATTCCGGGAAAACATCAAAAGTTCAGTGCTATTTCTAAGTCTAACCTCAACTTTTCAAGACCAAACAATTTTCAAAACGTTATAATTTTAGTGGCAATTTCCAGATTTTACAAAAAGGATTTTTGCAATATCTGGCCCTACGTTGCGGGCGTCATTTGTAAGAGGTAATTGCCTAACCTCTGATCACGATTAAGCAATTATTTTTATTTATTAAATTAAACCGGAATATTCACAATCAACAAAATCATTGAGACTTAAGACTTTTACAAATCAAGGGCGCCAGCTAAATAAAGTTTAATCCATACATTTCTATTATTTATTTAATTTTTATTTATTTAACAAAATTTATTTTATTTTTAATTATCACTTTAATAACTCAAGAGCATGAAAAACTTCCGGTAATCAGGATGGAGGTTCGAGGTTAGAAATGCCATTGTAAGATCAGATATTTTATAATAAATTGCCTAGCTAAATAAAAGCCCCGGCAGCTGACATTCTGTGCACCGGAATAATACATTTTAACTTGGGAAGAGATGCTCAAAACAACTAATTTCCATAAGAAAAGCCAACTCTCCCAAATCCTCGAGTTAGAGTCCACAAATGGTGCCAAACAAACAAAATTCCAAATTTTTGGAACCATTGTGGCACTCAGAAAACTAGGCACCCACTGTCGATCCAGGCGCTCCGACAGCTGTCTCCCTCTGGCGGTTGGCGCGAAGTTCAATTTAAATTACGGACCAAGTCTTTCCCTCTTGCTCATTAAGTAAATTATTTGCTCATAAAACAAAGAAATAAATAAACGGAATTAATAAACAAAATAAAAGACATTATTACAGTGCTTTTTCCCAGGTATTTTGACTCATGTTCCGAAACAAACACGAATTTTAGGGAGCTCTTGTGACGTCAAAAAATTACCACGTCACAAGTCTCAGAGACGTTTCCAATTGAAGTTTCTGGGAAGTTCCCAAAGGACGTCTCCGGAAAATTTCTAATGGAGTTTTAAAAGGAAGTTTCCGGGAAGTTTTGAGGAAGTTTCGAGAAAAAGTCCCCGGAAAAATTCCAGGAAGTTCACAAAGGAAGTGAGGTTTCAAAAAATGTTTCTGTAAAGTTTCGAGGAAGTTTCCAAGGGATATTTACGGGAAGTTTACAAAGGAAGTTTCCAAGGGAGAGTTCCGGGTTTGTTCCCAAGGAAACTTCCTAAGAGGAGAACATTTCGCTATGTTTCGGAAGTTTCATTAAGTCTTGCGTTGGTATCTTTCGACCTTACAATGAGAAACTTTCATGAAACTTCCCAAAAATTTGGATTCTATAACGCTCTAACCCAACGGTAAGAATGTACAGAAGTTGACTTTTCAGTTATTTACGCTACTTTTATTTTGTAAAACAAAATTCTAACTTTATTGAAAAATTACCTTCGGTTTATACATATGCTGCGCTGATAGCAGTCCATGCATATTATGGAGGGTCGATTCCGGACTTTTTTCGATTCGAGATTTCTAATAGTGCGGAAAAGTTGTCTTAGTACTTCCTGATTCCAATGTAATTTTTCGTTTAAAGATCGGACTGCATTTTCAACCCCAACACCAGCCTTGAAATTTATAAAATTTGCCTAAAGTCGTGAATTGACTAGTGCCTCAAATACGCCTCTCATGGCAAAACCGTTCCCAAGATACCAGCAAATAGGCGGCGCCCTTCAGCTTAAGGTGAAAATTGTTGCAGCTCTCAGCTAAGCTGTGTTGGTTTCTCAAAACCCACCACGTGGAAGTGGCTGCACTTCGGGTTCCTCCCAAGCCCAACCCAATCAACCAACCATATGTCAGGCTTGTTTTAGTCTGAATCTGTATCAAATTTATTGATAAAATCAGATTTTGAACTAAACTTTGGCTATTGTTGCCTAGATTTCAGTGTAGAGCGTATAAAACGATCACGAGGCTGGTGGCCAATAACTTTAGAAGATTCCATTAGAAGATTCTCTCGACTGACACGGTCACTGTGGTGCAAAAGTGGAATTTACTATTCAAAATAGGCTACAGCCTCCAATTCTTAACGGATTTTCAATCTTTTTTTTTAAATCACTCAGGATAAAATTCTTAAAAACTTTGTGGTTTTCGATTTTTCTAAATTTTTTTTTTATTAATAATTATTTAAACAAATGTACCAAAAAAGTACCTTACAAGGTAAAATTTTTTACATTTTTTTCGAGATATACTAAAAAAAGGCATAATATTCATGAAATATGTCATAATGACAAAGAATAATTTGAATAATTGCAATCTTGATCTTACTTGTTTTTAATTATAAAATGTTATAAACAAATTAGAGTATGACTTAAAAAAGACGTTTTTATTGACAAAAATTTGTATTAAAATTGTTTTAATTGCAATAAGATAAAATGTTATTGTCATTTTAACTTCTTTAAATAAATTGTTAATTATAAATTGTTATCCAGCTTTCAAAGCCAAGAGTATATGCGTATCATGAGATATCAGGGGCATAGTTATCCAGCCATCAAAGGCAAGAGTATATGCGTATCGTGATTTTTCAGAGGCAAAGTTATCCAGACATCAAAGGCAAGAATATTTGCGTATTATGATTTATCAGGGGCAAAGTTATCCAGCCATCAAAGGCAAGAGTATATGCATATCGTGATTTATCAGGGGCACAGTTATCCAGCCATCAAAGGCAAGAGTATATGCATATCGTGATTTTTCAGAGGCAAAATTATCCAGCCATCAAAGACAAGAATATTTGCGTATTATGATTTATCAGGGGCAAAGTTATCCAGCCATCAAAAGCAAGTGTATATGCGTATCGTGATTTTTCAGGGGCAAAGTTATCCAGCCATCAAAGGCAAGAGTATATGCGCATCATGATTTATTAGGGACACATTTATCCAGCTTTCAAAGGCAAGAGTATATGCGTATCATGAGATATCAGGGGCATAGTTATCCAGCCATCAAGGCAAGAGTATATGCGTATCGTTATTTTTTAGAGGCAAAGTTATCCAGCCATCAAAGGCAAGAATATTTGCGTATTATGATTTATCAGGGGCAAAGTTATCCAGCCATCAAAGGCAAGAGTATATGCGCATCATGATTTATTAGAGACACATTTATCCAGCTTTCAAAGACAAGAGTATATGCGTATCGTGATTTATCAGGGGCATAGTTATCCAGCCATCAAAGGCAAGAGTATATGCGTATCGTGATTTATCAGGGGCAAAGTTATCCAGCCATCAAAGGCAAGAATATTTGCGTATTATGATTTATCAGGGGCAAAGTTATCCAGCCATCAAAGGCAAGAGTATATGCGCATCATGATTTATTAGAGACACATTTATCCAGCTTTCAAAGACAAGAGTATATGCGTATCGTGATTTATTAGGGGCATAGTTATCCAGCCATCAAAGGCAAGAGTATACGCGTATCATAATTTATCAGGGCTATGTTATCCAGCCATCAAAGGCAAGAAATTAAGCTTTTGTCAATTCAAATTCCTTTATAAGTTGTTCAATTTCTGGGTCAGTTTCTAAAATATTGTTCTTCCATTCCTTACGCAAAGATGCTATGAAAAGATCTGACGAGATTAATAATTTGTGTATTAAATCTTGATTTGTTACTTTTCTGGAGATTTTGCGAGTATTGCAAGATCGAAAGCGCTTGAAATCTTTGTTTCTAGCTTCTGCAGCCTCCTCAGAATAAAGACCAATAGGAAGTAGAAAGTTTTCCATCACATTGCCTCCATGCAACAGTATTTTATGCACTGAAGCTGGCATATAATACCAAGGGTATAGCTTTACAAACTTTTCAGCTGTTTTATAAGTGTATTCATTAAAAAAATCTGTTGCTACTTTTCTACTACCAACTAACATTTTTAGAATTTTACTAAACCGTAGGATGAGTTCCTTATCCACTTTTGTTATTTCCGCTGTTATCTCAACATCTTTAAAAAATCTGCGGGCAGTATTTCCATCATTGGATGAACTAGAACCATGTCTAGGCTGATCTATAAGTAGCCCCATTTTTTCTTTAAACTCTTTGCAAATTCGTTTTTTAGACTTTTCCTTTAAAGGTTTATGTTCAGCAGACCTTGCACTCCATTGGCAGAAATCTAAACGATAAGCGATATGAAGGATACATTCCATTGATCTTATCTTGGCGTGCAAGGTCGAAAGTCCATAATCGAAATTAGTTTTGTTCTCTACTTTCTTTTTTACACGTTCCAAATTGTTCATTTCTGTTGGTTTTTCTCCACAAATATAACAACATGCTGATGAAGGCGTGTTAGTTAAAGCTTGGCACACTTTACCATCAACCATAGTTAGGGCCATTTCAGTTTTAACAACATATGTACCATCAGGTCTCTCAATTATTGTTGGCTGCAATTCGTTAATTTGCTTTTGAATACCCTGCATTTCTGTGCGTGTTTTTTCCTTTGTTTCTTTTGCGAATTCAAAAGAAATTGGAATGCAACGTTTTGGAGACGAGGGATGGGGATTTTTCCACAAAATTTCTGAGTTTTCAGTGTTCTTCAAACATAAAGGCACCATTGACACTGCAAAAATTGATTCATCTGAACAGTTTGTGTCAGTGAACTGTGATTTTTCTAACATAAACACACATATTTATGCAATATTCATATATATGTAATGAGTATTATAAAAATTATTTAATTATATAATTGCTGAAGTTTATTATTTACATTTGTGATGCATCTTCAAACACACAGTTTCCTCTAAATTCGCAATTTTTTTGAACATTTGTGATATACATTCAGAGAATATTATAGTATATATTATAGTGATCTGCTAAAAACTGCAAATTAATACTTATACCTAATTATGTGGTACTTATAGTTTGAGCATATCATTTTTTTTATGACACGAATTTGATGGGCAGAAAAAATATGTTCTTCATGCGACTGAGATTGAATTGATTAATCATTATTGATTTTTCGAGAGTTTCTTATGATTAAATGTAATGTTAATTCATTAGAAAATATATTATCAATTCTAAATGGTTTCATTACGATTGTGGACTATGTTAAAATGTCTATTTTATTTATTTGAAAAAAAAACCAGGATAATAAGTGATGTAGCAAGAAATTTTTTAATTTCTTAGCTTTTAAATTCAAGTCAAATGGTAGAATTAATTATAATATAAAGGTCTAAAAATTATTTTAAAAAAATATAATGATGAGAGGTTATGAAGAATAAGATTAGACAATTGTTGCACTTCGACTTCCGTAAGTATATACTGCTGAAGATTTGGTACTTTAAATTATTTTTAATTTTCTGTTATTCTTTAACATCTTTATTTAAATATTAGTTTGCTTACATCGATTGATATACTTAGGAATTACTTTAAGTAACTTTGACATCTGCAAGTGCTGATTCAGAATTTTTCTTTTTAATATTGCTTTTTATCTTGAACGATTGGCTTTTATCCTTACTGAAATGTTATTTTACATTCTCCAACTGTTAACACTTTGGCTTCTGTAAGTACTGCTGCAGATTTGGCATTGTACAATATTTTTAAACTTCCAATAATCATTGCTATCTTTATTGAAATATTATTTTACATTCTTTAACATTTACTCTTTGGCTTCTGTAAATAGTATTAGAGGTTTCTTATAATTATTTCTACCATAATAAGCCTCCATTTCTATTGCAATATCATTTTGCATGTTTAGAATGTTGCATATACTAAATACTTTAAACAACTTCATCTTCTGTAAGTACTGACTGAGATTTTGTATTTCAACATTGCTCTTAAATTTTACCATTGGGTTCTATCATTAGCTTATATATTTAATGTCGTATTAATTTGAACTATTTTACTGTTTTCTTTAATTGAAAAATATTTTATTGTTATTCTACTTATTATTATTCTATGTTTCTTTTAAACAACTAAAATGGATGTTTTAAAATTGCCCAGAAAAGAACTTTGTAATTTTTTGATAACACATAAGAGTAAGGACATTACTGATTTATTACTTTATTTAGAAAGTAAATACTCTCTTGATGCCGAAAAACTGGCAATTGTTAAACGTGACTTAACTCGGTTTTTTTTCACCAATTTCCAAAAGAAATGGAAAAATTCTTTGCATATTAAAAGCCAGTTTGAAAATAAATATAAAAAATGGGTAAACTCCGATTTTGTAGTCGATTTTCCATCAGAAAAAATGAAAGTGGGAAGGAAATCTAAAGAAAGTTTCGAAGACTCTTCTGTATCCACTAAAAGAAGAAAACTGATTGTAATTGAGGATTCTTACTCAGAATGAGAATTTCAAGAATAATTTTTGCGAATATTGAGAACAAGTGGAAGAAAAACATTAGCAAACAAAATTCTCAATTTGCTGAATACTGATAACTTTGAAACTACCAATCATGCAGAATTAATTAAATTTTCTGCTAAAGAAGCTTTAGCTTTAATTGAGGATACAAAACTCTCGAAATATCAATATGAATCAATCCAATCTCAGATGAAAGAACGAAATGCAAATATTCTTCCTACTTATCATCAAATTCTTGAAGCAAAAAAAAATGTTATCCTTCAAATATAAGTACTACAGAATTGGGTGCAAGTATTAATTTGCAATCCGTAATAGATCATACATTATCCAGACTTTTCGATGATCAAAAATTATCTCTTCCTGTTCTCGAAGAATCTAATAAAATTTGCAATTTACATTTTATTTTAAAATATGGATGCGATGGTTCTTCCGATCAAAAAAGGTACCATCAAAAGTTCACTGACACAAACTGTTCAGATGAATCAATTTTTGCAGTGTCAATGGTGCCTTTATGTTTGAAGAACACTGAAAACTCAGAAATTTTGTGGAAAAATCCCCATCCCTCGTCTCCAAAACGTTGCATTCCAATTTCTTTTGAATTCGCAAAAGAAACAAAGGAAAAAACACGCACAGAAATGCAGGGTATTCAAAAGCAAATTAACGAATTGCAGCCAACAATAATTGAGAGACCTGATGGTACATATGTTGTTAAAACTAAAATGGCCCTAACTATGGTTGATGGTAAAGTGTGCCAAGCTTTAACTAACACGCCTTCTTCAGCATGTTGTTATATTTGTGGAGAAAAACCAACAGAAATGAACAATTTGGAACGTGTAAAAAAGAAAGTAGAGAACAAAACTAATTTCGATTATGGACTTTCGACCTTGCACGCCAAGATAAGATCAATGGAATGTATCCTTCATATCGCTTATCGTTTAGATTTCTGCCAATGGAGTGCAAGGTCTGCTGAACATAAACCTTTAAAGGAAAAGTCTAAAAAACGAATTTGCAAAGAGTTTAAAGAAAAAATGGGGCTACTTATAGATCAGCCTAGACATGGTTCTAGTTCATCCAATGATGGAAATACTGCTCGCAGATTTTTTAACGATGTTGAGATAACAGCGGAAATAACAAAAGTAGATAAGGAACTCATCCTACGGTTTACTAAAATTCTAAAAATGTTAGTTGGTAGTAGAAAAGTAGCAACAGATTTTTTTAATAAATACACTTATAAAACAGCTGAAAAGTTTGTAAAGCTAATCCCCTTGGTATTATATGCCAGCTTCAGTGCATAAAATACTCTTGCATGGAGGCAATGTGATGGAAAACTTTCTACTTCCTATTGGTCTTTATTCTGAGGAGGCTGCAGAAGCTAGAAACAAAGATTTTAAGCGCTTTCGATCTTGTAATACTCGCAAAATCTCCAGAAAAGTAACAAATCAAGATTTAATACACAAATTATTAATCTCGTCAGATCTTTTCATAGCATCTTTGCGTAAGGAATGGAAGAACAATATTTTAGAAACTGACCCAGAAACTGAACAACTTATCAAGGAATTCGAATTGACAAAAGCTTAATTTCTTGCCTTTGATGGCTGGATAACATAGCCCTGATAAATCATGATACGCGTATACTCTTGCCTTTGATGGCTGGATAACTATGCCCCTAATATCTCATGATACTCATATACTCTTGCCTTTGAAAGCTAGATAAATGTGTCCCGGATTAATCATGATGCGCATATACTCTTGCCTTTGATGGCTGGATAGCTTTGCCCCTAATAAATCATAATACGCAAATATTCTTGCCTTTGATGATTGGATAACTTTGCCCCTGATAAATCACGATACGCATATACTCTTGCCTTTGATGGCTGGATAACTATGCCCCTGATAAATCACGATACGCATATACTCTTGCCTTTGAAAGATGGATAAATTTGTCCCTAATAAATCATGATGCGCATATACTCTTGCCTTTGATGGCTGGATAACTTTGCCCCTGATAAATCATAATACGCATATACTCTTGCCTTTGATGGCTGGATAACTTTGCCTCTGAAAAATTACGATACGCATATACTCTTGCCTTTGATAGCTGGATAACTTTGCCCCTGAAAAATCACGATACGCATATACTCTTGCCTTTGATGGCTGGATAACTTTGCCCCTGATAAATCATAATACGCAAATATTCTTGCCTTTGATGGCTGGATAATTTTGCCTCTGAAAAATCACGATACGCATATACTCTTGCCTTTGATGGCTGGATAACTATGCCCCTGATAAATCACGATATGCATATACTCTTGCCTTTGATGGCTGGATAACTTTACCCCTGATAAATCATAATACGCAAATATTCTTGCCTTTGATGGCTGGATAACTTTGCCCCTGATAAATCACGATACGCATATACACTTGCCTTTGATGGCTGGATAACTTTGCCCCTGATAAATCATGATATTACACTTTTGGGAAAAAAATTTCAAATTTAACATAAATATGTAATATTTATAATTGTTATTACTTTTATAGATATTGAATATAAATCCGCATTTTGTGATAGTGTAATTACTGGAAGGTACAGTAAAACTCTACTGAAATTGCTGGATTGTAGGTCTTTAACGATCAAAATAAACTTATAAACATTTATTTTTTAAAATAATTATTTGTTTAAACAATTACTAACATTACAGAAAGGTTTTAACAGAAATGTATTTCTGTTATGTATAGTGGAAAATGATAAAAAATTAGAAGCAAACTGTATCTTTGTAAGTGAATTGGTAATACATTTTTTTAAATATCAACAATTATTTGTTCAAACAATTATTAGCAATAATATAGTCCTATAAAACTTGAATGGCAATTATCCGAAGTAAATTAATTTAACCCTTTCAAAAAAAGTACAACTTCCTACGTTTATTTCTTAAATAGTTGTATATTAACAATAATACATTATTTAAACAATTTATAATTAACAATTTATTTAAGAAAGTTAAAATGACAATAACATTTTATCTTATTGCAATTAAAACAATTTTAATACAAATTTTTGTCAATAAAAACGTCTTTTTTTAGTCATATTCTAATTTGTTTATAACATTTTATAATAAAAAACAAGTAAGATCATGATTGCAATTATTTAAATTATTCTTTGTCATTATGACATATTTCATGAATATTATGCCTTTTTTTAGTATATCTCGAAAAAAATGTAAAAAATTTTACCTTGTAAGGTACTTTTTTGGTACATTTGTTTAAATAATTATTAATAAAAAAAAAATTTAAAAAAATCGAAAACCACAAAGTTTTTAGGAATTTTATCCTGAGTGATTTAAAAAAAAAGATTGAAAATCCGTTAAGAATTGGAGGCTGTAGCCTATTTTGAATAGTAAATTCCACTTTTGCACCACAGTGCGACGGCCTGATGTGATGAAGCAGTGAGTTCCGTTACGACTTTCATACAGTCCACATCGAGCGCGTCTACCCGTGTATTTTCAAAGGGTTTCTCAACCGTTTCTATTAATTTGTGCCTGTGCCGAGTATTCAATTGTGACGTATTCTGGTATACAAATGTGCCGTTTTGTATAATTGTAATAATAATAAACTTTATTACGTGAAACTAAAAGTGCTGTGACATTTTATGAAGTCCCACCAAACAACATTTAACAAGTTTTAACGCTACAGTCAATGATAGTTTCATATATAAATTGACAAACCTATATTTATTAATATAAGTTAGTTGGTTGTTAAATTCCACGAAGTACCCGAAGACTTTTTTAAATTTTAAGGCGAAGCGGTTTTAAATTAGAGGATTAATTATATCATACTATATACGTAAATAATAATATTATAAATTAATAATTACAAATATTACACAATATATATAAATATATTATTTTATAATATTGTAAAATCAATACATAATATTATAATCCAATAATGTCAAGTCTTTCTTATGTAATCTATAATTGTAAATATAAGTTAATATACTTTGTATTATGTTAAAATATATGTAGGTATTATGTTTTTATGTAATCTTTTTATTTTATTGTCGAATAAATTATAAAAATTGCAATTTTTGACGCGCGCATACTTAACTAGTAATACACAGTAATAGTAATAATAATAATAAAAGAGTAAAAATTCATGAAGTGGCCCCCCTCTAATTTCACAAAGTTGCAAATGTTAAAAATAGTTTCTTTATTTTGAAGTTCCAGTGCATACAAATTGGTCCACGGAATATTTTGGAAATATTTGATTTATTTATCACATTTATTGTTAATGAAATATTTTGACTCTAATTCACTTAAATTTATGAAGTTTTCATGCAACTTAAATGAAAATTGCTGAAAATGTCAACAAATAGTTCTACTTTAAAGTGATATCATGCAACTTAAAAAAAATATTTTTCACCTATTTTTTAAATAATTTTTTATAAACAAATTCGATTTCAACCGTGTTCTTCATGCGATTTTTTTCTCATTTTCATTAACAAATGTTCCTTATAATCTTACCAATTAAAGAAAAAAAACATTTTAGTGCAAACAAGAAATTTTTTAATATTTGACTTTTTATCATGTGTTGCACCCTGCACTGCATCACTAAAAACCTTTATGTATTAAAATAATTTGCAACGGTATTGTTCAAAGCCAATTTCAGATTATTTAAGTTCTATTTGGTATAGAAAAAGAGCGTTACAGTTCAATTCAATCGAAAATGGTAGTGAAAACGAAAAGAATTTTTTAAAAATAGTTTTTGTGTTTTTGAATAATAGAAATAATTGAATAGGGGATAACGAATGTTACAATCCTCTACGAAAGTCTCATCATAAGAGCATTAGGAAAAACATTTCTTTAGTTACAGATAAATCGTATATGAAACAGCAAGTTCAAGAACTTAATAGGGTTTCACGTTTGTCAGACGTGTAAACGCGATCTGCCCACACGGCACAAAATATATATAGAGGATTGTAACATTCGTTATCCCCTATTCAATTATTTCTATTATTCAAAAACACAAAAACTATTTTTAAAAAATTCTTTTCGTTTTCACTACCATTTTCGATTGAATTGAACTGTAACGCTCTTTTTCTATACCAAATAGAACTTAAATAATCTGAAATTGGCTTTGAACAATACCGTTGCAAATTATTTTAATACATAAAGGTTTTCAGTGATGCAGTGCAGGGTGCAACACATGATAAAAAGTCAAATATTAAAAAATTTCTTGTTTGCACTAAAATGTTTTTTTTCTTTAATTGGTAAGATTATAAGGAACATTTGTTAATGAAAATGAGAAAAAAATCGCATGAAGAACACGGTTGAAATCGAATTTGTTTATAAAAAATTATTTAAAAAATAGGTGAAAAATATTTTTTTTAAGTTGCATGATATCACTTTAAAGTAGAACTATTTGTTGACATTTTCAGCAATTTTCATTTAAGTTGCATAAAAACTTCATAAATTATAAACATTTAAGTAAATTAGTGTCAAAATATTTCATTAACAATAAATGTGATAAATAAATCAAATATTTCCAAAATATTCAGTGGACCTATTTGTATGCACTGGAACTTTAAAATAAAGAAACTATTTCCAACATTTGCAACTTTGTGAAATTAGAGGGGGGCCACTTCAGGAATTTTTACTTAATACTTAAAATTCGTAGCAGATGTAAGCAAGGTTACTAAACAAAGCATCATTTTGAACTAATGTGTGTAACAAATTATGTACAAAACTTGACTTCCAGTTATGTTTACACTGGGTATTATTTTACAAAAACAACTACACGCTCAGTTTTTAAAAAAAAACTTACTTTCCGGTTTATATATCCGCTGCGCTGATGGCAGTGGATATGTGTTTTACAATCTGTTCCATTTATTTAGAAAAATATTTATTTTGATGAAAAAATTTATAGCAACAAACCATAAACTATGGTAGTTTTTTGCTTTCTAATATAAGAATCAAATTTGCGCTTACATTAGGATATTCGTAATCAGCGCATCAAAATATGTAAGTAGACGTAGTTGCGAAGAAATTGGAAATATGTGTTAATTTGAAGTATATACGCATATCCTTCTTTTACATATTATGAGAATATATTTTTTTATTTGTGAAATTTAATAAAAGATATTAGAATAGAATAATTTTTAGAAGAGAATTATGTTGTCTAGAAAATAAGTTTGTTTTAAATATCTTCTATATTTGTTTGTTTTTATGTATATTGGAGCATATATCATTGACTAAACAAATGACTCACTTAAAATAAAAGTTATTGTATATCTTGGCAGTGGTTTGTTCCTTATTTTCATTAGAACAAGGTTTTTTTTCAGTAATTAAAATGTTTAAATATATTCATTAAGTTCGACTTACCAATTCCATATTTTTTTTTTCGAGGTGGTGGTGGCGGCATTTGTTGTTTGCTGATACATGAGTTTGGTGATGATCCGCTTTGAAGACTATCACATGTGCTACTTCGACTACGTAAAGTTATTGAGGAATCTCCACATTCTGTACTTATACCACCTGAATATGACGGTGGTCGACTTCTATACTTTTTTTCTGGAGTAAGGCTACCATTCTGTGTCTGACAAGACTAAAATTTACAGACATATTTTTTAGAAACTGGCGTGCAAAGTTAAAGTATACATATTAAAATACTTTATGTTTTCAATATTTTTAACTGAATAATATTTTTACATACTCTATCCTCGATTATTGTTTCATCGTCAGAAAAGTCTGTAGATCCTTCGTCATGTGAAAGATTCCAATCAACATTTATATTTTCAAACAGAGATTTTTCTGGTTTTATTGCATGACTTAACTAAAAATAATTAAAATTTCTATTAAATTTGTAACTTAAGAGAACTATAGAAACTGGATAAACGAGAAAGCTGTTTGACTGAATTCATCTCAAATTTGTCAAAATTTGCAGGTGGGGTCTCCGATTCTTTTGTAAATTGGAGAATTTGTTGCAAATGCTTAGAATAAAGAAGTCTTGGCAGTTTGGTTAGCTCTAAAAGGCTGTGAGAGCCGCAGGATTTTTTTTCAAAATCTCGTAGTAGCCATGAGGCACGCAGCAGAAACTATCTGTTGCTATTAAAAAATGTATAATTGTTTTTTATTCACTTAAACGTAAATCATATTTTTTGTTTTTTTTTACACGGAAAAAATTAGTTCTAGAATAATTCTTGAATTAGTTCAAAAACTCAGGATACGAAAATAATTCGTCGATATGTCTAAAAATTTCAATAATCTTTCTGAAATTTTTCAAGTATTTCTAAAAAGATCTTCAAGAATTCTTAATAGTTGCGTGATTGGAAGATTGCTTTCGCGGTGATCTAAAAGTTCTGGAACTGAAATAGAAGGCGCAGTACACTGATCAGGCCCCCATATAGCGCTTAGTTCACTCAAGTATGTTTTATGCGTACAATATTACAATCGCGTGTTAGCTCAGTTGGACAAAGCGAAGAGATTTTCTGTAGTCTCAATGAACTGAGTTCGAGTACTCGTGGGTGAAAATTTTTTTCAAATTAAAAAAAATTTCTCTTCTTAAACGAGTTTCGTAATTCTTATTCTAAATTTCGGAAGTCTTCTTGAAATTCATTATAAGTCTTCTAGAAAAACTCTTAGGTATATGTCAAAGAATTGATAATAAGAACTACCAAAAAATTCTCGTATCCTAAGTTCCTGTACTAATTCAAGAATTATTCTACAACTAATTTTTTCCGTGTATTAATTTTTATTGCATTTTTTTAGCATTAATTTGTAGAAAATTACAAATGTAATCCAAATTAGCCTATGTAAAACGTAGTAGCGCCAACTGTATGTTCTACAACAAACACAGTACGCTTAGTGAACTATGCCACTGTAAAAAGAAAGTCTTATTATTAGACAGAACACCTGCCTTATTTTAAGACGCAACATTTTTAAGACAGTTTGCATTACAGATATTTTTTTTGCTTTAAACCTGTGCCAAAAAAATTAAAAACTTTAAATTTGCATAAAAATGTGAAGTAATAATTCATTTAAAAAAGTAAATTTATATAATTATTACAAATTCAGCATGATTAAGATCCCACCCGGTTGAAAAAACATGTACATGAACACGTACACGAACGCGTACACGAACACGTACATAAAATCGTACATGTTCATGTGCATGAACTTGTACGTGTTCATGTACGCGGTATTGAAACAATGTTCATGTACTCGAACAAGTATATATTCATGTACATGTTCATGAGCTCCATTAAGTCAATAATTTCATACATGTTCACGTGCATGAACATATACACGAACAAGTATACGTTCATGCACATGTTCATGAGCTCCTTGAAGTCAAAAATTCCATACATGTTCATGTGCATGAACACCAACATATTCGTGCACATGAACATGCAAACGAACATGATTGAAATTATGCAAAACTTCAAACGTTGCGCAGTAGTTTTCTATGGGAGATATGGCTGCGCGGTTGTTTTTCATGAACAAGGGTGGAGAAATACCATAGGCATAGTTACCTTTGTTAAACATTTTTTAGTAATTTAAAAAATTGTGTGCATGAACATATATGTGTTCGTGTACATGTTCATGTTTCAATGCCGCATACATGAACACATACATGTTCATGCACATAAACACGTACGCTTTCATATACGTGGTCATGTACGCGTTCGTGTACGTGTTCATGTACATGTTTTTTTAACCGGGCAAATAGTACGATAGTTTGCTGTAAAGCTACTGTAAGGATTATCTGTAAAAATTGTAAAGATACAAGGTTAAGCAGGCAGAAAGTATACAGTAAACTTAAAATTTCCGCCTTACAGTAAACCTACACTGTAAGGTCGTAGTAAGCTTACAGTAAGCTTACATTGTAAACTTGAAGTAAGCTGAACCTTACATTGTAAGCTTGTTGTTATCTTACAGTAAGCTTACATTGTAAACTTGATGTAAGCTGAACCTTACACCGTAAACTTGTGTTAAGCTTACAGTAAGCTTACACTGTAAACTTGAGGTAAGCTGAAAATTATACCGTAAGCTTGTTGTAAGTAAACTTATTTTTATATCTTTTAGAGAGCTTGTTTAAAAGGTCTTTAGTAAAAATAGTATATTAAGTACTATATTAAGTAGTATATAACTCGTTCACGTCTCGGGCTTCGCCCTCGACTGTCACTCGTACACAAACATCAGCGTAAACAAATGGCTGCATTTAACCCCGTGTTGCTTACGATACTTTTTATTGCAAAGGCACAAACTTGGTGCTTTTAAATGTTTGTAGGTTAGGATCTAAATGCATTCACTTGTTTGACCGTATAAAAATGGCGGCCATTTTTGCCCTGTGGTGGAAAAAATGCATGGATCAGCTGTTCATTTTTTCCCTAGGGAAAAAATGGAAGCCATTTTTACCCGGTCGAACAAATGAATGCGTTTAGACCCTGCCTACAGGCATCTAAAAGCGCCATGTTTGTGCCTGTGGGATAAAAATTATATTTTAACTTGTAAAGAACTTTTCAACAGCTTTCTAAAACATATGCTAATAAGTTTGCTTACAACAAGCTTACAGTGTGAGCTTCAGTTTACTTCATGTTTACAATGTAAGCTTACAGTGTAAGGTTCAGTTTACCTCAAATTTACAATGTACACTTACTGTGAGCTTACAACAAGCTTACGGTGTAAGGTTTAGCATACCTCAAGTTTACAATGCTAGCTTACTGTAAGCTTACAACAAGCTTACGGTCTAAGGTTCAGCTTACCTCAAGTTTACAATGTAAGCTTACTGTAAGCTTACAACAAGCTTACGGTGCAAGCTTACGACATGCTTAGGGTTTAAGCTTACCACGACCTTACGGCGCGGCGCACAGTGGGGTTTTGAACATTTTTCAGATTTTTTTTTTTTCAATTACAGTGAAAATTGTAAACTTTTAGTTTGTTATTTTTACATTTGACGATTTTTAGTTTTACACTGTTAAAATCATAAATTTCGATAAGCATATATAGGAACTAATTATATGAAAATTAAAAACTGTACAAAACACAATATTAAAAAATATTAAAAAATCCTATTATGTTTTCCGATTACTAAACAACTAAACTGAGTGTACATACAAGTTTCATGAACAACTTTAGCCAACTTGGTCAGATAAGTGAGTTTAACCTTCGCGCTACCGGAGCCTTTTTTGTAACGCGCAATACCGGTGACTATCTGGAGTAGACACGGCGTTTATTTCTTAGTATGTTGCAAAGTAGAATTGAAATCATCAATGTTTTTTTACTACAATTGTTGTGTGTCAAGTAATAGTATATGTTACTTATATAACATGATGAATTGTGTAAATGTTTAAACAATTTTTTTATTAAAAATTTATAACATTTTCAAAGAAAATGGAGAGAAAGTAACAGACTTTTAAAAACTAGTCAAGATTTTCAGCATTACTTACCCAAATAGCACGATAGTTTGCTGTAAGGCTACTGTAAGGGTTATCCGTAAAGATTGTAAGGTTACAAAGTGAGGCGGTAGTAAGCATACAGTGAGCTTAAAATTTCTGCCTAACAGTAAGCTTACAAAGTAAGGTCGTGGTAAGCTTACATCGTAAGCTTGTGGTAAGCTTACACCGTAAGCTTGTGGTAAGCTTACAAAATGCTTAAAATGTAAGCTTGTTGTAAGCTTACAGTAAGCTTACGGTGTAAGCTTACAACAAGCTTACAATGTAAAGTTGTCATTTTTTAATAAAAAAAAATTATTTAACACCTTTTTGCGGGACGCCGTTGAGGATATGTTCACTAAACATATTTACGAAGACAATTAATATAATATTGAAAATCTTGACGCCAACGAGTTTCGAACCTAGCTAACCTAACTACCGAACCTAAATGCGAGCGCATTAAACCCCACGGCTATCGAGGACTTGGAATTCATTTCAGGAAATGTAAATCATATGTTTCTAGAGAAACTTCCAAGGTTAAATATCATTTACATTTTCTGAAATGAAATCCAAGTCCTGGATAGCCGTGGGGATTAATGCGCTCGCATTTAGGTTCGGTAGTTAGGTTAGCTAGGTTCGAAACTCGTTGGCGTCAAGATTTTTAATATTATATTAATTGTCTTCGCAAATATGTTTAGTGAACATATCCTCAACGGCGTCCCACAAAAAGGCGTTAAATATTTTTTTTTTATTAAAAAATGACAACTATACATCGTAAGCTTGTTGTAAGCTTACAACAAGCTTACACTGTAAGGTTACATTTCACAACCTTACAGTGTAAGCTGACTGTAAGCTTACTGCAACCTTACGACGTAAGCTTACTGTAACCTTACACCGTAAGCTTGTGGTAAGCTTACTGCATTTTAAGCATTTTGTAAGCTTACCATGACCTTACTTTGTAAGCTTACTGTTAGGCGGAAATTTTAAGCTCACTGTATGCTTACTACCGGCTTACTTTGTAACCTTGCAACCTTTACGGATAACCCTTACAGTAGCTTTACAGCAAACTATCTTGCTATTTGGGTAGTACTAAGTCATCATATTATATAAGTTATTGCATTAAAATAATTGCAGCTATTGATAAAAAAAATTGTTTAAACGAATTATTATTGTTATTTACCAATTTTTTATTCAGTGATCGTAGAAAAATGCAGTTTTTTTCCTAATTTTGCAATTAATCAAACTTTATACAAATGCAGATAAAAAATACAAATAAAGTTATTATTTGAACAATTTTTAAACAAATACCTAACTTTTGTTATTCACCAACTTTTTATTCAGTCCTCTTAGAAAAATGCAGTTAAATAAATTGCACAATTTTAAAGAAGTTGCATATTTCTAGGTGCAATATGAGAAAAAATAGTAAATAATAATTATTTGTTTAGAAATTGTTTAAGTAACAATTTTATTTGTATTTATAATCTGTAATTTTATAAAGTTTGGTAAATTGTAAAATTAGGAAAAAATGAAGTGTTTTAACAAATTAGTTATAATAGCTATAGCATTTATATTAATAATAACTATAATAATTGTTCAATAAAGGATAATTTTTACTATATTTTGAAAACATAATTTTAAATATACGCGGGATCAATCGAAATAAGCGCGCGTGCGCAGGTAAAATACGCATAAGTGCGAGAGTTACGTAATAAACCTTATTCAAGCGGTCGACCTGTCACCTTTAGCACATAGAATAT
This sequence comes from Ganaspis brasiliensis, assembly GCA_037103525.1. Classification (NCBI taxonomy): domain Eukaryota; kingdom Metazoa; phylum Arthropoda; class Insecta; order Hymenoptera; family Figitidae; genus Ganaspis; species Ganaspis brasiliensis. The sequence continues at coordinate 580,573 of JAZKLR010000428.1, forward strand.
CTTATTTTAATGTTTCTTTCTAAAACTTGCAATTTTTCGTAGCAAGTAAGTATTTATGTAAGTTATTAGAGATTTACAAATTTAACTTTACAAGCTATTTCATTCATATACGGAAAAAAAGCGTTAAAAGAATTGGATAACAGTTTTTTATTGAGGTTATAATACTCTCCTTTAAGTATCCATGACTTTTCATTGTATATATACTGACTATCTGTTCAGTAACCGTGTTTCTCATTTCGGTCAGTCGGTTCTCAGTTGAGTAACTATGATTCTTATTTTGGTTCGCCGAAAATTAACTTAGCTGTTGAGTAACCACAACTGTCAAGAGTGTCGAGGATACTAAACTCTTATTTCAGTGTAGGTGCTGCATACATATATTTATTATGCTCTTCTTTTTCTTTATGAAGCACCGTTTTTCAATGAAACTCCAGTTTTTTTTTAGAAAAAGTTGATTTTTTCAGTATTAAAGAATAATTCTCCTTATAATATTAATAAGACATGTCATAATAAAAAACAAAACAACGAAACTTTTTTTACCTTTACCTGCCTTTTTATACATTATTTTGGTCTTATCAGTTAACCGAAGTCTTATAAAAAATAGTGAATTTTAATTAAGATTATTTAAAAATAATTTATTGTATGTTATTTAAAAAAAAATCTTTAAAAATAATTATCTTCTTTGATTCTTAAAGGCTTTCATTTTAATGTATGACGGTTTATATTTTCCAAAATTGTTATTTAATAATTTTATTTCACTCCAAACATTTAACAGATGTTTTAGATAAATATTTTGTTTTTAGAATAATGAGTTCTAAGAGTTCCGACAAAATTGTTACACATCGCGACTTGTACAACAAGCTTCGAAATTCCTCCATTCGTTGCAGTGGTGAACCGACTCAGGCAACAGAATGTCTTTATAAACTTATAAAAGGAAAAATCGGTCGAAAGTGGATCGTAGAAGAGTCGTTTGAGGGAAGAATTAAAAAAAAATTCGTGATTTCTATAACAATCTGTCTACAAAGTTGAAAGCTACGCATTCAGTACATTCCAAGTTTTTGTCAAAAAATGAAGAATGGCTCAACTTAGCTTTTGATTTATCAAATATTTCTGGTAATTTCAATTTTAAAAAATTTTTGGGAATAAATAAATGCGTTTATTATATGTTTCTTATACTTTTGTGATTTTAAACTAGTAGAAAGAAGTAGTAGCAGTCGCTCAATGAAGGATTTCAACGACTGTACCCAAGTAGCACGTAATATTACGTGAGTATCGCAGTAATATTACATTCAATATTGGTAATATTACGGGTTGATGTTACAGTAATATTACTGTGACATTAAAATGTCCGCGTCAAGGTAATATTACAAATCTCCTTGTAATATTACATTAATATTACAAATATGTAGTACAATATGTAGAAGACTTTTTAAAATATATTCTAATGAGCTAAGTAGCCGAGTGGTTTAAGGCATTTACCTACATGGTCAGCTTACAAGGGTTCAAGACTCGGTCCCTCAGAATTTTTTATACATTATATTTAATTGTAATATTACTATAATGTCACTGTAATATTACTGTAATATTACTTTGTAACATTACTGTAATATCACTTTGTAATATTACCTCAATATTACCTTGTAATATTACCTTGACGCGGACATTTTAATGTCACAGTAATATTACTGTAACATCAACCTGTAATATTACTAATATTGAATGTAATATTACTGCGATACTTACATAATATTACGTGCTACTTGGGTAGTTTAAAAACAAAAAAAAAACAAAAACAAAAGATCTCTTTAATACTATCTTCAGCGAGAAACTAGTGTTTGCAGCAAAAACCTCTTTATACGATCAGGGAAAGAGGGCTTCAGCAGATCTTTTAGTTCAATCTTTTCAATGTTCACCAAGTAGAGCAGTCAAAATTAGAAGTGTTTATAGGAAATCTTCGTTCGAAAAAAATATTGTTCCATACACTCCAGAGGAAGCTTTAGCATTTATTTTAAATACAGGAATGTCAAAGGAAATGTACAAGGAGACTCGGTTAGGAGCTATAAAACGACATTCTAATTTATATCCATCGTATGAGAAAGTAATGCAAGCAAAATTTAAATGTTACCCGGAAGATGTAATTGCGACTGATAAAGGTGAATCATAACGATATAAGTGCAGGATTTCTTCTAAATTTATTTTTTTAATTCTTTTTTTCAATTTTTCTCTCCGTCTAGAATAGTAAATGATTTTCTTATCATAAGTAAATTGCATAATGATTTCTGTCTGTAATATTAATGTATAGTAATTGATAATCAAGATTTTAAACTAAACTAAAAATATGTTTAGACTTATAACATTATACTGTTATGAAATGTTTTTAAAATTTTAAGAACCTATTTTCATTTAAAGAATATTTTCTTATTCTCTTAGGAATAAAAATTTGATTTAGCACTGTAACAATAGTAGTCTTATTTTAAGACATAAGAAATTTAGAAAGCAACTTACGTTAATTTGAAGCAATTTTATTGGTTAATAACTTTGAAAGATTCTTTCGCCTTGGTTTAAAACTAAGACAGTGAAGACTATGGTTCTTATTTTAAGGATACTATATTCTTAAAGTTTTAGGAGCCAAGAATAAAAAGAAGAGGACCATTTTTTCAGTAAATAGTAATATAAAGTTTTGAACATATTTTCAGGTGCATACATTCCACTGCAAAACTTACTGGAACACACAACTGCACGACTGTTGGACGCCATTAAATTGTTGTCTACCATAAAACGAGTCCAATTAATTTGTAAGTGGGGTGCTGACGGGAGTTCAGGGCATTTAGAATATATGCAAAAACCTACTGCATCTATTCTGAACGACAAAAGTCAAGACTCCAATGTGACTGATGCCAATCTGTTTTTGATGACATTAGTCCCATTACGTCTTCTTGGTTTTCCCGAAACTTTTGATGATAGCCCGTACAATGAAAAACAAGTAACTTTGTGGCAAAACCCTCGACCATCCTCAACTCGTCTCTGTAGGCCAATAAAATTTCTTTATAAAAAAGAAACTTCAAAGCTCATCCGACAGGAAGTTTCTGCTCTACAGACAGAAATTTCAAACTGTACAAACTTTGAAGTGTCCATCGAAAAAGGTAAAGAAAAATACAGTGACGATTGTTCTGTTGTTTTGTACGAGACAATGTTTGACGGCAAAGCTATTAACGCTTTGACAGACAACAAATCTGCTCAAACTTGTTATATTTGCAAAGCTACGACGATAGAAATGAACAACCTCAAAAACAAAAAACACACTGTTATCAATGTAGATAATTTAAAGTACGGTTTAACAACTATGCATGTATGGATTAAGTTTCTGGAGTGTATTCTGCACATTGCATATAAATTAGAACTAAAAAAGTCAACCATTCGGGGCATCACAGCAGAACAAGCTGCTGTTATAGAATCGAGAAAGCAACGAATCCATGACGAATTATATAAAGCATTGGGTATTAAAGTTGACAAGGTTGTTCAAGGAAAACGCACATCTAACACTGGAAACGTGGGAAGAATTTTCTTTGAAAATTATAGTTAAAAATAGTTTCCCAAAAATGCAGAAAAGAATGGATGATGCAATACTGTGAGATGCGAGCTAGAGAGAGAGAGAATGGAATGTCGTGAAAGTCAACAAGTCTTATTCGCAACGTTAAAGCGTGAGCGCTAGGGTGGCATGGCAGTGCGCTATTGTATTGGATAAAGGGGGATGGCAAAGAATTAGAATAGAGAAAAGGGACTACTTGCTATGCTGGGCTGTTTAGCTGAATGTAAGGCAGAGTTACAAATGTAAAATATGATTCTTGAATATTACGAGAAGTAAAATTTTAAGAGTTCAAAATTTTTACTTGAAATTTTAATACAATTGTAAAACAATTAAAATTAAATAGTGCAATGAAGAAAAATATTAATAAAAGTTAATGTCATTATTTATATTAAAGAAAAAAAAACAACTTACATTCAGGATTGAACCCTCGACGCTTCTGGTTTTTGAGCACAATGACAGCTACGAGTATATTTGTTAGAAATAGTGACTTAGAAATATGAGTTCGAAATTCTATTCTATAATATCAAATTAGAAATGAAATAAAATGTTTCAAATTTATTAAGATAAATTAAAAGCATAGAAGAATTTAACATTTAAAATATTTACATGTAATTAATAATTTTGTTTAAACTATAAAATTTTTTCCATTTTAAAATCTTTAAAAATTTTCTACTAACTTACTCTAATGTGGGGATATGTGAAATTAAAAGTTATATAGGCCTACAATATTTATTAATTTTTCACACACACAGTTACATATATAAAAATACATTTTAAAAACATTTTTAGATTTTATTTATTTGAAAAACAATAAAATTATAATTTATTTATTAATATAACTTCCACCGACCATCAGGATCTAACATTACACTATCGTCATTAAAATCGTCATAGTTTTCTAAGTCTTTTTCAATGTTGCCAGCATCTGATTGTGAGGGATCCTCGTCCATTATATCTATTCCCTCGCCACTGTGCATGGGTACATCATCCACATTTCCTTCAAAAATTTCTGTTTCAGCTTGGCTGTCTATACAAATGACTTCAGGCTCGCTTACAGTCAGCCTGACCATTGAATTAGATGCGCCACTGTTCTCATTATTCTGTCGTTGACCTACTGCCATAGTTTCTACAGGGTGCTGGGAATACCATACTGTAAACAAAGAATAAAAATTTTAAAGTTAAAGTTAATATACAAAATTATTACATATAACAGTTAAAACAATCATAATAATATTAATAATAATAATAATAATAATAATAATAATAATAATAATGATATCAGCGCCAATAAACCTGATATAGTGCTCCAGGATCATAAAAGTAAGGTCATTTGTGTGATAGAGTTTTCGGCACCTGCTGAGAGCAATATCACTCAAAAGGAGGATGAGAAGCGGACAAAGTATCAAGACCTTCTGTTTGAATTAAGTAAAATATATCCAGGCTACAGGGTCAGATTAATTGTTCTTGTACTGGGTTGTTTAGGAGGGATGCGAGCTTCATTTGTGAGCCAATTACAAAAAATTCCTAGCTGCGAGCACAAGGCTAATGCGTTGGCGGTTCGCATGCAGAAGGCTGTTCTTCTGAACTCTCTAAATCTGGTTCGGCAGCACTGTTCATTATAAGATCCTATTCGGTAGCTCTAAAAAAGCATCCAACAACGTTCTTGACCACCGCTTAAGAATATCGGCGGCAATGGGTGAGAACAACAGTGTAAGAAACGAAAATAACAACTCTAGTAAATGAATCACGCTTTTGCTTACCCTCCAGGACGGATGGAGCAATAGTGGATTAGAATATGTAAAGCAAGAATGGGAGAGGTTGTTTTAGTGAGGTATTACCACAGCACGTGGTCGAGTCCCACACAAAAAAGTGCGTAAATGCATTTTTTCCTCTCCTAAACTTGTTTTGTAAAAAAAAAAAAAAAATAATAATAATAATAATAATCTCGATATCTCTGTAGTAAATGGTAACGTCCATTACCGAATATCACAGAATTGCCTGACCGGTTAGGTCAGGTAAGATGCCCTCTTCCGAACACCAAGGAAATATTTGGTCCACCTGACCAAGTGTTTGAGTGGCATCTAAGATGGGGTTTCTGACATCTCAATCGAGCGCCTCCCCAGGTGGCGGATAGGGGAAATCCTCCCAGATATGGGTGGAACTGGGCAATTCAAATACCCGGGGCGGACCAACGTCAGATAGGGGTGGGCACCCGATATAATTGTCGACTTTGTGTTGGGCTAACCACTCACACAGAGTTTTTTGCGGTTACGACCACAGTAACGCGCAGCGCCACCCACAATGGGTCTCTCTCGGATGGAGACCAGGGTTCAGTTGGGAGTGGCAACAGGATAGAACCCAGGCAACGACCAGGCTTCGACCAGGGACAAACTCGTACACGTTTAAAATGGACGGACCAACTTCGAAGGGACATCTTAGACTGTTGGCGACAGAGCTCTCCGGACCGAAGAGGTTACATGTTGAGGCTTCATGAGCGATGGAGCAATATGCATCCCCAATACGCACAAATGAAACCTCAGTACTTACGAGATCAGGTATCCTTTTTGCGAAGGAAAGGCCATGAAGTTCTTCAAGAAGAACCCTCTGAGAACATACCATCAGTTCTCACAACAACACCTTTGCAGACAGTTGAGTATGTAAACATAAGAGCAAGGGAAACCAAAATCCATCTTAAGGTTTCCATTAAAATGGACAAAATGGCTGAATCGAATAGAGAAATTTCATTACTTCCAGAGGATGTAGATCTCTGGACATTGAACTGTGCAGTCTATGAAAAAGCAGTTTCCTTGGTTCGTGACAGTAACAGAAAATCTGTTTCAGAACGCGTTGCCAAGACCTGTAAAAGAATTAGGCAGGTTCAGTTCAAAATTGGGGTGGCTAGACGGAATGCTTCTCACCTTCAGAGTGTGATTGCTTATCTGGAGACGAATCGGAGATTTACACCTAGAGTGTTAGAAATATCCCGATCTCTGAAAAGATTGCATCATACTTTGAATAAATCTAAGCTGCAGACCATCAAGCAGCATTGGACTGAGAAGATACGTTCTCTTGTAGTCATAAGAGAACGTTTAGAACGTCGGGTTAAGTGGATAAAACAAAATAATGTTTTCGAAACTAATCCTTCCCCCCTATTTGGTATAACATCGCCGGTCGTTGACAGACCACCATGTCGCGAAGAGATCGAAAACTTCTGGAAAAACATCTATGAAACCTCATATTCGTTGAATGAAGAAGACGCTTCTTTGCCTCTTTTCCGTAGCTTTTGTCTTAGACAAGGGCTTGACCATCATGCGGAGGAATGCCCATCAATTACTAAGGAGGAAGTGAGAAATGTAATTGCTAAAACTAAAAACTTTTCAGCGCCTGGGCCGGATAAAATTAACAACATGTGGTGGAAGAAGTTTACTTCAACACACCAACACCTGGCCCGCATATTCTCAACTTTTCTCAACGGAGAACATCCCGTACCACAGTGGTTGGTGGATGGACGTACGGTACTATTGCCAAAATGTGGAGATTTGACTTGTCCAAAGAATTACAGACCAATAGCTTGTCTTAACACCTGCTACAAGCTATTTACTGGTATCCTTAAGGAAAGAATTTTGTCATCTATTCAACCAGTATGGAGTACAATAGGCGAACAACGAGGATGCAAGAGAGGTCTGGCAGGTTGTAGGGAGAACCTACTGATTGATAGGTGTGTCACCCAAGACTCGATATTTTATCGACGAAACTTGTCCATGGCTTGGATTGACTACCGTAAGGCGTTTGATTCCACCAGTCATGAGCTTATTATTAAGCTTCTTGAATGTCTTGCGGTACATCCAGACATAGTGAGATGCTTGAGAAAGCTTATGCTTTTATGGAGAACAAGGTTTGTATTGACATCAAACAAGCAACAGGTGATGACTGACGTCATCATCTACAAAAGAGGAGTTTTCCAAGGCCACTCTCTTAGTCCTCTATTGTTTTGTATCTCCCTCTTGCCTCTGTCTGTTGTGCTTCGTGAAAAACAATCTGGATACTTGTGTGGCAAACCAAGACATAGAGTTCACAAGATTAACCACCTGTTTTACATGGACGATCTTAAGCTCTATGGCTCCAGTAAGGAAGCATTAAAAATTCTAGTGTTTGCAGTGGCCAAGTATTCCAGTGCAATTGGAATGAGCTTTGGACTTGATAAATGTGCTGTTGTCCATATGAATAGAGGAAGACTAGAAACATCTGAAACATCAGGCGATTTAGACGATCTTCAGCTTATTGGTGGCAACACCATTCATCATCTTGGTGAAGGAGAAACTTACGCATATCTTGGAATTCCACAATCGGAAACTCAAGATGTGCGTGGGCTTAAAGATCAACTCCAAATTAAATATCGAGGTCTTCTCAGAAAAATTTGGTCATCCGAATTATCAGGGAAGAATAAGATACAGGCCACAAATGTATTAGCCATTCCTTTAATACTCTATACATTTGGGGCTGTTAAATGGAATGTGGATGAGCTGAAGATACTGGATAGACAAACGCGCAAGATGATGACAGTACATCGATGCCATCATCCAAGGTCTTCCGTAACTCGAATATACCTTCCGCGAGATCAGGGAGGAAGAGGGTTACTAAGTTTAGAGTGTCTTCATCGCCGTATTGTACTGGCTGCGGCATGCTCAGTGATGAATAGTACGGATCCTTTAATGCAATTTGTCCATCATCATGAAGTTGCAAATAATGGGGCATTTTTATATCAAGCGGCAAATAGAGCGGCAAAGGAACTTAATCTTCGATTTGATACAAATAATACCGAACATGGAATAGCGTCATTACCACCTTTGATGCTCAAAAACCATGTAAAGAATGCAGAACATGTACTTCTTTTAGAAAAACATGTTAGTAAGCCTGTTCACGGACAATTTTATAATATCGTCAGAGAAATGGGATTGTCTGTAGGTTTGTCTTTTGCATTCCTTAAATCGGCTGGATTAAAATCGGAGACAGAGGGATTTTTGTTCGCTTGTCAGGATGGAGTGATTAATACTTTGGTGTACCGCAGCCGTGTGATGCATATACCAGTTGACGATTCCAACTGTCGTGCATGCAAACAATACCCGGAGACACTTAGTCATATATTAAGTGCCTGTCCGATTTATGCATGTAACAGATATATAGAAAGACACAATGCTGCACTGAAGGTTTTGTATTACCACCTTCGTCACCAGTACGGTATAGATAAGGAGCCCATTCTGCCGTATGCCCAAATGGATCAAGAATCCGTTGTAGAAAATGACCAGTGCAAGATCTACTGGAATTTTTCTTTCCCCACCACTCATCATATCAGTGCCACCAAGCCTGATATGGTCCTCCAAGATCATAAAAGTAAGATCATTTATGTAGTTGAGTTTTCGGCTCCTGCCGAGAGAAACATCATTAAAAAGGAGACTGAGAAACGGATCAAATATCAAGAGCTCTTATTCGAATTGAGTAAAATGCATCCAGGATATAGAGTCCATTTGATTGTTTTAATTCTCGGCTGCTTAGGAGGGATGAAGGCTTCATTTGTGAGCCAACTGAAGAAAATCCCAACCTGCGAACGTCAAGCCAATTTGTTAGCAGGTAGAATGCAAAAAGCAGTTCTTTTGAATTCTCTTTTTGTGGTCCGACAGCACTGTTCCTTGTAAAAAAAACATCTTTAAAGGTAGCTCTAAAAAAGCATCCAACAATTTCATGTCGGCCGCATAAGAACATCGGCGGCAATGGACATGAAGACCCAAAGAACAGAATGCTGAAACTGTACAGAGTAAAAAAAAGAAACTTCTGCTTACCTTCCAGGACGGCAGGAGCAAAAGTTGATAAGAGTATGTAAAGCAAGAATTGGGAGAGGTTGTTTTAGTGCGGTATTGCCACAGGATGTGGTCGAGTCCCACACGAACAAGTGCGTAAATGCATTTTTTCCTCTCCTAAACTTGTTTTGTAAAAAAAAAAAAAAAAAAAAATAATAATAATAATCTCTGTGATATTTGGTGCTATCCGCTACCAGATATCACAGAAACGCTTGATCGATTTGGTCAAGTCCTTAGTTGCCCTTTCCCAAACATCGTGGAAATACTTGGTTTGTTAGGCCGAGTGTTTAAAGGGCATCTAAGGTGGGGTTGCTGGACCTCAACCGGGCGCGTCCCCAGGTGGCGGATAGGGGGATCCTCCTAGATATAGGTGGTATCGGGGAAATGAAATACCCGACGCGGACCATAACCAGATAGGGCTTGACACCTGAAATAATTGTCAACCCTGTGATGGGTTAACCACCCCCACAGGGTAACTTGCGGTTACGACAACTGTAACGCGCAGTGCCACCCACAATAGGTCTCTTTCGGATGGAGACCTGGGTTCAGTTGGGAGTGGCAATAGGATAGAACCCAGGCGACGACCAGGCTACGCCCGTGGACAAGCTCGTGAGCGTCTACGATGGACTGAGGAGATGAAGAGAGATGCCATCTTATGTTGGCGAAACTCTTCTCCTGACCGTAGAGAAATAATGAAGAGATGTTATGAGCGATGGATCACTATGTATCCCCAATACGCTCAAATAACATCTCAGAATCTAAGAGATCAGATATCCTCTCTGTTGGGTAGGGGATATGAAGCTCTCCTTCAAGAAGATCGAGACCCCGTAGAGAACAGACGATCAGTTCTCACAACACAACAAATGGTCGAGCATAGTAATGTGGGCGCAAGAGAAACCAAAATTCATCACAAGGTTTCCATTAAAATGGACAAATTGGCAGCGGCGAACAGAGAACTTTCGGACCTTTCAGAAGATGTAGACCTCTGGACATTGAACTGTGCAGTTTATGAAAAGGCGGTTTCTTTGCTTCGCGAAAGCAACAGAAAATCTGTTTCTGAGCGCATTGCAAGAACAAAACAACGAATTAAACAGGTACAGTTCAAGATTGGGGTGGCCAGACGGATGGCTTCTCAATTGCAGAGTGTGATTGCATATCTAGCAACAAATAGAGCATTTACTCTGAGAGTTTTGGGCATAGCCCAATCTCTAAAAAGATTGCATCATACTCTCAAGAAGTCTAAGCTGCAGAATATTAAGCAGCATTGGATTGAGAAGATACGTACTCTTGTAATTATAAGAGAACAATTAGAACGGCGTGTAAAATGGATAGAGCAAAATAACACTTTTGCTATCAATCCGTCCCGCCTGTTCCCAGTACCTTCTCCAACCGTTGAAAAGCCACCTAGTCGTGAAGAGGTTGAAAACTTCTGGAAGAACATCTACGAAACCACATGTTCTCTAAACGATCAAGATGCATCTATACCACTCTTTCGTAGCTTCTGTCATCGGCAGGAGCTTGAAGAAATGTAGTTGCTAAAACTAGGAACTATTCAGCACCCGGTCCAGACAAGATTAATAATCTATGGTGGAAGAAGTTCACTTTTACCCACCAACATTTGGCCCGTATATTTTCTAGCTTTCTTAACGGAGAAGATCACGTACCTCAGTGGTTGGTTGAAGGAAGAACGGTACTTCTACCAAAATCAGGAAATTTGTCTAATCCAATGAATTATAGACCAATAGCTTGTCTTAACACCTGTTACAAGCTATTCACTGGTATCCTCAAAGAGAGGATATTAACATCCATAGAGCCAGTGTGGAGTGCAATAGGTGAACAGCGAGGGTGTAAGAGAGGCCTAGCAGGTTGTAGGGATAACCTACTGATAGATAGGTGCTTGACCCAAGATTCGATATTTTATCGGCGCAACCTGTCAATGGCTTGGATTGATTACCGTAAAGCATTCGACTCTACGAGTCACGAATTGATTATCAAGCTTCTTGAATGCTTACAGGTACATCCAAACATTGTGAGATGCTTGAAAGATCTAATGCTTAAGTGGAGGACAAGGTTTGTTATAACATCGAACAAACAACAGGTGAATACTAACATCGTCACCTATAAAAGAGGAGTTTTTCAAGGAGACTCACTCAGTCCTCTACTTTTTTGCATCTCCCTCTTGCCTCTGTCTATTGTTCTTCGAGAAAAGCACTCTGGATACATGTGTGGCAAACCAAAAAATAGAGTATATAAGATCAACCACCTTTTTTATATGGATGATCTTAAGCTCTATGCCTCCAGTAAGGAGGCACTTAATATCTTAGTGTTTGCAGTAGCTGTGTATTCCAGAGCTATAGGTATGTCTTTTGGATTGGACAAATGTGCCGTGATTCATCTAAATAGAGGAAGACGAGAAACATCGGATTTACAAAGTAACTCTGAGGACCTTCAGCTCATTGGTGGCAACACCATACAACATCTTGGTGTAGGGGATGCTTACACATATCTTGGGATTCCACAATCGGAGACTCAGGATGTTTGTAAGCTTAAAGATCATCTCCAAAAGAAATATCGAGGTCTTCTTAGAAAGATTTGGTCGTCTGAATTGTCTGGGAAGAATAAGATACAGGCCACAAATACATTGGCCATTCCTTTGCTTCTCTATACATTTGGAGCTGTTAAGTGGAATGTGGATGACCTGAAGTTACTAGATAGAGAGACACGTAGGATGATGTCAGTACATCGATGTCATCACCCAAGGTCTTCTGTACCTCGAATTTACCTTCTACGCGATCAGGGAGGGAGAGGTCTACTTAGTGTAGAGTGTCTTCATCGCCGTATTGTATTGGCTGCGGCGTGTTCGGTGATGAACAGTAATGATCCTCTTATGCAATTTGTCCACCATCATGAAATTGCAGATAATGGGGCATTTTTATACAAAGCGGCAAACAGAGCGGCAGATGAACTTAGTCTTCCGTTTGATACCAGCGATACAGAACAGGGATTGGCATCATTAACACCTTTGATGCTTAAAAAACAAGTGAAGCAGGCTGAACATGTACTTCTATTGGAGCAACATGTTAGGAAGCCTCTTCATGGGCAATTCTATAAGATTCTTAGGGAGATGGAGTTGTCTAAGGATCTGTCTTTTAGATTTCTGAAATCTGCTGGTTTAAGATCGGAGACTGAGGGATTTTTATTTGCTTGCCAAGATGGTGTTATCAATACCTTATATTATCGCAGTAAGGTCATGCAGATACCTGTCGACAATTACAACTGTCGAGCATGTAAACAATATCTGGAAACACTTACTCACATTCTAAGTGCGTGTCCGACGTATGCATGTTCCAGGTATATTGAAAGACATAATGCTGGACTTAAGGTATTGTATTACCATCTTCGACACCAATATGGTGTAGATAAGGAACCTGTCTTGCCATACGCCCAGGAGGATCAGGAGGCTGTTGTGGAGAATGAGAATTGCAGAATCTACTGGAATTTTTCGTTTTCTACCACTCATCGTATCAGTGCTACTAAGCCTGATATAGTGCTCCAGGATCATAAAGGTAAGATCATCTGCGTGATTGAGTTTTCGGCTCCTGCCGAGGGCAATATCGCTCAGAAGGAGGATGAGAAACGGCAAAAGTATCAAGACCTGCTGTTCGAATTGAGGAGAATACACAGAGGCTATAAAGTCCATTTAGTTGTCCTTATTCTCGGCTGTCTAGGGGGGATGAGAGCTTCATTTGTTAGCCAGCTTCAAAGAGTTCCAGCCTGCGAGCGTCAAGCTGACGCATTGGCAGGTCGAATGCAGAAGGCAGTTCTGCTGAGCTCTCTTCATCTGGTCAGGCAGCACTGTTCTTCATAATATAACATCACGAAGGTAGCTCTAAAAAAGCATCCAATAGCGTTTCTGGCCACCGCGTAAGAACAACAGCGGCAAGGGACAGGGACACCTACAGAACAGTGAACTGAAAACACCTCGAGCAAAAGAATCGCGCTCTTGCTTACCTTTCAGGACGGAAGGAGCAAAAGCGGATAAGAGTACGTAAGGCAAGAATGGGAGAGGTTGTTTTAGTACGGTATTACCACAGCACGTGGTTGAGTCCCACACGAACAAGTGCATAAAGGCATTTTTTCCTCTCCTAAACTTGTTTTGTAAAAAAAAAAAAAAAAAATAATAATAATAATAATAGAGCTACCTCAAACATCGTGAAGTAATAGTTCAGTAAAGCGAGTACTAACTACGAGACAGTGATTTTTGTTTTCTTTTAGTTTATTAAATAGAAATAAATATCATTAAAGATCTATTATTAAATAAATTAATAATAAACATTGGATAATAATTAAATAATAAATTAATAATAAAAATTATGTAATACATAAATAATAATAAATTAATAAAATAATAATAAATATTAAATAAATTACCAATAAAAATTATATAATAGATAAATAATAATAAATTAATCTTCTACACGAGGACGTTTATAGCCGTAGGGTAGAGAATCATAATTTTCTACTCTACGACGTTTCATATTGACTACTCTACAAATTTTTTTTCATCACGAGTTACTACTTCATGTAATCGTGTGGTTCGAATTACTAGTGACGATAAGTTTATAGGATCAGCATTCAATGTTACAAAATCACGAATCGATTTAAAATTAATTAATTGAGAATTTTTTAAATTTAAAGTTATTCCCTTTGCCTTGCAAACACTGGGTTCGCTACCGTCAGCTGCACTAACCTTATAAGCGTAAAATTTTGGCCCACCAGATACGAACGTTAAAATACAATTTCGTCTGTTAAGTCGCCCAAAAGTGAACCTACATGAGGTTTCTATTCTTCTGGTGTATTACGGCTTACGTAAATACACGAGTCAGTATCGTAATATAATACCCTTCTACCTAGTTTAGAAAGATATTCATATAACTTTCATCTGGCTTGTGCTGTTGTGTAAGCTGCAATGACAACATTAGTGTTTGGTGAAGGAATACAAACCTCGGTCTTGTACAGCCAACAAACATAGAGTACAGACTCATTAATAGGTATGATGTCGTTGATCGCAATATCTGGATTAAGAATCATTTTGAGTAATTTTGTCCGTGTACGTACAAGTGTCGTACGTGGTAAATTATCCTGTTGTCCAAACTTACCCCAGAAAGAGTTAAGACAAAGTTTTGCAACAGAACGAATTCCTGGATTTTTTTTATATTTGCATAATCTAGTCTTATTCCTTCGGAGGACTCGTAATGTGAGATATATTCTTGTTTGGAAATATCGTCTGTACAATTCAATTGCCAACCACTTGCTTCTTGTTTTATCTTTAAAAACTTTTTTATATAAGATACAAAAAGACCACCCTCGCGAATGATTGGGTTGTATTGTGTTGTTTTGTATTGCCAAATTTCGAAAATTTTGACAATACGATAACCTTCTTTTACTGCCACCTTCAGTTCATCGGAAACCCATGTCCCCTCAATTACTCGTTGAGATTCATCCTCGTGGACACATTCCTTCTGCTCAAGAGTGTCACAGCATGAGCGACAGAGAGGAAACATGAGTTTTCCATGTTGACGGACAGGTAAAACAGGGTGGTACAAATCTCGAGGAGGTAAAACAGAACAAAGTATTAATCCCTCGACATTGGTAAGGTCGTTATTATTACCTGTAAGCTTTAAACATTCGTCACCAATGTAAAGTTCAGGATGACCGACAGGAAATTTTCCTGTTTTACAAATAAAAGGATATAAACAGCACACATATTTATTTTCTATTATTTCACCATCTGATATCTCGTGAAACGATTTAGTGTTACCAGTTCGGCCACCATAAAACGCATCACGAGGATTCAATACCATATTCTTTTTTAAAATCTGACTATTGTTTAAAAATGTTTGTAACTCCTCGTTATTTTCTTTTCTGTAATTAAAATCACATTCCCACATTTCAACGAGATCATACACACTATTACGAATTTTGTTGGAAATCGCACGTGTTTGAGCATACCGATCATCCATATTTGTTTACGAGTTACAAGGTTTTTGGTCCCTATTAAGATATTAAGTACGAGATTGATTGTCTACCCATCTATGACCTCCTCTTGAAATAATTGCAATAGTGTTTTCTTTTAGGCAATGGGTTCTAAAGAATTTATTGCAATAAGAAGCAATAGTTGTGCAATCTGCAAAAGGGCAAACACTTCCACATTCGAGGAATATTTTGCGAAATGCTAAGCAAGTACTTCGTAAAATATCCACATCGTTTTTTCAGTATGATACCAACTCCTCCCAAAGATAAAACTTATATGAACTGTCAGTGGATTTTTCACTATACCATTTTAGAAATTCTATCCTCGCCTTTTCACTCATTGTATCAGGAGAATAAAATTTCATGTCAGGTAATTGTCCAATGTAGTTTCTGTTCTCTGGGGTATTGAATAAATGTGGAAATGTACCCTTTTTCTCACCTATACCCTTTAATCCGCATGCAGAGGGTAGTGCAGCTAAAGGAAGTTCTAAATAATTTAAACTGTCAATAAAAGTAGTGTTACCTACTTGCATTGAAATAATTTTTGTCCCGTTTTGTATGAGGATGTGATCCTTACCACTTCCACTAGAGTGTTTTACAAGATGGGATAGTATGAATTGTGAATCATACCCACGTGGGTTATGGGCAATGCAAATTTTTTTTAAAGTTTTTGACCGGACGCAATGCAAATTCAATAAAGTCATAAACAGGATCTTCTCTGTCAAATATATACTCATGCACACTACATTTATTAAAAAATTGTGTCATGTCTTGGTTATTAAGACAAAACGAGCAAACCTGTTGGGCTACACAAAGATTAGGTTTGTGTATATTAACAGAGTCAGTCCCTGGGACAGTTTTGTTTTGCTGTGTCTCGAAATCAAAAAATATAAAAATTACTGGTTTTTGTGGCTTACCCAAATGATTAATTTTATTCGAATCACTTTCTTTTGCAACAGCTATATAACAATCGTGGTTGTACTCACGTTCGCATTTGCAAATTTTACAATAAGAAAGACGACAACCATGCTCTTTCTTTTTGCTAAAATTGACCAAACGAGAACACGAGTCGCATATTCGCAAAATATCACAAACAGATTTTCCATTGGAATAAAAATTTGGTTTTAAATGTCGATTGTAACATTCTTCACCAAAAAAATACCGTAAACATGTCACACATTTACGATTATTTCTTTGATTACTATTATGATACGCTTCTGAGCAAGGGGGTTGCGATTAACAAGCACTACATTTATGTGAACATCTGTGCTCACATTTTCTTTTATAACTTTGGTTGCAAGGAATGCAGAAAGCTCTATTTACCGCAGCCCCTGTTAAACTTAAAATCGTACCATAATGTTTATTAATACTATCGTACATGAGATAAACAGTATACGTAGGTACTAAAACCCCTCTCGATAAAATATTTAATTCCATCGAAAGCGGGTTCAGCACCGAGTGCATAATCTTTTTTATCAAAAACCATCAAAACTGTGCTTTCACAAACTAAATATTGTTGAAATTTATTTAATTCACGAATACCACAACCTTCAGGAGGAATTCGAACTTGTGCACCCGTAATTAATTTTTCAGCCAAATTTGTTTGGATTTTTCCAATATCTCTGCGAACATCCAACTATTTTTTATGTGTATGACCCTCTCGAGCGGTACCGCGCACGCCATAAATTATCCCACAAACAATAGCCCTTGGAAGACACTTATTTTCTTTGTTTTGAATACTTAAAATCGATTTCTTTTTGCTATTATCTGCTGGGCGGCCAAAGCCCGGACGGGTGCCCGACCGTCCAAAACTTTGTCGGGGACATTAAGCGAAAACACAGCCTCTGTTGTTCAAGTGCTTGCTGTACCTCCCCGTGGTACGCCTGGGCCCTGCATGCGGGTGGCATCAAATGCGGGAATCAGCAAGTGCGTTGCTACAAGTTGACATCTACGAAGGGGTTAGCCTCAGTCCGCTGAGGCGCCCCTGTGATGAGCAGCTGGGCACTCCAATTCGTGCTGTAGCGAGCGTCTCCGGAGATAGATCGGAGGTTCTGGGCAAACGGCCTGAAAGACTTTAGGGTACGCTCCTGGTTGCTGTTTATGCAAATCATGAATTCAACGTCCCAAAATTCCGCCTGGTGTCAAAGTGAAGAAATCGAAAGGCTAATGGTTAATGGACGTCGCGGTGTGTACGCTTGCCGTGCTCCCGATCAAGAACGTGTAAATGGTACTTTTCGTTCGTCTCTTGTAGGGTCGCGGGGGAAGTATGCACTGCACAAATCCTAGAAACGAAAGTGGGTCTTGACTTTCAACCTAGGTACCCGTACCTGGGTCAAAACGGTACCATGGGAGACCGGGTGGCCCAGAGGACGCAAGTTCTCTCCCGGTCATTTAAGGTCGGACTCGTGGTGGCAGTGGTTAAGCCCGTGATTTAGGGTTAGCCGCTGAAGGAAGCTTGAGCCTGACGTTTTCTAGCGTTAAGGAGTCAGTGCCCGATGTGTCGGTGTGTGAGTTGCATGTTCCCACTCGGCAATCAGTTGTGCACAAACTGAGAGGGTGTGTGGAAGGGCACCCGACCCTGACCAAGGGGATCGCAGAGAGGCAACCCACCTCGATGCGCTTGAGGTTGAGATGACTCCCTCATGTAATTGGTAGGATGATGAGCTCCTGTAGTACTTGATCTCTCCCGAAAATTCCTCGTAGCTCCTGAGTAAAGAAAGGCTCGGGAATGCGTGGAGTAAGTACGGGGAAGGATGGTCTCAGGCTGCAGGTAACGAACCTGACTTCATGCCGGTTGGGTCGAAGCGTGAATAAGACCCCGTTAGGCGTACTAGGGTACGCGGTGTTGGCATACCCTTATGGGGAGATCCGGCACCTTATATTTAGATAGTCTGCTATTATCTGCTGAATTTTTATTCCATGCACTACCACTGAGAGTTTGCACACATTGTACATTGATTTTAAAACTATCATTAAATTCAATCTTTTCTGTACTTTGAACAACAGAGAAAAAAATACCCCAGAAATCATTAAAGCTAAAATCTTTTACTTCACGAATTGACAAATATCCCCTATCTTTTGCAAAAGTGTCAGAATCAAATTTAACCTCAATGAAATCTGATGGCTGATATGGTTGAATAATTATATCAAAAATTTCTCGTAGAACTGATTCGACCCACACAATAGGATTAATTTTTTCATTCGGTAAACTAGTGAATTCAATAAGATACTCGACCCCGTGTAACTTAAATTTAGGAAAGAAAGTTCCTAATTTTTCTAAGACTTTAAATTTTGGGCTTTGACTAAAATCACCATCTCTGTTAGTGTTATCGCTAACGCGAGATGGGCCTGGTATGGGGCTAGTAGGTAGCACAATCCCTTGTCCAGTTGTATCACTTCGGATTCTATACACATGTACAAAAAGTTTTTTTTCAAATTTTTAAAATGCTTAATTTTTATTAATATTTTTTTTAGTTTTTTAAAATTTACAAAATTCTAAATAGACTTTCTACTATATTTACTTTATTATATCTCATTTAATTTTAATTTATTTAAATTGATGGACGAATGCGGTAAAAAGAGAGAGAGAGAGAGTGAGAGAGAGAGAGAGAGAGAGAGAGAGGGAGAATAAAAGAAACTATGTTCAGTCTATATCAAATTCTTTGTCGAAACTTGCCAAATAAACATTTGTTAATGCCACGGAATTAAATATAGAGAACAAATCCTTGGAAAAAATCGTAAAAAATGTTTTACTGGATAATATAAAATGAGACCCAATATTGGACAGAAAAGAGGAAAAAACTTAGAAAAATTGTGAGAAAGAAAAACTTAGAAAATTTTGTACATATTTAAAATTTGAAATCAATTTTATTAATTTAATAATGCCACTTAATAGATTGTTTATTCACTTTTTTATTTTTAACTTTATAAAATAAAACGACTTACGACTGTTGG